>CM060929.1:1012643796-1013315939 GCA_030765085.1 Allium cepa | reverse complement strand
ATTCAAGTTATATAACAAAATTAATACTAATTGCTTATGAACATTTTTCTAACATTATGATTTGCAAAATTACTAATAATATTTTCATATTCAAGTTCACTGACCATATCTTGTTCAATCAATAAAAGTAGCAAACCATCTGATCTTTCTTGTGACATAGTGGAACGAAGATAAGACTTTATCAACTTTAGCTTTAAAAAAATTCTTTCGGTCGAGGAAAATATAAATGGTATAGTCAAAATATTTTATATGCAATCCAAACATTAGGAAAATTTAAATCTCTTGAACAAAAATTTATGAAATTCAGCAACTCGATTGCTTTTGTTTTTTCCTTTGGCAAAATAACTTTTAATTCTTAAAATAGCTCTCCATCAATATCAAAGTGCAAATCTTATCTCAAATATTCCTCAAGTTCTAAACATTGACTTTTCTGTTTATCATCATCTATAGAAGTGAACTTTTTGAAATCAAATAATAAGCCAAACCATTCATCATATTCTTTGAATTCCTCACATCGAGTCATCAACGAAACATGAGCTTTATGCACAATTTGCAAAAGTAATCGATTCGAAAAGACTCTTTCGATGTTTGCATCCGTTCTTCAATATTCGCATCTTCATCAAACTGTTTCTTTCTATGAATAATTTTTTTTAAGGAAAACTGGTTCAACATCCAACATCTGGGCTATCTCTTTAGCATCAACCATCGTAGAATTAAATCTCGTGTTTCTAAAATCTTCAATAAAATCAATAAGCTTTTGTAATCTTGTGATAGCAACATCAATTTGCGTGTCTTCAATTTGAAGAATCTTGCAAACAGTGTATACATTTTTCAACATTTCATACCAAATGCACAATCCAAACAAGAATTCAAATTAATTTTGAGCACCCGAGATTTTAAGGAGAAAACATAAACTTCGAGTCAAACATAAAGCCTGGTATGAACTATTACATCTCAGTTTACTAATATTATGTGAGACCACACCACTTGTCAAAACGGGTTTCCCCTCACTGATATTCCTTTAAAACATATCTCTTTGCAAATCAAAACCCTACAACCAAACTGGTTAATCAAATTGATTATATCAATAATAAAAAATATCATATATGCTCAAAAACAGGTAACAAATGGACCACCTATCCAAAACAATGTAGTTTTGTTTGGCTAACTACCAACCTTTGGCTGACTCGGGCCTACCAGGACAAACTAAACAAATTATCTAACAACTGTTAGACATACTTCTGGAAGGTCTGTGCTTAACTTACTTATCCACGGTTCACCTGATCCTAATGGTTTTTTGGGCTTACCAATAACCTTTTCTTCTTCTTTATACATATATATTTCTTTCTGTGTGTAACCATCATGTAAGTCTTACCTATGACTAAGCCCTACACACCGGAATTTTGGACTAAATTAGCTCGGGGCTAATAGCTAATGTATAGGGCATGACCTATACCAGTCCCATCAGGTATACAAATATCTGAGTTATTTTTCTTAAGGTTAACTACCCTTTAAATTTTCCTTGAAACCTTTCCAAATTGGTATAACTTTTTAAATAACCTTAAATAAGGAAGACATACTATTTGCTTTACTCAAATCTCTTTGCCAGGATATATTCTTTACTCAAAAAATATATTGATGGAAACATTCGAAACCTTTGTTTAAACCTTTAAAAAAATTCTTTCGAAACCACTGACAATAGTCCTTTCGAAAACATTGAAAACATCTTCTTTGAAAGCTTTATAAACCTTAGACATCCTTTTCTAAACACTTTAAATATGCTTTTCGAAACCATTTGGAATCCTTCCATTTAAACACTAAAATATACCTTCTGAAAACACTGAGGAATCACCCCTTTGAAATCTTTTCTTGTTACCTTTTGAAAGCATTAAAGTGCACCGCTTAAAACAAACCTTTCGAAAGCATTGGCTTAAAGTTAAAATATGTGGAACAATCTTCCGAAACCATTGGAATCCTTCCTTTCAAAACCTTTGGGCTTAACTTTCAAAATATCAAAAAGGGTCTTAAACAACTAATTCAAAAGTTACTCTTTCGAAAGAAATTTCCTAAGTAAAGAAGTGGATGTATCAAAACAAATCCCTTCGAAAGCATTGGAGAAGCAGCTCAATTTTTTAAAATAAAAAGGACCCTTACGAAGGCACTGCGTCGAAAGGTAAGAAGGCGGCAGGTAGGGGTTTCGACCCCTTTGAAAGCATTTACTTAAAACAAAAGCGCAACCTATTTCGAAAGCCTCTTTCTTTGAAACAAAGTCGAAGGCCGACTAAGTCAAAAGCCATCTTATTCGAAAGCAAAGCAGGCGCATTTCCTTTAGAAAGCAGAGCAAGGCTTTGACCCCTTGGGAACCCCTTGTTTCGATCCAATATCTTTCGCCTTTTCCAATTCACTACGTACTAAGTCTTTGATACCATGTGCATTGGTTTCGATGAAAATGAAGGTGGAAGTATATGGTCGAAACTAGGTGCCAAAAGTAGCGAAACAGTAGAAACAAAATAAAACTGATTTTTATCCTTTAAAGATAATTCTTTTCAACTAACCTGCTTTGTTTGTCAACATATGATTGGATACTAATTTCTTTTCTAAATTCTTTTCTAAAAGTGCTGCTGAAATTTCAGAGATAAGCAATTTAAAATATTTACAAAATGCCCCTTTTCCTTTTATAAATATATAAAAATTTAAGTCCTATACCTTAAATAATTTTATATACTTATTAAATCACTTAGGAAAATTCTATAAAAATTCTCATAAATCACTTTTAATATGTTTTCTAACATATATAAATTTCTGACCCAAAAACAATATAATTTAGCCGTATTTAAGTTTAAACCCAATCAACCATTTTCTTTACTAGAAACTTAATAATAAATCCACATTAATTTAGAAAATTATGAAACTTGAAACCCTTCTCTGAAGTATCATTTTTGATCATATATCAAAATCTTGAGGCATTTGGATGTCACTGATAGGTTTTTCATATCAAAACCTATCATAAAATCAATATGAATAAGCATAATTCATCAATAAGCATATATATATATATATGTATATATATATATAATATTCAAAACATGGAAATATACTTGAAACAACATTCGGATCTGATTCTAGAAACCGAAATATAAAAAACATTAGATGTAACAATTATTCACCTTTAGCTTTGTTAAGGAGTTGAGATTTGATCTTGAATAAGTTTGATTAAGATTTCTTCTTTTGATTTTTTAGCTTCCCTTTTTCTTGCTTCCCATAATGGTGGTCGACCTATTATGTTTAGATTTTAATTTGTGAACGTGTAAAATGAAATGGTATGAAGGCTTAGGGTATATGAATGCGACTCATTCCTATTTTACCTTATCTAATTTCCCCTTCCTATTTCATTTTAATTCCATTTACTTCATTAGTTTAACTAGGCACGACTACCCGTTGATTATACAAATATCAATCCCTAGCCCACTTACATTATTTCATTTAATTTAACTAATTAAATGTCCTAAATAATGTTACTCAAAATTAAGGTTGTTACAGACTCCCCTCCTTAAAGAATGTCATCCTCAAAATTACGATAAGGTACTCATCAAGATCAATCTAAAAGGTAAAACATACCACAAAACAAGTCAGGATAAATATCTTGAATCCTACTCTCTATTTCCCAAGTATAGTCGCTCTCATCATCACTCCACTAGACCTTGACTAATTTGACTGTCTTGTTCCTTAGCCTCTTCTTGTCTCTCGCGACTATACCAACTTGTTTTCTAACTATAGTCAAATCTGTTTCCACTACTAAGTCATCTAATACAGTCGGTGCTACAGTAGTCTCTGGATCTTGAATATAATTCTTTAGATGAGAAACATGAAAAACATCATGGACTCCTACTAAATTGTTCGGTAACTCTACTCTATTTGCGAGTTTCCCGAACCTCTCTACAATAAGAAGTGGTCCAACATACCTCGGTGCCAATTTCCCTGATCTTCCAAATCGATTTACAATTTTTATCGGTGATACCTTGACGAAGACATGATCTCCAACTGAGAATTCTAAGTCTTTCCATCTCTTATCAGCATAACTTTTCTGCCTAGATCGAGCTTTTTTCATTCTAGCTCGAATCAATTCAATCTTCCCAGCAGCTTCTCGAACTAAATCGGGACCAAGAACCAACCTATCCGCGGTCTCTGGCCAATAAACTAGAGATTTGCATGTTCTTCTATACAAAGATTCAAATGGTTCCATCCCTGTAGTAACCTAATAACCGTTGTTATATGGAAACTCGATTAACTATAGATGGTCTTCCCATGATCCTCCAAAATCAAGCACATAAGCTCGTAACAAGTCTTTTAAGACTTTGTTAACTCTATCTGTTTGCCCATATGTCTACGAATGGTAAGTGGTACTCATCTTAAGCTAGCTATCCAAAATCTCCTGTAGACTCTTCTAGAATTCGCTTGTGAATAAGGAATCTCTATTATTTACTATGCTACTAGGATTTCCATGTAGTCTAACTACATTCTTCATAAACAACTTAGCTAAAACAGATGTTGTCCTGGTTGACTTAACAGGAATGAAATGTGCACTCTTGGTCAACCTGTCCACTATGACCCATATACTTTCATTTCCTCTATTTGATCTTAGCAACCCATCTATAAAATCCATTGAGATAGAATCCCATTTCCATACTGGACTAAAGGCTGAAATAACCCACTCGGTTTCTGATGTTCGACTTTCACCTATTGATAGTTCAGACACTGCATTACTCATAAGCCTACATCTCTCTTCATACCTTCCAAGAAAAAACTCCTCTTCATGTCCTGATATATCTTAGTTCCTCCCAGATGAATCGTAAACTTGGATCGATGAAATTCCTTAAGAACTTCTTTCCTTAAGTCCTCAACATTCAGAACACACAATCTCCCTTTCTTCCTTAACCACCCATTCTGGTCAAGACTGACATCCTTCAAATCATCGCTCTCTATTCCATCCCTTAACTTCCTAATCCACTCAGCTGATATTGGATCCTCTCCTTGGTTAGAATCAATCCTTTTGATCACCACCGGTCGAACTTCTAAACATGACAACATAGCAGCTTCTGCACTAGACCCACTCTGAGATTTTCGCTTTACTTTACATGTCATCAACTCTTCTAAATCTTTCCACTTAGCTATCTTCGCCAACATTGCATTCTGATGTTTTTTGCTAAGTGCGTCTGCAACCTTATTACCCTTTCCTGGTGTGTACTCAATACCAAAGCCATAAGTGGCTAAAAACTCTAACCACCTCTGTTATCTCATATTTAACTCCTTCTGAGAGAATTAATACTTTAGCGACTAATGATCCATATCAGCTCAAATCTATCTCCCATAAGCTAATGTCTCCACAACTTCAATGCAAAAATTACTGCAGCTAATTTCAAATCATGAGTCAGGTACCAAACCTCATACGGTCTAAGCTATCGATATGCATAGGCAATCAATTACCTCTCTGCATTAACACGGCTCCTAATCCTGTTCTACATGCATCTGCATATACCACTAAATCTTGATTCCCGTCTAGAACAACTAACACAGGTGATTAGTCAATAAGTGTTTTAGCTTTTGGAATGCCTCCTCACACTTATCGGTCCAAACAAACTACACCTCCTTTCACGTTAGCTTGGTCATCGGTGCTCTTGTCCAAAAATAATCCTTAATGAATCTCCGATAATAAGAAGCTAATCCAAGAAAGCTCTTTATCTCAGTCACTATCCCAGGTTTCTTCTAATTATTAACTGCCTCGATCTTTTTCGGATCTACGGACGGCCCTTTCTCTGAGGCTACATGACTAAGAAACTTCACTTCCTTCTTTCAAAAATGACACTTTGAAATTTTCACTTCAACTGATGTTGCCTCAACTTCTCAAGCACCACTCCAAGGTGAATTTCATGCTCTCCTTCATCCTTTGAGTTTATCGAAATATCATCTATAAATACAAACATGAACCTATCCATGTGCTCTTTGAAAATTCGGTTCATCAAGTCTATAAAGAATGCTAGCGCATTAATTAGTTCGAATGGCATTACTAACCATTCGTATGATACATATCTAGTTCTAAACGCTGTAAAAGGAATACTATCCTCTGCCACTCTAAGCTGATGGAACCTTGTTGTTAAATTCAAATTGGGAAAATACTCTGGCTCCACTCAACCGGTCGAACAAATCGTCAGCTCTAGGAAATGGGTATCGATTCTTCATCGCCTTCTCATTCAGCTTACGATAATCAATACATCACCTTAACAATCTGTCCGGTTTCTTAGCAAACACCGCGGCCCCAAGATGGACTGCTCGGTTTGATAATATTCCTACTTTGTAAATCCACCAAGTGCACCTTTAGCTCCTTCATCTCGGTAAGTGTCATTCTGCTTGACGGTCTACTTACCGGTTCTGCTCCAGGTACTAAATCTATTCAAAAATAAATGGCTTGTTTCGGTGGTAGTCCTACTACATGTTCAAAGACATATATGAATTCTCTAACAACGAAAACTCGATTCAAATCGTCTTCTACCTCCTTAACACTCAACAAGGCACTAACCTCACAACTAGGGTTTTCTACTAAACATACAATCCAATCACTACAATCCGAGTGTCTAAGAGATATTTTCCTATCATGGAAAAATATCCTAGCATCGTATTTACTTAACCAATCCATACCCAAAATAATTCCGAACCGTACGAAATCAAACACATGTAAATTACAAACAAATGTATAACCTAACTATTTAAACTCTAAGTGGTCACATCTCATCCCAAGAGTCACATAACCTTCTATCGGATTTGCAACCCTAAAGGAAGTAATTAGGCATGAGGGTTCTAGGTTAAGCTTATCTACCAAACAATGGGATATAAAAGAATGCAATGCACCAGTATCAAACAGAACTCTAATGGATATACCATAAATCAAAAGCATACGCCCCAACACAGCTTTTCCCCTCTCCTCTGCTGTTGGTCTCGAGGTAACCGGTTCCAATGCAAACATCTTGCCTTTCCCATCCTTGGATGGCTCCTTGCATTGGTTCTTATAGTGCCCAATCCGATCATAGTTGAAACATAGTATTCCTTTCATCGCAACAGCCTTCTTTCCCTTTCCTATCCAACACTCATGGGCATAGTGTCCTTTCTTATCACACTTGTAACAGACCACTGCTGCCTTTCCGTTCTTAGTAGCTCTACCTTTTTTAGATCCTTTTTTGTGGAAAAACTTCTTCTTCTGACCCTGCCTTCCTTGAGCATCCTTGGCCTTATTTCTTTCAAGAAAATCTTTCATCTCTTCATTCCTCAAGGCCATCTCAACAACAACATCAGTTGGATCCCTAATATGCAGTAACATAGCCTTAGCAAGCTCAGACTAAAACTCTGTGATGAACTTCTCATTCCTCTTAATCGTAGTATCCATCGCATCATAGTTATATCTTGTTAGCTCCTCAAACCTAGTCGCATACTCGAGCACAGTCATATCCCCCTGCTCAACCTCGACAAACTTCCTGAGCAGAGTGGACTTAGAAATCTTTGACATAAACCTTTCCTCGAACCTCCTCATGAACTCAGCCCAAGTCATATTCTCCTCGTTGACACCAATTATTACACTGTTCCACCAATGTAGTGTCACCCCTTGAAGTTGTCTAAAAGAAAGTCTCCTTTTCTGTTCATTTTTAAGCCCTAAATCGGTGAAAATCCTTTCGCTATGAAGTAACCAATTCTCCACTTCACTTGCATCTTTAGTGCCAATAAACAGCTGTCCTCCCAGCCAAGCATAATCTATACTCAAAATAGCATAGTTATTCACCACTGGAGCTTCTTGGTTCCCTCCTCCAGCATTTCCTCCAACTACTGTAGCATTAATTTCCGCCTGCATCATGTTGATAAGGAACTGATACATTTTTCCTATGTCTACTTGCAGGACTACATCACCCATATTTGCAGCTTGTGCCTAGCCTTGACTCTCCTAGTATTAGTCTGGCATTTCTATTGGTTGTGATGCTTCCCCCACCAAGGTTTACTCTTCCACCTCCAGCATCCATATCTGCATTCGAGTCTTCGTAAGATATAGAAGAATAGCTTAATAGAGATGGGAGAATAGAGATATAGCGTATACTTATGTATAGCAAATATAAGTATGTTACTATAGCATTATCCCATACCCCGATCTATCCTCTAATTCCTTTGGATTATGTTTTCAAAACGTTTTAGTTTAAAGTTATTCATAAAACTATGCTCTGATACCAAGTTGTAACATCCCCTATCTTGAGACCCAAAGGTAAACGCTACAGATGCTACAGTCTTCTATGGTATTAACTTCCAGTGACAAAATACGGTAATGTTAGTGGTATCTATAATATCAAAATCATATTAATATGAAACAAAATCATAGATTAGAAGAAAAAAAACAACTTTTCTAATTACATTTCACAAAACAAGTTTCATATTCCATTACGTAATCCCAAATGTTTCCCAGATTCAGAACAAATATAATTATTACATAAATACGCTAAGAGCGACATATGAAGATGTCCATTGGTTGATCAGAGTACCAAATAGTTATATCAGACTCCTAAATGTAGCTAATATCAGCCTCATGCTCATTTCCAGAAGCTTTATATGCCCTCCTACTAAACCTGTAAACCCAAACTCCTAATCTACTTATATTAATTTTAAGCACACGAGAGTTTAAGGGGAAAACATAAACTTCGAGTCAGACACAAAGTCTGGTGTGAATAATACTATTACATCTCGGTTTACTGATATTAAGTGAGATCACGTCGCTTAGCAGAACAGGTTTTCCCTCACTAATATCCCTTTAGAACATATCTTTTTGAAAATCAAAACCCTATAACCAAAGTGGTTAATCAAACTGATTATATCAATAATAGAAAATATCATATATGCTCAAAACCAGGTAATAAATGGACCATCTATCCGAAACAACGTAGTTTTGTTTGGCTAACTACTAACCTTTGGCTGACTCGGACATACCAGTCCCATATGGTATACAAATATTCGGGTCATTTTTCTTAAGGTTAACTACCCGTTATATTTTTCTTGAAAACCTTTTCAAATTGTTTTAACTCTTTAAATCATCTTAAACAAGGAAAACATACTATTTGCTTTACTCAAATCTCTTTGCAATGATATATGCTTTACTCAATATTTTGTTGATGGAAACATTCAAAACCTTTGTTTAAACCTTTAAACAATCTCTTTCGAGACCATTGAAAGTACCCCTTTCGACACAAGTAAACTACTTTACTTTATAACCTTAGGCCTAAAGGCCAAAACATATCTTTTGAAACCATTCGCAATAGTCCTTTCGAAAATATTGAAAGCATCTTCTTCGAAAGCTTTATAAACCTTCACTGCAACAAAACGACCCTTTAAAAGCATTTAAACAAGATGTAAAAGGCTTTTTTGGCGTTTCTATAAACATTGTAAATCAACAAGTTGTAATAAGTCAATGGCCTATTATTGCAATAGAAGAAACGATATAAAAAAACATGTCTTTTATAACATTTTCATAATGCTATAAAAAGTCTATTAATGGCGTTCTTAAATGCTACAAAATATCCCTATATTACAATTACATGTTGGCGTACAACGTTTCATAGACGCTATTATAGGCTTTAAGAGGGTTTTAAAAAGGCTATCAAATCCTTTAACAGCGTTTTGTAACGTTTTAAAAATCATTTTTGCAGTACATACAAATCCATTATCACACTATAATCGACTAATTTACATAAACATAATGTATCATTTCACAAAATCATATAGATCACATTAAACAAGAAATATCTAACCATTCAACATTCACATAGAATAATACATAATATTTCATAATATTTAATGAACATTACATTAAAAGTGTAAATAACACAAGTGATAAATGATCGTACTAAACATGACGGTTAAATGTGCAAACCAAAAGGTTGTTACTTTAAAAGAACTTATCGCTAATATACTATTGCATGTTGCCATTTGTATGCACCATAAATGGGTAATTACCTTTGAAAAAGAAATTCAACAATTAGCAATTATAACTATACATACATACGTATTTGTGCGTTTGTGAAACTTAATTATATAAATTTAATTAATTTATATGGAACTTAATTAATTTATATGAAAATTAACTAACGTAGTTAACTTTTATAAAATTAAAATGATTTATATAAACTTTAGTTAATTTTATAAATTTTAGTTAATTTATATATTCATATGGAAATGGTATCAATAACATATGGAATTTCCTGAAATAGATGTAAATTTTGTTTAAAATACTTTATTCAATGATTGCATGTATATTGTCATAAACTTATTAATTTTATAAAAATTAATTAAATTTTATAAACTTATTTAATTTTAAAAAACAGTTAGCTCATCTAATTATTATAAAACTTGAATAACTTAGTTACTTATTTGAAACTTAGTTAATTTGTTGTTGTTATTCTTATTATTATTATTATATTGTTTTATTACTATTACTATTATATTATATTATTATTATTCTTCAAAATTTAGTTACTTTTTATAAACTTAATTAATCTTTTTAAAACTTAATTAACTTAGTTAATTTTTATAAAAATTAGATAATTGTTATAAACTTAGTCAACTTTTATTACAATTTAACAAAGATTTAAAAATAAAGCACATGAATTCTACAGAACTTAATTAAAATTTATAAACTTATTTAATTTAAAAAATAGTTAGCTTATTTAATTAATATAAAACTTAATTAACTTAGTTACCTATTTTAAACTTAGTTAATTTATTATTTTATTACTAATACTATTATTATAATAATATTTTATTATTACTATTATTATAATATTATATTATTATTCTTCTTTTAAATTTAGTTAATTTTTATAAACGTGATTAATTTTTATAAAACATAGTAAACTTAGTTAATTTTTATAAAAATTAGCCAATTTTTATAAAAATTAGTCAATTTTTATAACAATTTAACTAAGATCTCAAAACAGAGAACATGATTTTTATAAAACTAAATAAGAGAAGTTTAAAAATTTCATCACGCACTACATCTATCATTTTTGGATTAAGCATTCGTTGCGCATCACGAACAGGCTTGGCATCGTCGATTAAATGGATGCGATGTCGAATAATAGCGGGACTAATTCCCTTTATATCGGAGATCGACCATCCCATTGCTTCCTGGTTTTTGGATAGGATTGAAAGAAGAGAAGTTTCTTGGTCAAGAGAGAGAGTTGCAGAAATTATGACGTGCAACATTTCGTTATGACCTAAGTATGCGTACTTAAGGTGATCGAGAAGTGGTTTGAGGTCCAACTTTGGGAGTTTCTCGATCAAATAATTGGATTAATATTCAGACTCAACTGGAAGTGATTCAAAAGGAAGAGGGTCTTCAATCTCGTTGGGAATTTCGTAAAACAATTTTTCATACTTGGCCTCGCGTTCATCGTTAAGATCAAGTGTCTCGTTTTCAAAGTTTTCATGAATGGCACTAACCTCCAACGTTTGGTCACGAGGTTCATTTAATTGGCTTTCAAGATTGAGTATTGAGATCTAAAGTCATGTTTCCACGAGAGATTTTCATCGGACTATTACGAGAATTGATTAAGGCATTTGAGGTGGCTAAGAATAGTCGGCCTCAAATTAATGGAATTTGACTCACAGGATTTGTCACGGGTTGTGTTTCGAGAACGATAAAATCAATGGGGAATATGAGTTGCCCTACTCCAATGAGCACGTCTTCCATTTCCCTTACAGGCTTCTTAATGGAACGATCGGCAAATTGAAATGTGACTTTTGTAGGTTTTGAGCTCACCTAAGCCTAATTATTTGTACACAGAATATGGAATCAAATTGACACTCGCGCGTAAGTCTATCAAACATTTGTTAACCGTCTTGTCTCCAATTGTACATGAAATCGTAAGGCGGCCAGGATCTTTGTATTTGACAGGCATGGATCGGGACATGACTTCACTTAAACTGGCGGTTAAGCAGACTTTTTGGGCACTTGAGTGTGTCACTTTTGGGTGCACAAGTCCTTAATAAATTTTGCATAAGTGGGGACTTGCTAAATGATATCAAGAAGCGGGATGTTCACTTTCACTTGTTTAAAAATTTCCAACATCTTTTCCATTTGGTCCAAGTGTTTCTTGGGTCGAAGACAATGTGGAAATGGAGCACGATACTCAGTAGGCGGGTCTACTCGAGTAGAAGAAGAAGAATTTTGATTGGCAATTGATTCAACGTTTGGCTCCATGTTCTGTTCGGCTTCGTTCGTTGTTTTAGAAGTGTCAAGAGAGGTTTTTGGTAAATATTTGGGATTAACAACTTGATTATCGATTTGTTTACTGAAACGTAAAGTTGTGATAGCATTCAATTGGGTGACGCTATCTTGAACAACATGGGCCTTATTTGAATTTGCGTTTTGATTTCTAGGATTTGGAATTGCCTGGCTTGGGAATGTTCCACGTTCGTGTTCACTTACAGACGTGGCTAATTAACTCATTTGCATTTCGAGTTTTGCAATTGATTGGTTCGTGTTTTTCATATATGAAGTCAATAAATTTTACAAATTATTGTTTGATTGAAGGCTTTGAGTAGTTGCTTTAGCCAATATTTAAAGAGTTTTCTCGAGTGAAGTTAAATGTTTATCGTCTTGGGAAGGGTGAGCTGAATTTGGTTGAAAATTTGATTGTTGCGGTTTATTGTGAGATGGACCCGTAAAATTTGGTTGAAAATTGTTGGGATGAAAGGGAGGATTCAAAGCATTATTCGAAAATGCTTGAAAATTGGGAAGAATAGTATTCGTATTGGATTGTTTTGGTTCCAAGCAAATTTTGGATGGCTTCTCCAATCAGGATTGTACGTTGGAGAAAATGGATCATTTTTGGCTTTATTGTAAGCATTGATCTGTTCGACAGAATTGGGACACTGATCGGCTATGATTAGGATCGATGCATTTATAACACATTGGTTGGGAAGCTTGGTTCAATTGATTCAATGAGAAAATGTTATCGAATTTTTTAATCTATGTGTCGATCTTAGCTTCCAAAGCAAAAAAAGATCCTATCCTGTGTGCACTCAATCGTGAGTAAATTGATTTTTCGTTCGAACGTTCCCATTGGGATGATTTTTTGACGAGGTTTTCGAGAAATTGCCAAGCATCGTCGTGATGTTGGGCAAGAAAATTTCCTTGGCACATTGATTCAAGCAAGGTTCGTGAGCTATTTTCGAGTCCATCGTGTAAGATTTGGCAAATCGTCCATTTGTCAAAGTTATGGTGTGGACATTTTATCAAAAGCTCTTTGAATCTTTCGATGTTATTGGAGTTTAATGGTTGCACAAACTTGTTCAGATTTAGTCAAAAAGATGTATGGATCATCATGCTCGAAATTCCCAAATTTCGAAAGTGTGGCAATATGGTTCGAGTGAATTTCAAAATGGTTACCCATAGGGGTGGGTAACGTGATTCAAGGTGGCATAGAAACTCTATCGGAAAAGATTCTATCCATAAGAGTTAGAGGGTGTTCTTGTTTTCCATTTTGGGAGGATCGCCTGTTCGAGTTAAACGGTTAGTTGTTGAGTCGCGAGTCCAACGATTTGTTGTTGTGTCACAAGTCCAAGTACTCATGCACAATTGAAAGTTGAGAAGAGAAAGAAGTTAGAATCGAGTTTAGAGAATGAAAGAAGATTTGAAAAACAAAGTGAAAATTTTGTTTGTTTTTTTTGCAAGGAAGAAAACTATTTACCAAGTGAAATTTATTTTCAAAAGAGAAGTTTGATTTTTTTTTGTTTTTTAATTATTAATTTTTTTTCTTTTTAGAAAAATATTTTTTTGGATTTTTGATTGATTCAAAGGAAAGGAAAAAAGGTTTTTTTTTATTAAAAACTAAGTTAAGTAAAATTTACGATTTTTTTGGATTTTAGATTCTTTTTGGATTTTTTTAATATATATGCATGAACTAATGCAACTAAATGAATGCAAATTACTTAATTACAATTTTATTTCCTTAGTAGCTCCTAACCCAAAATTGTATAATCACACTTTGTCTTAAATCAACAAAAATATTTCTCAGCCAGGTAATGAGCAGGGGTTATCGGTGCACCATGAATCACCATAGCAATGCAACCAAAGGTTTAAGTACCTTCAAAGGAAGAACCACTATAATATTTATGAATCACCGTAATATGTATAAATGGTTATTACTCCGTCGTAGCCTAAACACCAAGAAATAAAATTGTTCAAAAAAACAATTGTGAAGATACAATTAAGGCCTAGATGAGCTCGTGACACGCTTAAGTTGAATGTCTAATCTTTATTATTAGTCAAATTCTATGATGAAATGCGTTTGTGGGTTAAGGAAAGGGTGATGAAATCTCGCACCTTATGTGAATTAGGGAATTGCCCTTAGAAAAGAAAACAAGATGAGATGAATGCAAAACAAAAATTAAACGTGAATTTACAATGCGTATAAAATGATATTGTTTTTGGATTTTGATTTTTTTTCATATGCAAATGCAAACAACCAACAATGCAATTCAAATAAAAACAAGGAATGAGGGCATGATACCAGAGCGTACAGATTATTAGCAAATTTTTTTTATAAGCAAGCTAAGCAGCGAAGCGAGCAATTTTTGGCAAGCAATTTCTTTATCTCCTGCAACCTGAAAAAGCAAGATATATACAATTGTTTTTTTTTAATATATAAGGATGGAGTTAACAAAAATTAACACAAATTCAAACTCTTTTTAATATATATATATATATATATATATTAAAGAAGGAATTAAATCAAAACAAAACAAATAAGTGAAAACAAAACAAATTGAAAATCAAACAAAATGAACACAACAAATGAACAAACTTATTTGTTTTTTTATAAAGCAAGAATATCTAAATCCAAACAAATCAACAAATGAGAACAAAAGAAATGAAAATTAAACAAATTTTTACTTGTTTTTTTTATTATATATATACGAGTATGGTGGCACGTCCGTTGGACGTGTGCAAAGAAGGACGTGAGCAAATTTTCTCTTTGCCACAATTATGGTATTGTAAGAGATTACCGTAAATTTTTCGCTAATTGTGGGAAAAAAGAGATAAACGATATGGCAACCAAACAAAAATAAGATGTTGTAAGAAAGACGATGGGTAAAATTGAAGATGATAAGTCCGTTTAAGTTACATCAAACTATGAATTATCTATAATATTTCAGGTTTAGTTAATAAGAAATTAATCAGGGCATATTAGTTTTAACATAAAGAATTACTAAAATTCTTCTTCGGATAAAGAAAACACATGGTTAAGCAATTTATTAAAATTTTATATTTAGAAGAGGGATGTCAAAACCTATGTACAGTAAGTAGGATAACAAAAAGTATATAAAACCTGGTCTACTTGCCACATCTCCATAAAGAGTTGTGCATAGTATAGTTATAGTACATTCATATGGATGACAACACTACTAAAGGACTGGATAAATTAGCTTTTTATTCAGGCTATAACACTTCAAATGCAATCGATATACAAAATTTCATCTCCATTCAAATTCAAAAGATGGTCGTCTCTATTTATCATTTGTGAATATCCTGAAGCATCATTAGTAATAGCTACCCAATCACACCAACTCTTTCTTTCAAAATTTGAGCCCATTATGCACAGTTGATCCAAACTCCTGACGCATTGATATCTGTGATAAATGTAGAATTATTAAAGTAAATCTTTAGGATGTTAAGGTGGTATTTTGTAGAACTTTGGATGCTCATTATAAAGTACAGAGCTGAATAGCATAGTGTATAGACCTGAATAGCATAGAGGAAGAAGGATTTTAATTGCTTAGAAAAGGAAGTAAATATATTATCAGAGTACTTATAATATGAAAATGTTTAGACTGATTCTGGGAAGTAGTTGTATAATATTATGCATAGTTGGTTTTCAAAGGGTAAAGTTGTGTGAGAATTGATAAAAGTATATATTGTGTGTTTATTCATTCAAATGGGTTTTTTCAGAGTCTCGTAAAAGTTCCAGTATTGAATAATTTTCTTTACAATAGAAAACTAATCAATATTCAAATTTATTCCAACTGAAATATATTTGTGAATGAAAAAAAAAGTGGCCAAAGCGGTAAGATTAGATGGCAGTGTAAATAAACTTATAGCAAAATAAAAAATCCCAGTAATTAAGGGGATTTATGCATGCAGTGAATTCTTGAGTTTGAAACCAACATGCTTTCTAGAAGTAAAAAAACCATTATGTCATTTATTAACATAGCAAACAATGTTGGCTAAAACTGTAAAACAAATGAATAACAACCTAAATCACCCATCTATAATGAACAAAAACATCGAAATTACTTTTGAATAGAAAAATAGGCAGATCCAAGGCTGAAACAGTGGGGTTAACGGCTAGTGTGTAGCAGGTCAAAGTTAATTGGGTATTTTGCAACTGTAAGTAACGGTTTACAGTATTTCTACATCATATATGACGTATTATTATGTGGAGAAGTTTATTGCAGCAGTAAATAGAACAAATTCATGAGTTGTACAGTTTTTATTTATGTGTGAGATAATTAGGTACATTCAGTTAAGGAGGAAGCTGCAGTCAAATGAATAACCCTTTATTATCAACTATCACAAATTTGGTAAGTGCAAATTTGAAGAAATAAAAGGGCATGAGTAAAGAATGAAGTGCCTCCATTTTTCAATGTTCGTATCAACCATCTTTTGTTCGTCAAATCCTTGTCGTCCTTTTCCCCATCCATCTGCTGCGTATATGTAAGTAGAAAATATTAATTACCCAAAATGAATAAATAAAGTAAGGATTCAAATACCAAAATTTACAGGTGTGGATAAATAAAATAGAAAATGTGCCATAAAATAGGCCGCAAATTGTTTATATCATTGCGTAGTATGTTGTGATCAACAGGAAAAATCTATTTACAGAATTTAGCACTGAAGAATAACAGTGTAGTAATGGCAATAAAGGATGATTGTAATTGGAGCACAAAAGACAGACATAATTTTATCATATTAAAACTGTTTAATACTGTTTATTTGTTATGAGTTGAAAATGCATTCTTTAACAGTGACCGGGCCAGAAAATGCAGCTGGGGTAGACAGTGTGAACTGATTACAAATAATATTATTATTTATCTAGATACAGAGTTTTAGAGTCCGTAAATAAATGTAAATGTTGAAAAGAAAGATACGTAAAATAGGATAAACAAAGATGGTCATATAACAGTAATCATAATGATAACATCATCACATTGCTTTTGTTACATTACATAGCCATCGCCAGTTTTTTTTTACCTTAAATAATATGTAATATATATTTTATATAATAGTCGGCTAGAAGAAAGGAAAATCATTGGATTTCAGTTGGAAGTTTTTTTTTTTACAGGTTTTGAACTTGACAGAAATTTGTCAGAATGTATTTTTTAATGTATATATAATAAATAGTTGCATCGTGTTGAACTTAAAGCTGTAGTGGATGATGATAATAATTTTCATATGTGTGGGCATATGAACTTCGCATAAATTTGTCTGATTTCCTATAACATTAATCAAATGTGTCAAAATCAGTTCGTTTGTATAATCATATCATAGATAAATTGGTTGCATGCCAGTAAAAAAATTAAAGTTTGGTCATTGTTTCAACAATATGTGAATATTTAATGGAAAAAATTGTTAAAGAAAAGAAAAATGCACCCAATCTTTCATTTTATTAAAATAATTGTACAGTGCTTATCAGTTATTTCATCAGACGGATTGAGTGCAGGGTCTAAAACATAAAATTATACATGTAGGGTGCAAGTGTTCGGGAAAACAAATAACCGCAACATGCACAAATGTGAGCAGTAAAAAAATTAAGATATGGTGGCATAAAAGAAGAGTAAAAGTTCAGTAAACGTAAAACGGTACCAATTCAATTCAGTTGGTTCAACTAAAGCATGCCATAACTCAACATGTCTGCCTCAATTAATCATTCTCCGCGTCTTCTTCGGCAAAGAGTTTGTTAGATGTTGACGCTAATCCCCCATTCATGATTTATGGAGGGAATTTGAGTTTTTATCCTGATGTGAATGCACGCAAGTGCTTGTTTCAGGTAATAAAAACGCTCTACTGAGGGAAAAAGTGTTGCGGCTATTTGTGTTTGAAAAAAGATCTGCAAATCATGATAACAAAGAGTAATTGCATGAGAGATGAAAAGTAAAAAGCCCAGAATACAAAATGTTGAAATAGTTCGTATTGCAAAAGTATCCAAAATTACCTCTGTTGATGAACAAACGTACCAATTCTGTGTCTAGGTAGAAATTTGAACAGTGATCCATGTTATCTGAAAGAAATAAATAAAAGCAAGTTATAAATTATAGGAGTAGATTTGTAAAAGTGTGTAGGTAAAGAGAAAATAGGATCAGGAAAAGAAACCTGAACGTAGGTAAAATGTATAAGGGAGAAGAAAATGAGTTCTGGCATTGTAAATGAAAGGTAACTGTTCCCTCTAACTGTTGAAATGACAAAAGTAACCCAACCGACATTTTCCTTTTCCAAATCTAATAAAGGGACATTTCAGTTAAGGTTAGCAAGAACGGAAATGATAAAAATGGATTGAAAATGTGGAAAAGAAATGGGAAGAGTAAATGATGTATATAGAGAAAACTAATCTGTCGTAGTAATATAATTTTTTGCTTTTAGATAAGGAAAGGTCAGTTTTGGCAAGGCTAAAAAGCCTTCGCTTTCCGAGTATTTGCATTATATATAACAAAACGGTGGAAACTGACTAAAGTATGAAACTAATGTCCATGCAAGAAGCCTATATGTTAAGCATAACAATGAATTAAAGTATGAAACTCGAAATGGAACTGACTAAAATCTTTTATGATCTCTTTGGAAAAAACTCTTATACGATAGTGTCTTATGATAATTAGATTATAAAACATGATGGTTAATGCATAATGTCATGTGTAATTATCCACATATAAATATCAATTTGTTATGCCAGTAGAATAATACTAAGAGAGAACCTATTTTGCTTAGTTAGTGAAGAACTTGAGCTTGTTACATATGAAGATTTCATTATGCGCAATATTTTTCTTATCTTTGACAGATCTTTGACAGGTGGATAAGCCACAAAGTTTATGCAATTACTTTCACAAAGACCTCAAAAATACTCAAGAACTGCAAATAAAACTATAAAAATATTGAACACAAATAAATATCCCTATTTCCGTTATGTATTCATTGTCTTTTTTAATACTGATGGAACTGTCATAGATGGAGCTAATGACTTGTTAAAGTACAATGGAATGAGTCATCCGCAGAAGAAGTAAAGAGGGAAAAAGGTACACATCCTAAATTATTGAAGCACAAATAGTACCATGAAGTTTTACAAGGAGAATTTTAAGATTTCGATGTTATTGAAGGGAAAATATGTAGTAGACGGTAGCTTTCAATATCCGATGTTAACATCATAATCATTATCATCTTAAACTTTTTAAAATTGATCAAATACATGCATTCGTCCAGGTTTAGGACATGGTAAAAAAATGTTAACCTATTAGGCATAAAAATATAAGAACCCTACAAATTAGGTATCTTTATTCTGCAGGTAGAAATATGAAAATTATGACTTGCTACATTAAAATATTGACTTCTATTTGTTGTACCTGCAGATGAAAATATCGTGGAATCCTTGGATGTAATGGACAATTGGTCTCACTATATTTTATAAGCAAGTAAGTTTGGTAGTTGCAATACTTATATACTACTAAACAATATGAAATTATAGTGCTAATGTATTCTTAAATTCATGTTTTGTTGCGTACTACATGATAACTTTGAATCATGGACTTGTAAATTTTAAAGATAGAGCATAGTGTATAAGTATATTTGCAGCACATAACTACCAAAAGTTAAACTCTTTTTTTATTCCACCAATTTTAACTTTCAAATATAAGCACACAACTAAAAGATGACAACAGTATAAGCATATTGAGTGATAGGTGGAACTGTTATATGTTCGTTGTACAACAAGCATCAAAACAAATAAATAAATAAAAGCAGATTATAAGTTATAGGAGCAGATTTCTGCAACAAATAAACAAAAACAGATTGTAAATAATAGGAGCAGATTTGTGAAAGTGGGTAGGAAAAAAAAATACGATCAACAGTGGCACAACGCCATTGCTTACGCTATTCGATGATCATTGTTCAGACCGAGGTTACCAAGTAGTGAAATAAATCGTAAATTAAAATTGAGAAAATGTATAACTTTATCGTCGATGTTTGCTTTCGCAGATCCGATTTTAATTGGGGAGTACTGCAGGTGATTACCTCAAAGCAACACTGGCACAACGCCATTGCTTTCGCTGTTTGATGATCGTTGTTCAGAATACTGGAATAAAGCGTAAAATAAAGTGGATAAAATAGATGTTGTATGAAAAGAGCATAGAAAGTGGATGGGCTTACCAAATCGTAAAAGGGGAAAAATATTTAGCCAAATCGTGGTCTATCATGAATCAATCATACTTCTCCCATCTGCCAATCTCAGAATAGATTTTGAAGCCGTCTCGTTCGTAGGCAATTGTTTGGTTTGTTAGTCGTCGTAAATTGCTAGTTGATTTAATGACCATTTTTGTGTCTTCCGATTTTGTAGGGTTAGGGGGAAAGAAAAAATTGGAAAAGTGAAGTGGGGATGAAATGGAATGTGGCAACCGGTTTGAGAACGTGGTGGACGGAAGGAAGACAGTAAGACCCTCGTTTTGTTTTAATTGCCGTGGAAGGAAAAGGGCATTTTTGGCAATTTGAAAAAGGCTTCACTTTGACCGGTTGACCAAAGGTTTTGCTTTATAGTACAGATATATGTATATATATGTATATATGTATGTATATATGGACTTAAAAGTTAAAACAAAACAAAAATAAAATGATATATACAAATTTTTAAAAAAATGATGTAACAAACCCGGCCCACTTAAAAACGCCTTCACGATTAAGAATCAAGCCTGACCAAATTTGCAATGCAATTCACGTTTTCTTCTAACCAAAAATTTCTCAAAACAGAAATCAGAAATCAGAAATCAAAATCACGTTCAATTGCTCGAGTGTTCAATTCTCAAAACTAAATCGCGATTTGGTGTGAGTCAGGTGATCGAACACGCGTCGATTTTGAGGTCGAGGCGGTGATAGGTTGCGGCAGTTCAGAAGCGGCGATGGCTGGTGGGTGAGGTTGTCGCGAAGTGCTGAAGGTCGTGAATTGAATTGGAGGTGCGGCGAAATGCAAAGAGTTGCATGGCTGCAACAGGAGTTTAGAGAATAGGGTGGAGGCGACCTCCTGAACAAGAACTGGAAGAAAGAAAGAAGTAGAGATATAAAAGAAAATTGTATTATTATTCAATTTCCTCCGTTACATCCATATACACGTGTATTTATACAGAACGAATACAAAAAAGAGCACGTGCTATGCACATGTTAGCTATATCCTATTACATTCCTTCCTCCTTATTAAAAGTTTTGTCCTCAAAACAAAAAACTACACAGCTGAATTGCTCAATTCACAAACAACAATTTTTCTCACAACTACTCTATTACAAAATTAGGATATTTCGCTTCAAACTCCACAGCAGGCTCCCAAGTAGCTTCAGATTCTGAATATCCCTCCTATTGCACTAAGTACTGCACTTGAGCTTGATTTCTATGCTTCACCATTTTCCTGTCAATAATAGCAGCAGGAATCAACAAGACATTGCTATCATGTCCTTGGTACATTGCTGGAATATGCACCACATTAGGCAATGCTCCTCTAACTTTCTTCAACTGTGATACATGGAAGATTGGATGAATTTGCGCATCCTCAGGCAACTTCAACTTGTAAGCAACTACCCCAACTTTCTCTACTACTTGAAATGGACCAAAAAACTTAGCTCCAAGTTTTTCATTCAAAGCATGTTTAACTGTCTTTTGCCTATAAGGCTGCAGCTTTAACCATGCCCAGTCTCCTACCTGAAAGCTCCTGTCTGTTCTATGCTTATCAACTTGCATTTTCATCCTATCTTGTGCCCTCCGCAAATGAAACTTCAGCAGTCTAACCATTTCCTCTCTTCTACACAACGACCTATCCACTGCTTCTACTTTAGTTTCACCAGGCATGTAAGGTAAATGAAGTGGAGGTGGCTGATCATACACAATTTCATAAGGAGTTGATTGAATAGATGTATGAAAATTTGTATTGTACCACCACTCGGCTAAAGGAATCCATAAACTCCAATCTTTAGGGTTCTCACTACACATACACCTCAAAAATGTTTCCAAGCATTTATTTACCACTTCAGTTTGCCCGTCAGTTTCAGGATGATATGAAGACGATAGCAGCAAATCAGTCCCTTGAATACTGAACAAAGCTTTCCAGAAATTACTTAAAAATACAGGATCCCTGTCACTTACTATAGATCGAGGCCATCCATGCAGTTTGAACACTTGGTCCAAATACAGTTGAGCTACATCCATTGCTGTATATGGGTGAGACAAAACAGCAAAATGAGCATATTTGCTAAGTCTATCCACCACTACCATAATGACGTCCTTGCCTTGAGATTTTGGCAATCCAGAAATGAAATCCATGGAAACATCTACCCATACCTCTTGTGGAATAGGTAATGGTTGTAACAAACCTGGATGAGCAACATTTTCATGTTTATTAGCTTGGCATACTAAACAATGTCTCACAAAACTGCTTATAAATTTTGACATTCCTCTCCAATAAAATAATGCTTTAACTCTCTTCAATGTAGCATCTCTTCCCGAATGTCCCCCTTGATGTGAAGAATGTAACCACTCTAAAATAGATTTCTTTAGATCATCATTAGGCCCTATCATTATCTTTCCCTTCCTCCTCATCAACCCATCAGCCAATGAAAAGTCATGTATTCTTTCCCCTTGACTCAACTTACCCAATAATTGCTGAAAATTTAGATCAAGCTTGTAGCTTTCCTTAATGAGATCGCTCAAATTTGAATTTATAACAGATAAAGCCATGAACAACACCTCTGATCCAGTAACTCTGGATAATGCATCAGCTACCACATTTTCACTCCCACTTCTATACTGAATTTCATAATCAAAACCCATAAGTTTCGAGAGCCAAAACTGCTGAAAAGGGGTAGAAATCTTTTGCTGTAATAACCACTTCAAACTTTTTTGATCAGTTTTTATTATAAACTTTTGGCTAGACAGATATTGTTCCCACTTCTGTACTGCAGTTACAACAGCAAGCAATTCCTTTTCATACACTGAAAGTCTTTGCCATCTTGGACCCAGAGACCTGCTCATAAATGCCAAAGGATGCCCTTCCTGAATTAACACAGCACCAATACCAACGTTGGATGCGTCAGTCTCCACAATAAAAGGTTTTGAAAAATCAGGTAAAGCCAATACTGGTGTTGAGCTTAATGCCTCTTTCAAAACATTCAATGCTTGTGTTGCCACATCTGACCACTTAAATTCTCCTTTCTTCAAGAGTTGTGTTAAAGGCTTACTAATCCAAGCATAATTCCTCACAAATTTTCTGTAGTAGCCTGCCAGTCCCAAAAAACTCTTCAACTCTTTAACATTCTTAGGTATTGGCCAATTCTTAACTGCTGCAATCTTTTGAGGATCTGTTTCTACTCCCTTTCCATAAATGAAGTGACCAAGATATTCCACTTTATCAATTGCAAATGAACATTTACTCTTCTTTGCAAACAACTGATGCTCCTTCATAAGCTGAAGAACTGCTTGCAAATGCTTTTCATGATCTGTCAAGTTAGGACTGTATACTAGGATGTCATCAAAGAAAACTAATACATACTTTCTCAATAAAGCTTTGAAAATTTTATTCATCCAAGACTGAAATGAGGCTGGTGCATTAGTCAAGCCGAAAGGCATGACTAAGAATTCATAATGTCCATTATGAGTCTTAAATGCAGTTTTATACATGTCATCTTTGTGTACCCTTAACTGATGATATCTAGATCTCAAATCGATTTTACTGAAAACAGTTGCTCCAGCCAATTCATCTATGAGTTCATCCACCACAGGGATAGGAAATTTATCCTTAACAGTTTTCTTGTTCAACTCTCTATAGTCAATACAAAGTCTCCAAGATCCATCTTTTTTTCCAACTAACACAACAGGAGAAGCAAAAGGACTGCTACTGTCTCGTATGATTCCTTGAGTTATCATTTCATTCACCAAATTTTCAATAATATCTCTTTGCTTCAAAGAGTACCTGTAAGGTCTTATGTTCACAGGGTTAGTTCCAAATTCTAGGGGAATTCTATGATCAAACACACCACGTGATGGAGGTAAATTTTTTTGTTCTTCGAATATACATGCATACTTATGCAGTAGATCAGCTATGCATTCAGGAATGGGTTTAGATTCAATGTTAAAAATCCCTAACCCCTTTTTATTAATTTCCCCTAATTGCATAAAAAACAGTTGAATTGAATTCACTATCACCTTCTGACTGAAAGAAGACTTAACTCCTTTCGGTGGAATACCCTTCAAGACATGATGATTATTCCCATAATCAAACTCCATCAGTAACTTCTTAAAGTCCCACTTCACTGTACCCAAATCTCTTAACCATTGAACTCCTAGCACCATATCACAACTTCCCAGTGGAATCAAAAGCATATCAGATACAAAGTGTGAATTCTGCAATTTCCACTTGAAATTCTTACAAATACACTGGCATGCCAAATGGTTCCCATCAGCTACAGTAACAGCTTGTGGATCAATGGATTCTGAGCTCAATCCCAACTTCTTTACTAGCCCCAGATCAAGGAAGTTATGAGTACTCCCTGAGTCAATCAAAATGTGCAGAGGTGTTCCTTTATGGACACCAATAACCCTCATAGTTTGAAAGTTATGAGTTCCACTCAAGGCATTGATGGAAATACAAGGATTCATCTCTGAAAGTTCGAAAGTTTGATCACTAGATTCAACGCTCACCTCCCCTTCCTTGTCATTACTCTCCACCTCCTCATCTTCCCCTGGTATTTCGACCATGAACAATTGAGTATGCTTCAGTTGACATTTATGCCCCTTTTCATAGGGCTGGTCACAAAAATAACACAGCCCCTTAAGTTGCTTTTCCTTTCTCTCAGCAGCTGATATGGTGGTTTGAGGTCTAGAAAAGGATGTATAAGGTTTTGTGGATAATGGATTACTTTTCCAAGAGCTTGAAGGAGTAGGTAGTATTGAAGGTAGAGTTTGTGTAGAGCTTGAGGGAGTAGATGTTTTTATGGTAGATCTGGAAAAAAGAGTGGGTTTATAAATGGTTTTAACCGCTTCAAGATGCTCTTCCTGCAATCTAGCGTACTCAACTGCTTGAGTCAAATCTTTAGGCTTAAAAGCCTTAACAAAAGGTCTTACTGCTGGCTTTAATCCACCCACAAAACTTTCCAAAAAATATGAATCAGGTAACACTTGATTTTGTTGGAGTATTAAAGATCGAAGTTCCTCAAATTCATCAATATAGGATTCAATTCTTCCAGTTTGACACAATTTATTAAACCTTTCGACTACATTGCTTCCATTCTCATCTTTAAATCTTGCTGACAAATCAATGATGAATTCAGACCAATCAACATTCTTCTTCACCACAATATAACTAGACATCCAACTTTCCGCCCTGTCTATCATGTTTAAACAAGCCAAATCCACTTTCTGATCACCGCTTATTTTACATAAGTTGAAATACTTATCGCATTTTTTTATCCACATTCTACAATTGGTTCCATCAAACTTAGGAAATTCTAGTTTAGGAACGTACCCCTGAATTCTGGAAGAACCTGGTTCAGCAATTCTTGTAAATGAAGCTTCACTCCTTCTGGTTTCAACGCCCCTCATTCTGTCCTCCACTTTGTCATTCATCTCTTGGAAAGATTGAGAAATCTTCAGCATCGTTTCTTGCATGATATTCTGCAAAGATTCCTGCAGCATCTTTTGCACATTCTCCTCTAATCGCCTGCTTTGGTCTTGCTGTGCCTCCAACCTCTCACTAATAATCTTGATTTGATCTTCCATTGCTTCAACTCTTCTTGTTACTGCTGGTGCCAGATTGAAGGTTTCAAGATCAACTATGTAGGGTTTTCACGACAGGGCTTGGACGAATCAGATCAGATCTTCACAAATCGTGATGTGGGATTGAGAAATAATTGCAGCGGCAACCGCTCTGATACCAATGCAACAGGAGTTTAGAGAATAGGGTGGAGGCGACCTCCTGAACAAGAACTGGAAGAAAGAAAGAAGTAGAGATATAAAAGAAAATTGTATTATTATTCAATTTCCTCCGTTACATCCATATACACGTGTATTTATACAGAACGAATACAAAAAAGAGCACGTGCTATGCACATGTTAGCTATATCCTATTACAATGGCTGGCGATGTTGGCAGCTTGAGGGTGGGTTTGTGATGGTGAGAGAAGTGTGGGAAGCGGTGTTCGAGTCGCGCTGTTGTGGTGATTTGCTGGAGTACGATTTTGGGGGAATTTTAGGTCGCGAATGTTTAATTGTAGGGTGGAGGCAATGAAGTTGTTCGTGAAAGTTGGCTGTAAAGGACGATGTAATTGGCAGCAATGATTGGAGGCAGTTTTTGTCTGAAGGAAGGTAGGTATACAGGTGAAGTTTGTAATTGAGCAGCAGAGGTGAGAAGTAGGGGATGAGTTGTGTTGGAAGTGAACAGAAATGTGGGAAAATGATATGTATGGTGACAGGCACTTACTGGCTAGGCAATGGGTGTACTGTGGTTGTTTGAGGTGGAGTTTGGGTTGGGGTGTGGCTACTGCTGATGTTGTGCAGCAGTTCGGTCTGGTTGAGGCAGAGGGTAAGTAGTTGAAGTGGAATGGAGGAGGAAGTGCTGATGGATGGTGAATAGGACGAAGTATATTAGGAGATATGTGACAGTTTTGTTTGGATGATAAAGTAGCTGCTGTACTTGGTTTGAATGTGCAGGGTAATGGTTTTGGCAGTGAGTATAGCATTGTATTTGATAGTATGGTTACAGTAGGTTTTGGTTTGGGGTGGCTCTGGTAGACAGTGAAAGAGTAGGCAGTTGCTCTGGGTGACTGCAGTTGTATGGCATTATGGTATGGGATGTGTAGGAGATGATTTTCAATGAACAAGTTTGTAGTGAAGCTCGACTGTGCAATGTTTGAAGTGGTTTAGAGAAATGGCGAAGAAGTTTTCAGAGGAAGTGTGTAAAAGCCGAGGTTGTGGGAATTGGAGGTTCAGGTGGAAGTGAGGCGGAAATGGTTGGTTGGATTGTGAGCATCGGTGAGTGTTGTATGATGTTTTGCTGTTATTTGTGAATCAAGTGTGGGATGAAGGAAACACCATGGTGAAGGTAGTATTTTCTAGTACAAGGCATAGTGATAATAGAATGTGGTTGTAGAAGAATGTTTAGACAGGAGGATGGGAGGGCAGAACTGTGATGAATGGGTGGTTCTGTCCGCAGTTTTGTGGTGGTAGTGGTAGCTGTTGTCAGTGTAAGGCAGGGTAGAGGTTTGGGTTGTTGGCAGCACAGAGAAACAGTGACAGAGAAGTGTAAAATGTAAATAGAAAATAGACATTGATGAAATGTGAGTGTAAATGAAAAATGTGAATGCAATGTAAATTTGTACAATAGAAAATGAAATGCAATGCTAATTTGGAGAAATGTTTGTGGAGTTTTTTTTATATCAAATGCAACTAGAACTAGAAAACAAAACACAAAAACAATGCAAACAAAAATCACGAATAGAAATTAAAATCAAAACAATTCGCTGGCGGCAGCGTCAAAAACCTGTTTAACGGTAAATTTTCTATTGATTAGAAAAATGCCGATAAATTTTAAAATAAAATAACCGCAATCGCACGGCATATAATTTTAGTACGTGGCGAGTATGGGTCGATCCGCAGAGAATTTTTAAGATTTTAAATTTTCAATTCAATCAGATTAGACCAAAGTGAGAGAAAATTGTTAACTACAAAAAGAAGCTAAAACTAGAATTGAAATGTGATTTAAAACTATTAGACTATTGAACAATTTAGAGGCAAATCTACTTTCATATTTTTGTAATTCAACAAACAAATAATTTATGATCTCTAATTTTGATATTAAGTGAAATAATTGTTGTATTTATTATATGTATGGTTTGTTTATGCTATTAATTAACATAACTCAAACCATCAAACTATAATACAATAAATAAACCACTTATCAATTTCATGAAAATGAAGCCAAAACAAAAGCTATTTTAAGTATGATATATTTACTATTGTAACTAGTAATATAGATCATCAAATTTTATTTTTCTTTCATTTTAAAATCAAAAATTAATTAGCAAATGATGATGTAAATTGTGTTTATGTTGAATAAGGATAGCTCATTTGCATAAGTAATATAAGCTATCAAACCCACTTATATAAACTTACATCAAAATTCACTTTCATGAAGCACAAGCTAAAGATATCATAAATCATAAAAATGTTGAAATTACATAATATTTGAGAGCTTCATTACCCCTAAATTGAAAGGGTTTAGCTACTCATTTGTGTTATCAAATCAACACATGTAAGTTTCAACATTGGAAAGCAAAGAGAAGTAGAAATTAAACAAATGAAATGATATTAACTACTTGCATGAAATAACATCAAACTAATTGCATGAATGTAAATCTAAGCTATGAACATAAAAAGAAAGAGAGCATAGAAATAAACATTTACAATAAAATAAAAAAAGCATGTAGAAAAGAGAGGAGAAAGAGGCTTGGAAGCCATTTTTATTTCACTTAGATTTTTGTTTACAACTTGCTAATTTCCTAAGCAAACATATGAGAGAGTGTAAGATATTTACAAGTACATAAGAAGGCTATTTATACATGCATAGAATCCTAATACAATTTTTAGGATGCTTTCCAAATGCCCTTTAGGAAGTGTGGCCACCAAGTAACCATTAGTCACTAATTAATCCCTCATTAAATGTGCATGAAGCTTTAACCTCCACTTAGTTGTCCATTAGCATCTAATCGTAGATTTAGGTAAGTGGGTAGGGTCCTCCATGATCATGATCTTGAATTATTTCCCTCTTCTTCATTTATATTCACTTGTGCATACATATATCATCATGAATCCCTCTTCCATATGCATCAAAATTTTCTATAAAAAATCATAAAAAATGTCCAAGTAAAATTCTCAAATTGACATATGCATAAAAATGACCATTTTTCCCTTGAATGAAGATGTGTATATGATGATTTGAAAATAATTGAATTTTGGTTTTAAATATGTTAAAATGCCCAAATATGATATTTATTTAAATAAAAAGAGATAAATTATGGATGTAAATATATGCACATTTATGTGCACATTATGTGACTACAAAAGGGCTATCTATCTTCAGAATAAGTGCAAGGTTGGTTGAGTTGACAGAGCGAAGCAGTTTAGACTTATCAAAGAAATTATGAACTACATTGAGGACATCGGCGGAGGTAATTGGTCAATAGTGAATAAAATAACATGAGTCGGTAAAATAGGGATCTTAAAGCTAAATAATACTAGGGGGTGAATAGTGTTTAATGGATTATATAAATATTATTCAAATTCTTTAAGATTTTACTTGAAATGACGGAATTAACAATCATAGATACAATCATAGAATCATAGTACAGAAAAAAGTAAATGTAGGAAAAGTAAAAAGGAAAGAACACACCATGATGTTATACTGGTTCAGAGTTACCCTACATCCAGTCCTGCACAAGTCCTTGTACGAATTTCTTTTCAACTAGTAAATGCAAATACATTCTCGATTTCAAGGCTATAAGACACACCCTCCATAATCTCGGCCTCTGGGTAAAGCCACTTGATTTCCGAGCTACAAGTACATCCACTAGATTTATGGGCTACTAAGCACATCCAATTAATTTTAATAGGCTACAATCACACCTACTTAGATTTCAGGGATACCAAGCACACCATAGAGTATAAGAGTATGATTTGATAGAGTTCACAGCATCAGATCTTCTATCTTGATTACAATTGATCCTATAACTCTTGAATAGATCTTAAGAGAGATGAGAGAAATCAAAGAGTGTATGAAAGAGAATCAAACTAGTAATGGTTGAATTTTATTCTGGTTGAATTTTGGAATGATTTAGAAATCAAGAGAGTGAAAAGAGGAGAGAAAAATAAAAAAATTACTTGATAATAGTTCGTTTGGAAGTCTGGTATATATAGGAAAACAACAGTCTGTTGAATATGCGCTTATATGATTTTTGTTTGATGATAATAAACATATATACATTCGTTTTAAATGTATTTGATAATATACTATTTATTTTCACAGATTAAATAAATATTTGCTGAATAAAATAAATAACATTGAATTTGAATTCAAACGAATATTTTATTCAAATAAATATTTATTACAATTTTGAATAGTACAATTTCAAGCTCTCACTATAACTATACAACTTTAATTACATCACATTTTTTCACATTTACATCAGCACCTCACTACATATCACTCACACTCGTATTTTTATCTTCAACTGCATTCCAGTTTGAATCCAGCATCTGAGAAATCTGCAAAAATATAAACTAACGCAGTAAAAATGAAAAAGAAATATTTTTGCAATTCAAAAATAAAAGATAATTTTGAAAATATGATTTGCCTCAGTTATTTGGGTTGTTCGTCATAATTTAAATTTGAATTCATCATACACGAACAACTTGTGACATACACAGTGTATTACTGTATATGCCACAAGGCCGTGCACACCGATATATACACTTGATCGATTTACAGGGACAGGTGAGCACAGGTCAAACCCAAATGAAAAGCCGGGTTCAACTCACGTGCAATAACATTGAAACTTTCGAATTGAGCACAAGGTCAAACCCGAGTTTTAAAACTGGGTTCAACACAAGGCTACATGAAGTATGCAAGCTCGACTAACAAGTTCAACCTCTTCATTAAACAACTCCAGACCAACAGCAACAGGGAACCTCAAATGCAATAGGCCAAGAACCAGACAAATGCATGCAACAGCAGTGAAAGTGATCAACGCAGCAACTAGTAGAGCACACATGAAACAGTGGTATGAACAAGTGAACCCAAACTGAAGTATGGATAGTGCAAAGTGCAATGATACATCAGGATATCAAGTTCAGTGAAACTCAAGCAAGTGCAAGACTAAACCAGCATGAATGCAACATGAACATTTAAATTAATGCATGCAACAATGTGCACAGTTCAGAAAGACCACCAACTACAGGGATGAATACAAAATGACAGTACAAACAGTGACAGTGGCATATTGATACATGATCAATATCCAGTTACAACAAAGTACAAGTACAAGTCATAGCAATGCATGCAACAGGTCAGAAACAATTATGCAATAGTGAAAAACACAAGTCGAAGTGGTCAATGCACAAATGCACCAAATACCAAGATCAACACAGCAACTCAAATGACTCAAGTGTACACAAGTGAAGCCAAGCTTCAACCAATGAATGCAACAATCAAAAGATGGTAGCACAAAGATATGACATCACAGCAAACATGACAGTATACGAAATGCACAGAAGCATCGGTGATATGCAGCAGTATAAACACCACATTAAATTCAAGTGATTCGGCAATGCTTGAAGACTACAACAAACATAGAGTCAACACAAATGCAATGCAAACAACATGGCAGTAAAGATATAATGGCTGTGAACAGCAAGTAAAATCGAGCAAGTGTGCAGCCCAATGGACAGAGACGAAAACAAATATACAGAGGCGATAACCACTTCACCAAAGTCAAAACAAATAAAAGAAGAAAGATCTATGCCGTATAAACCAAAGTTGAACAAGTCAATCAAGACTCAAGAATTCACCGTGATAGCCAAGCAAATTGACCACGAAATCAAATCAATACCGTGTGAATCAAGCTACCAAAAATACGAAATTGACAAAGTCAGTGAAATCACGAGCATTCAAGTATGATCGAATGGCCAAAGCAATATCAGTAGACAAATTCAAATTAAAATATACAACGCAAATCTAGGGTTACAAACCCTATATAAATTGACATCATCATCGGCAATTTTCTGCATCGAGTTCAAATACGAAAAATCAGAAGAAGCAAAATGTAACGGCCCGCTATTTTGGACTATTCAAATCGACACTAAAACCGTACATGTCCGACTTGAGTAATTCAAAATACCGAATTGTTAATTTAATTTGGCAAAACTTAAAATATACAGTAAATAAATCAAACACAGATCACAGACACAGAGTAATATAATGCAGCGGAATAGAAAAATAGTAGTTCATGAAGCTACTATATACATCAGAGTTTAAAATAAAATACATCAGAATCTCTTGAATACAGAAAAGTCTACAGTACGAGCCGATGACTTCTCTGAACCAGTCAACTAGAAAACTGAAAGCTGAAACGATAGTTGGGTCTCCAAATGAAGCTCCAATCTCCAAAGGTGAGTCTCTAATGCTGTATTACTCAGTCTGACCTGAGCGTAAAGAAAAACACAAAACACTCGAGTCAGGATTAACATTCTTATATCAATAAATCCAACTCAAGTGAAATATCAACTGAAATACAAATAACCTAAAGGATGTTTGGGGTTACCATCCTCTAAGGGTCCATGGAACTTTCTACAAGGTAGAAATATATACTATAACACCGTGGTCATTCACTTAATTTATACTCCAAATCCAAATGTCAATTTTTCTTCGAAAAATTATATTTCCCAAAATAGTATTTATATATATTAATGCTGTATACGGTAAAGCACTTTCAATTTCCTTAACTTAACATATTGTTTCACATAAACCCGACCTTCCCATTCAAATTAAATTCAATCTCATTTTATCAATTTAAATTTTCCTAAAATAACCACTTCAATTTTATAAATCTCAAATTTGGATTTGATATCCCAATTTCCCCTTTTATTTCAATATGTTTCCATACTTTAAGTATTCAGCATTTCAACTAAATTTTTCCCAATCTAGTTTTCTAAATAAAAATTCCCAATTTAGTTCATCCTCAATCTATCTAATTCAATTCGTTATCTAAATAACAAATTCAACTATCTTGGTTCCAAATACATATCCAAATTCCTAAACCATTTAATTACAATATAGTTCATAACTTAATATAACAATTTAAATTTACAGTTTCATATAGATTCTCGATTTTTACATCATTATTATTTAGTCTTGAACACTCCCTTATTTGATTCAATATAATATTTAGTGACCTTAAATTATATTTTACTCAATATTTCTTAAATTTTATTAAACGTGAAATATCTCAGTCAGTAAATTTCAAATTGATCTAAATAAATAAATCCTTATCTAAATACCATTTTAAAATAACCCAAATTTATCTCCCATTCTTAATTGTTCAATATTATTGCAAAATTTATCCGAAATAAAATTTACATAAATATTTATCATAATTTATGTATTTAATCAAGTCTTGATTAAACTAGATATAATTAACCCTATATTTATCATTACCCTTTATATATGTATTTAAGAATTTACATTTAATAAGACCATATATTTCTTATCATATGGTCAAGTGTTACGGATATTATCATTTCAATCCGTACTCTAAATGTATACGGGTGGATAGCATTTCAACCGATAATCCCAAGAAACCGCTTGGGTCTATTATTTCGACCCATTTCAATTCAAAAACAAACATAACAAAGGGAACTTGCAGTGTGATGACAGGGATGGTGTCAAAGTAAATAACCAAACAATAACAACAATCAATAACAATTCAATAAATAAATCAAATAACCCCGAAATAATCGTATTAATTCGCATTGTTTCTTGTATACTTATTTCTAAAATCTACACTATCATTTCATGTAGATTAAAGATTATTACATTACAGTTTTTCACTTGTCGTTCCTTTTTTAAATTTCAGTTTAAAACTACAACAATTAATCCAAACTACGTTCAAAGATTTAAAGTATAATTTATCAATTTCTACGACAATTAATGGGTCAAATCTAACTAATCAAATTCACATATGGCGGAGTCAGGTTTTAATAAATCCACGTCCGTCATATAAAATCCGTTAAATTTGTAAACTATACTACCCCAAATTAAACTAGCAAACTAGTTATCATTTAACAATAATAATTAACATCCAATTTAAACACAATCAATCAAACAATCAATTATCAACCAATCTGTATTATTATCACATAAATAATTATCCGATAATGGTGTCAGATGTCATAGGTGAACAGATACAGATAATAGCAGTCATACAGTAAAACAACTAACAGCAGCATATTTCAATTGTCGTTTCAATTGAAATCAAATTTAATAAATACAAGAACGTTAATCGTGAGTGATTGCTCACCTTCCGAGGCTAGAGATGAACGAGAGTGGGATGAGTTACGAATTCCGACACGAATTCCAAAGTAGAGTAAAATGGCACGAATTTGACGAACAAAGCTGATCAAATAAAAGAAAATAGACGAAATCAAATCAGGCTGGACCGACGAAGATAATTGGTATGTAAACTTGCAAATATAACAACTATATTTAAAAAAACCATGTTCTAAACTTAAATGAAATTTGATTTTTAAACATACATAACTAACATAGACATTAAAATATAACTAATAGTATAAAATTAAAATACTTATACTGATTTAAAATAACTTACATAATGTATTATAAACAAGTATAAATGCAGACTTCAAACAGAGCACAAGAAGTATGAATACCCTCATATACCATGTGTGTACTAAACAATTTAATGCCATATGCAGACTAACATAAATTTTTTTGTAAACAATCAATGGTAAAATAAACATATTGTATATGCATTTCAACAATTTATTAAAACGAATGTCTTACTGCAACTCCTATATAGTATTACCTTACTCTAAGCAGTTAAGACTTTTATATTATGTCGCATACTTTAAAAATATTGTATAACTTTACAACTCATAATAGAAAAAAAATACACTACTTCTACACACTAATACGTAAGTCAACCCATGTTGTTATTATAGTATATATATATAAAAGTGGCAGCCTTTGATTGTATACATCCCACCAAATATATTCCTACCAAATTAACAAATTTTTATAGTTTATAACACTGTCTTTTATTAATAAAACACTTACTTATTTCAGATCTGCATATTTGGACTCTCGTTATACTAGATATATCGCATATATGCGAACAACTCGTTGGACAGTAAAGTAAACAACCTAAGTATAACACCCCAAAGCCTATAACTATCTTTCAAAACTTGTTCCAAATAACCTATACTTTAACATAATTTCATATATAAGCTTTAGCATACAAGCTACAGAAATTACATACCCAAGCCAAATTTTTTTACAAATAACTGGACTAGGAAGACAGTACTTATAATATATATACTATATATGAAATATAGAAATATAAATATGTGAAGGCTATAAAGCTAATAACTGTATCTATATCAATCATAACCAAACTTATAAATAAACGAAATAAAATTGCATACATATAAACCCAAACCTTATTATATATTATTATACTAATATATATATATACAGTTTGATACATTTATATGGAGAAGAGGAGGCTAGCTGCTCACCGTGTGGAGGAAGCACCGATGGCCGACCTAGGGAGTTGATGTTGCGACTGGGAAGAGGCGAGGAGCGGGTTGCACGCAAGGCCTGAGGTGATTGCCGTGTGTCTCGGCTAGGACTGCGGCGAGGTGGTGAGGGCGGAGGAATGGATGGGCAGGAGTGGCGTGAGGGTAGCAGGTCGGTCAGGGAAGGAGGGTAGGAAAACAGAGGAGGCGAGTGAGTTGAGGCCGTGGGTTGGAAGAGGGGTGAACGGACCTGGGAGGAGGCAGAGCAAGGTATGACGAGGTTGGAAGTGGTGAGTGGTGTCGAACATAAAGTAGGAAGGAGAGAAGTAAACAAAAAAAAAATGAAGAAGGGAGAGGAGAAGGGGATGAGGTGAACAATTGGAGTAAGTTTTGTCTCCACAAATGGATAGGCTTTGCTGTTATGTAGAATATATATAAACTTTTTATGTAACGTGTGATCCAAGCCAAAGAGTCAGAGAGTTTTGAACGAAACAAAAATGAATGCAGTATCATCGATCACCCTATGATACAGCTAGAATTTAAAGCAATTTATTGAATGTGGCTGGTGTTTCAAATTTGAAAAGCAAGAGAAAAGGAATGGTGAACGTTTATTTCTTTGTATTCGGCTGAGAAGAGTAAGTGATAAATGAAATATTAAAATAAAAGTAACGAAAGTAATAGCAATGGTCACCCGGAAATTCAGCTGGAAATTTAAAGCAAATTTTTATTATGGTCCAGGCTGTACGTTTCAATCTTTGAAACGGAAGAAAGAAGTAAAGTCACAATATATGGTACCGTTACACGAACGGTTTCTTGCTTTCATTGTGCACCGGATTCCAAAATACAGAAATAGATATACCGCTGAGATCAGTACGACGACACGATCAAAACGGTATACAGATATCAGTGGTATGATTGAATTATAAAATTCGAATTTTCACAAGCGGACAGATGCAGTAAAACGCAGAATATAAGGGACGACGGAGCTATAGAAGTCCGAATTTGGAAAAATGAAAGATACAGTCTTGCTCAGAAGATGATTTAGAAATTTCTATGTAAGGAAAATATTTTATTATAAATCAATTATTAGCTAACTTGAATTAAATAGAATTTCACAACGAAATAAACTTTGATAAAATAAATTGAAAATTTACCGTCTGCTATGTTTAATTGGACGTAATCCAAATATTAAATTTTTATTTCAAAATATTATTATTAAAATGCCTCAAAAATCCATTTAAATATGTTATAAAACCAATTAAAATTATTAAAAATATATGAGTCGTTACACTCTCCCCTACTCAAAACTTTTCGTCCCCGAAAAGGAAAGAGGTAGGAGAATGAAACAACCAGAAAGAATATACCTCGAAAGATAAGACAAACAATTAATTTTAAAACTACTCGAATTTATTTGAGATCTTTATTTGGAACTTCATTTGAAAGTCAAATTTTCTATAATACTATACTACTTTTCAAACTCCTTTGAAAACAATTACCTGCACTATTACTTATATTTACAAAGTCTATTGAAAATATTAGATCCAAAGTTTATGAGATTTTTAATTTAACTCAAGATACCTTTCAAATATTATCAATAAATTAATAATCATTTTCTTTAAAGAGTTCATTTAATTAATAACTTCAAAAATATTTACAATATTTAAAAATCTTCTATTAAACCAAGTAGTATATAAATAACCAGTATTTAAAGATAAATCCAACAAGGAAGGAAGGTAGATTTTGAAAACAGAATCGAGGTGAATAACTAAACTGAGCAGATAAGGTAGATTAAGAAGAAAAGAATCGGGCACGAATCGATTATTTTCAAACAAAAAAAAAAAAAAAAAGTTTCTATTTCAAATATTAATTCAAGATTTCTTTGTTGGGATAAATACTTTTATAATGAATACCTTTATAAAATACTATTATATCGAAATAAATTTCCTTCCAAAAATACTTTTATAACTCGATGTTTCCACAAGTTTATCATCGTTCTTGTAGACTCTGGCCATGCGTTGATCAGGCGCAAAGCTAGAATTCTTCAAGTACTAAGTAGACTTGTTTCAACACCCAGTGAAAATACTTGAAAAACCTTTTAAAACAGATATGGAAAGTACGATCCAATCAAATCAACCAAAACAAAACCTTTGTCCGATCATGGTTCGCAGATACACAATGGTTACGCCTGGTTCCCCCAGGAAACAATCCATATCCGTAAGCTTTCACAGCCCTGCGAGTTACGCCATGATGACTAGTAGGGTGCAGGATACACAATGGTTACGCCTGGTTCCCCCAGGAAACAATCCGTACCCCCAGGCAAGACTCAGCCAGGCACTTGCGCTACTATTCGCGACCTACACAGATTGCAGGATACACAATGGTTACGCCTGGATCCCCCAGGAAACAATCCGTACCCCTAGGCAAGACTCAGCCAGGCAATTGCGCTGTGCATTCACGAGAGAAAAAAAACCATGGGTTACGCCACGGTGGGAAACACTCGAGTATTACATCCGGAAAACCGAAAATCAGAGAGAATAATATCGATAGAATGAATCCACGATGTGGCCACAAAGCGGATATCAAGCAGAAGGCACTTTCCATATCTTTACTTGGAAAATATATATCATATAGTACCCTTTTAAATCCTTTTCAAATATCGTACTTATATAAAGTCCATAATATATAGGATTCCTTTCTAAATCGAATACTTCCAAAATCAATAGTATATCAAATCATACTTATATAGACTTTGATTATATAAATTCTCTTTCCAAACTGAGTACCCTATATCAATAGATTTCAAATCACTTCATACTTATACAAATCCATTTTATATAAGTTCGACTACTCCCAATTCAAGTGCTTAATAATATAAGGTTCTCAATTTCAAATCATTTCAATATCATATGTGATTTCACCTAATTTTCTTCCAAATCAAATATCTAAATTTCAAAGCTCCCAAATCAGGTGCTTAATACTATAAGGTTCTCAATTTCAAATCATTTCGATATCAAATTTAGTTTCAAAGTCATATATGAATTCACCAAATTTCTTCCAAATTAGATATCCTGATTTCAAAGTTCCCCAACATAATAGGTTTAGGAAATTATCCCAGTTTCCAGATTAAAATAATTCAAGTCAAACAAATTCATTTCCAAAATCATCATATAAGTACTGGTTTTAATTTTCAATTAAATTTCAAAACCCAATATTTTCTCACAATTCATTATACTCAAAATGGTTTCCAACTTTATACTTATCCCTTTTAAACCTTTAAACTACCCATTTCTATGTGAAATATCCAATTTACCCTTTTGAAAACCATTATTCAACTATTTTTTTCCAAAACATTTCAAAACTAAATTTATATTCTTTATCAGACATTTTATACTCTTCGAAATTTCTTAGCTTTGAAAATTTAATCTCGATTTGGAAGTGTTCGAACATTCAAAATAGTTAGGGAAATCAAATTTTCAATTCAAGAGTTGAAAATCAACAATAAATCAATTATTTAAATCTGAAACTCGAGGATCGAACACCGGTATCATTTCAAATATATACATATCTCTTTCGAAAATATCAAATTATTTCGGAATTTGAAATCAAAAACGGTTTTACAAGATCACTCGCATAGCGAAGCTATTAAAGTGGCCTCTCCCCCACTTTGAAACTCGAAAATCAATGTCGAGGATGCGTGCACTCATCACCGAAATTATTTTCCAGCGACATAAGTGAGTCCTGGACTTCTATTTTCTTGAAAACTTCTTTGAAATTTCTTCAAAATTATTGGAACTCATTTGAATTTATTCGAAACATTTCTTATTTGGGAAAATACTTTTAAATCGTATTATTTATATATTTCTCAAAATCTGAAAACCAATTTCAAAATACCGGAATTCAATTCTCGAATTTCAAATTTAACCCTTCGGTTATAAATCAATTTCTTATAAATTTTCAAAATTTCAAATCCTTTCAAAACCTTTTTATATAGAATAACATATCTTATTTGCTTTATACATATAGGTATATAATCCTTATTGAAAACAATTTCTTTTTATATATAGGATATAATTTTGATATATAAAGCAATTTCAAAATACAAACATGCCCGATTTTCAAAGGATAATTTAAGAATGGGTTTCAAACAAAGATGGAGATTTAAATTAGAGGAACTCTAACCAATAGAATCCTGATACGAAGATAGACTCAACAAAGTTGAGAAAATCAAAATACAAAATAGAAGATGGATATACTTCAATAAATCGCGGGCGACCTTAACCGGGTCAACCGTGACTTCAGGGGATATGATCGATGCGGAATTCTAAAACAAATCGGTATTCGGTTGCCAAATATAGAATTTGGCACATCAAGATATATCAGCATCGTAAACCGAGGGTACAGAAATCTTCGGTGAATCAATGCCAATTTGTAAAGGAGTTTTCATCCCTTTTACAAAACATTTAGTGGAGTGGTGGGATACTCCAGAATCAATTGAATATAAATAGGGAGAGACATAATGAATTTCGGAACCGAGGGACATTCCAAAATTCAAAGGAAATCGAGTCAAAAGGAAGAGATTCAACTCGAGAGAAAGTGATTCTGTAAATAAATTTACCATATATGTTAAGTTTTGCCTAGAGCCAAAGCTCTGATACCAGCTGTAACGGCCTGCTATTTTGGACTATTCAAATCGACACTAAAACCGTACATGTCTGACTTGAGTAATTCAAAATACCGAATTGTTAATTTAATTTGGCAAAACTTAAAATATACAGTAAATAAATCAAACACAGATCACAGACACAGAGTAATATAATGCAGCGGAATAGAAAAATAGTAGTTCATGAAGCTACTATATACATCAGAGTTTAAAATAAAATACATCAGAATCTCTTGAATACAGAAAAGTCTACAGTACGAGCCGATGACTTCTCTGAACCAGTCAACTAGAAAACTGAAAGCTGAAACGATAGTTGGGTCTCCAAATGAAGCTCCAATCTCCAAAGGTGAGTCTCTAATGCTGTATTACTCAGTCTGACCCGAGCGTAAAGAAAAACACAAAACACTCGAGTCAGGATTAACATTCTTATATCAATAAATCCAACTCAAGTGAAATATCAACTGAAATACAAATAACCTAAAGGATGTTTGGGGTTACCATCCTCTAAGGGTCCATGGAACTTTCTACAAGGTAGAAATATATACTATAACACCGTGGTCATTCACTTAATTTATACTCCAAATCCAAATGTCAATTTTTCTTCGAAAAATTATATTTCCCAAAATAGTATTTATATATATTAATGCTGTATACGGTAAAGCACTTTCAATTTCCTTAACTTAACATATTGTTTCACATAAACCCGACCTTCCCATTCAAATTAAATTCAATCTCATTTTATCAATTTAAATTTTCCTAAAATAACCACTTCAATTTTATAAATCTCAAATTTGGATTTGATATCCCAATTTCCCCTTTTATTTCAATATGTTTCCATACTTTAAGTATTCAGCATTTCAACTAAATTTTTCCCAATCTAGTTTTCTAAATAAAAATTCCCAATTTAGTTCATCCTCAATCTATCTAATTCAATTCGTTATCTAAATAACAAATTCAACTATCTTGGTTCCAAATACATATCCAAATTCCTAAACCATTTAATTACAATATAGTTCATAACTTAATATAACAATTTAAATTTACAGTTTCATATAGATTCTCGATTTTTACATCATTATTATTTAGTCTTGAACACTCCCTTATTTGATTCAATATAATATTTAGTGACCTTAAATTATATTTTACTCAATATTTCTTAAATTTTATTAAACGTGAAATATCTCAGTCAGTAAATTTCAAATTGATCTAAATAAATAAATCCTTATCTAAATACCATTTTAAAATAACCCAAATTTATCTCCCATTCTTAATTGTTCAATATTATTGCAAAATTTATCCGAAATAAAATTTACATAAATATTTATCATAATTTATGTATTTAATCAAGTCTTGATTAAACTAGATATAATTAACCCTATATTTATCATTACCCTTTATATATGTATTTAAGAATTTACATTTAATAAGACCATATATTTCTTATCATATGGTCAAGTGTTACGGATATTATCATTTCAATCCGTACTCTAAATGTATACGGGTGGATAGCATTTCAACCCATAATCCCAAGAAACCGCTTGGGTCTATTATTTCGACCCATTTCAATTCAAAAACAAACATAACAAAGGGAACTTGCAGTGTGATGACAGGGATGGTGTCAAAGTAAATAACCAAACAATAACAACAATCAATAACAATTCAATAAATAAATCAAATAACCCCGAAATAATCGTATTAATTCGCATTGTTTCTTGTATACTTATTTCTAAAATCTACACTATCATTTCATGTAGATTAAGGATTATTACATTACAGTTTTTCACTTGTCGTTCCTTTTTTAAATTTCAGTTTAAAACTACAACAATTAATCCAAACTACGTTCAAAGATTTAAAGTATAATTTATCAATTTCTACGACAATTAATGGGTCAAATCTAACTAATCAAATTCACATATGGCGGAGTCAGGTTTTAATAAATCCACGTCCGTCATATAAAATCCGTTAAATTTGTAAACTATACTACCCCAAATTAAACTAGCAAACTAGTTATCATTTAACAATAATAATTAACATCCAATTTAAACACAATCAATCAAACAATCAATTATCAACCAATCTGTATTATTATCACATAAATAATTATCCGATAATGGTGTCAGATGTCATAGGTGAACAGATACAGATAATAGCAGTCATACAGTAAAACAACTAACAGCAGCATATTTCAATTGTCGTTTCAATTGAAATCAAATTTAATAAATACAAGAACGTTAATCGTGAGTGATTGCTCACCTTCCGAGGCTAGAGATGAACGAGAGTGGGATGAGTTACGAATTCCGACACGAATTCCAAAGTAGAGTAAAATGGCACGAATTTGACGAACAAAGCTGATCAAATAAAAGAAAATAGACGAAATCAAATCAGGCTGGACCGACGAAGATAATTGGTATGTAAACTTGCAAATATAACAACTATATTTAAAAAAACCATGTTCTAAACTTAAATGAAATTTGATTTTTAAACATACATAACTAACATAGACATTAAAATATAACTAATAGTATAAAATTAAAATACTTATACTGATTTAAAATAACTTACATAATGTATTATAAACAAGTATAAATGCAGACTTCAAACAGAGCACAAGAAGTATGAATACCCTCATATACCATGTGTGTACTAAACAATTTAATGCCATATGCAGACTAACATAAAATTTTTTGTAAACAATCAATGGTAAAATAAACATATTGTATATGCATTTCAACAATTTATTAAAACGAATGTCTTACTGCAACTCCTATATAGTATTACCTTACTCTAAGCAGTTAAGACTTTTATATTATGTCGCATACTTTAAAAATATTGTATAACTTTACAACTCATAATAGAAAAAAAATACACTACTTCTACACACTAATACGTAAGTCAACCCATGTTGTTATTATAGTATATATATATAAAAGTGGCAGCCTTTGATTGTATACATCCCACCAAATATATTCCTACCAAATTAACAAATTTTTATAGTTTATAACACTGTCTTTTATTAATAAAACACTTACTTATTTCAGATCTGCATATTTGGACTCTCGTTATACTAGATATATCGCATATATGCGAACAACTCGTTGGACAGTAAAGTAAACAACCTAAGTATAACACCCCAAAGCCTATAACTATCTTTCAAAACTTGTTCCAAATAACCTATACTTTAACATAATTTCATATATAAGCTTTAGCATACAAGCTACAGAAATTACATACCCAAGCCAAATTTTTTTACAAATAACTGGACTAGGAAGACAGTACTTATAATATATATACTATATATGAAATATAGAAATATAAATATGTGAAGGCTATAAAGCTAATAACTGTATCTATATCAATCATAACCAAACTTATAAATAAACGAAATAAAATTGCATACATATAAACCCAAACCTTATTATATATTATTATACTAATATATATATATACAGTTTGATACATTTATATGGAGAAGAGGAGGCTAGCTGCTCACCGTGTGGAGGAAGCACCGATGGCCGACCTAGGGAGTTGATGTTGCGACTGGGAAGAGGCGAGGAGCGGGTTGCACGCAAGGCCTGAGGTGATTGCCGTGTGTCTCGGCTAGGACTGCGGCGAGGTGGTGAGGGCGGAGGAATGGATGGGCAGGAGTGGCGTGAGGGTAGCAGGTCGGTCAGGGAAGGAGGGTAGGAAAACAGAGGAGGCGAGTGAGTTGAGGCCGTGGGTTGGAAGAGGGGTGAACGGACCTGGGAGGAGGCAGAGCAAGGTATGACGAGGTTGGAAGTGGTGAGTGGTGTCGAACATAAAGTAGGAAGGAGAGAAGTAAACAAAAAAAAAATGAAGAAGGGAGAGGAGAAGGGGATGAGGTGAACAATTGGAGTAAGTTTTGTCTCCACAAATGGATAGGCTTTGCTGTTATGTAGAATATATATAAACTTTTTATGTAACGTGTGATCCAAGCCAAAGAGTCAGAGAGTTTTGAACGAAACAAAAATGAATGCAGTATCATCGATCACCCTATGATACAGCTAGAATTTAAAGCAATTTATTGAATGTGGCTGGTGTTTCAAATTTGAAAAGCAAGAGAAAAGGAATGGTGAACGTTTATTTCTTTGTATTCGGCTGAGAAGAGTAAGTGATAAATGAAATATTAAAATAAAAGTAACGAAAGTAATAGCAATGGTCACCCGGAAATTCAGCTGGAAATTTAAAGCAAATTTTTATTATGGTCCAGGCTGTACGTTTCAATCTTTGAAACGGAAGAAAGAAGTAAAGTCACAATATATGGTACCGTTACACGAACGGTTTCTTGCTTTCATTGTGCACCGGATTCCAAAATACAGAAATAGATATACCGCTGAGATCAGTACGACGACACGATCAAAACGGTATACAGATATCAGTGGTATGATTGAATTATAAAATTCGAATTTTCACAAGCGGACAGATGCAGTAAAACGCAGAATATAAGGGACGACGGAGCTATAGAAGTCCGAATTTGGAAAAATGAAAGATACAGTCTTGCTCAGAAGATGATTTAGAAATTTCTATGTAAGGAAAATATTTTATTATAAATCAATTATTAGCTAACTTGAATTAAATGGAATTTCACAACGAAATAAACTTTGATAAAATAAATTGAAAATTTACCGTCTGCTATGTTTAATTGGACGTAATCCAAATATTAAATTTTTATTTCAAAATATTATTATTAAAATTCCTCAAAAATCCATTTAAATATGTTATAAAACCAATTAAAATTATTAAAAATATATGAGTCGTTACACAAAAAGCACAAAATTACATACCAGAGCAACATCAAACTCGATCATCGAAGGAACCGTAAGCAAAGTAAAGAGACAATCGTTTGCCGACGCAAATCAGAAAATCAATTGCAATCGATCAACAAATCATTCGGGTTCTTCGATAAACGAAGCCCTAATTTGCAAAAAGCCGAAGCACTAGCATATCTCACAGGAGCGAACGCGAGTCCAAAGACATAGCCAATCTCACAGGAGCGAACGCAAGGACAAAACCCTAATTTGGTTAAGAGGAACAAACAAAAACGAGGCCGCCATTTATTTTTCACAAGCTAGAAGAAGACCGGGCTAAAATAAAAGGAAGAATAGGGCCGGCTAAATAATAATAATAGGAATTAAGGGTTTTGTTTATATTAGGGCTATTTTATTTTAATTTGTTTTTAATTTGTATTTTCTTTTTCAACCGTTTATATTTTCTAGTCGTGTGACTAGGGGACAAGCTACGGTGTGTAGCTTGAGAATTCGCAACTCGGTAGTTGAGTTGTGGCAGGGTTTTGAGCGTAGAGTTAGATTAGTCAATAGCGGTGTATAGCGAGTTTACGTGTGTAAGCGAGGGACTATCTAATTTCTAGTAGAAACCTTGGGGGCAGCACGTAGGCAGGGTTTTGCCGAAGCTGGGTAAATTCTGTGTTGTTCTGTTTTATTCTGTTATTTATATTCTGCGATATCTGTGCTGCTATTCTGTGATCTGAATTGAAATTAATTTATAAGCTTCCGCGATTAATTTTTATACTTTACACTATCACCCTATTCACCCCCCCTCCAGGGTGAAATCGATCCTACAAGTGGTATCAGAGCTAGGAACAAAAGCCATTTTCGTTTTAAAATTTTGATTTTTCAAAAATCAATTTTTGTTTAAAAATTCGTGTTTCAAAAAATCAATTTTTGTTTTAAAAAAATCGTGTTTCATAAATCGGTTTTTGTTTTAAAAATTTGAATTTTTTAAATGGCTTCTTTTAATAATGCTTTTGCAGAAGGGCAATCCATAGTTAGACCACCAATGTTCAATGGTGAATATGCTTACTGGAAAAATAGAATGCAAATTTTTCTGAAAACCATTGACGCTTGGAATATTGTTGAGACAGGTTATAGAATACCAACTATAATTGTAGATGATCAGGAAATAGAGAAACCAAAGGAACAATGGACAGAACTAGAAAATAAATTACAGAATACTAATGCCAAAGCTATGAATTCTATTATCTGTTCATTAGATCAATTTGAATTTAATCGTGTCTCACATTGTCTAACTGCTCAGGAATATGGCACATATTAGAAGTAACTCACGAAGGAACATCTCAAGTCAAAGAATCTCGCCTTGCCATGCTAAGCAGCGAATACGAGAACTTTACAATGGCGAAAGAAGAAAATGTCAAAGAGATGTACGGACGACTTTCCAACATCGTATACAAATCAAAAGCTCTCGAAAAAACATACACCGAATTAGAAATAGTTCGAAAAATCCTCAGAGTCCTTCCACGAAGCTTTGAAGCAAAAGTAACTGCCATACAAGAATCGAAAGATTTAAAACAACTTAAAGTTGAGGAACTCATCGGAAATCTCACCACTTATGAGCTAGAAATGAAATTCAAAGAAGAGCGTGAAGGAGGTGACACTCAAAAGAAATCAATAGCTCTCAAAGGAACAACCGAAAGTGATGATGATAACGATGAAGATGATGGAGCAGCAGAATTGGAGCTGTTAATAAGGAAATTCAAAAAATGGAATCAAAAACATGGAAATTCAGCTCGAAATCAAAAAGCAAAAAGCAGAATAGCCAAAGCACTAGATTACTCAGAAGAACAAAAGTTTATTTGTTATAATTGCAACAAACCCGGCCATATCAAGCCCGATTGTCCACAAATTAAATCCAGCCATGGAAAGAAATAGAAAAAGAAAAGTTTTGCAGCCACTTGGGATGAAATAGACGAGAATGATCAAAGCACTGGCAGTGAAATCGAAAAGGCAGAATTGTGTCTTCGAGGTGATACAACTGACAGTGACGATGACGAGCCAAGTGAGGTATCAAAACTTACCCATTCTGAGTTGCTTATATATTTTCATGAAGTAAACGGTTGTTTTGAACGACTTAGGGAAAAATACGCCAAACTTGAATCTCAAAAAGATACTTTGATAGAATATAATAAACAACTTGATCAATTAGTTAAAACCTATCAAAGTAGGATCCCTAAGTGTGATAAGTGTCCAACATTTGATGAGGAAATTAAAAAATCAGAAATTAAAATAAAATCGCTTGAAAATGAAATTCTGATTTTAAAGGAGAATGAAAATACTAGGAGAGAGAATTCTATTAAAAAGTGCACACAATTGGTGAATGAAAACGAATCTCTCAAAATACAAGTCCAGTATTTGTCAACGACTTTAGATAAATTTTCCAAAAGTGAAAAATCGTTGAATATGCTATTAGGAAAGCAAACTGTTAATACGGTTAGACAAGGACTTGGATATAATAATTCGAAAATTGTTGAAAACAAGATTAATCAAGTTAATTCTATGTGCACAATTTGTAGAAAATTTGGACACAGTCACAATAATTGTTGGTATAGACCCAAACATGTGAAAACTATACCGATTTGGGTTCCAAAAGGCACAAATATAAAATCTCTCAAAGTTAAACAAATTTGGGTGCCAAAGGGAACAATTATAAATAGTTTTGGGTCTACACAAAATTATTTTTCAAAATTTTCTGCCACTAACAACCATGGACCTATAAAAACAAATAGGTCACATAAATTCTTTTCCGTGTAGGTGTGGTGGCAGGCTAAGGAACAACAATAGTGTTCTCTGGATTTTGGCTGTTTCAGAAACACAACGGGAGACAAAGCTAAGTTCCTTAGCCTAGTATAAGGGTGACAGAATCACAATGAACAACGACGAGAAATATCGTAAAGGTAAAGACAGGTAAAAGTATATTTATTTGTACGATATATTAAATGTGATAATCTGTACCATTTTCTGAATAAAACCAGCCAATTATGCGATGATGATATGATGATGATTTAATGATGATTTTGATTCTGACTTTATTCAAAATTGTTAGCCATTTATATTCTTATGCCAAAAACACTATAAAATTCTCTAGAATTATTTGATATATAAGTTTGAGAGAAAAATAGTGTTTTGATTGGATAATAATATTGTTGTTATAATATTTTTGGCTAAATCTATATTCATGTTTTGACACGGCCTCGATTTAAAATCCTAATGAATTCTATTTTAAAAATTGTAAAAAGGATTTTAAATTTTTTTAAATTGTTGAAACTTTTAAGAAATTGCTTTGAAATAAAAATAATGTTTGATGGCTTCTAAAATTGACACTTTAATATATGTTTGATTGTTGACACGGTTTTCATTTCAAATCCAAGAGAATTTCATTTAAAATTTGTTGATAATAATCATGAGAAATTTCTTAATCTGGTTTTTGACATTCAACGAGTGAATTTTGAGTGAAATTTAAATTCAGATGCAGATTACACTAGTAATATGGTTGATAGAAAAATTATTAGTGTAACGTGATTAATTTTTGAAACATTCATTTGCTGCATCGTTTTTTCAAAGAAAATATCTGCATATTCTTCATTTCAAATAATTTTCAAATAGCAGAAAATTTTCTTTTAAAACCCCCTGGAGAAAATCATTATTGACCATATTTTCAGATTAGTCATTTTGAAAAATTGGTTTCATAATTATTTTTGAATTTGTTTTTAAATGACTATATTGACTAATCTAACTCCCTAATGATTATCGAAAAGAAAAATGGTGATTGAAAAAGCGATGAGTGTTGATATTGATCATATATTATAACTCGAGAAAGTATAATTAGAAAATTTCTTTAGAAATTTAAACAAGAGTTATAAAACTTTTTGTTGGTACAAATTCCATGACCATCTCTATGTCTATCATATTTCTAACAACCATCACTCATCAAAATTCTATATAGTTTGTCAATATGTGGTACTTTAAACAGGAATCGTTCGTTTTTCATTTTCACATTTTTAAAAAATAATAATAATAATAATAATAATAAATAAATAAATAAATAAATACCAAAGTATTCACTCTCATTTAAAAGTCCTCACGGTTATGCATGGGTGAATTACTTGGAATTTGTTATGTGCTTCCATGCTCATTTAAAAGTCCTCACGGTTATGCATGTATGGAACGCATATCAAAAGTTGATTTTTAAAATAAACAAGTTGATTCTAATCCCATTTAAAAGTCCTCACGGTTATGCGTGGTTAGAAGATACTTGAATTCAATTTTTAAAAATAAAATTGGAATACCACTAATCTCATTTAAAAGTCCTAACGGTTATGCATGGTTAGTAGATATTCAAATTCCTGATATAAATATACCACAAATAGACACAACTGTATGGTTTTATATGATGACATCATTTCCATCATTCTAAAAGTGGAATATGCGCCTAACAAAATATTTATGATTTTTGTTTTATTTTTTATCGAAATTTAATATTTATATTCAATTGAGTTTTAAAGTTGAATTAATATTAATCACTTTATTTCTATTTTCTCTAACACTATAATTCTTTTGCTGATAACAAAAGGGGGAGAGAAAAGTTAAGATTTTGTCAAATAAAATCAAGCAAAGGTCAAATAATTTTCCATTTGCATCTAGGCTCATTTTTATTTGTATGCATATATGTAGGGGGAGTATTGTGTAGAGAGGAGCATTTAAATAGGGGGAGCAATTAGGATATAACTATGATCAAATACATTTAATATATTCAAAATCTTAAATATATGTTTGTTATCATCAAAAGGGGGAGATTGTTGAATATGCGCTTATATGATTTTTGTTTGATGATAATAAACATATATACATTCGTTTTAAATGTATTTGATAATATACTATTTATTTTCACAGATTAAATAAATATTTGCTGAATAAAATAAATAACATTGAATTTGAATTCAAACGAATATTTTATTCAAATAAATATTTATTACAATTTTGAATAGTACAATTTCAAGCTCTCACTATAACTATACAACTTTAATTACATCACATTTTTTCACATTTACATCAGCACCTCACTACATATCACTCACACTCGTATTTTTATCTTCAACTGCATTCCAGTTTGAATCCAGCATCTGAGAAATCTGCAAAAATATAAACTAACGCAGTAAAATTAAAAAAGAAATATTTTTGCAATTCAAAAATAAAAGATAATTTTGAAAATATGATTTGCCTCAGTTATTTGGGTTGTTCGTCATAATTTAAATTTGAATTCATCATACACGAACAACTTGTGACATACACAGTGTATTACTGTATATGCCACAAGGCCGTGCACACCGATATATACACTTGATCGATTTACAGGGACAGGTGAGCACAGGTCAAACCCAAATGAAAAGCCGGGTTCAACTCACATGCAATAACATTGAAACTTTCGAATTGAGCACAAGGTCAAACCCGAGTTTTAAAACTGGGTTCAACACAAGGCTACATGAAGTATGCAAGCTCGACTAACAGGTTCAACCTCTTCATTAAACAACTCCAGACCAACAGCAACAGGGAACCTCAAATGCAATAGGCCAAGAACCAGACAAATGCATGCAACAGCAGTGAAAGTGATCAACGCAGCAACTAGTAGAGCACACATGAAACAGTGGTATGAACAAGTGAACCCAAACTGAAGTATGGATAGTGCAAAGTGCAATGATACATCAGGATATCAAGTTCAGTGAAACTCAAGCAAGTGCAAGACTAAACCAGCATGAATGCAACATGAACATTTAAATTAATGCATGCAACAATGTGCACAGTTCAGAAAGACCACCAACTACAGGGATGAATACAAAATGACAGTACAAACAGTGACGGTGGCATATTGATACATGATCAATATCCAGTTACAACAAAGTACAAGTACAAGTCATAGCAATGCATGCAACAGGTCAGAAACAATTATGCAATAGTGAAAAACACAAGTCGAAGTGGTCAATGCACAAATGCACCAAATACCAAGATCAACACAGCAACTCAAATGACTCAAGTGTACACAAGTGAAGCCAAGCTTCAACCAATGAATGCAACAATCAAAAGATGGTAGCACAAAGATATGACATCACAGCAAACATGACAGTATACGAAATGCACAGAAGCATCGGTGATATGCAGCAGTATAAACACCACATTAAATTCAAGTGATTCGGCAATGCTTGAAGACTACAACAAACATAGAGTCAACACAAATGCAATGCAAACAACATGGCAGTAAAGATATAATGGCTGTGAACAGCAAGTAAAATCGAGCAAGTGTGCAGCCCAATGGACAGAGACGAAAACAAATATACAGAGGCGATAACCACTTCACCAAAGTCAAAACAAATAAAAGAAGAAAGATCTCTGCCGTATAAACCAAAGTTGAACAAGTCAATCAAGACTCAAGAATTCACCGTGATAGCCAAGCAAATTGACCACGAAATCAAATCAATACCGTGTGAATCAAGCTACCAAAAATACGAAATTGACAAAGTCAGTGAAATCACGAGCATTCAAGTATGATCGAATGGCCAAAGCAATATCAGTAGACAAATTCAAATTAAAATATACGACGCAAATCTAGGGTTACAAACCCTATATAAATTGACATCATCATCGGCAATTTTCTGCATCGAGTTCAAATACGAAAAATCAGAAGAAGCAAAAAGCACAAAATTACATACCAGAGCAACATCAAACTCGATCATCGAAGGAACCGTAAGCAAAGTAAAGAGACAATCGTTTGCCGACGCAAATCAGAAAATCAATTGCAATCGATCAACAAATCATTCGGGTTCTTCGATAAACGAAGCCCTAATTTGCAAAAAGCCGAAGCACTAGCATATCTCACAGGAGCGAACGCGAGTCCAAAGACATAGCCAATCTCACAGGAGCGAACGCAAGGACAAAACTCTAATTTGGTTAAGAGGAACAAACAAAAACGAGGCCGCCATTTATTTTTCACAAGCTAGAAGAAGACCGGGCTAAAATAAAAGGAAGAATAGGGCCGGCTAAATAATAATAATAGGAATTAAGGGTTTTGTTTATATTAGGGCTATTTTATTTTAATTTGTTTTTAATTTGTATTTTCTTTTTCAACCGTTTATATTTTCTAGTCGTGTGACTAGGGGACAAGCTACGGTGTGTAGCTTGAGAATTCGCAACTCGGTAGTTGAGTTGTGGCAGGGTTTTGAGCGTAGAGTTAGATTAGTCAATAGCGGTGTATAGCGAGTTTACGTGTGTAAGCGAGGGACTATCTAATTTCTAGTAGAAACCTTGGGGGCAGCACGTAGGCAGGGTTTTGCCGAAGCTGGGTAAATTCTGTGTTGTTCTGTTTTATTCTGTTATTTATATTCTGCGATATCTGTGCTGCTATTCTGTGATCTGAATTGAAATTAATTTATAAGCTTCCGCGATTAATTTTTATACTTTACACTATCACCCTATTCACCCCCCCTCTAGGGTGAAATCGATCCTACACAGTCATGTCCATTCGTGAAGAGATACGACGAAAAAACACTACCTTTCAAATTTGAATTTTGAAATTTACAGCTAGGACGTCGACATATAGGAATTGGATATGTCGACATATCATTCACAAAATTGTAAAACACCTTTATAAAAATTATTTTGAAAATCCGTTGCTTTGTAAAATAATATGATACTTTGTAGAGTCATTTAATTATAGTTTATACAAACTTTAATCAAAATATAACTTAATAAAACTTTATAAAATAATTTTGATAGATTTGATAAGAATATTCAATATAATGTAAATAATATATATAAAATCAATATAGTTATAAATTAATAAAGTATGAACAAAAATTTAATATATATATATATATATAAACTTAAAAACATTAAAATAATATCTTTATAAGTATAAGATCTTTGAAAATCATTTTAGGAAATATTTTGAAAAGATTTTTTTAAAATAGAATATTTGAAAAATAACTTTAAAACAAAAATAGAGAAGGTAAGAGAGATCAGGAAAGTGCCATCAAGGTTTTAACATAAATTCTATGACTCTACAACATATTTGGATTATATTGAAATCTTGAACTCTTCAATACTCATGAGTCTTCATTCTTGGACTCTTAAAACTTTATATCAGCATTTTGAATCTACTCTTGATATCAGCATCTTCATACTGCACAGTCTTCATAATCAATACATGTTTAATATCCTGCCCTATATACTATATACATACATACATACATACATACATACATACATACATACATACATACATATATACATATATATATATATATATATATCATGATAAAACATTAGTATCTATATTTTACATTTGTTATCATCAAAACTAATACCTAAGGTACTAACAATCTCTCCCTTTTTGATGATGACAACTCTGTATATAAAATATAATATAACTCCCCTTAAGTCACAGAACTCCCCTTAATCAATACCTCGATTTTACATATTTTTCCCCCTTTGTCATCAACAAAAATAACCAACTAAAATATAACTCTCTTGCTCTAATTCTAGCTCTATCTCCATTTAAATAAAATACTAATTAATATATATAAGAATTATACATAACGATAATGAGAAGGATTATATAAAAACAATAAGTGATATATAAAATTGGATAATCATGAATCAATCCAAATATTCATCCAATCAAATAAAGTTTATGTCAGCACATAATTTAAACGAATCGACACAAAACAAAACCAATCGAATCCAAACTAACCAAATATTATTATTTCTATACAATTAAACCTAATTAAACTAGATATTTCAAGGAATTTCGACGCCAAAGATTGGATCCGCTTTGATAGCATACCAATCTTCATTATCTTTGTAAATGGTACAGTCTGGATTGGTGTTAGTTCTTCTTTGTTCAAGGTAGAAATCATCCACCAAATCGCGTCGAAATGCCTTTCTTGCTACTTGATCATCTGTTTTACTCAATTATAAGTGCCTCGTGTTTCTTAGGATAAAAGTAAGAATGTTCTTGAATGATTCAAGAGTTTGTTTGAAGTTTTTGGTAGTTTTTGGATAGGAGAAGCCATTATTTTGGTTTTAGAGTTTTAGGAACGCAAAGGAAGAAGAGAGAGAGAGTAAAAATAATAATTCTTTGGTCTTAAGAGGTATTTCAAGGGGTGGAAATTCATTGAAAATGAACAGACATTTGTTGTTTGTTCAATTTTCAAAATTGAGTTTTTTTGAAAAGTTATTGTTGTATGTCGACATATATACCAAGCATATGTCGACATATATTCAGAATTTCAAAACAACTTTATTTTACTTTTCTATTGTATTTGGCTTATATTATTATATTTGCATGATTTTTCCAGATATAATTGACAATATATAACAGTAGGAAATAAAATTTTCATTGATAATAATAATGAGTCCAAGAAATAAATGAAGGATACATGAGATTCAATCATGAACTAAAACTAGAATATCAAAATACAAGGATAGTTTAAACAAAGAACTAGAAAGATAAGGATGAAGATGAAGAAGAACTTCCAAGTTTGCAGATGATCTTTCCAAAGAGTTTATACATTTTGTTGGAATTGAAGCAAATCTCTTTGAAAATGATTTATTAAGCTTCCTTTGGTTATGGATGATCTTCTCTTGATTTTTGAGAAGATCATTGTTGGATGGATAGGGTGACATGTTGATACTTTCCAAAGAAGTACCATCCTCCTCTTCTTGTTCTTCCTCCCTGACTTTCATTTCAACTCTTTCCTCTTCCCCTTCCTCCTCTTCTCTTATTTCATGCTCTTCTTCGAAAAATGGTGAAATATGCATAAGTGAAATATTGGCCTTGCCAAATATTTCTGAGGAAGTGTTTCCTCTTCTTTAAGGTTAACACCAAAATAATTGAAAACACGAGTAGGATACCACCATGAAATAGTGTGTTATCATTTTTAGAAATATTCTTAGGAAAAAGTTCATTTAAAATGGCTTGAGACCAATTTATGATGTATTGACCATAAATTGCGAAAAGAGCTTTGAAAACATTTTAAGTTGGTTTATTATAATTGCCCGTTCTAGGAGTGATACTTTGTTATAAAAGAATGCTTAAAATTCTTGCTTTTGGACGTAGGTTTTTCTTTTTGAATCCAAAATTGTCATCACTTTCAAAAATATTATGAACCGCTTCATAATTTTGAAATCAATTTAAAAAGATGAAAGGTCCATTCTACTAGATTTGCATCCAAGAATGTGACCCAAAATTTCATAATTTGAAACAATTTGTGTCCCTTTGATACTGCGCCAAACTTCTCCTTCTCTACCATCATAAAACTTTCCTTTCAAATTTGTGTAAAATGTCTTTACTAGTTTTGGATAAGAAACAAAATCATTTTGGGAAGCAGTGATTAAACCTTCAATTTCATTTTGCAAGTAAAGATTGAAAAGATCATAAGCACGAAAATCTTCAAAAATAGAAAATCTTCTGGAAAAGACTTTCCCAAAAAATAAATACTCAATAGGCTTGAATGTCTTCTTGATCATTGAAAAAAAATTCATTTATTTTCTTAGAAAGCCTCACAGTTGCCTTAGTATTGCTTGAGCATGCCGTTGAAGAATAGTTTGAAGAGATAAGATAGTTTATGATTTTTGAATTTGAAAATGAAAGTGAGAAATAAATGGATGAAGATAGAGTAAGTAAATAGAGAATCAAATGACATGTTCTCTGGTCAAATGACAACTATTCAGAACATAGGAGTTGGAGAAAAGGTGGAGGGAAATTTAAATTTTGAATTTGAAATTGAAATTCAAATATGTCTACATATGTCGACATACGCTCGTGGGGTATGTCAACATATAGGTCGAAATTTTCAAAAATGATTTTTGTTTACTATATCCTATTTTTTATACAAGTCTATTTATAATTATTCTATTTTCAGAAAAATAATTTTAAATACATTTAATATTAGAATTTTTTTATTAAAATATATAAAATATTTATATTTAAAAATATAATCATACAATATTTAATCAATATTATTATAAATCTAAAGAATATTCCTAACAACCAATAAAGCAACCAAAAGAAAAGAAATTTTCGTCCGAGATATTAAAAAACTTCTGATATATTAAATGCATACCTTTTCCGATCCGTTTCACCATTTTGTTTTGAATTATGTATTGCTGTGAAACACGTGTTAGCAATTTCTGTATCTGATACCTTATCACTTGAGGATGTATCTGAATCGTCTAATTTTGCAGTATAGGCTCTTCCCCATTTTCTGGATGAATCAATGTTTTGTGTAGATTTCAGTTTATTAGGATGTGGACAGTCTCGGTTTAAATGACAGGGTCATTACAGTTATAACATCTATTGTCATTTTCATTTCCACTTCCACTTCCTAGATTTTTGTTGTCGTTTCTTTTGAAATCTTTCATCTCCCTATATATAATTTTTTGAAATTTCTTGTCATGAAAGCAATTTCTGGAGTCATTTAGAATAATTGAAACTGGTTTGTTAGCATGGAAATTTTAATCTGTTTGACCTTTTTGTCCCTTCATGTGTAGCTTGCAAGGTTCACCAAATTTCAAATGCATACTTACATATAGATACTATTAATTCATTTCTATTTAGTGAAAAAAATAATATAATTCATAGCTTTAGAGTTACTTATGTAGCTTCTTTTTGGTCAACAGTCCACTGTGCAAAGTTTATCCCGGATTTAGTGTACTCATTTTGTGCGATATTACAAGTGTATAAATCAATTGAATGTAAGTAAATTTTCATTCTACATGACCAATATGTGTAATTGCTACTACTAAAAGGTGGAGGTTTAGCAGTGGATTTGGTTGAGTTACTAACAAGTGTATTAACGGTGTTACTGATAGTACCATTACCAGTGTTGGTAACCATTTAAACTTTTTCAAAAATCAGATGATGAATATTTTGAAAACCAATGCTCCGATGCCTAATGTGAGTCAGCGGAATAGGGATCTTGCGGCTAAACTAACAATAGAGGTGGGTAAATAGTGTTTAATGGATTATATAAATATTATTCAAATTCATTAAGATTTTACTTTGAATGGTGGAATTAACAAAAAAAAGACAATCACAGAGTCAAAGTATAGATAAAATCAAATGTAGTAATAGTAAAAAAAGGAAAGAATACACTAGGATTTTATACTGTTCGGAATTTCCCTACATCCAGTCCCACACAATTCCTTGTACGGATTTTTTTTCAACTAGTAAATGTAAATAAAATCTTGATTTCAAGGCTACGAGGCACACCCTCCAAAATCCTAGCCTCTGGGTAGAGCCACTTGATTTCCAGGGCTACAAGCACACCCACTAGATTTACGGGCTACTAAGCACACCCAGTTGATTTTAACAAACTACAATCACATCTACTAGGATTTTAGGGATACCAAGCACACCACAGAAGAGTATATTAGATAGAGTTTATAGACTCAAATCTTCGATCTTGATTACAATTGATCCTATAACTCTTGAATACCACTTTGACCTTGAGAGAGACGAGAGAAGTCAGAGATTATATGAAAGAGAATCAAACTAGTAATGATTGAAATCGACTATGGTTGAATTTTAACAGAGTTTCGATAGAAATTAATTTAGAAATCATGAGAGTGAAAAAGGGAGAGAAAAATAAGAAAGTAGTTGATAAAAATTCGTTTGAAAGTCTGGTATATATAGGAAAACAAAGGTCATGTCCATTCACAAAGAGATACACGAAAAGACAATTCTTTTCAAAATTTTAATTTTGAAATTTGCGGCTAGTATGTCGACAAATAGGAATTCGATATATCGACATACCCTTCACAAAATTGAGAAAACACTTTATAAAAATATATTTGAAAATCCATTGCTTCGTAAAATAATTCAAAATTTTGTAGAATCATTTAAATATAGTTTATACAAATTTTAATCAAAATATAATTTAATAAAACTTTACAAAATAATTTTAAAAGTTTTAATAAAAATATTCAATATAATGTAAATAATATATATGATCAATATAGTATGAATTATTAATGTACAAACAAAAATGCATATATGCATATATAAACTTAAAAACACTAAATATTATCTTTATAAGAATAAGAGATTTGAAAATCATTTTGGGAAATATTTTGAAAAGATTATTTAAAAAGAATATTTGAAAAACAATTTTAAATTTTTTTAGAGAAGGTAAGTGAGATCAGGAAAGTGCTATCAAGGTTTTAACATAAATTTTATGGCTCAATAACTTATCTGGAATATCTTGAAATCTTGAACTCTTGAACTCTTCAATAATCATGAGTCTTCTTCTTGAACTCTTGAAACTTTGTATCAGCATCTTGTATCTACTCTTGATATCAGCATTGTGATACTGTACGGTCTTCTTTATCAATACCTGTCCAATATCCTGCACTATATACTATATATATCTTGATAAAACTTTTGTATCTACATTTTATGTAATTTCCTATAGTTGTTATCATCAATAACAATACCTAAGTTACTAACAAAAAGGTTGCATTGATCCCTTCTAGGCCACCAGTAGCAAACCTTTTCATGGAGAAAATGGATTTCTTAATATCATCATCAGAGATGGAGGAAGTGAGAGAGGATTATATTTCTAGTTTAAGACAAGGAAGAGATATACAAGAGATGAATGAGCTATAAATGTAGGAGGCATAACTACTATCAAGAAGGGTAGTAAAGTAATTAAGGATGGCATTGTCGGCTGTTGAAGGATTAGAATAAGACAACACATCAATGTCCTTTATTTAATGTATGAAGGATTTTGCCTGCTTGATCTTTAGTGAAGCATGGAAGTATATTGAGTTTCCATCACCATGTAATCTCTAGCTTTCTACATTGACATTTTTGCTTCAGAGCTTGTAGCAGCATCAAGTTGAGAGATCAGAAGAGATTCAAGTTGGCAAAGGTCATGATCATTGGTAGAGTGCATAATTTGGAGCTGGACTTGTTCTAATTTTAATTTGATATCAGTAGAAAGTTTCCTTTCATCTCCATACTTACCTTTAGACCAAATTCTAAGAGCATATTTTATGTTTTTTTAACTTATATTGAAGGATAAGCATGGGATTCCCATACACTCTTATCAACCAAGCATTTCTAACAACTTCTGAAAAAGAAGTATCTTTAATCCATTCATTAAAAAATATGAAGTTTACCTTTTGCAAATGGCAGCATTACCAAATGTTAGGATTAACGGACAGTGGCCGGAAAGAAGTGGCATTGTGATATGGATTTGCAGAGAAGGCTAGAGTGAGAGAGTGCGGAAATTGGAAAAGTGATGATCAATTTTGTAAGAGTTACAGGGCCATGTTTACTCTTATTATTGTAGGTAAAAGGAGATCCAGTGGATGGTATATCAATCAAAGAGGCATTATGCACTATTTCATTGAGGGGAGCAAGATCTCTAAGGGATAAAGGGTTGCCTCTTGATTTATGGGATAAGAGATATGAGCAGTTGAAATCTCTAACTATATCCATGGATGGGAGTTCTTTCTTAAATGAGGGAGATAATCATGAAGCATTTTCCTTTGGGAGGAAGCATTATCGGCATAAATGAAGGGTAAAATACATAGAAGTGGATTAAGGAAGGTAGAGAGCTTGGGTGTGTATAAATTGTCTGTCATAAAGAATAGGATTGATATAAAAGATAGTAGGGTCAAATAAGATTAGAAGTCTACCATAACAAGCATGAGAGTGGTTTGTGATGGAGTTCTAGGAAGGATTAATGGATTTGGAAGCTTTTTGAATAGAGTGGAGTTAAGTTTGATTTCAGAAATGGAGATGAGAGGCAGTTTGTGTTCATATGTCAGAATTTTAATTTGATTTAGTTTAGAACTTTTGTGAGCACCTCTTACATTCCAAGCTGCAACGTTGTTCATCATTTTTAAACTACTTAGGATTTTTTGTTTGAGTTTCTAGTTCTTCTATGAGAAGGGGATGTAGTGTTTCCAGGGTAAAGTCTGCTGGAGCAGTCAGTCTTATAATCTTAATCAAATGGGGAGGACGAAGTGATAGGGCTACTCTTCTTATTTTTTGAAATTTCTGTTGCCTATTCCTGCCTGAAATGATTATGAAGGTGGTTTTTCTTCTAGGATTTACAATTATTTTTGTCAATCTTTGGACTAGGGTCTATGGGTGTGTAAGTATCCATGTCAACAAAGTTGATTTAAGTGGGAGATGTAAGTTTGAAAGAGGGAATATGAAGTGTTACAAAGTTTGGATCAGTGATAGTAATTTGATTTTTAAATAAGGATTTACTACCAATGTGAAAGAGAGGAGATGTACGTTGGAAAATTTAGAGGGATTAGATATGTCACTATGACATGTGTTGTGCATGTTTTATGCATGGGAGAATAGAAGACAAGGAATCAAGTTTAGATTGATCAAGAAAAGAAACATGGGTGGATAAAGAAGGGATGAAGGAATCAGAGAGGTGTGAATTAGTATCAGATAAAATTTGAGTGGATAAGATCAGGGGAGATGAAGAGGTAGAAGGAATGGTTGATTTGTTAGCATGTGAAGTAGCAGGTAGGACTTTAGCTTGCATATAGGAGGGGTGTGATTCATGAGGTGGAAAAATAACAGAGGTCTGGTGCATCTAGCTTGAAGGTGTTCCATGGGAAGAGATGGACCACATTACTTATATTGACAAAATCATTCATACATGTATTGCTTTCACCTGAAACATGCACATCATCAGAATCAAAAACTTCTACCAAGTCAGCGGCACTAACAATTTTCTCATCATTTTCCTCAAACTGATCATTAGCAACAACATCTTCCAAATTGTCAGTATTAGCATTCTTTTCTCAATTTCCTCAATAACATCATTGGATTCATCCATTCTTTCATCAATTTCCCCTTCTTCAATAGAATCCATAATATTAAATTTACTATTCAAAGGAACATCAACTATCTTACAAGCTTCATCGTAGGAATTTTCGGTACAACCAGATGTTGTGGCTTCTGTCTTTGCCTTTCAGATTATGTATTCCTTGCTACATCCCCATTCACAGAAGAATTATCCACATCATTCTTATAAGTGTTTTTTTTTCTTTTAACGATAACCTCTACTCCAAACTTTTCTCTTTTGAAATCCCTCATTCTGTCTTATGGTATATTTAACCTCATCAGTTTAACCTTCTATTTTGTTACATCCATCATCAATCATTTCATTACTAGGAGCTGAAGAATCAACTTGCAAGCAGGATTTGTACAGTTTTCACTGGGATGACGAAATACATTGCATTGAACATAGATATTAGGCTTCCATTGGTACTGAACATAAATTTATTGAGTAGTTCCATTCAGAAGTTGAACAGAGAAGGATTTAACTAATTCCTAATATGGTGTTATCTCAATTAAGCATTTCGCATATTGAAGTCTATCTATTCTCTCAGTAGATTCATCCAGAGAAATAAGTTTACCTGGGCGATTAGCAAGCCAATTTGTCCCAAGTTGTAACCAAGCGAAGATTGGGATATTATATAATTGAACCCGAATTGGAATAGCTCTTATTAAACCACGTACGTTACTTACAGAGGGGTCCATTGTTTTAGAATGAAGAGCTTGTTCTTCATGATTATAGGATCACTTTTAATGATTTTGTTCATGTCAGATTCATCCAAGAGCAAAACGAGGAAGATATTTCCATCGGCCATAAATTTGATATTTCCTCTTAACCTCCATATGTTTTTCAAGCGTTCCACCACCGAAGTGTAAGAAAGCAGCTTGTCCAAGAAGAAGAAAACAACGTAGTCATTCCAGATAGCGAAGCCTACATAGATTGCATCAAAAGGAGGAATGATTGCATCACCTTTAAAGGCCTTGTCCATGTGAACAGGCATGTATTTTCCTACATTGCAAGGAAGGTTTTGAAAAGGGAAGTCCCAGGCTATTCATTAGGAGCTGAAGGGGAAGAAGAGTAAAGGAGAAAGAAGGATTAGTGGAAATGTCAAATGGGAGGAAGAGAGAGCTTAAGCAGATGGAGGAACAGGAAGGAGAGGAAGAGGAGAGAGGGAGAAGGGGGTGGCTCGAGGGGGGCGAGGGACAAGGAGGGATAGATATGGCTAAGGGAGTGGAGGTATAGCCAAAGGGAGAAGGAGAAGTAACAAGGCCTGTAAAGATGGAAGATGCTGCGATTAAAAATTTAAACAATAGGGAAAAGGAATAAAACGTATATGGAGATATATGTATGTTACTATAAAGGTTATAGTATATATACATTCAATATAATTTGTTACAAATAAATAATATGATAATTAATTAAAGTGTTAATTAATTAAACAAGATTTGAGTAATATAATGTTATACATAAAATATTATATAAGTCAAATATAATACAAAAGTTATATAATAATAAAAGGTATACAATATAAATGTATAAGTTAAAGGTGAAACATTAAAGAAATCATAGATAGACTTGAGGAATAAATACATATGTATAGCAGTATATCGTGATTTCTGAACTAGCGACACTTAAGTCACGAGGGTTTTTAGTAAAAAATACATTATTCCATAAGTCAACATCACTCAATGAAATATATTGAATCTTTAATATAATTTTTGTCCTTTACCATTATATATTAATAAATTACTTGCACACTCTTCTATTGAGCAAACTCAAGCTAAGGATGTTATATGTAGTATTATTAATATATAAACTAGACGAGGTAAAATAACTTATATATTTGTTGAGTGAAGTCAAGGTACATAAACTATACTTAAACCATCACAAAATGATAGGTATGAGCGAATAATTTCTTTCAATTTGTTTAGACAACTCAAGATCGAAATAAGATTAGGATAATGAACCATGGGATAGGAGATGTATATGATACAATTGATAAGGAGTTATCCATCATTTGTGGGGCTATGGCTTGAAGAGCAAACTCAATGTCAGAATCTCAAGACAGACAAGTACCAACACTTACTAGTGAAGTTAATTGACTTATACATTCCATCTTAAGGTTTAGAGAAACATAAAAGACTACTGGGAGTCTTATTAGAAAAATAAAATGGTAACATTTAACCTTCCTAATATTGTAAGAACATCCGCTGTATAAAGTTATAATAGTCTACATTGATAAATTAGTGCTATTAATATAATTGATAAAATGTTTATCATTTAAAATATACAAATGAACTAAATTAATATTGAAAAACAGAAATAAAAATATACTTACCAATAAATTTTTGCATGTTGACCCACTCAAACACCTAATTATACAACTACAACATATGTTTCTAGTTTGGTCACTTACGAGTTTACTTTTCTAAGACTATGTATTGTCTTCTATGAGTTTCGAACTCTAAAAGCTATACAAGAATATAAATATTTAATCCATATATGATAACATATAAATGTTATATGATGAATGGTCATATTTGTAATGTATGAAATCTTGATGAAATTAGTTCATTAAATAGAGCGAGATCATGTATTTTATATTATTGATTACAATAACAATCTTGTTGTGTTAAATGTAACACTAGACCAAATGCTACAGGATAGATCTAAGAATTCAATCATTAAAATATCAGTTTGATTAGTTTACATGAAATTCAATTTATTTTATGTCTTTAAAAGTTAAGAATGACAAAATGCACTTTTGTAAAGAGTTAGTTATGATATTGTAGTAAGGATTTCCTTTGAATGGTTAACCATTTAGAAAGGAAATCGAAAATATAAGAGTGGAAGTAACCTAAGACACGGTTAGATGAATAGAGTGTATGATCATTCCAGCTTCATAAAGAAATATCGAAAACGAGAATTGTAAAATAATAGTCGATACTTAACATTGGAATAAGAAATATGATTTCTATTCCAAAATGTATTTTCAAATAGAAAGTTGTTTTCTATGAGGTTTTTCTTTGAATATAAGATATTTGATCTGAAAATTCTTGTTTGTAAATCATTTACTTTAAATAAAATCAATAGCCTATATTAAGTGGTTGAATGAAGCTTCGTATTTCATATGCTATTATAGTCGTAGAAAAAATGGTGGGAGCATGTTATATAACACTTATTGATCGCATCAAGTTACATAAATTATGTTTGTAAAATGTACCAAACATTATTTATGAAATTATAATTATTTTTCAGTATTGAATGAATATTAAACATAGTTTTATTTCAATATGAATATTATAAATATTCGTTATAAAATATAACTATGGTACTTCGTGTGATGCATTGGAAAATAAACAAGTATCCAAATTTATTTGTAATTATTTTAGAATTATGGACTAAGCCACAGTTTTGAGAAATAATTTATGATTTTATGACCGTGAATCATATGGTACAAGTAAATTATATCTCGGACAATTAAGGGCAGCACCCATTTAGTGGGAGCATTGTAAGAGTTGATGAACCTTACGGGTTGATGCATGTAGGTGTATGCAATCGAAAGTCTGTTGATTCCAAAATGGTTCCACGTACTTTGTTGTATTCAGCAATAATTGTCACGAGCATGAACATGTTTCTATGATATCCATGCGATATGCTAATGATGAGTTCATAGTATATGAACAGAGGTAAATAAAATAATGTGCGATAAAAAATAAAATAATTTGATTTGATCGAATATGTGAGTATGTTAGAAAGAGTTCTGAATGTATCTAAAAATGAATGAATATTCAATCTCAAAAGTCACTCCTTCCCATGATACATAATGATGTATTGATAAGGAATAATTGAACTTTGTTGAACGAAATACGATTAATTATGAGTGAAGCTAACTTAACTTCTAAGGTCATGTACTTAAGAGTAGTACACAAGGTTAAATTTAATTCATCTAAAGAATGGTTTATAAATTTATAAAAGACAAAGTTTATAAGAAATCCCCAACATATCCTAGGCCAAGTAGTTGGCAGGTCGTGGGAGTTAAAGACCATGAGGGCTCTTGCATGAGTCACTCCAAAAGGAATTCGGGAATGACTGTCATTTGTTGACCAATTTATGTTTTTAATATAAATATTGTAAACTAAAACCAAATCAATTTTATATATAAGGCTAGCCACAAGTGCTTATGAATACCTATTCTGTTGCGTTCAGAAACCACTATTGCTTCAAGAAATACCGACTTCGTAGTGAAGGAATTTTTTAGAAACTATTGGTAGTAATATGAATTTGGATACAACCTGAGGATGAAACTGATTACGTAGGATGAAATTAAATTAGCCAAACCTAAATGAACACAATACATTAGAATGTCTAATAAATATTCTTTCACATTGAAGAGAAACTATAAGTTTCAAGAATAGATAATCCTTAGCAGTTAATTAAAATATTAAGAGTATTGACTCTACGATATGGTAAGATACACAAATTCAAAATGGATTCCAAGTGCAGTATCAAAATATGATTTTGATAGTTGTACCTGAAGGGATATGGTCCGTTGGCCACGAATCAGTCTTTAAGAGCAAGATTACTACAGTTGGAAAATAATGAGCAAAGTTGATAAGCATAACGTTGTAAATTTCAAATATTGAAATTAGTGTAATAGATTCATCATTCAACTTGCTTGAGTTAAGTCGGATTTACTTACAAAATTATCATTTGGTATGACTTTGTGTTAAGATGGAAAATTCTAAATAATGATTAAGAATAGACCATTTGTATGTGACAGCCAAAGTATCTTGAAGTTAGTGGGAGCGATATTGAGTTTGTTTTTTCCAGATACGATCAAGAAATGATACGAAAGTATCATTCTAAGCATCAAAATGGAATAAGTATTTTGATAGAAATATCGAATAGTTTGATTTTCAATCAAAATGCAAAGAAAGTTTGTGTCTACAAGAAAGAATATTAAAAGGTATATAGATATTTCTAAAAATATACGTAAACAACATACTATTGATTGTTATCGATATGCACATGTTAAAATCAGTGAAAGTTTGGTTGTTTAATACTCGATATTGTATCTGTAAGTTATATCTTTTATAATAAGTATAAAGGATGCAGGGAATGTCCTAAAGTGATATGCAAAGATATCTTGTTAAAAGTGAAAATTTGCCATAAGGGCCTCTTTAGCAAGAGCAATTAGTTTCTTGGACACACAGCTGAAATAATTATTTTTAAGGACAAAATGCAAAATAATTAGTTTCTAAGGCCTAAAAACCAATGAAATTATGTCCTTAAAATAATTGGACCGCTGACTTTGTCCTTAAAAGTAATTATTCTGCTGACTTTGGCCTTGAAATTAATTTTTGTGAATGTGTGTCCTAGAAACTAATTGGACTGCAAAGTTCGTCCTTCTGGTAAAATGCCCCTTGTTAAAACGTTTAATATGGAACATGTAAGATTAATTCCTTATGCAATAGTACTAGGAATTATCATACATATTGTATTGTCTATAATATCGTAATTTTCTTATGTATATGACACATGAAATAAATAACAATCAAAATTAAGATCACTAATGATAGTTTATAGTGTTCTCGAGTATTTATGAAATACTAGAGAATTATTACAAAAACAACAAACTCCTTATGAAGAAATATTCAGACTCAAATTTCATAGGTGATATGAGTATGATATGTTAATATTAAATCAATATTCAAACCTTAATTAAGGAGCTTTAAGTTGGAAATGTTCCAAATGGAAGGTTATGGCCAATTCAATGAAAAGGCTAGGTATATCGCCTTGAATAGCGCTAAAATAAAAGCAATCAATATTAATATAAATGCATAAATTTACAACTGAGCTAGGGTTGATTCCAAGTATTAAGAATACTACATCATTGTTACATGATTACAATGTAATAGTAAGAGATCACTAGAAGTTGAGAAACATAGTTTGAATAATTCCACATGATAAATGTAGCTTATCAACATCGAAGAGAGTTGATTGACATAGTAGATAATTAAACAATATAGCAGATCCATTCATAAAGGGTCCAACTTTATCAGTTCCCATCAAATTGATTATAAGGATGTGATATAGATTCCATAATTGGCCTCAAGTGCAAATGGAAGATTGATAGAGTCAGGGGCAATTATGTAATTGTTACATAGATCTAACATGGTAACAATCTTATTCGAAAAAAAGTGTCTTATTTATATTTTATACCTGATATAATGTGTTACATATCAATTAATTAATCTAATTAAAAGTATATTTAATAGAAAATCCATAAATGGCACGTTTTGTGATAGCAGTTATAAAGTGTACATAAGTGATTTATCGCAATGAAATAAACATGCCATTTTAAATATTCCTAGTCAAGATATATTAAGACTAGATATCGATATATCTGTTGAGACTAGAGTACATAAGACTCTCCAAATGTTGGATGGTGTATTAATCATGGATGCTGGAGGCACCTAGGGGTTACATCTTGATAATTATTGGATAACTATGGAATGACTCTCTTGATAGTTTTCCATTAGTTAATATAACTAAGGTCAAACAGAAAATATCGATGTGATAGAATTATACGGTTCTCTTAAATTGAGAATACTATTGACCTTCAATATGAAAGCTCTGCTTTAATTATAGTTAAATCATGGTGGACGTCCATTGAACGACTATAGTTGGGTCAAGTGAAAGCATTGAAAGTGAAACACTATTCAAATGTGGATTCATATTCTTGGTTATATGAGGTTAGTATTATCGTCAACTGAAGTCAACTTAAAGTCAAAGTCTCTGGTCAGAGAAGTACAGTTAATAATAATTTTTTCATTGAACCATGGATTTTATGTTTGGACAATAGAGTTGAATATGGATGATACTGGAATTTTGATCATTACCATATTCTATACGTCCAAAGTGATATAGTTTTAACAAAGAGAATTGATGTAAATAATTGTCACTATCGGGTAATGCTTAATAAAGTAAAATTGAATTTTACTCAAACCATATAGGCGATAAATTTAGCCATAATATCACACTACCTGCTAAGTGAAGTATGAATGTTAACATTCAAATTATTCGATATTAATCGCTGACCAAATTTGCAACTTTGAGTCACACAACCAAAACTTTGAATACCCTTTTTACCACCCGATTTAATTAATTTTAATTGTCATAAATTAATTAATATTTATGAAATATTGGCTATAAGATTTTATTTAATGTAGGTTGAGTAATATTAAACAATGTGTTTATAATAGTTATAGATATGCTATTGATATATGATATCGGTACACATTTAATCGGATTTAAATGCAAGGATTATTGTTTGGACTTGGAATAGTATCAAGGCAAATTTGCAAGTTTAACAGGTGACTATAGGCATGCACAGGGGAGGCCAGCCATGTCATGTACATGGTGAGTTGGTTCGAATAATTAAAAAGGAAGAATTGGTAAAGAGACAAAGAAGGATCTTAATCCACTTTTCACTCTCTCATCCTTCTTTTATTTATTCCACTTGGGCCTCATTTGAGATCTCTTCCAAGTCCTCTCTTGTAATAGCCATTGTAGGCTGACCATAGCCCCAAGAGCTTCCAAATTACAAACAGCAAAATCAAATGAAATTAAAGCTATTCAATCGTCAGTGGTAAGTCAATTCAGGAGCTATTAACTTTAGAATTGGAATTGGATTCAAGGAGTCTACTTCTTCATTTCAACGTGTATAAATTGGGCATTACTAAAAGGTATATGTTTGATATACATTGTCGAAATTTATTAATTATATCAGTTATCTGTTAGTTAGCTTTTATACAACAAATCTGTATATCGATATGTTGTCACATTTATGGTTGTATGTATGAATGCACATATACACACCCACATATACGTATACATACACATACATACATACATATATTATTACTATAATACATGCCCATTGCTTGGTAAAAATTTTTTTTGAATTAAATAATAATATTAGATGAATTTTTAATTAACTAAAAGCCATATTTAAAAGAATTAATATATAATATATGCTTTAAATCTATGTAAATAAAAACATTTTATAGCAAATTAATATATATATATATAATGCAATAATTTATTTAACCTGAAGTTGATTATGTAATTTAAAATATATGTATATAGATATTTACAAATAGTACGATTTTGCACAAAATTTTATGTAACATATAATACATATTATGCTTTCAAAAACTAAATTTTTATTTTATTTTAATTTAATTTTCTACACAGATTTTGCATATAATAAATTCTTTTAATCATTTATTTATAAAATCGAAAAGAAATTGAAAAAGAAATTTTTTTCCTGGCTGAGAGAAAATATGCAGAAATGTATTTATTTATAAATTTTATTTATATTATTTATATTAATATATATATATATATATATGTTTATAACTAATCATATGTTTATATGAATTACATATAATAAAAAAAAATGTTCTTTTTGGGCTTTTATACTATATCGCGTATTTATATTTTCAAAATTATTTTATAAACTAATATTTAGACAATTTTGTGATTTAATTATTATATATACATACATACATATTATAAATGTTTTATATAAATTGTTCACAGTCAAAATTTTAATATATATGTATATGTGTATATATACACACACACACTTTTATTTTTTACTGTATATTTATTTATATCTTCATAATGTTTTGATGCAGACATATATACATTTAGACAACATATTTGCATACGAGAGGGGCTAACATATCCGTTGCGGTGTAGATCTCAGCATCCATACATGGGTGCGTCAAACCATGTACACATTATATTATTGCACGTGCACACATATATGTATATGATACACATATGTGCGTATGTGAGTATAATAAAAATTATGTAATCAAACCTTATTTATAAATTTAAATAAAATATTGATTTTATTTAAAATAAACTCAGAAAAGTTCTAAATGAATTTACACTACATGGGATTAACAAAAATCAAATGGAATAATTTTTTGGAAATTTACCCATTTAGCCCATTGCGTGCTGGCCTAGTTCCAACAATATGCACCTCTCTCAAGCAGTGCCTCCATTTAATCACTTTCTAGAGCTGGCACTTCAATTCCTGAAACTTGCTCCAATCCAGCTGCATCTGAATGGGTATATAACCTTGAACATACATGATCTTCCTCAACACTTGGGCAGGTTGCCTACCTTTTAGGAAATTTGGTACTAATACAACTTCAAGTAAAGGTCCAACAATGCATCTCTTACCTTCTTGGAATCATACCATGGTGTCCAAATAGCCATCGATCTTCATGGAAAACTTAGTCATTTCAAAGATGATTATTTCGTTCGAAGTCTAGCCGAGTTTGCTCAAAAGTGGCTGTCTAGATGTAAGTTCTAACTTCTTACATCCTATTCCATTAGAGTTTAATTCACTCGATTTATTAACTTCCTTTTACTCCTTTCCTTGCAGACATCCCTCGAAGAATCACCAACGCTACTCCGTCTCAAACACTTCAATTCTTGAAAGTTATCCTAAAATAAGAAATAAAAGGACCAAACCTCCTTAATGACATTCGGTTTCCCTACTTCCTACTATTGCAAAATGATTGAGAGTCGTTTATGCGCTTTCGGCACACTAGTCGCCTAAGAAACCTAAGAGGCTAAAAATGTTCCTCTTGCTCCTGCACATCAAGTTTTTCCATATGTAGTAGAGGATGATGCCGATAGGAGTGAGGAGGACGAGAGGAATGTGGAAGAAGGAGGATAAATAAAATGAGAAGAACAGGAAGACGAAGAAGATGATGATGCTGGGGAAGGGGCAAAAATGACGATAAAGAGGAAGATAAGGGCGAACGATTGGAGAGATTGTTCCAATGGAAGAAACTATTCCACCTACCCGTAGGCCTCTCAAAATTAAGATCATAGCTGCGAGGCTGGAAATTGAACCCCATCAAAGTCTATTTAGGGGATCATTTCCCCTATAACTATTGAGTATATATACGGTAACTTGTCCAACCTTAAGAATGTCCCCAACTTCACTGGGCCTGAATTCAACATCAATGACTTTCCCACTCCTAACTTTCCATCTTCTTCAGATGCACCCTTACTTCAATAGGGGAAATTACTCTAATTTCTATACCCCACTAGCATAGCCACAAGCATAGTCCATAGAATCAATTGGATAAACCAACACTATACACAACATTTAGGATCAAAGCATATTCATTTTATATGTTCTCTTATTTGACTGCAAGTTCTGATTAAATTCTCTCTTTTTCCTAGGTATAATAGGAAACTTCAAATTAGACACCTTTGATAAGAGATCCAGCAGCAGTCGTCCTTCTCTTTAATGAGTTAACCTTAATCCTGTCAGAATCCTTGTTAAGAACCCAACTATGAGAAATCTAATAGGAAAGGGTGGGAGAGAGAAGAAAGGAAGAGAGAACCAGAGGAGAGAAGAGGCGCCACTCCAAATGTGGAAGATCTTAGGACTTTTATGAAAGTCTATGTAGATCGAGTAATATGATTATATCTACTAAATAAAAACTTATATCAAACTGGAAGTATAAAAATTGCAATAAGTAAAGTGCATTAGAGATTTTTATATTGGTTTAAACTTTCCATTCTATGTCCAGTGCCAGACTCCTTCTAGAAATAACTAACTCTGCCCTCACTTAACCAGGAGGAACAGGTTTACAATCCGCCTAAGCAGCCGAATAGGATTTCATGTCTGTAACAACTTCTACGGGACATCGACTACATATGGTAGTAAATTTCTTGACTGGTTGTGCTTTAGACAATAAGGATGAGTCTATTTGAGTACACCCATCCTAAAATATCCTTAAGATGATGATTTGAATGTGCAATCGTAGGAGGTAAATATTTGAGAATATTTGTAAATCATATGCAAGTATAGATCAGAAAGATAGAAAGAATTAATAAATTAAAAAGTGAAATCTCAACTCTATTTATAGATTTGAAATGTTCTAAATCAATAGTTACAACCATCGCAGCTCTTGAGAAAGAAGATGACTTTTCAAATTTTGAATTTCTATGAAGAGGTATCTTTGTTCATCAGGTCCAAATGTTTGAAAAAAAGTTCCCAGATGCATGGAAGAATATATAAAAAATTCTAAAAAGCATAAGAACAAAAAACAAGTTATCCAAACATCTAAAATTTTCATACCAGACGTCTAGACTCAATATATACGTCTAGCATTAAAAATTTAGACGTCTGGAATTGAACTTAAAGGTTCTTTTAAATTAAAAGTATTCAGATGTCTGTGATGAAAGTGACAGACATCTGAAACTGAACTATTTTGTTTATTTTATATTGTATTATATCTAAACGTACACAAACGTCTGGGGTAAAAATTCCATATGTCTAAAGTTGAACTATATTGTTTATTTACTTTGAAATGTTATATTTTCTTTATAAAATGATATTTCGACTATTTTCTTTGAATAAACATGGATTATAAAATAGTTATATTACAAAGATAATTTCCAACATATATTTATGTGTATGTATAATCTTCAAATTGGAGATTGTATATAAAATCTACACCAACAAAAAATTATGATATAAAACCTATTTATTTTCTTCAATTTTAGCTCGGCTTTGATGTCGATCGTTATATCTCCTTGTATATATTCCTACACATATAATGATTGTATATACATATATGGAAATATATGGATGTCTCATTGAAACTAAAAAGTGGTAGGATCTAACATTCTCCCCCTTTTTGGCGATGACAACTGTATATTTCAATTAATAAGAATGCAAAGTAAGTATTACTCCCTCTATCAAGATGCCTGAATTTTCTCCCCCTTTATCATTAACAGAAAGGAATTTATTATTTTGACTTGTAAAATAGTTAAAAACATAACAAGATCATATCTAAAACAATATAGCATATTGTTTTATATGATATGGCACATATAGCAAAACAGTAATATAAAATAATTAGAACATGGTATAAGAGCAAACTTATAAGTAGAACAATATAGCTATAATATCACAACTAAATAGCAAGTGTCCATAACATTACCATAACAAGGAAGCATAACGTACACACTGCACAAATCTATCACATTAAGTACAGACATAACCCAAGTTTTAATAGTACACAATAAGACTTACCATAAGTTCATAACAAACATAAACCTTACACAACAACAACATGCCATAAAACAACATCAACTTAAACATATGAAAATCCGAAAACAACTTGAAAATGTAGGGTGTCCAAAAAAGTATAGAATCCTTCCATGAAATGAAAGCCCGGTTCGTATGAAAGCTTACTAAGATAATGAAATTTTGAGTATGAGTAATATGTGTTTTTGGAGTAATAAAGTAAAATAAGATTAGTAATAATTTTACCTCACCAATCACCCCAAGTCGGTGGTGGGGTGGTGAATGTCCGCCGCTTAAATTCTTCCATATCTTTTTTAGAATTGTTTTGACAATTTTGATCTCATTTTAGTATAGGATTTGTAATCACCCTTGATAATTTGCACAGACTCATTTTCACTTTCTTCTTGTGGTTCTATATGTCCTCTACCTACATCTTCTTCACCATGCTCAATTTCTCAATTTTCTTCGATCGTTGGGCCTTTACCTTTTCATTGTCGGTTGTATTGCTCCAAAGGGAGATATTTAGTAATATCTTCTAGTAGGCATTAAAAAAACCTATTTCCAGCAAGTTGAATTGTGCTACGACCGGTTCCATGACCTTGAATATTATAGGCATTTAGTATCCTAGTGATGCAAGTAGCGTAGACCAAGGTTTGTTTCTTAATGTTGAAATATGTCCGTAGCTCTTCGTAAATGAAATTGGCCCAATCTTCTTTGATATTGCCAAAAATAGCATAATGCTCTAAATTCGTTATCATAAATAACTTTGTGGCTACCTTGTCTTGGAAATATCATTGTTTATCATTCAGAGAAGGAGCCTAGGTTTAGGGTGAAGATTGATTGATTTGAACTCGGTTTTATCATCTTTCCATAAGTGATGCAAAATTGGATCACAGATTTTTACGTATTCTTCATCATCAAAATCAATACCATTATGAAAACATTTAAGAACCCTAGCTATGTCGCTAACCTTAATTGTTAGAATTTTTCCAAAGACACTAGTCCAAAGAACACTTTTTTCTCAATGTAATCTAATAGTTGGATTATTCATGTTGACTAAGAAAAGAAGGATGCTAAGGTCACAAATTTGAACTTGATTATCTCTATTATCTATTAAACTAGTGATTTGAGCTTCATCTGCCAATAGATTATATTGAGGATATTTATAAAGATCATGAAAAACCTTTAATTGAGATAGATGCCTAAATTTAGCCGTAGCCATTTTTTCATGATATAGCCAAGTCTTTAGTTTATCTTTGGTTGGAGAAGCATTAAGAGGAGGAGCACTTGAGGATTCAACATTCTTTCCCTTTCTTTTTATATTTTTAGGAGGCATTTTTTTGTTTAGAATGGAGTTTGAAAATTAAGATTTTGAAAACTAAGGTTTGATAAGGAGGTTTAAACATGAATGAGGAATAAATAGGAGTTGTTGGAGATGAAGAGGGGATAAAATGATGAAGGGGTAGATGAAATATAGGTTTGAAATATTTATTTTTTGCATTCAGCAGCCTTTCAGAGATCTGGACTAAAATAATCAAACGTTTGCTAGGGTCAAGTTTCAAAACAAAGATCACTGGAATGATGTAACGATTCAAGATTTTCGACTTTCGAAAATCCGACATCAATACGTCCACTGTATCAAATGCCGCATAATTGAATGCCGGAAAACCGAATTGTTAGGGTTAAGAAGAAGAGGTAGAAGAAAAAGACAGAAGAAGAAAGAAAACAGAACAGAAACAATATCAGAATCTCACATTCGCAGCGGAACAATAGATAAATGAATAAACTTTAAAAAAAAAGAACCATCTCAGTTATTACATTACATTACATCATCATCAGAGTATACAACAACAATATACAACACAACACAAGAATGGACAGCTATACAAACATGTCCCTACAAGTGAATTATACAGCGGAAAGATAATATCATATACAAGTAATATGCCTCGCCATCCAGCTCGCCACTTGATCTCCATAGCACTTCTGAATCCGAAATGACTTGATAACCTGACTCTAGACTGCCCGTGTGGAAAATTTTGGACACCCAGAGTTTAGAAAGAGAACAATAAACTCCAGGTCAGTCATGGGACTGGTGTGAGAACTTAAAACAGTTATTATCTTTTGAAACAATAACAACAACAAGGGAAGTGGAAAAATATCCGCAATGCTTTTGGAAAATTAAACTACCACAAGGCCTCCCCGCACACACACGATGCAAAGGCAGAAATGGAGGAGATTTCTCCTTATGATAGTCAAAGATGCTTACTACGCAAAACAAATCATTTTTTTTTTGATATTATTATTAGTGCATAGTGTAGAAAGCATTTCGAAAATAGAATATAAATCTTAGCCAGCATATGTACCATTATATTATGCCTGCTATAGCTACCTCCTGAGGAGGCAGGTTATACAATTGCAATCGTAAAGGTCCCGTATTGTTTCTTTGGATTTCCAACAAATGGTCAGGCTAAGGAACTTCCTGCTGTCAATGGGATCGCCTCTGGCGGGACTTCCCGAGAACTTAACAAGCTCTCTGCCAACACAAGGCCGGGTTACCTTTGTAACTAGGTAACCACTACACGAATATGCCACCACCCGGTCCTTTGGGACCTTTATCCGAGGCCCCTCTATCACCAAGCAACAACCACACAGAAAAATGAGATTGGAGCAACTACATAGGTTAAGCATCAGGGCTTCATACCCGACACCATCCTTTTCCAGAAGGGAATGACATACCCTAAAGGGCGCGACCCTCATAACCTTGCCGCATATTCCTGTTTTGACCATTTCTGGGGTGTGAGGTCTGACGAAGTCTCGTCCACAAAGCTACGCTTAAAAAACTACGCTTTTTCACAAAGCCACGCTTTGATCAACAAATGAACAATAAATAATCATCACACAACAACACTCAGCATGCCACATTACCAAATTGGGAATATATCACTGATAACCTTCAACTACAAAACCTCTGAACTCGTACGTTTCAGAGAAGGGTGTTAAGCTAAGAGAATAAATTCTCCGCCACCAACAGAAATGTATTTGAAAGAAATCGGCTTTATATCTCAAAATGTAATATCAGACACGTAACCACAGAAGTCTGTTCCGGGCTCGAACAGAACCGAAGGCACTTCCAAAGAAGCCCTTGCAATTCGGGTTTTCACAATCCCGATCGAATTTCCCATCACAAAGGAAATCTCTATACCGTAGCTAACGGTGCAGAGACAATCGATAGGTCATCCTATCGTTTTCATAAATACCCGGTCTTCACCACCGGTCTTCAATGCTATCCATTACGCCGTATCACTATTCGGAATGGGTAATCCGAATAACGAGCGCAATAATTTAAAAATAAGTGTAGCATTCAATTTCAACCAATTCACAACAAATAGCCACTCAAGGGTCAATATTGATAGTCGGTTATTTAACTATCAATCAATATTCACAACATCACCCGATTTCAAATAATTTTCCAAATTATTTATTTTCAAAAATATCTTTATAAGACATATTTTCCACACTTCATCAATTTGAAAACCAATTTCAAATCAATTTACACCCTTACAACTTTCATTTCAAAATGGTTCATTTAAACCAATTAAATAAATCCTTACCGATTTATTTAAATTTACGTTCCAAATTCGTAAATTTATTTCCACACTTTTAAAAATAAATCAATGTTTATTTTTAAAACAATTTCCCTTATAAATTTCCATTGTGAATTTACATTTCCAAATATTCACTTTTTATACGATTTTCAAATCGATTTCAATTATTCACTTTTAATTTATCTTTAAAAGATATAATCTCAAAACATTCACTTCATATTGGAAAACATTCCCATACTTATTCAATCATAAGTAATTCACAAATCAATTTATTTTCAACATTTGGAAAATATTCAATATACTTAAATCACAATTAAGTATATATTTTATTCTTTAAGGAAAACTTCTCTTAAACACTTTTATTTGAGTCAAAACGAATGTTGCGTAAAACATCGTTACGACAACTCAATTTCCAATTTTAAAAGTTCACAAACATTGTTCTAACTCCAATATGATTTAATATAACTTTATAAATCATTTTTAATCACATTAAACCCAATTTCCAATTATTTACGCAATTTCAAATATTAAATTATTGATTTAATTATCCAATTAAATCTAAATATTCGAAAAATAAATTATTCGACTTACAATTTTTTACTTGTTGATATTTGAAATCAATTAAATATACGAATTTTAATTAACAGAAATTCTGGTCGTTACAAATGATTTAAACTATTTCCAAATGTCTGGAATTTTTTATCTAGACATTTTTTTGAGCTAGAAATTGAAAATATTATTATCTACAACAATCCAAACGTCTAGAGCTTTTGTCCACGCATCTGAGATGCTACGTTTTTCATATGTGTACATGCTAGTGTATAGATTTAAGTTTATCTTTGTTATATTTTATTTTAATTGACATAAAGCAAATAATTTTATTTTTTTGATTCTATTACAACAAATTATATATATGTATGTATATATGTATACATATATAAGCTACGATAATGATGTAAAAAATTCTTTACATTTCTTCGCTCTGCTCGAATTCGTCAATAGGAAGGCATTCTCACGACTAGGTTCAATCTTTCTTTTCTCACTCAGAGTTCTAAGTGGAGACCATATATTTGTTCGAATTGGAGTGTGATTCCAACCGTTGTTAGATGATCCTCATTCCCATGAACATCTTGGAGTTGAATCGTATTTAATATCAGTATTTTCGTTAGTTGAGGAGAATTTTTTTGCATGCTATTTTTTGTTGGTGAATGTCCGCAAATAGTTAGAACATATCTTTCCAAAAAATTTAGACATGCTCCTTGTCTTTTTTACACATAGTACATTTCCTTTTGTACTTCAACCATCTCTTGTTGGTAATGAAATATTTCATCGATTTTGGTATTGGAAGATGATGATTCAAGATTGATAGATCGTTTGACTTTCCTACCCTTAGGAGAGTAACCAGTGTGATAGGTCAGTGATAGAATGATATTAACCGAAGATGATTTATTTGATGGTGGAGTTGTTTTATTTAGTGTTGAATGAGATCTTTTTGAAGATGGTGATCTATTACCGATAGGTGGATATGCCGAGTCGTAGTTTGAAGACATTGTTCGAGTTTTAAGTTGCCTTGTAACAAATATATTTGAATTTGTGTGTGTGTGTGTGTATAATTAAAAACCGCTGTTTAGATATCCATATATTTATTAAATTTAGAATTAATTTGAAAGGCTAAAAATCACTTTAAAATTATAACTTTTTATATTTTAGTTTTCTATAGTTGTTTTAAATGGTTGATATAAGATAGGTTTATGGCCTTACAATTTTTTTGTATTTTCATAAGCTTTTAGTTTTTTTAAAAAATACAAATATTTATAACATCTTTGCCAAGTATTTTAAAAAAAATTGTGTAAGTTTTTTCCTTCATTGTAACCAAATTTTATATATATACAAAGTAACTAGTATAATTTATATAGTGATATAATACAAATTTCACGTCTTAGCTTAATAAATGAATTTTCATTTAGCGGTTTCGTGAAAATGTCTACTATTTTATTTTGAAACGATACAAAATTTAGTGATATCACATTTTTTTCTATGTTGTCATGTAGGAAATGATAACATACATCAACATGCTTGGTACGAGAATGATTTATTGGACTTTTTGACAAGTTAATAGCACTTCTATTATCATAGTAAATTGGAGATTTATTTACGTATATCATGTAGTCATGAAGAGTCTGCTACATGTATATCACTTGTGCACATGCCAAAGCAGTAGACATATATTCTGCTTCACATAACGATAATAAAACACAATTTTGCTTTTTACTAAGCCACGATACTAGAGACTGTCCGAAAAAGCGACCAGTACTGCTTGTACTCTTCATGTCCATTCGACGTCCTCCGAAGTGAGCATAGCTGCATGACACTAGTTCGTAAGGACATTCTTTCGAATAGAAGAGGCCATATTAGCTAGTATTGCTTAACTAACGCAGAATTAGTTTCACAGCTCACAAATGTGATTCTTTGGGATTTGCTTGAAACCACGTACATAAGAAAACCTTATTATGATATTAGGATGACTAGCAGTTAAGTATAATAAATTTCCATTCATACTTTGATATAATTTGTAATCCATACTTTTTCCATTTTCCTCCCCATTGAGATACCACAATGCTCATATGTAATGGTTTACTGGATGTGTTTTCCATTCCAAAACGTCTTAAATTAGTAAAATATTTTTCTTGGTTAATAAAAATAACATTTTTTAGTTGTTTAATTTATAGACCAAGAAAATATGAGAGTTCTTCCATATAGGACATCTCAAATTCAATAGTCAATATTTTTGAAAATTCTTCGCATAAATTTTCATTTGTAGAACTGAATATGATGTCATTTACATAAACTTGCATTATTAACAAATCTTTCTTATCTCTTTTAATGAAAAAAATTTTAATCAACTGTTCCAAACTGAAACCCAGAATCCATAAAATAGCATTTTATCCACTCATACAAAGTAAGGGTGTAACGGCCCTCTTCTTGACCCTCGAAAATCGACACAAATACATTATTGTATAAAATGCCAACGATCGAGTGTTGGAAAAGACATATTGCTGAGGAAAGACAGAAGGGGTAGAAGAAGAGAAAACAAACAACATCAGAATCTCACATTCGCAACGGAATAAAATATAATAGATAATCACTGATCTTTACATGAAAAGAAACAATATCTGTTTTATACATTACATCATCAAAATACATCACAATCAAAACAATTATTGGACAGTTATCTTAACTTGTCCTCACAAATCTGACTCTTCAGCTTATAAAACACAGTGGAATACACTTCAAATATGTGTGATACGTCTCGTCATCCAGCTCGTCTTCTGAGCTCCACAACATCCTACCCTGTATTTATAATACTCGGTCTGACCCGAGCATTATAATAAAATAACACCTGAGTCGGTCTGGAAAACTAGCGTGAGAAAATACACTTAACCTAATTATTAAAGTTTTAAAAATCTTTTGAAAACAAAGGTATCTCGTAAGACCACGCCACAAATAAACATGTCGGGTTTATACCTTACGATAACCAAAACAGTTCTTATAAAATCCTCTGATATTATAATAGTATCTAAATACAAATACTTATTCAAATAACTGAAATTGTTACATTATTAAATTCCAGCAATACTAGCTCTACAATCAAAACCGTAAAGGGCACGTAGGGAGAATGGATTCCAACTAATGACTAGGCACTATGGTACCACCTATCCGGTACGTGGTCTAGATCAGCATACCGAGGACTCCTCCGTTCCTATGCAACATAAGACCGGACTACCCCTTACTGGATAGCCCGAGTAAGATCACCACACGGTTGCGATCAACAACCGCCCACACAGCCAACTAAAATGGGACCTTTAGACAGGGATGACCTTACCCTAATTGGGTGCTACCCACTTAGCCTTGCTGCATAACCCATGATTTTCAGTCATTCCCGGTTGATGAGGCTCGAGGCTAAGCGTTACCTTTTTAGAAAATATCTCACTTAGAATACTCATCGTCCTCCTGACAATGTTCCAAAAGCATTCATCCATACAAGTCTGTTCCCGGTCCAAAACAGAACCGAAGGCACTACTCCTACTACATCCATTTTGGAATCACCCTCAGGATTAGTAGCGATTAGCCCTTGCACTTCACTGCTCCATCTCCGACTCCAAGCTCTTATCTCCATCACGAAAACGTACTCGTTGGATCGAAGTGGTTTGCGGATCACAAATCCGATCCCGGTCTCTTCGAAACAACATTTGATATTTCAAGGTAAACTCAACCCCGGTTCTTTAGGAAATAAACAGACTAAGATAAGATCGAAGATCACCTCCTAACCATTAGTGGATGAATTTCCATATAAACGTCCTAGAAGAACGTACGAGTTTATACGTACAGTATATCACCTCGAATGATAACTGTACCATATAATTCCCATACTCTTCCTATATATTTCCAAAGTCATATTTGGGTCCAGATCTGATAGTCGGTTATTTAACTATCAAATAAACAAATCAATTCAACCAATTATTTTATTCCCACTGAAAACGCCAAGTCTCATAAAAATTAATTTTTAAACAAATTTAAATCACGTTACCCAAAATTTTATATACTTAAAATAATTTAAATAAACTACTTAAAACACTTTATTCAAAATAATAGTTATGAAAATCTATAAAATTTCCAAATAAAACTTCAGCTAAAACTACAGTTTTTTAGATAAACTATTCTATAAGATATAAATAATATCTAATAGCTATCCGTTACATCAAAATACTAATTTAACCTTTAAAAAAAATTGTTACTACTATATTTAACTAAATAAATATTCATTTTAAGGATCTTAAAACAATTTAAGAAAATAATTTCTCCAAAAACATTCTTTTTAAAACCTACTTTAAAACTTTAATTTATACTTAAAAGCTACTTGAAAACATACTTGGATTTTCAGGAAATACACTTTCCATTTCAATATAGCCCATCTAATCCTTTATAAATCCTCAATGTATTCCAATTTAATTTACGTCCTAATTCCATAAATTTCTTTTAACACTTTAAAAATAAAACTACTTTTTTTATTTTTAAACACATTCCCCATCCCCTTATAATCCTTTCAAAAATATACTTAAATTATTCAAATTAAGGCTACTAAAATTTCTTAAATAAAATGATGTTTTAAAAATTCTATAAGAGTTTTTGAGTAACTTAAACCAAAATTACCTCTTTTTTTAAATAAAGTTATTATATCAAATATTTATGTTAAAATTCCCTTTTGAAAATCATAATACTAATTTACCTTTAAAAATAATTAACTACCATAATTAACTTAAATAAATATTTACTTTTCACGTAAAATAATTAAAATAATAAATTTTCTAAAACATTCTAAAAACATTTTAAGCTTCTAGTTTATACTTTGAAATCTTTTCTTTGAAAATATACATAGTTTTCCAAAAAAATATTCTTTCCAACTTTTAAAAATAAAATCATCCTTTTTATTTTTAAAATGAATGTCGCCTTTCTTTATAAATTCCCATCGGAAATCTATACTTCCAAAATTTATCCACCGATAAATAATTTCACTTCATTTATAAAACCAGTTTGCAAATTTCCAGTCTTCATTTCCCTTTAAATCACAGTTTCCAAAATACTAAATCAATTTCAAATCGATTTCCTAGTTTAAACTCCATTTAGAATTTATTACTTGATTTATCCAAATTACTAATAATTACTTACTTAAAAATTATCTTTCATTCCCTTTAAAAAAATCCAATTCATTATATTTTGTAATTTAAAATACCAAACTATATTCATCCAAACCATAACATCGAATAACTTAATCTCCAATCAATCTATCATAGGACATCACATATCATAGATATGAAAAATAATTACAATATTTTGAGGAATCCAGTTGGATCCCTCCAACCTATTTCCCTACATCCACAGATGTTAGCACAATATAAAATACCAATTCCACTTCGAGATGGAATACCGCGGTATATAGGATCACCCGCTATTATGCGGGGCGTATAGGGTCTCATCTGATATATAATGCAAGAAATCAATCACTCAATATATATATACACACTACTACTATATATAATATCACATTCAGTCAATCAATCAATAATTTAAAATTTAAACTATTTTAAATTAACTAGTCATCCAGATGTGAGATTAACTCACCTTGAGTTAAAAACGTCAAGCGTTCCAATTTTAAATTAAACCCAGCCCGTTCGATTTAACCTAAAATACTCGCTAGCACCTATCGTCTCCAGATCTGCTCCACTGCGTAGTGCTCGCCACTGCGATTTTGGCACTTCCTGTTTCGTCCAATTTCAACCTCGCATGCATTAGATAAGGTTATTTCAAAGTTCGTGTATATATATATATATATATATATATATATATATATATATATATATTATACAAAAAAATTATTTTATTTTATAATATCACCCTCAGATATGTCGTTAATTTCCGCTTCAGGAATCAAGGACGTCCCTCTCGTACTCAGGTTCGAAGAATCCACCTTAGACAACCATCAAATGATCGTCGCTCCATGCTCATGCCACATGAGTTCGATTAGAACCTACCACGCGATAGCTCATCATGGGCTCCACCTCTGGTCGAAGTCAGGTTGAATTTAGCACCATCCTCAATGTGAAAATCACCCCCTATTGCAAAGCAAATGCAGCCCTCCCCTTCCCTCTACGCTGCGCCTTCGTCGATCTCGGTCGTTGGATTGCAAGAGCTCGGAGTGCTATACAATTTCTTAGTTAGGAGTTTCCGGATTAAACTAATGGATCGAGAGATAATCGAGGAGGAACGAAGGCAAGCTTCGACCATTGAAAATAAGAACAGCAGCCGAAGAGAAACTCTCTAGGGTTTCTGTTTGTATGCGTATTTATACTATCCATCATTATTTAAATATTTTATCTAACTTAACAAACTTTTACAAACACACTCCAAACAACACATGCTGCCTGGTGTTTATAACGTTTTTACCTATATTTCGAACACAATGGAACGTGTTTTGGAGCTCAATTCAATCATATGTGGAAGATAGCTTTATGAATCGAGTTTAAATATTCGATTTTAAATTTGAATTTCAACGCATTTCTCACCCGTACGAACAAATGGTAACTTCAAACGCCACGAAAATTGAAATCCATAATAATTAACTATCATGGATCCAATGGAACTAGTTTTGTCGAATTCTGGGACTGTGCCCCGGAAAGCTATTTTAACTCGTCGATTAAATCGAGCGATTTTCAAAATCGTCGAAATCATTTAAAATTTCACTTTTAAAACTTTACTAACTTAATTATAAATCATATAGAATTTGTATTCATATTAGAAATCATCCTGATTCATCTTAAATCAAATTCTGATTATTTATATTGTTATTATATATTAAATCCCATTATTAAATTAATATAAAATTTTCAATTTTAACTTATCGAATTTTGATTCCATCCAAAAGTCCAATATTAAAATTCAAATCCAACTAGACTTTAAATAAATTTTAGAAACCATTTTTATATCTATATACACCGGATTCACAAATTATCCCAATTTTCAAATATTAAATTATTATTAACCAAATCCAATTAAATTGTCATATTTGAAATTACAACTAATCTCATTGATTTAACCAAAATCTTCTAATTTTAAAATCAATTTATATTCCACGCTCAACATTTAAAGTGAATTAAATGTTCAAAATCTAACGACCAGAATTCCGGGTCGTTACATTCCTTCCTCCATAAAAATTTCGTCCCTGAAATTTGCTAAGGTAGGAAAAATGCTCATAAACCCATTAACTTACCCAAAACCCACTTAATTAAAACTTATATTCGTTTTTCAAAACCTTTTAGTTTAATCCAAACCATTAGCTTTCATTTCTAACTCAGAAACTTTGTTGCTATCATCGTTTCAAAAATCACTTTTCTAGTTAATTTTTTTTTTCAAAACTTTCAAAAAATTCTAACTCCAAAAAATTTAGAAATTTTTTAATAGCGTCTCCCTTGTACGAAGAGCATTTTACAATATCACAATTATGATAAATATATATACATCTAACCACACGGTCGGAAAACCAAAATATATAACAGTATATTATCATTTCTTAATTTATATTTAAATTATCTTAAGTTAAATTCCAATATATCTTATCCACTTTGATTTACTCAAGTTAAAATTTTAATTTCCAGGGTTAAAATTTTCAATTTCCTTTCTTATTTAGATCAACTTCATTTTATAAATTTAACACTGATTTTTCTTGGCCTTTTCATATCATTAAATAGAATTCCCAGAATTCAATTTCTCGGTTCTGTTTCAAAATCATTTTGAAATCTTAAATAATACATACCCAGTATATCAAATCAAACTTTCGGATTTCCAAACAACTTGGTTTTACCAAAAGAATCTCCCTTTTTGAAATTTCTACAACAAACTTGTTTATCAAACAAGTCCATCAAAAATCATACCAAACCACCTTGGTAGCAAACAATCACTTAGAAACTCGAAAATGAGTACTGATGATGTGGCCATCATCACTAGGATTATTTTCCAACGACTGAAGTGAGTTCAATGCTTCCTTACTTCCATAAATTTATTCAAAACAATTTCTATTCAAAAATATTTCCCAAATAATACTCCATTATTCCTTTGAAACCACTTTGGAAAGCATTTCCAAATATTTCCAAGATTTAAAAATTTCCACACTTGGTTCAAACTCATTTTAAACATTTTTCAAAATTTTCAGGATTTAAATTCTTGTTTAAATCAAATTTTGGTTATGTTCCATTGTATTATTTCATACTTTTACAATTCTTGTTTGGTTATAAATATAGACCTTTTCAAATTTTAGATTCTTATTTGATTGTAATATTAACAACCAAACATCCAAATAAATATAATAATTTTAGTAAATTATTTCTTTTATATCAAAATATAATTTTGGGCAAAATTATTTCATTCACCCACTTTAAAAACAATACCATGTCGATTTATCTTGTTTAAGAGTTTAGAAACCTCTATCGATACGGTTGTACTCCCCATACCGATCAGAATTCATAAACACTCAACCGATAAGTCAACACAGTATAAAAACGGTTTTATATTCGCTAACAATTACGCGCTCATAGCTATTAATACACTCAACTCATTCTATAGTACTATTGACTCTATCATTAATGAGTAGTCCCCACCAGAGCCAAGGTTATTGCCAACCTAAGCTATGATACCACTGTAACGACCCGCCCTTCTCGACCCTCGAAGATGGACACAAATACACTACTGTATAATATGCCGACGATCGAGTGTCGGAAAAGACAGAGTGCCGAGGAATGAAAGAAGGGGGTAGAAGAAGAGAAAATAAACAACATCAGAATCTCACAATCGCAGCGGAATAAAATATAATCGATAATCACTGATCTTTACACAAAAAGAAGCTATATCTGTTTTATACGTTACATCATCAGAATACATTACAATCAAAACAATTACTGGACAGTTATCTAAACCTATCCTCACAAAGCTGACTATTCAGCTTATACAGCACAACGGAATATACTTCAAATACGTGTGATACGTCTCGCCATCCAGCTCATCTCCTGAGCTTCATAGCATCCTACCCTGTATTTGTTATACTCGGTCTGACTCGAGCATTAAAATAAAATAACACCCGAGTCAGTCTGAAAAACCAGCGTGAGAAAATACACTCAACTTAATTATTAAAGTTTCAAAAATCTTTTGAAAACAAAGGTATCTCATAAGACCACGCCACAAATAAACATGTCGGGTTTTTACCTTAAGATAACTAAAAAAGTTCTTATAAAATCCTCTGATACTATAATAGTGTCTAAATACAAATACTTATTCAAATAGCTGAAATTGTTACATTATTAAATTCCAGCAATACTATGCTCTACAATCAAAACCGTAAAGGGCACGTAGGGAGAATGGATTTCGAACTAATGACTAGGCACTGGGGTACCACCTATCACGGTACCTGGTCTAGATTAGCATACTGAGGACCCCTCCGTTCCTCTCCAACACAAGACCGGACCACCCCTTACTGGATATCTCGAATAAGATCACCCCACGGTTGGGACCAGCAACCGCCCACACAGCCGAATAAAAAGGGACCTCTAGACAGGGATGACCTTATCCTAATTGGGTACTACCCACTTAGCCTTGCCGCATAACCCCTGATTTTCAGTCATTTCCGGTTGATGAGGCTCGATGCTAAGCGTTACCTTTTTAGAACACATCTCAGTTAGAATGCTCATCGTCCTCCTGACAATGTTCTGAAAGCAATAATCCATACAAGTCTGTTCCCGGTCTGAACAGAACCGAAGACACTACTCCTACTACATCCATTTTGGAATCATCCTCAGGATTAGTAGCGATTAGCCTTTGCACTTCACAGCTCCATCTTCAACTCCAAGCTCTTTTCTTCATCACGAAAACGTACTCTTTGGAACGAAGTGGTTTTCGGATCACAAATCCGATCTCGGCCTCTTCAAAACAGCATTCATATTTCTCGGAAAACTCAACCCCGGTTCTTTAGGAAATAAATAGACGAAAATAAGACCAAGATCACCCCCTAACCGTTAGTGGACGGATTTCCTTATAAACGTCCTAAAAGAAAGAAGAAGTCTATACGTGCAGTATAGCACCTCGAACGGTAACTGTACTATATAATTCCCGTACTCTTCCTATATATTTCCAAAGTCATATTTGGGTCCTAATCTGATAGTCGGTTATTTAACTATCAATAAACAAATCAATTCAACCAATTATTTTATTCCTACTGACAACGCCAGATCTCATAAAAATTAGATTTTTAAACAAACTTAAATCACTTTACCCATTGAAACACTTTATTCAAAATAAAAGTTATGAAAATCTATAAAATTTCCAAACAAAAATTCAACTAGAACTACTTTTTTTTAAAATAAACTATTCTATAAGGTATAAATATCTAATAGCTATCCTTTACATCAAAATACTAATTTAAACTTTAAAAAAATTGTTACTACTATAATTAACTAAATAAATACTTATTTTAAAGATTTTAAAACAATTTAAGAAAATAATTTCTCCAAAAACATTCTTTTTAAAACCAACTTTAAAACTTTAGTTTATACTTAAAAGCTACTTGAAAACATACTTGGGTTTTCAGAAAATACACTTTCCATTTCATTATAGCCCATCTAATTCTTTAGAAATCCTCGATTTATTCCAGTTTAATTTACATCCCAATTCCATAAATTTCTTTTAATACTTTAAAAATAAAAAAGTAATCCACTTTTTTTATTTTTAAACACATTCCCCATCCCCTTATAATCCTTTCAAAAATATACTTGAATTATTTAAATTAAGGCTACTAAATTTCTTAAATAAAAATGATGCTTTAAAAATTCCATAAGAGTTTCTGAGTAACTTAAACCAAAATTACTTTTTTGAAACAAAGTTATTATATCAAATATTTATGTTAAAATTCCCTTTTAAAAATCATAATACTAATTTACCTTTAAAAATAATTAACCACCATAATTAACTTAAACAAACATTTATTTTTCACTTAAAAATAAATAAAATAATAAATTTTCTAAAACATTCTAAAAACATTTTAAACTTCTAGTTTATACTTTGAAATCTTTTCTTTGAAAATATACTTAGTTTTCTAGAAAAATATTCTTTCCAACTTTTAAAAATAAAATCATCCTTTTTATTTTTAAAATGAATTGCACCTTTCTTTATAAATTCCCACCGGAAATCTACACTTCCAAATTTATCCACTAATAAATAATTCCACTTCATTTATAAACGTGGTTTACAAACTTCCATTCCTCGTTTCCCTTTAAATCACAGTTTTCAAAATACTAAATCAATTTCAAACCGATTTCTTGGTTTAAACTCCCTTTAAAATTTATTACTCGATTTATCCAAATTCCCAATAATTACTTACTTAAATTTTTTTTATTCCCTTTAAAATAAATCCAATTCATTCTACTTTGTAATTTAAAATCCAAATTATATTCATCCAAACCAAAACAGCGAATAACTTAATTTCCAATCAATCTATCACAGGACATCACATATCACAGATATGAAAAATAATTACAATATTTTAAGGAATCCAGTTGGATTCCTCCAACTTGTTTCTCTGCATCCACAGATGTTAGCACAATATAAAATACCAATTCCACTTCGAGATGGAATATCACGATATATAGGGTCATCCGCTATTATCGGGGTGTATAGGGTCTCTTCCGCCATATAATGTGGGAAATTAATCACTCCAATATATATATATAGACACACACACACACACACTACCACTATATATAATATCACATTCAGTGAATCAATCAATAATTTCGAATTTAAACTATTTTAAATTAACTAGTCATCCAGATGTGGGTGAGATTAACTCGCCTCGAGTTAAAAACGTCGAGCGTTCCAATTTTAAATTAAATCGAGCCCATTTAATTTAATCTAAAATTCTCGCTAACTCCGATCATCTCCAGATCTGCTCCATTGCGTAGTGCTCGCCAATGCAATTTCAGCGCTTCCTGTTTCGCCCAATTTCGACCTCGCATACATTAGATAAGTTATTTCAAAGTTCGTATATACATTATACAACAATTTTATTTTATTTTATTTTATAATATTACCCCCAGATCTACCATTAATTTCCGCTTCAGGAATCAAAGTTGTCCCTCTCGTACTCAAGATCGAAGAACCCATTTTCAACAACCATCCAACGATCGCCGCTCCATGCTCGTACCACACGAGTTCGATCAGAACCTACCACGCAATAGCTCGTCGCGGGCTCCACCTTTGGCCGAAGTCATGGTGAATTCGACGCCATCCTCAATGCGAAAATCACCCCCGAACGCAAAGCAAACGCAGCCCTCCCCTTCCCTCTATGTTGCGCCTTCGTCGATCTCGGCTGTTGGATTGCAAGAGCTCGGAGTGCTCTACAATTTCTTAGTTAGGAGTTTTCGAATTAAACTAATGGATCGAGAGATAATCGAGGAGGAAAGAAAGCTCGCTTCGATCATTGAAAATAAGAATGGCAGCCGAAGAGAAACTTTCTGGGGTTTCTGTTTGTATGCTTATTTATACGTATATCCATCATTATTTAAATATTTTATTCAATTTAATAAACTTTTACAAAAAACTCCAAACAACACATGCTGCCTAGTGTTTATAAGGTTTTACCCATATTCCGAGCACAATGGACGTGTTTCGGGGCCTAATTCAATCATATGTGAAAGATAACTTTTTGAATCGAGTTTAAATATTCAATTTTAAATTTCAATTTCAATGCGTTTCTCACCCGTACGAACAAATGGTAATTCCAAACGCTATAAAAATTGAAATCCGATAATAGTTAACTATTACGGATCTAATGGAACTGGTTTCGTTGAATTTCGGAACTATGCCCCGGAAAGCTATTTTAACTCGTCGATTAAATTGAGCGATTTTCAAAATCATCGAAATCATTTGAAATTTCACTTTTAAAACTTTACTAAATTAATTATAAATCATATAGAATTTGTATTCATATTAGAAATCATCCTGAATCATCTTAAATCAAAATCTGATTATTTACATTGTTATTATATATTAAATCCCATTATTAAATTAATATAAAAATTCCCATTTTAACTTATCGACTTTCGATTCCATCCAAAAGTCCAATATTAAAATTCAAATCCAACTAGACTTTAAATAAATTTTAGAAACCATTTTCATATCTATATCACCGGATTCACAAATTATCCCAATTTTCAAATATTAAATTATTATTAACCAAATCCAATTAAATTGTCATATTTGAAATTACAACTAATCTCATTGATTTAACCAATATATTCTAATTTTAAAATCAATTTATATTCCACACTCAACTTTTAAAATGAATTAAATGTTCAAAATCTAACGACTAGAATTCTAGGTCGTTACAAAGGGTTCCTTGTTTCAAACCATATAAAGCTTTCTTAATTTTATTAGACATGGTCAAGAAATTTCTCATGCTTGAAAAGTAGTTGTTGTTCAACAAAAACATCTTCTTTAATAACACCATTTAAAATGCACTTTTAACGTCCATTTGGTAAAGTTTAAATTATGATGACAAGAGAAAGCTAGTAAGATTTGTATTGCTTCAAGTCTTGCAGCAAGAGCAAAAAAAATTCATATTTTATCCCTCTTCTTGATTATATCCTTGTGCAACTAATCTGGGCTTATTTTAAGTTAAAATACCATTTTCGTTGGCATTATTTTTATAAACCCATTTAGTACCAATCACTGTTTGATCATTTGGTCTTTAAACCAATTCCCAAATATCATTTCATTCAAATTGATTTAACTCTTCTTGCATGGATAAAATCCAATAATCATCGGTTGAAGCCTCTTTAGGATATTAGGTTCTATATTAGATATAAAAGCTACATGTCCCATTGGATTTAATAGGTGTCTTGTTCTGACATTAGTATTTACTTCACCAATTACAATTTTCAATTGGATGATCATTTAAAATTCGTATAGGAGTTCGAAGTTCATTTTCAATTGTATTTTCTTCATTTTGAGTTATGGTATTTTAAGGAGAATCTTGTATAACTTGTTGCTCCATAACATTCATCATTTTTATAATTATTGAAATTTTAGTCAAATGATATGTGTAAAGTTTCCTCTATATTTTTTGTGTGTTTATTATATATTCTATATGCTTTGCTTTTTTTCGAATAGCCAATAAATATTCCTTCATCGGATTTTGGATCGAATTTTCCAAGTTAATATTTTGTATTTAAAATAAAACATTTTGATCCAAAAATGTTTAGGTATGATATAATTGATTTTCTACTGTTAAAAAGTTCATATGGTGTATGTTTGATTAAGGGTCGAATAGTGACACGATTTAAGACATAACATGCAATAGACACGGCTTCTGCCCAGAAATGATTTGGTAATTGACTACCACTGAGTATAGTTATAGCACAGTCCTATAACGTCCGATTCTTTCTATCCACGACTTCATTTTATTATGGTTCTAGAAAATGAGCAGTTATGACTAATATATTTTTGTTGCAAAAATTTTCAAAAAGTTCGTATTCAAATTCATCACCATGATCACTTATAATATTTTTAATTTTTAAACTTTTTATGTTTTGAATTCTTTTAGTAAAAATTTTAAATGATTCAAAGTATCACTTTTTCAAAAATAACGTCCATATATATATATATATATATATATAAATCATTTAGAATTACAAAAAACATATTTATTATAATTTATAGGTTGAACTTGAGTGGGACCAAATATATCCAAAGTGCAGTAGTTCAAGGGGTTGTAATGTAGAAATGATTTTCTTGGATTTAAAAGATGTTTTAGTTATATTTCCTAATTGACAAGCATCAGAGATACTATTTACTTTGTAATTTATTTTTGGAAGACTTTTACCAAATTATTTTAGACAGTTTACTAATAGCTTTAAAATTTATATGACAAAATCTTTTATGTCATGGCCATGGATCATTATCTTTGGCTATTAAACACATATCTATATTATGATTGATTTTCATATTTAAAATATAAATATTTCTTTTTCTAACTCCCTCGAAAATTAGATTTTTATTTTGATCGAAAGTTTCACATTTACCTTTTAAGAAGGATATATTAAAATCTTTATCACATAATTGACTAATACTTAATAAATTATGTTTTAAATTTTAACTAATAAAACATTGGTAATAAGAGGTGAATTAGATATATGGTTGTTCCTCATGTCTCCTTTTTTGATGATATATCTTTTAGAATTATCTCCAAAAGTAACGAAATCTCCATCCAGGTAGATAATATTTGTTAGCATATCTTTGTTCCTCATCACATGTTTGAAGCAACTCTATTGAGTATCCATTTTCTTCTCTTTCTACCAGGTACCTGCAAGAAATATTGAAATGATATTGATACCCATTATCTCTGTTAGTGTCCTAAGAGTTAGGTCTTAGGAAGCCAAACTCAATAGGGTTTAGGGTTCCCTTTGAAAATGAAATTTGTACTTGTATGAACATTTATCATAAAATTATCTATATACTTATTTCTTATCAAATAATTGTCAGTCTTTAGAACCCAAATTAGTACAGTCAAAGACTTATTTATTTGTTTCCTTTGACTATCATTTTTCTTTTTAAAATTAGCATACCATGAACTGTAATTTTTTGTCTTGGTTCCAACTTCTTTTCTAGCTTTTTATATTCTAATCCCCTTTTAGTAGAAGTAGATCGTGAATTTTTTGTAATTTTAGAAAGAATCTCTACCTTTGTTGAAGTTGGACACATTATTAGTAATGTTTCCTAAATTGGTTCTAAAACTATCTATTTCTAATTAAATATTTTACTACTAGGATTCAAATTGTGATTTTCTTCTATTAATATATCATTTTTATTTTTCTAAGTTTCTATTTCATCACTTAACATAGTAAACTGTGTTGATATATTGGTACATGAATCCTAAGATTTTACTAACTCTTCGTCTAGTATTTTCTTTTCATCTTTTAGCATGTCAATTTCTAATTTACTTCTATTCAATTTTTCTAATATATCTTTATGCTTTCTATTCAAAAAAAATTTCTTATCTAATAACTCAAAATCTATCTCAAATATATCATCATATGAAAGTTCACTTACATCGTCATTACTAGCCATGAAGCATACATTTTCTTGTTCGGAATCACTATCACTATCCGACGACGAAGAAGAGTCTGAATCATTCCAAGTTATTGAAAAAGCCTGGTTCTTCTTATAAAATTTCTCATTCTTATTTTTGAAGCTATTCTTCTTTCACTTTGGATAGTCTCTTTTTATGCGACCATCTTATCACATTCTAGCGTTTAAGTGAGGAAATTGAGGGATTATTGTTGCTATTTCTGTTATTCCCAAACTTCTTATTCTTTTTGAATTTTAGAAACTTTCTGAAATATTTAGCTAAGAATGCAATATCTTTGTCATCTTTATGGGAATCTTCATTTTTTGCTTGGAATGCAATCGTTTTTCTATCTTAAGATTGCATCATTTGCTCGCAAATTCACTTCATATAACATGATATTTCCTATTAACTCTTCTTGTTCAATAGTGAAATATCATTAGCTTCTTCAATAGCAAAGACCTTTCGTTCCCACACATCCGTTAAAGAGTTTATGATTTATGAAACAATATCAAAATCAGTGTATTTTTCTCCTAGTGCCAGAAGTAAGTGATATATGTCTTGAAATATAGAGTATATATCATTATCTTGCTTTATTTTGAAATTCTGAAATTGATTTATAAGCATTGAAATCTTTCTTTGTTTGACCTTGTTTATACCTTCATGTGTTACTTTGAGACTACGCCAAATTTCATATGCTGATGTTCACATACTAACCCTGTTAAACTCATTTTTATCTAAAGAACAAAACAATATATTCGTAGCTTTAGTATTTTCAGTAGCATCTAGTTCTTGTATGTTTGACCATTGTGCATAAGCAATGGTAAGTACAATGTATTTTTTGAGTGATATTCCAAGTATCATAGCCAATTGCTTGCATATAAATCATCATCCTACTTGACTAATGATTGTAACTTAGTCTGTTAAATAGTGGTGATTGTGCAGTAGACTGATGCATTATTGTTATCCATACTACTTGAATATCAAAAACTATGTTATGGTTAAATGGTAGCCTTGCTATGATGCTAAATGAAAGTCTATGCAGATCTAGCAATATGATTATATCTACTAAATAAAAATTTATATCTAACTGGAAGTATAAAAATTGCAATAAGTAAAGTGCACCAGAGATTTTTATACTGGTTCAAGCTTCCCGTTCTACGTCCAATATCAGACTCTTCTAAAATTAACTAAATATACCCTCACTTAATCTGGAGGAACAGGTTTATAATTCTCTTAAGCTACCGAATAGGACTTCGTGCCTATAACAACTTTAATAGGACTTTGACTACAGATGGTAGTAAATATCTTGACTAGTTGTGTTTTAGACAACACGGATAAGTCCATTTGAGTACACCCTTCCTATAATCTCCTTGATATGATGATTTGAACGTGTAATTGTAGGAAGTAAATAGTTGAGAATATTTGTAAAATCACAAATAAGTATAGATCAGGAAGATAGAAAGAATTAGTAAATTGAAAAGTGAAATCTCAACTTTATTAATAGATTTAAAAAGTTCTAAATCAATAGCTGCAACCATTTGAATAATTGCAACTCTTGGGAAAAAAGATAACTCTTCAAAATTTAAATTTCTATGAAGGGTTTTCTTTGTTCGTCAGGTCCAGAAGTTTGAGTAAAAGTTCCCAGATGTCTGAACGAATATAAAAATTCCAAAAAGCATACAAATAGAAAATAAGTGATCTATATGTTTGGAATTTTCGTACCAAACATTTAGGTTCGATATAGACGTCTAGTATAAAAAACTCAAACATTTGGAATTGAACTTAAAAGTTCGTTTAAACTGAAAGTATTCAGACATCTATGATGAAAGTGATATATGTCTAGAATTCAAATATTTTTTTCATTTTATATTGTATTATAATTCAAACGTACACAGACATCTGGGGTAAAAATTCCATACGTCTGAAATTGAACTATTTTGTTCATTTACTTTGAAAAGTTATATTTTGTTTATAAATTGATACTATTTTTTTGAGTAAACATGTACTATAAAATAGTTATAATGGAAAGATAATTTCCAAAATATGTTTATGTGTGTAATTGTTAAATTGGAGATTGTATATAAAATGTAGACCGACAAAAAATTACTATATAAAATCTATTTGTCTTCAATTCAACCCGGTTTTGACATCGATCATCATGTATTCTTGTATATATTCTTACACATATAATGATTGCATATATACATATGGAAATATATAGTTGTCTCATTGAAACTAAAAAAGGCAGGATCTAACATGCTTTTGGTCCAAAGAAGTTCTAGTACCCCACATCGACACCGATCTCTAATGCCTTACCTCAAAACCTTCATTCTAAAAAGCTTGATTATCCTAAAGGGCAAAGTCCACCTCCACTTCCATTCTCCAATGCTCCTACTACAAGTATCACTTCGTTTTTTTATGCCTTAGCTCTCGCTCATCATAAATCCAAGGCTGCATATTCCTCTTCTTTAGTCCTAAAACAGAGGCCTAGAAAGGAACATACTGCTACCTCTAGATCTTCACTATAAACTTCTGAAGTCTTGTACTCCAAAGCCTTATCGGAGCGCGAGCCCTTGCACCTTGGAATAGACTTCACCGGAATTTATTTCATGTAGAGTGTGAAAAACATTCACCCAAAGGATCTATTTACGACCTTCACTTCACAAAGAGTTGGTGAACGAGTATACTTTGTAGAGAAAGCTATCTATGGGTCTTGCCAATCTTAATAATAAGAATTGCTTAACCATAGCAACATATAAGAAAAAGAGTGCAAACAATGAGAAGATCAAGAAAAATATTTTTAATCAAGTAGAAAATCTCGAGAAAGAACTATCTACCAAAGATAAAGAAACAAAAGATTTGAAGGAGAGACATAAGGCCGATCTCCAAGCTATGGAGGTTAAAATGAAGGTGCTAAACAAAAAATCCAAATGGCCCAGGCTCATGTGAGCAACCCAGCTAAGGAGAAGGCTTCTGTTCAAGCCAAAATGGACGTTGAGACTACAAAGCTATACTCGACTTAAAGAATGAGAAAAATGAAAAGGTTAAGGCTCTTAAGGCCGCCCAATGTTACACTGAGTTTAAAGTTGTTGTCTAACCGAAATGCAGGCCATGTCATCATTCGGCCCAAGAGCACATTGTAGGCTGTACCATGGAGCTTTGGTGCCTCAAATCCATCAACGTGTGTGCCAAGGACATCTCAAGAGACTTAAAGATGAGAAGAATGAAAAGGTTGAGGATAAGAAGAATGAAAAGCCTCGACTCCATTATCATCTCTGTTACAGAAGACTGTATCATCATCAATCCTCTGTTGTTATCTAACCATAGCTCCTTCTTCTATGGTATAACACATATCTTTAGACACGTGCCTCAAAGAACTCCAAAAGCACTCCATTTCATTCGAACTTCTCTATGTAGGATGCAGACCTCTTGAAATGCTATTAATCACAATACCCCTAACAGGCGACCTTGGCCCTTCACCATTGGGTCCAACTGCATTGCCTTGAGGTTGTTGCCTCTAAGATTGACCACCTCCTTGCCCACCATCCTACGTTTTCCTAACATGCTACTACAATTTCCTTTTCCTAATCGAATCTTCGATCACATTATGGAGATGTTTGCACTCATTCATATTATGTCCATGAGTCTCATGGAAGCGACAATACTTACCCGAGCGCTTCTCCACTTTAGTATCCTCCCTCGGGACGGGCTTATTGTATTTCTCAGTACCTTGTGTAGCAACATAGATGTTCTCGATGAAATTAGTCGATTCCATTATTCCATGTAATTGAAAATTCTTTCGCTTGTTACCATTTTCGGAATTATTATACTGCTATCACAGTCCTTTTTGATAGCTACATTACTCTGAATTACAATAGTTATTGAAGTTCTTTTGCTTATTATTGAAGCTATATCACGAACAAACCTTGAACGCTTCTTGATATCTTTCTTTTTATCTCTAGTGCTATTGAAGTTCTTTTGCCTGTTACATTTCCAGAATTATTATTCCTGCTATCACCATCCTTCTTGACGGCTACATTACTATGAGTTACGTTGTTTGGTCCAGTCTAACCATTAATGCCAATTCCTTTTGAAGTTCTCTCTCTTCTAAGCATAGAAACTAATTTTCTTTTCGATAAAAACTTACAAGGAAGCTAATTTTTTCATCCTAAATCACTTCCCAAAGTTATTTTTGTTATGGACTCCTCTTATCAAAGCAATCACGACAATATCCTCCCTTGGATTGTTCACCTCTATCATGAGTTTGTCAAGGACATCACGTCCTTTGGCTGCACAGAATGCACCTTAAACTGCTTCATAAATATTTCAGCAAGTTAATTAAAGGACGATATGGATCTAAGCTCAAGGTGGCAGAACCACGTCATGGCATGTCCCTCTAGAGAGAGGGGAAACACTTACATCTCACAACGTTGGTTGAACATGCACCATCCATGTGTCACTTGTACTTCAATTACTGTTGCATAGGATCAGGAAATCCATCGTAACTCTACACCGTTGGCATACAAACTTCTTCAGATGCAGATCTACTCTAATTTCTCATGAATGGGCTCCGACTAGCCATGGACACCTATCCATCATTTTTCTACGCTTATTCTATTGCAATAATCTCTTTACCGTCCCAATCGATAAATTAAAATTATCAACCTTTCACCATAAGCAATGATCGTCACGTGCATCACCATGTGTTCGCATAGGCAAACACAGGGTTAATACAATGACATTTAGGTCCCCTAATCTCTGGGGAGTCCATTCGCATAGTTATTCGATGATGTTGGCACAGACTACATCCACTTTCTACTGATACATCATTCTCATTCAACATCACCAGTCTTATGACCAGTAATTTGTCCATTACCAACGCCAACTTCTTGCAACTCAGCTTCACTATCAGTGAAGTTCAAGTGCTCCTAGGATTGACCGTTATTGATCCTTCCAGATCGATCAACACCGATCGATAGTCCAGTTGTGATTATCGCTCCAATTGAACTTTGCTTCCTTATCATCCCAACATCTCCCTTATGAATCTTCTTCTTGCCTTCACTATGACTCTGCACTGATGAAGATGAACTCTCTTTATCTGAATCTGAAGACGAGTAATCTCTTCTGCCTTTCCTATGCTTTCGAGGCTCTATTGGCTAGTGGGGTTGGGACAACATTTCCTCATCTCTTTCATGATGGGCATCTAATTCCATCACCTTCTTATTGATCACCGGCATCATGCAGCCCAACTTAGCTTTCGCCACCACATCTGGGACGTTCAAAGTTTCTAAATGAGTAATTGATTTGTTTCATCTTGAAGATGAGAGCCTTCAAGCTCTCCCTCAATTATTGTTCTAGATTTAGCTGTCTTATTCGAAGACACATCTTCCTTTAGATCTGAGTGGATACCTTCTGCAAGTTCTAGTAGCAGTTGGATATGATCTTGAATTCTTAGTTCTCAGTTAAAGCACCAACAAATTGGTCAATACTGCCAACTAGAATAAAAACGAAAATTAAAGTGTAAGAATTCGAAAGAAAAGAGAAAAGACACAACTTTTAGAGTAGTTTGGGCAAAACTCATGTCCATGTCCACTATTCAATATAATTACTGATTTACTTTTACAAACACGATCCAATTACAATGATTATGAGTTTCAAATTTATGAGTTTTGAATTTGACGGCGTTTCCCTGTAAAATCAGAAGCAGATCCAAACATTCATTTTCTAGTGATTGTAGGGTATGTATTTATAACCAATTCGAGCACGAGAATCGCTAAATCTAGTTCGAACGAACAAATATTTCTAGGTTCGAGTTTCTGAATAGATGAATAGGTCACAACAAATGTTTTTCAGCTATCAACATCGGTCGACACCGAATGATGTGTATTGCCATCAACCAATGCGTTTGAATTTCCTTATGCTCTCTTCTTTGATATATATAGCCCAAATCTTCTGGCTTTAAGTCTTGAAAGCATCATCGTTCGGCATCGATCCATATGGATCGGTGCCGGTTAATGTCATATCTTACACTTTCTTTTCTTCAACATCAAGCTTTAAATTACCTTAGAGTAGAGTGGGTTCCACTTGGCTATGTGATCGATCGGTTCCAAACCACATCGCTCGATGCCGATCGATTGGAGTTTCTCTTTACCTAGCCAAATTCTTACAATCTTCATTTTGATAATTTAAAGCTTCTTATCCATTCCATCGTCATTTCATGATCCAGATCCATCGAAATATTGCTTGGTTCAAATCCCGAATAACACACACATATGCATAAATACATTGCATGCATGCATATTTTATTCATGAAAAAATACGAAGGCTGTAGACAAAAAAGATGTGCACTTAGATATAAACACGTAATTTAAATTTAGATGAAAGGTTATCTCTATATCCGATCAATTGTTGACACGTCCCATGATCCCTGCAATTGAGGCTGTATGGCTTTTCAATGCAGTAATTAGCGGCACACCGTTATTTTAAAACTTAACTCAAACCCACTCCCTCTAATTCAAATGTTTTAATTTAATTCATACCTAATTTGAAATTTTATAAGGATGTTTCCAAGTACTTTGAATGGCATTGACTTCTAATTATTTACTCCCATTCTGCAAAACGTAATAGTTTGCTCCATTTATACCACAATAGAATAATTTACATCCCTAAATTGTTTGGATTAGTTGAACTTATAAAAGACACATTTCTAATGTAAATTAATGTTGAAGCTAGCAAGTAAATCTGATTTTTCAACAAATTGAAAATAAGTTCAGACATATTTTGAAAAATATGATAAATAAATCAATTTCTATGGTGTCGGCGTTCATTTGGCATTCTTACGAAGTGTTATCCCACCCTTTGGTCAAGGCTGGAATATCAACCAGTTCGTTGGAATAGATGTATATCAGGATTGGGAATCGATTGGAAACAAGGCTGTGATCGACGTCGTCGAAGTTTAACCGAGCTCCAATCAAGGTGGGATCGATTGGGAATGATGATCAAGGCTAGGAGAGACTACGTTTCAAATTTCAAGTCAAATGGAGTTCATTTACTCAAGGAGTTGATGGATATGTTCGCAGGAAGGTCTCATTCGAATTGATGCAAGTTCGTATCGGTCCGGTATGGATGCGATCGAGTTATTTATATCGATCAACAAGCATATCAATAGGGCGTTCGTATCGATCAGGTAGGAAGGCCAAATGGATTTCGACTTGATGGATGTGAGTTTGGGTTGGATGGATAGATGCTTGATGGTTTATTCGACTCGATTAATTCGTATCGATCAGGGTGGAACGTAGGAACTTACTTCGAATCGATATACTTCACATCGATGCAGTGCGAATTGATCGGATGGATGCACAGGTGTACTTCGTATCGATCGTTGCATGATCGATACGAAGGGTAGACAATGAGTTCAGTACTCTGATTGGACATTTTGTATCGATCGCTTGTGGATCGATGCGAAAAACATGCTTGGGAAGGGTACGAAGAAAGCAGGTATTGTGGATGTGAAGTAATGGATTCGAAGCAAGTTATGGACACAGATGGATATGAATGAGTGGTTACGAAGCCTGGATGCGAACGAAGGATATGCATGATTCGAAGGAAGAAGCGTTCAACGCGGCATGGGAAATGGATCAAGCCCTAAAGATAAGGCCACGTCATCGATAAGCACGTGCATGGTATCGATACGATCCAGTATCGATATGAAATTGATCGATACGAACGTAATACCACACGAACGCTACATTTCGTATCGATCATATCTCAAGATTTACAAGTCCGAATGCTATGAAATTTTCACAGGAGCTTACGTACAAGCCAAAGAAGGTTCATGCCAAGTTTCGACTATATTGGACAAAATCTTGATCGATACGAATTACGTTCGTATCAATCACGAGTCGGGCCGAAACTTCATGGGATCGATCGTGTGTGCCCACACACATGCCAGAAGGAGTCTTCGAAGTTTGAGCGAGATATTTCCATGGAACACCTATAAATAGAGCCCAAGGGCCTATAGAAAAGGGGACGTTTGGCGATCTAACGTCCAGACTCTGCCGGAAACAACTTTGCACTCCAAGGCTGCTGTTGTACTCGAATTTTATCATCATAATCTGCTGTAATCATTTGTAACCTGTGGGGAAAGTCAATAAAAGATTAATTTTTGGAGTGGATATAGGCCGGAGATAGCCGAACCACTATAAATCTTGTGTTTCTGTTTATTACTTCTAAATTGTTGTTTTTTACTTTACTTGGATCTGGGATTTGTGTTAGAATACTGCTGATCTATATTCATACACCGGTGCTTTCACGATATTTGGGGTTTGTGACCATTTTTGACGCAAACACTATGGTGCTTTCCTGAGAACAACCAGCACCCGCTATACCAGATTTGGAGTTCATATTTGAAGGCTTAAGGATTCAGATCTAAAGAGCTATGACGAAGCAATCAAGTAGAAGACAAAGAACAGAGAGAAGCCAGCATGAAGGAAGCCACGAGGCTTGATCGGGGGCCAATCAGACTTCAGCTTTCATCATCCGAGACGAAATGAAGATGGTGATAGGAGCTATGCATGAAGAGTTTCTCAAAAGACAGGAAGAAACGATGCAGAACCTCCTCAGACGGTTTGGAAAAGCAGGAACACATGGAGCTTCGGGAGTTTAGATCCACGGAGCTGGAGCAGAAGGACCAAACAGGCAATTGAATAGAGCAGCTCAACAAGGCGCAACCCCTAATCAGTACAAAACCGCTAATCTGGACGGATTCAAGCTCGGGGGCACACCACCTGGCAATGATGGACCAGTTCATGGAGGAATTCCAGGTGATACCACACAACAAGAGGCTAGCAGGAATGCATAAGCACGTGATGAAGAGTATGTGCCAAAATTCCCTCAGGGACTCGGTGGGCAACCCTTGACGGACAACACTGGATTGGCTGAGATTATCAGGCGAACTATGTGCGGAGGATTGACAAACAAAGATCTGGAAGGAGTAAATGAGAATCTGTTTGTCCGTGAAATCAAAATGGCTTGGAACCCTGCAAGGCTGATCCAACTGATCAATTAGTGAGATACACACGACACATGGAAGTGCTGGGGGCATCGGAGGAAGTTATGGCCTGATGTTTCCCTCTGTACTTGACGGATATAGCTGCTATGTGGTTCAGATAGCTGTAAGAAGGGTCTATTAGGACATTGACAGAATTGGTGGACAGGTTTCTGAAGAAGTTTCGGGTTCATTTCAAAAGGCCGAAGGACGTAATGACGCTAACATCGGTAAAGCAAAAGACGGATGAATCACTCAGAGCTTTCTTAACACGGTCAATGCAGCGGTTGCTTCGGTGGATCGGCCGGATCCATCGATGGTATTAATGGCAGCAGTATCAGGAGTCAGAGAGAAATTGGATTTCAAAGTGTCTCTGATACGAGACCCACCAATGGATCTTGGGGAATTCTTTCATAAAATGAGGGATTCCTTCGGCAGGAAGATGCATGCTCAGATATGAAGTTAAAGGAGGTGAATGCGACTGAAGATGGAGGGCCATCCAGCGGAAGCTCAGATAAAGATAAAGATAAAGGAAAAAGGAAGCTGGATGATGAACCAGGAAAAGCTAGGAAGAGGTGGAGGGAACCAAAAATTTTCACTTACACAGGATTGAACGAGACGTTAGAACAGATATTCATAGAGACTCGGAATCGTCTTCCCTACCGAAGGCCAGCAAGGAGAGAACCCTCAGAACGTGAAAGGGCATCTGGAAGGCACTGTCTCTTCCACGATTTGGACGGACACGATATCAACGGCTGCGGGTATCGAAAGGATATAATTGAGGAGCATGTAAGGAATGGCCAGTTACGACAATACGTCGGGGCTCGGAATGCAGTGGTGGAATAGGAGCAGCCACCATCTACCTCGAACAACGATGGTGCAAGGCCCAGGAATGACGATCGGTTGGTTCTTAACTGATAGGGATGACATGCAATAAGTAGAAAAGTATAGGAAAACGGCCCAGTCATTTACTCATGTACAGGGACGGAGATGGCCCTTAGGCATGCTCTGAATGATGATAAACCGCGACGCTATGGTTGTAAAATATGTTTTTTCCTTTTGGTTTGGACATTTGATTTTTTGGTTTGGTTTTGGAGTTTGGTTTAAACTCCTGCATTTGTTTGTTTTTTGGTTTGGACTTTTGTTTGGATGATTGTTATCTGGTTTGGACACTGATTTGGATTTTCGGTATGGATTTTTGGTTTTCTGATCTGATCTGGACTTCTGATTGGTCTTTGATTGGATTTTTGTCTGGCTTTTGATAAATGGTCGTCAGGTATGGATTATACCTGGCAAGGGGTAAGTCACTTTGTCCGAGTGTGGCGAATCGACTTATTCATGTCGTCGAGTATGGACTATGCTCGGCAAGGGTTCAAAGCGACTGGGATTCGGCTTAGGACTTAAGCCACGGCATTATTTAGTGTTCAAGGACACTGAACCAAGATCACCATCAGCCTAAGACTTAGGCCCTATATTATCGGTTATGTAGGATCGATTTCACCCTAGAGGGGGGTGAATAGGGTGATGGTATTAATTATAAAAATTAATTGCGGAAGCTTTTTAAAATAATTTCAACACAGATCACAGAACAATAGCAGCACAGATAATAGCAGAATAATAAATGCAAAAATAGAACGACACAGAATTTACCCAGATTTGGCAAAACCCTGCCTACGTGCTACCCCTAAGGTTTCTACTAAGAATTAGATAGTCAGACGCTTACACACGTAACTCGCGACACCCGCTATCGAATAAACCTAACTCTACGCTCAAAACCCTGCCACAACTCAGCCACTGAGTTGCGAATTCTCAAACTACGTCACGTAGTTTGGCCCCTAGTCACACGACTAGAAATTACAACGGTTTAAAAGGAATTAAAAATTAAAAAACAATTAAAAAACAAAAACACCCATGATTTTAACTAAAGCCTTAAATAATAACTAGAGTAAATAAGCCGGCCCAAAATCACGCTCTCTTTTATTTTCTATCGGCCCGTTCCTTTTTTGGGATAATGGCGGCTTGTTCTCGTCTTTGCAAATTAGGGCTTCATTCCTTCATTCCAAATTAGGGGTATTGAAGCACTGTTTTGACTTGTTCGATCGACACAGATGATTTTATCGATGCTTACTTGTTCGATCAGATGTTACTTTGAATTGCAGACAGCTGCTTCTATTTGATCCAGTTTGATATTTGCTTCGGTATGTAATTTATCCTTTTTACTTTCTGATTGAATGCTTGAACTCGATGCTTCGATATTGCCGATGATGATTTGTTTATATAGGGTTTGTAACCCTTGATTTTCGTTCGTACAAATATATTTGAATTTGTCAATTTTAGTTGATCGGCCGATTGACGTTACTTGGATGATTGAGATTTAATTGACTTATTCAAATTCGTATTTTTTGATACTCCTTCCCACGACTTTGATGTTTAACTTGGTCAATTATCTTGGCCACCACGATTTCGAATTTGACTTGTTCATAATTTGATTTCGGTCATTTTTGGTTTCGTGAATTTCTCGTTGACTTCGGTATGCTTCCACGACTTCGACATTTACATTGTTCATCTGACTTGGCTTGACTTTTCCTGACTTTGCAGAGGGATTGCTGTTTTTTTGTTGCAAGTGTTCATTGATATAATTCATGATGTATTCATTTTGTTTACATGAAATCTGGTTCACTGTTGTTCCATTTTTACTGTTGTATCACCACTTGTGTCTGCACTTGCTCGATCCAATTTTCACTTTATTCGGCCTCTCTCTGGTCATGATGGTTATACTTCACTTGCTTGTGTCACTTGTGCATTGTTGCTCTACTTGACTCTTCTGAAGCTCGAGTTGCACACTGCTGTGTTTATTCACTTGGTTGTGTACTTGAGCTGTTAGCATTGAAACTGTACTGATTCATTTTTGTATGTTGTCACTGCAATGTGAACTGTTGAGTTTTTGAGCATTGCTGAGTCTTTTTTCATCCAATTCATTAATATTGTTGCATTTGGACTTTATAACACATTGGATTGTTCTCGGGTTGCTTCACCTGATTTAGTGCCTGATGCATATTGCCTGACCATTGTTGCTGTGTTGATCTTGCTTGCTACCTGGTCGACACTTGCAATTCACTGTGTCAAGTTGCTGTCTTCATATTGTCACTATATCATGTTCGATACAGTTTGCATTTTAGTTGTTTGGTTGATACACTTGAAGTTGAACATTCTTGTGTTTGTTCCATCTTGTGGTCTGAATTTGCTTTGATCTCATTTCTAATGTGCACTGAGCCTCGAGTGTATACTGAGTTGTGCCTTGTAAGTTTCATTTAGAGTCTGCACTATTGTTTCATTTGTTTCATACACATGCTCTTCTGGTTTGAGGCTGTATATATGAGTTTTGCAATAGTAGTCTTTTGTTCCATGCTTGTTGTGAGTTTGAAGTTGAAATAGTCATGTGTACTTTCTGGTTTTGGTTTCTTGATGCGGCTATGCACTGTATATACATGTGCCATTTCATTGTGTTCATGCACTTGAACTACTCTCTGGCCTAGCTCGTGCACATATGATTCTTTGAGATGGCTTTATTGTTATTTGTTTCTATGACTTGAATGCGGCACTGTTGTATTAAGATTTATACATTGAGTTGAATCCAGCTTAAACGCTCGGGTTTGACCTTGTGCTCGTGACGATATTTTATTTATATTGCACCTGAGTTGAACCCATCCTTTTATTTTGGGTTTGACCTGTGCTCACCTGTCCCTGTAAATCAATCAAGTGTATATCGGTGTGCACGGCCTTGTGGCATGTACAGTGATACACTATGCATGTCACATTGTTCGTGTGTGATGAATTCAAATGTAAATGATGACGAACAACCCAAATAACTGAGGCAAATAATATTTTCAAAATCACATTTTATTTTATACTGCAAAAATATTTCCTTTTCAATTTTACTGCGTTAATATTTATTTTTGCAGATTGCTCAGATGTTGGATTCAATTTGAAGTGAAGTTGAAGATAAAATGCGAGTGTGAGTGATATGTAGTGAGGTCAATTGTAAATGTAAAATTATGATGTAATTGAATTTGTATCAAAGTTGTATAGTGTATAGTGAGAGCTTGAATTTGTACTATTCAAAATTGTAATAAATATTTGTTTGAATAAAATTTCCGTTTGAATTCAAATTCTGTGTTATTTAATTTTATTCAGCAAATATTTATTTAATCTGTGAAAATATAAAATAGTACATTACCAAATACATTTACACGAATATATATATGTTCATTATCATCAAACAAAAATCATATAATTGCATATTCAACAGGTTACTATTTCAGGTCGTCGGGTATGGACTATGCTCGATAAGGGTCCGGAGCGACCAGGATTCAGCTTAGGACTTAAGCCATGGCATTACTCAACGTTCAAGGATACTGGACCATGGTCGTCAGGTGTGGATTGCGCTTGGCAAGAACCCGGAGAGATTAAGGATATGAACATCAGCTATGAACAGCAAAGGACTTGGACACCGACCCGGAGGGGTCCTGGATTCGGTTATTGGTTATTGGATAAGGATGGATTAGGACTCGGTTAACGGGTTTGGACGGATATGGAATTGGCTAAGACTTTGGTTACTGGATTTGGAATCAGACATCGACTCGGAGCAGTCGATAACGATGCACTTGGATGGGATGGGATGGCTTGGTAATGGGTTGGATTATGAATCGAATGGTATGGCTATAGAAGGAATATGGACTTCAAATATCAAATTTGGAACTATTCAAAACACGCCTTCTTATCGCAAGGCATGTTTTGGGGGGCAAATGTTATCCCACCCTTTGGTCAAGGCTGGAATATCAACAAGTTGGTTAGAACAGATGGATATCAGGATTGAAAATCGATTGGAAACAAGGCTGTGATCGATGTCGTCGAAGTTTGGCCGAGCTTCAATCAAGGTGAAATCGATTGGGAATGATGATCAAGGGTAGGAGAGGCTACGTTTCAAATTTCAAGTCAAATGGAGTTCATTTTCTCAAGGAATTGATGGATATGTGTGCAGGAAGGTCTCATTTGAATCGATGCAAGTTCGTATTGGTCCGCTATGGATGCGATCGAGTTATTTGTATCGATCAACATGGATACGAATAGGGCATTCATATCGATCAGGTAGGAATTCCAAATGGATTTCGACTCTAGCTGTGAGTTTGGGTTGTATGGATAGATGCTTGATGATTTATTCAACTCGATTAATTCGTATCGATCAGGGTGGAACGTAGGAACTTACTTCGAATCGATATACTTCACATCGATGTAGTGCGAATCGATCAGATGGATGCACAGGTGTACTTCGTATCGATCGTTGCTGGATCGATACGAAGGGGAGACAATGTATTCAGGACTTTGATTGGACATTTCATATCGATCGCTTGTGGATCGATGTGAAAAAAACGCTTGGGAAGGGTACGAAGAAAGCAGGTTTTGTGGATGCGAAGTAATGGATTCGAAGCACGTTATGGACACAGATGGATACGCATGAGTGGTTACGAAGCCTGGATGCGAACGAAGGATATGCATGATTCGAAGGAAGAAGCGTTCAACGCGGCATGGGAAATGGATCAAGCCCTGAAGATAAGGCCACATCATCGACAAACACGTGCATGGTATCGATACAATCCAGTATCAATACGAAATTGATGGATACAAATGAAATACCACACGAACGCTACATTTCGTATCGATCATATCTCAAGATTTACAAGTCTGAATGCTATGAAATTTTCATAGGAGGTTACATACAAGCCAAAGAAGGTTCATGCCATGTTTCAACTCTACCGAACAAAATCTTGATCGATACGAATAAAGTTCGTATCGATCACGGATCGGGCCGAAACTTCATGGGATCGATTGCGTGGGCACACTCACGTGCCAAAAGGAGTCTCCCGAATTTTGAGTGAGATATTTGCAAGGAACACCTATAAATAGAGCCCCAAGGCTTACAGAAAAGGGGACTTTTGGCGATCTAACGTCCAGACTCTGTCGGAAACAATTTTGCACTCCAAGGCTGTTGTTGTACTCGAATTTATCATCATAATCTGCTGTAATCATTTGTAACGGCGGGGAAAGTCAATAAAAGATTAATTTTTGGAGTGGACATAGGCTGGAGATAGCCAAACTACTACAAATCTTGTGTTTCTATTTGTTACTTCTGAATTGTTGTTCTTTACTTGGATCTGGGATTTGTGTTAGAATACTGCCGATCTATATTCATACACCGGTGCTTTCACGATATTTGCGGTTTGTGACCATTTTTGGTGCAAACACGATGCAATTTCAAATAGAGTAAACATGATATTTTTCTTAAGAGTTTTTCATGATGCATTATCAAATAAAGTTGAGAGTGGTTTCTTTGTTTATTTAGAATTTCTCTTGGTGCACTTTGAGAATGAGTCGGTGTAACAATTTTCGAAGAATTTTTCCTAATATATTTTCAAATTGAGTCAAGAGGAAATCATTGAATTGCCTCCAGTGGAGCACAAACTAACCTATATCTGTCATATTTTTTGAAATAGGATTAAACTTTGTATTACTTCCTGAAAAATGGGATAAATTCACACAAAACTTAATAAATCGCAAAAATGACAACGACCCGCTATTTTGGACTATTCGCATCCACACACGTCGGACTTGAATAATTCAAAATACCAAATTGTTAATTTAAATTTGGCAAAACTCATATATACGGTAAATAAATAATCACAGAATCACAGACACGGAGTAATAATATGCAGCGGAAGTAAAAGAGATAGTAGTTCATGAAGCTACTATATAAATATATAAGATACATCAGAGTTAAACCAGATACAACAGAAGAGTAACACGATACATCAGGTACAAATCAAAATACATCACTAGAATCATCGAATACTGAAAGCAGAATAGATGGCTGGATCCCCAAGCGAAGCTCCAACTCCAAAGGTGAGTCTCGAAAGCTGAACCACTCAGTCTAACCCGAGCGTAAAGCAAAACACAAAACACTCTAGTCAGGACTAACATTCTCATATCAATAAATCCAACTCAAGTGAAATAACAATTGAAATACAAGTAACTCAAAGGACGTTGGAAATACCATCCTCTAAGGATCCATTAAACTATCTACTATGTAGTAGTGTACGCTAAATAGATAATGTCTATCAGTAATATAAATATCAAAATAGTGTTAAGGCGATACCATTATCCCCCTTAACACATTTTATATAAGCATTATAGTCTATACAGTACTGTAAACTCCACCGTAAACTGGTGGGATATCAGGGAGTACTCCATAGGTATTACACAAAACAAATTCGTAGTGGTCACGTATATAGGGACACAAGTATGACAAGGCACATGAGGCAATACCAAAGGTAGTGAAACTACCGTTTGCCTGATCCGGACTGGTTAAAACGCATCGCCGCAACGATCGCAACACCATGAAACAACACTCCCAAAAGTACGAGGGTGCACCAATCAATAACAAGTAATGAGTAGTTTTCGAAGAAGTGTGTTCGCTCGAGGTGGCTAACCCCATTTGGCCCGGCACGGCTCCTGTTTAGTCATTTCCAATTTGACACAAGTGTCAAGGCTATCCATTATCATTCTCTTTCTTCGGTCATCGCGTACGTCAATCCAACCACTTCATTCTGGATCACACTCCGCGTATAGTTATTAAAGTGGTTTTCGGTTTAGACAGAGAGTATGTCCATAACCAATTTCAGTCTCTTTAATAACTTTCGTAATTATTACACCGATTGGTCGTTTAATAAATTTCAAAACCGAATCAAATTCAAATTCAATTAGAATTCATGAACCAACATTTCATTTGCTTTTCTAAAACAATTTTCCATAATTTACGTTTCAAACTTCCAAAATTACCATTTCAAAATCTTATAATTCGATTTCAATTTTATTTAAACAATTCAATATTGATTTAAGTCCGTATATAAGTTTCATTCCGAAATTATATAAATTATTTAATTTAACATTCCAATCATTTTAAAATTCATTTATCAATTTCATTCAATATTCGTTAAGTTAATTTATCATTTAAAACAATTTTCATTTAATTTCCAATTCATTAAATCAATTACTTACGTTCAACTTCATTATATCAAAGCTTACAAATTTAATTAAGTTTAATTCATCAAATCAATTTCTTTAAATTATAAGCCTTACATTTGTTTCAATAAAACGCATTTATTTCTTGTTAAAGAAATTCAATTTCATTTATTTATTTACTTAGTTACAAATTTCAAAACTCAATTAATAAAGAAACTAAATTTCACATATTCAAGAAGTTCAATTTCGCTTATTAACTTACTTAAATAATTTTTCCAAAACTTAATAAATAAAGAAACCCAATTTCATTTATTAACGAAGTTCAAATTCACTTATTCAAAAGTTCAATTTCTCTTATCAAAGAATTCAATTTTTATTCAATTATCAAATAATTCAATCTTATTCAATTATTAAATAATTTCAATCTTGGTTATTAATAATTTCAAAACTTAATAATTTCAAACTTAATTATAAATTAAAACTTAATTATTAAATCATATCAAACTTAATTCAATGAATAATTCCAAATTTTATCATCAAATAATTTATTTTAAAACAACGTTCTTTCAATAACTACTATGTTAATATTTTCGTTTCAGATTTTAAAATATTAACATTTTCCTTTCATTAATTCAAATTCCAACTTCATTTCAAATCTTATTATTTATTTAAATAAAATCTTATTTCATTTTCAAACCAATTATTGACCAATCGGGTTTATTTAATTCTCTATCCTAAGTCAAGTTCATTTGGGTATTTATCATTTCAACCCGATTCCAATTCAATTCAAAAATCAAAGCATAGCAAAGGGAACTTGCAGTGAGATAACTATGATGGTGTCAAAGTAAATAAATACGCAATAGCAACCATCAATAACAATCCAATAATTTATTCAAACAATCCCGAAATAATCGTATTAATTTACATTGTTGTTTGTGCAAATTAATATAATTACTTCTAGAATCTACACTATCATTTCATATAGATTAAAGATTATTACATTACGGTTTTTCACTTGTCATTCGTTATTCAATTTTATACTGCATAAATTTATACAACATACATTCAATGATTCAAGGTGTAGTTAACACTATTCGACGTGTCAATTTATTTAACATTTAAAGGGGGTCATATTATACAAATTTAACTAATCAAATTCAATACGTATCAATTTTAAATTGTTATCTATCCTACATCAAATTCAATTGCGTATTATTTATCACCTCAACATTTACAACTTAACGCCCAATGTAAACATCAAACAATCAATCAATTATCAACCAAACTGAATTATCATCGTATAAATAACAGATAATGGTGTCAGATGTCACAGGTGAACTGATACAGGTAATAACATATATAACCGTGTAAATAACTAACAGCAGCATATTTCAATTGTCGTTTCAATTGAAATCAAATTTAATAAATAAAAGAACATTAATCGTGAGTGATTGCTCACCTTTCGAGGCTAGAGAGAACAGGAGATGACACGGATACTAACATAGATACGGACACTGAAATTGAGTTACGAATTCAAGCTCGAATCTCAAATCAAATCTAGATAGGCACGGATCGACGAACACAGCTGATAAATCAGAATTAATGAGAACAAGTCAGAACTAGATCGATGAAGGAAATTGATATAAGTGATCTGTTATATATCTATATATATATATACATATACATATACTTATATAACTTATAGACTTTTAAGTTAAAGCTATATAACTTTACATATACTAACCGAAACATGTATATACTTGTATAAAACATATACCATAACAAATTGATATTTATAAACCTATATAACTGATATAACTAACAGATTTTGCAAGTTTATAAAAACTTATACAAACATATCTATAACAACACGTAACTAATATATATATAAATTGTAACAGAGATTTTAAAACAAAACTGAACTATATCAACACATAACTAATATAGGACCGGTGAACTATAGATGCTCTATTATATAACAGTACATGCTTTATATACCAAAAAAATAAAGTATAATATAATACACTATAAAACTATATATTATAGATCGGCTGTACTAGAGAATATAAACCAAGAAAACAATTTTTTTTATATATATAAAAACTAACTTTGGAAGCATATGTGTGTATTGACTGTAAAAGAAAACTACATAAACCTGTATAACTAGATTCCAAAACAACTATGCAAGACATTGTACTAACATATATAATGTAAATTCATTCGCAAATATCCATATATGTGTTAAATAATCAATTCAACATATATCTCAAAATAATTTAATGAACAGATCAACATATCTGTTCTTTAAACATATTATATTATATACTACAAATATATATATAAACTAGAAACACTAAATATATATATATATACACCACAGTAGAAGTACACTGTCCTTATATAAAGCATATATATACACTTATAATATAACATTCTATATCTTAACATATAAACTAACATGTAACTTGCAAATTAATATGACTGGTATATAACTACAAATATATATACAGTATGAACTTATTTTATAACGACAAACTACGCAACTCTTAAACAAGCTACATATATATACTAACCTATGCAAAGAAGAACGAAGGCTCGGCCAGATGAGCAGAAGGTAGGCGAAGGTCGACGCAAACAGCACTGACCGAAGTGGGAGGTAGTACGGCTTGGCGTTGGCTGACATTGATGATCGGCAAGAGGAGCAAGATTTGAGCACCTAACTTGCTTGCGTGTGTTGTGGTGGGTGCTCGAATGCATGAAGGTAGAGGAGCAATGGAGTGCAAGCACGACAGCCGAGTGGTCAGAGGAGATGGCGACAAGGATGGTGGAGGCTATGAGGGATGCTAAGCAAGTGGCGGAATGGCCGTTAGGGTTGCTGGCCGCTGGAGAGCGGAGCTTCGGACTCGGGTGGTCAGAGCAAGGTGAAAGAAAAAGGTGGTCGTGGTCGGTGCGGAAGGCATGGTGCAGCAGCTTCGAGAGGGTGGCAAGGGTTGGTATTTGAGCAAGGAAGAGTGGGATTGGAGGCGGCTGTCGTGGTGCCGGGGTGTTGCAAACATCGGCGGTAGGGTTGGTGAAGTGGTCGGCCGATGATATGGAGGGTGTGGAGTAGGCAGTCGATGGTCCGGTGGGTTGGCGGAGTTTGTATGGGCTGATGCGTTTCGGTACTCGAGTGGAGATGTTGTTTGGTGGAGGAAGGTGGAGGGGAGTGAGTTGTGTTTGGCGGAAGAGCTTGGTCTAGGCTAGCGTGTCTTGGTGGTGTGAGTTAGGGAAACAAAGAGATTTGTAGGAACGGCCATTGATCACTAGCAGATAGTTTATTTATATTTATATTTCCCTTTAGAAGAGAACTAACCAAAAAGAAGAAGAGACTTAATTTGAAGTAAACGTGAACAAATATGAAAGGACAAACAGCATATGCATGGAACTCTGGGAATAGCAAATGCGTGAATTCAAAAATCCTTAATAGCCACGAGGCTATTGGCTGTCACGGGTGAGAAATGAATGGTCACCCAAAAGCCAAATATACGGAACCGATACGGGAATTGTTCCATAGATTTCGCCGTCTTCCGGACTGCAAAATATACAAATAAATATACCGTAGAGATCAGCGCGACGAGACGATCAAAATGGTATTCAGATATTAGTGGTTCGATTGAATTATAAAAATTTCGAATTTTCTACTATGGAAAATGCATGAAAAACACAGAAAAATAAGATTGACGGAGCTAAAAATGTCCGAATTTGGAAAAACTAAAAATAGCTTTTGCTCAGAAGATGTTTTATAATTTTTCTATGTAAAAATATATAGGTTCCGAAAACATTTTATTTTCATCGCTTTTTAACTGATTAAATTGAAGTAAATTTACGCACGAAATAAACTTCGATATTTTCGGACGAAAATTTACCAGTTGCTATGTTCAACTAGACGCATTCCAAATATCAAATTTATATTTCAAAATTTTATAGCTTAAAATTCCATAAAATTTCAATTAATAACGTTACTAAAACCGTTAAAATTTACGGCTCGTTACACTCTCCCCCACTCAAAACTTTTCGTCCTCGAAAAGAAAGGAGGTAGGAGAATAGAAACAACTAGAAAGATAATAGGTTTGAAAAAAAATAAAACAATTAATTTTAAACATATAAATTTCAATTTAAACTAATTTATATTCAATAATTGACTTTTTAAAATTAAGGAATTTCATTAAATTGGTTTATTTTAAATTTATCATTGTTTGTTTCAAAATTTATTTCAAACAACAATTTATTTTATTAATCCATTTATTATTCAACTAACTTGTATTCTTTTTATCTCTATTAATCATTTTATAATTAAACTTTAAGTGTATACATTTATTATAAACACTCAAATTTTATTTATAAAGACATTTTATATTGTATATTATCCAGTTATCTTAAATTAACAATTTCAAAGATCATAAATTTGAATAGCATTTATTATAATCATATTATATTCGAAAAAATTAATTCTTCTTTATTCCAAATTATTATTAAATTTATTCTACTTAATATATCACATATATATTAAGTATATTTACATTTATTATAACTACTCAAATTTATTTAAAAATTCCTTGATATCATTTTCTGCTGTATAATATTCAATTACATAGTTAACCTTTTAAAAAATTTGGTAAGTTATTTATAATGCAATTGAGTATTATCCAAATAAAATTTTACAATTCGCTTATTTCAAGTTAAGTATTTATTTAAAAAATTTGGCTTTATTAAAAATCATCCTTAAATCAAAATTTTAAGAATTAATTTCCGATCAATTTCAAAACATTTTATAGATAAAATAAATATATATACATAATATATCAAATCAAATTTAAAATCTTCAATGTATATTATAAATCAAATCATGTTTAGAAATTCAAATCAATTTATTTTTCTCCAAACAAAAGTGTAGCAGGGCTACAGAATAGTCTCTCCGCTTCGAAACTCTAAAATGAATGTCGATGATGCGGCCGTCATCACCGAAATTATTTTTCAGCGACAAAGAAAAGAGCACTTATTTAAACATTTAAAAATTCTTTGAAAACCATTTCTATCTGAAAATATTTTAAATAATATACATTTTAAAACTTCAAAACCCTAGTTTGGAATTTGCCGGAAATTAAATTCTCAAGTTTTAATTTAAATCTTTTTAGATTCCAAATCAATTTTAACCAAGTTTTATAAATTCATTTATTCATATTGGTAAAATCAATGGTTTACCAAAAACAATAAATGAAAATCAAGTATTATTATTTCTGACAACAAATTCATTAACAATTTAATTTCAGAAAACCTATATTTATATATAATATAATCATACAAAACTATTTTGTTTACCAAATTTGAAAACAATATTATGTCAATTTGCTCTGCTCAAGTGTTTGGAAAATCCTATCGATAGTATTGATCAGACGAATCGATCGGAAATCCAAATCAACATCAACAACTCAAACAACACAATATATATATATATATATAAAACATTTTAGTATAAATATAAATACACTCCCTCTCTAGACGATACAAGGATGGATTTCAAAATAAGTATAGAGATTCAAATTTGATAAAACCAAATCAAAGAGAAAGTTGATTCGATAATACGTTCGAAACAGAAGATAAGATAATTCAGTTTACGGAATCGAGAGATGGATAAGCTTATTTAATTCATGGGCAACCTTCCGGGTCAACCGTGACTTCAAGAATTAGATCGATGCAGAATTCTGAGGTAAATCAACATTCGATCTTAAGAAATAGAATTCAGGTATAGCAGGGAATAGATAGCATCGAAAATCGAGGATACAGAAATCTCCGATAAATCAATGCCTATTGTAAAGGAGTTTCACCCCTTTACAAATCATTCGAAGTTTGACGAGACCGCCGATTCATTATTAAGATCATTCGAAGTGGAGTTATGGGATACTCCGGAATTCATAAGAATGCGAACAGTGAGGGACAAGAATCGATTTTGGAACCGAGGGAACGTTCCAAAATTCAAAGAATTGAGTCAAAAGGAAAGAGATTGAAACTCGAATGAGAGTGATTCTGTAAATACATCTACCCTATATGCTAAGTTTTCCTAGAGTTACCAAAGCTCTGATACCAACTATAACGACCCGCTATTTTGGACTATTCGCATCCGTACATGTCATACTTGAATTATTCAAAATACCGAATTGTTAATTTAAATTTGGCAAAACTCAGATATACGGTAAATAAATAATCACAGAATCACAGACACAAAATAATAATATGTAGCGGAAGTAAAAGAGATAGTAGTTCATGAAGCTACTATATAAATATATAAGGTACATCAAAGTTAAACCAGATACAACAGAAGAGTAACACGATACATCAGGTACAAATCAGAATACATCATTGGAATCATCGAATACTGAAAGCAGAATAGATGGCTGGATCTCCAAGCGAAGCTTCAACTCCAAAGGTGAGTCTCGAAAGCTGAACCACTCAGTCTGACCCGAGCGTAAAGCAAAACACAAAACACTCAAGTCAGGACTAACATTCTCATATCAATAAATCCAACTCAAGTGAAATAACTATTGAAATACAAGTAACTCAAAGGACGTTGGAAATACCATCCTCTAAGGATCTATTAGACTATCTACTATGTAGTAGTGTACGCTAAATAGATAATGTCTATCAGTAATATAAATATCAAAATAGTGTTAAGGCGTTACCATTATCCCCATTAACACATTTTATATAAGCGGTATAGTCTATACAGTACTGTAAACTCCACCGTAAACTGGTGGGATATCAGGGAGTACTCCATAGGTATAACACAAAACAAATTCGTAGTGGTCACGTATATAGGGATACAAGTATGACAAGGCACATGAGGCAATACCAAAGGTAGTGAAACTACCGTTTGCCTGATCCGGACTGGTTAAAACGCATCGCCGCAACGATCGCAGCACCACGAAACAACACTCCCAGAAGTACAACGGTGCACCAATCAATAAAAAGTAATGAGTAATTTTTGAAGAAGTGTGTTCGCTCGAGGAGGCTAACCCCATTTGGCCCGGCACGGCTCCTGTTTTAGTCATTTCCAATTTGACACAAGTGTCAAGGCTATCCATTATCGTTCTCTTTCTTCAGTCATCGCGTACGTCAATCCAACCACTTCATTCTGGATCACACTCCGCATATAGTTATTAAAGTGGTTTTCGGTTTAGACAGAGAGTATGTCCATAACCAATTCCGGTTTCTTTAATAACTTTCGTAATTATTACACCGATTGTCGTTTAATAAATTTCAAAACCAAATCAAATTCAATTTCAATTAGAATTCATGAACCAACATTTCATTTGCTTTTCTAAAACAATTTTCCATAATTTAGGTTTCAAACTTCTAAATTACCATTTCAAAATCTTATAATTCGATTTCAATTTTTATTTAAACAATTCAATATTGATTCAAGTTCGTACATAAGTTTCATTCCGAAATTACATAAATTTATTTAATTTAACATTCCAATAAATTTAAAATCCATTTATCGGTTTCGTTCAGTATTCATTAAGCTAATTTATCATTTAAAACAATTTTCATTTAATTTCCAATTCATTAAATCAATTACTTGCATTCAACTTCATTATATCCAAGCTTACAAATTTAATTAAGTTAAATTCGTCAAATCAATTTCTTTAAATTATAAGCCTTACATTTGTTTCAAGAAAACGCATTTATTTCTTGTTAAAGAAATTCAATTTCATTTATTTATTTACTTAGTTACAAATTTCAAAACTCAATTAATAAAGAAACTAAATTTCACATATTCAAGAAGTTCAATTTCGCTTATTAACTTACTTAAATAATTTTTCCAAAACTTAATAAATAAAGAAACCAAATTTCATTTATTAACGAAGTTCAAATTCACTTATTCAAAGTTCAATTCCTCTTATCAAAGAATTCAATTTTTATTCAATTATCAAATAATTCAATCTTATTCAATTATTAAATAATTTCAATCTTAGTTATTAATAATTTCAAAACTTAATAATTTCAAACTTAATTATAAATTCAAACTTAATTATTAAATCATTTCAAACTTAATTCAATGAATAATTTCAAATTTTATCGTCAAATAATTTATTTTAAAACAACGTTCTTTCAATAACTACTATGTTAGTATTTTCGTTTCAGATTTTAAAATATTAACATTTTCCTTTCATTAATTCAAATTCCAACTTCATTTCAAATCTTATTATTTATTTAAATAAAATCTTATTTCATTTTCAAACCAATTATTGATCAATCGGGTTTATTTAATTCTCTATCCTAAGTCAAGTTCATTTGGGTATTTATCATTTCAACCCGATTCCAATTCAATTCAAAAATCAAAGCATAGCAAAGGGAACTTGCAGTGTGATGACTGGGATGGTTTCAAAGTAAATAATTAAGCAATAGCAACCATCAATAACAATCCAATAATTCATTCAAATAATTCCGAAATAATCGTATTAATTTACATTTTGTTTGTGCAAATTAATATAACTATTTCTAGAATCTACACTACCATTTCATGTAGATTAAAGATTATTACATTACGGTTTTTCACTTGTCATTCGTTATTCAATTTTATACTGCATAAATTTATACAACATACATTCAATGATTCAAGGTGTAGTTAACACTATTCGACGTGTCAATTTATTTAACATTTAAAGGGGGTCATATTATACAAATTTAACTAATCAAATTCAACACGTATCAATTTTAAATTGTTAACTATCCTACATCAAATTCAATTGCGTATTATTTATCACTTCAACATTTACAATTTAACGTCCAATGTAAACATCAAACAATCGATCAATTATCAACCAAACTGAATTATCATCGTATAAATAACAGATAATGGTGTCAGATGTCACAGGTGAACTGATACAGGTAATAACATATATAACCGTGTAAATAACTAACAGCAGCATATTTCAATTATCGTTTCAATTGAAATCAAATTTAATAAATAAAAGAACATTAATCGTGAGTGATTGCTCGCCTTTCGAGGCTAGAGAGAACAGGAGATGACACGGATACGAACATAGATACGGACACTGAAATTGAGTAACGAATTCAAGCTCGAATCCCAAATCAAATCTAGATAGGCACGGATCGACGAACACAGCTGATAAATCAGAATTAATGAAAACAAGTCAGAACTAGATCGATGAAGGAAATTGATATAAGTGATCTGTTATATATCTATATATATATATATATATATATATATATATACACACACATATACATATACTTATATAACCTATAGACATTTAAGTTAAAGCTATATAACTTTACATATACTAACCGAAACATGTATATACTTGTATAAAACATATACCATAACAAATTGATATTTATAAACCTATATAACTGATATAACTAACAGATTTTGCAAGTTTATAAAAACTTATACAATCATATCTATAACAACACGTAACTAATATATATATATAAATTATAATAGAGATTTTAAAACAAAACCGAGCTATATCAACACGTAACTAATATAGGACTGGCGAACTATAGATGCTCTGCTATATAACAGTACATGCGTTATATACAAAAAAAATAAAGTATAATATAATACACTATAAAACTATATATTATAGATCAGTTGTACTAGAGAATATAAACCAAGAAAACAAATTTTATTTTTATTTTTATAAAAACTAACTTTGGAAGCATATGTGTATATTGACTATAAAAGAAAACTACATAAACCTGTATAACTAGATTCCAAAACAACTATGCAAGACACTGTACTAACATATATAATGTAAATTTATTCGCAAAATATCCATATATGTGTTAAATAATCAATTCAACATATATCTCAAAATAATTTAATGAACAGATCAACATATCTGTTCTTTAAACATATTATATTATATACTACAAATATATATATATAAAAAAACTAGAAACACTAAATATATATATATACACACACCACAGTAGAAGTACACTGTCCTTATATAAAGCATATATATACACTTATAATATAACACTATATATCTTAACATATAAACTAACCTGTAACTTGCAAATTTATTTGACTGGTATATAACTACAAATATATATACAGTATGAACTTATTTTATAACGACAAACTACGCAACTCTTAAACAAGCTACATATATATACTAACCTATGCAAAGAAGAACAAAGGCTCGGCCAGATGAGCAGAAGGTAGGCGAAGGTCGACGCAAACAGCACTGACCGAAGTGGGAGGTAGTACGACTTGGCGTTGGCTGACCTTGATGATCGGTAAGAGGAGTAAGATTTTAGCACCTAACTTGCTTGCGTGTGTTGTGGTGGGTGCTCGAACGCATGAAGGTAGAGGAGCAATGGAGTGCAAGCACGACAGCCGAGTGGTCAGAGGAGAAGGTGACAAGGATGGTGGAGGCTATGAGGGATGCTAAGCAAGTGGCGGGATAGCCGTTCGGGTTGCTGGCCGCTGGAGAGCGGAGCTTCGGACTCGGGTGGTCAGAGCAAGGTGAAAGAAAAAGGTGGCCGTGGTCGGTGCGGAAGGCTTGGTGCAGCAGCTTCGAGAGGGTGGCGAGGGTCGGTATTTGAGCAAGGAAGAGTGGGATTGGAGGCGGCTGTCGTGGTGCCGGGGTGTTGCAAACATCGGCGGTAGGGTTGGTGAAGTGGTCGGCCGTTGATATGGAGGGTGTGGAGTAGGCAGTCGATGGTCCGGTGGGTTGGCGGAGTTTGTATGGGCTGATGCGTTTCGGTACTCGAGTGGAGAGGTTGTTTGGTGGAAGAAGGTGGAGGGGAGTGAGTTGTTTTCGGTGGAAGAGCTCGGTCTAGGCTAGCTTGTCTTGGTGGTGTGAGTTAGGGAAACAAAGAGATTTGTAGGAACGGCCATTGATCACTAGCAGATAATTTATTTTTATTTTTATTTCCCTTTAGAAGAGAACTAACCAAAAAGAAGAAGAGACTTAATTTGAAGTAAACGTGAACAAATATGAAAGGACAAACAGCATATGCATGGAACTCTGGGAATAGCAAATGCGTGAATTCAAAAATCCTTAATAGCCCCGAGGCTATTGGCTGTCACGGGTGAGAAATGAATGGTCACCCAAGAGCCAAATATACGGAACTGATACGGGAATCGTTCTGTAGATTTCGCCGTCTCCCGAACTCCAAAATACACAAACAAATATACCGTAGAGATCAGCGCGACGAGACGATCAAAACGGTATACAGATATTAGTGGTTCGATTGAATTATAAAAATTTCGAATTTTCTACTACGGAAAATGCATGAAAAACACAGAAAAATAAGATCGACGGAGCTAAAAATGTCCGAATTTGAAAAAACGAAAAATAGCGTTTGCTTAGAAGATGTTTTAGAATTTTTCTATGTAAAAATATTTAGGTTCCGAAAACATTTTATTTTCATCGCTTTTTAACTGATTAAATTGAAGTAAATTTACGCACGAAATAAACTTTCATATTTTCGGACGAAAATTTACCAGTTGTTATGTTTAACTAGACGCATTCCAAATATCAAATTTATATTTCAAAATTTTATCGTTTAAAATTCCACAAAATTTCAATTAATAACGTTACTAAAACCATTAAAATTTACGGATCGTTACAGATTAAATTTTGTATTACTTTTTGAAAAATGGGATAAATTCACACAAAACTTAATAAATCGCAAAAATGATAAGCATCTATGGAAACAATTTTGGTTACATGAGTCTTTTAAAATCCATTGATTGCTTCTCAATATTAAAATAACTCCTACTTTGAATGTGTTCGATACAACCAAGCTAGTTGGATACTCAAAAAATCCAAAATTCATTTCGTTTTTTAAGTAAGAAAATTGATAAATATCCATTATTCAAATAGAAGTATATGGACGCAAATATAATGATCTCCACGTCCAAAATCATTCATTTGGTTAACGTCAAGATAATGGTTTATACTAAATGTATTTTAGTATGATAAATGACAATCAATTATCGTGTAGTGAATATAATTGACTATGTTGTATGTTGTAAAAAAAAAAGAATAATTATTCATCGCTTAACTGTATCCTTTATTATCATATTTTTACTTTATTGTGCTTCTATAATCATCAAGACTGAAACAGTTTTATTGTTAAAGTAATTATTATTTTTATTTTTATCTACAAATTTTTTAAGTGCCAACGAATATAATAATATACTATCAGTTCACTATTCACAAATAATACACGCTTCCAATATCCAAAAAATTCAGATACGGATGCCAATTGTGACACAATTGGCATCCGAGAGCATTCACTAACTCTGAGCAGCTATATGCCACACAAGCCATATAGAGAGATGATGTAGAATTATGTTGGCGGCTGTTCTTGCAGATGGCGATCAACTAGCAGTGAACTACCTAATGGAAAAATATAAACACAAAACAAAAGCTAGATATTTGGTTCCAGTTAATTTCTCCACATGCATAAGATCATGCTGGCAATGAAAAACTGTAACTAGTAACATCGCTGAGTCAAAACATATCACCGTAAATAAACCGAATAAGATCTGTAAACTTGCACCGAAAGAACATGCATCCAAATTTCACTTGGCATACAATTTCACATAGTGTTACCTAAGTTGAACATTATTATATATATGCACAAAATATACCGATTCAATATCATTAAAGTCAAACAAGTTTATGCATGTAAAGAGTAAAGGACTACCAGGTAAGATTCACATCATAAGTTAATAAAGTTTTCCAGCGCTCATACGATCTTCAGGCTATCTGCCATGGCTTGAACCTGCTAAGTTTCTTTGTACTAAATTTCAGTATTATTAGGACCCATAAAATGGACAGTGATTCCTAACACTTGGAACTAATACATCCCTGTCATGCCAAACTGAACAGGACCGACCTTACGGTAGTGAGGATTAGCAGCGGCAGTGGCCACTGCAATGCCATTGCCAAATGGAGGAGGGTTACTGCTTGATTGCAGCATGTTGATTTCATTTGCTATTCTTTGGTCCAGTTTACTTGTACCAGATGCAGTGGTTCTCATGTTAATTGCCACGTGATCATTGTTTTGCTCAGATGAACTCTCGATCTTACCTGACATGCTGTTGCTTCTGTGGAAATAGTAAGATGGAGGAGGGACTGAAGGATGCAGCTGTTGTGGTGGCATAGCTATTGTAGCAGTATTACGCACCACCCTTGTGGAATAATAAGAATCCTTGAGTCCTACGTTTTCATATGGCATTACCGGACCTGCTGCTCGAACAGGCTTTGCTACTGTAAAAAAATCAGAATAAAAACACAAACAACTTCTGAGTTCTGAGTCAATGGTCTTAGGAAATGAATATTGTGAAGAATAATGATGGGAGGTAGCATTGTTTACCAGTTAAAACCCTTTGTGGAACAGGTTGGGATGACCTTACAGTATCTCTGGCGATTGCTTGATGATGGTCCTGGGGAAGCACTTTAGGGTGTACAGTGGATCTACAAGGTGTCAAGTGCATCAGAAACTCAGATTTCTAAAACACAGATATAATGCTAGAGAAAAAAAAATACTGTTAATAGTGTTTTTTATTTCTCTTACAACTATAGTTGAAAATCAAGGGCTGAAGCTAAAATGATAAAAGACTGTTATGAATCTATATACCGCTACAACAGAAGCATTCTTTTTTCTTAAAATCACAAATTGGTTGCTGTTTTTTTTGAAGGAATATGCCTATATCAACATAAAACAAAATGGTCCATCAACATTGACAGATAGTGGTCATATTTTCTAAAAACCAAGATGATGGCTGATTTAATGCGATATTGGCTTCTTAAATATCAAATCAGTATAAACTCATAATGAAAGGGTACGCAGTGAAAGGATAGAGCTACCCATTGATACCAAACAAATATTATTTTCATACAAGACTCATAATACACTCTAGAACATCTGCACAAGAAACGATATGCAACGCTACACTAGAGGTGGGATTACTATTATATACTGGTAAAAAAAATCAAAATGTATTAGCTGTATACATTGTTAAGGCTCAAAAAGAAGACAAACATGCAGTTTATGAGTCCACTCGTATTTTTATGTTCACTCTAAAAGTTTCGGTGTCTCGGTTTCGAAGAAATAGGCCACTGAGGACCATTTAGGTGTGTGGCGACGTAAGTCAAGTGTCGGGACATTTCAAGTTGCCAACCAAACATGGCAATCATTTGTTATACTAACATGAAATCAAATTAACATTATTCACGTCAGGCCCAAACAAGTTAATCTTAGAAGCCAGAATCTTTTGGGAAGACCATATTATTATTTTTTAGTTGGAACCGCATTTTGACCGTTTTTATTTGAAAACCTGACGGAAACACATTTCTAACTAGTCGGTCAGTTCTATAAATAGATTGTTCAAAGTAGACAGTACATTTTTGCCCTGAGATGAAACATTTTCAATAACATGAAAAGATAACAAATCTAGTTAACCTAGCTACTTGTGTTGAAATTATATAATGCATGAATATGATATACCTAGGCAGAGAAGCATGCTTCCTATCTGCAAGAACACTTTTACCACCATTCTCCTCAAGATGAGCAAATTGCTTCTTAAACTGCTCAACAGCACTGTAAAATAAAGATATGCATGCAACCAAGATTAAAAATACTAAACACCCAAAAAAAACATCAACTTACAAACTAACCTTGGATATAGGAAGCTTGCCCTCTCAGCTCCACTAATGTATTCCTTCAGCAATTGAGGATGGTATTCCAATATTTCAAGAAATATAAGTTCCCGGATATCTTCTTTAGTTACTTTTCTCCTTTCGAATTCAAACTCCATTTTTGTGATTGGTTGACATGATGGTTCTCTTTCTACTTTACCTAGACCCTTAAAATATGGATGAGCAAGTGCCTGGGGAATCACATGGAAGCATTACTAATATAAAACTTAAACAAATAAGTCCTTGAAAATTTGAGAATGAATCCGCCGACCTCTTCAGCAGTAGGACGGTCATTAGGATCAAATGCTAAAAGCCTTTCCAGAAGTTTCAATGCTAACGGATCAACGTTTGGAAACTTCTGTGAAAATGGGATAGGCTGCTTTTTCCTCATGCTGCTTAAATATCTTCTTGCCTTCTCATTGCGAACCTGTATGCAACAGTAGGCAGTAAGAAAAATATCATATGCACAGACATCATACGAGAGGATAAAAATAGAAACATACTCGAGATATAGTGTCCAATGATGGTGTTCCAAGAAGATCTGTCATCAAATCCAATTGATGAACCACATTTTTTCCAGGAAATAGAGGTCTACCCGTTAATATCTCAGCAAATATGCAACCTATGCTCCATATATCAATAGCAGGAGTATACTGTCAACAAGAATCACATGTCATTCGCCCAATAAGTAAAAAGTGCTAACATGAACTTGACATTTAAGACACAAAAACATGGATACCGATACAACTTAGCTTGCCAGGCTAAGACAAATCCTTACCAAATAAGTTTCAAATAATACTCGAAAAATGAAGTGCTGGTAAAGTAATTGGTAGTAATCAATATTATTAGCAGTCCGAACAGTGAACAGAATATGAATGCAATGACTTGGTCTGATTACAAAACAGGATTTTATTACTTTACCAGGAAAATCCACGGCAAAACCATTTAATAAATTTGAAGAGGAACGCCTAATTTCAAACAATGCACCAACGAGAAGATAGCCACAGATAATAGTGATAAAACCGTTATTTATGCAAAGTCCTTGATGAATGATTATCTAGGCCAATGAAATATTGTACTACTGCAGTTCGACTTTCTCATAAATATTTTTCAAAATTCTATTGGATAGGACATAAGTTAAAATATCCCCTAACCGAAATTTTGCGTGAAACCTTGATTGCAGAAATCACTACAGTCAAAAGTGGTGAGGTGCCCCTCCATTAAGTTGAGATATATTAATTATTGTTATTTGAAGTTGCCAAGTTCATGCACTCAAATGAATGAATGGATGAATGCACGAATGCATTCACGTAAGAGCATATGTGAATAAAAGTGTGATCTTCTAGATGCATACATGACCATCAGAGTCTTCGATGCATTAAAGAAGTTGCTTATGACTACATTAAGCTTTCGTTCCAGTACTATGTGCAGGTGAAAGAAACGAGCATGGCATAACATCACCATTTTAAGCAGCAAATATTTATAGTAAAAGAGAGTTCCTCCATTATTGAGAGAGATAAAGAAATATATTAAGTGTCTCTTATATGTATATTCCGAAGAGAGTGATGACACCATTGAGTGAGATATATTGTACTGGAATTCTCGTTGTATACAATGGAGTTTGTTTGTGTGTTTTCCCTTTAGGGGTTTCCAAGTTAAGTTTGCTTATCTCGTCTTTTCTTATTTCCTATGTTTTATTATCATCAAGTGTAATCAGAATCGATGGTGATAGTTGGGTCATGCGAACACATAACTAATTTGCATTAGAACTTAAGGATGTGAGTCAAGGGAATAAATGTTATGAGTTGTCTTGCATGTATGGAAGAAACAGTTTGAATTGAATGTTGAGAAGACAGGTTATGTGATAATCACACTTAATTGCTAGGGAAGATGCAAACAAATGACAATTGTTCGAACATAATGACTAAATCACTTTTAAAAGATAAGATCGAGTTTAGAAAAATTGGTATGATATCCTCCACTTAAGTTGAGGAGGAACCATTGAGCTATCCCTTCATTAGGTGGAGATTAATTAATTATTGTCATTTAGTTTCAAAGACTATTAAATTGGATGGATGGACAAATGTGCGAATAAATTCATGCGATCTTCTAGTTACATTCATAGCAATTGAATCAAAATGCACAAAAGAAAAGGATTACGACTATAATAAACTTCTATTTAATGAGCTAGGATCAATAGCCCCTTTTATTTAACATCATTCCGTAGTTCCCTGAGCTCTGCCACAAGTTTTTATCCAAGTATTTGTTATTTTTCTTTCATGTCACATGGATCAAATTTTTAAAGGGATAGTTTAGCACACATCCCCGTTAAGTTTCAAAATACAGAAAAACATCCTTTCAAAATAAACTTACGTTTCTGGTCCCTATTTTCAAATCCTTCTGCGCCAAAAGACCCAAGTACCCTTTACGTTTTAGTATTTCAAACACGTATAATTTTCTGTAGAAACATCGGATCAGCATACCGTTTTCACTAAAAAATCATAAATTTTACAATCTTTCAAACGAGATCCATTGTTGATGCCAAAAAATCATATTTGCAGTAAGAATGCAATTATTCCATATATTTGCAGAGAATTCTGCAATTTTTGAAAAACATCATTTTTTCTTCAAATGTCAGCAATTATTCCATATAATTGCAGACTTTTATGCAATTATATGGAACAATTGCAAACTTCTCTACTATTATTCCATATAATTGTAAACTTTTCTGCAATTATTTCGTATACTTGCAACTTTTCTGTAATTATTCCATATACTTGCCCTTTTTGCAATTATATGAAATAATCACCAATTTTTCTTCAAATGTCAGCAATTATTCCATATAATTGCAAACTTTTATGCAATTATACGGAATAATTGTAAACTTATATGCTATTATTCCATATAATTGTAGACTTTTCTGCAATTATTCCGTATATTTGCAGACTTTTTTGTAATTATTCCATATACTTGTTATTTTCTGCAATTATATGAAATAATCATCAATTTTTCTTCAAATGTCAGCAATTACTCCATTTAATTGCAGACCTTTATGCAATTATACAGAATAATTGCAAACTTTTATGCAATTCAGTGGAATAATTATAGACTTTTCTGCAATTAAATGGAATAATTGCATACTTTTATGCAATTATATCGAATAATTGCAGAAAAGTCTGCAATTATTCCAAGTAATCGCAGAAAAGTGCAACTATATCATATAATTGCAGACTTTTCTACAATTATTGCATATAATTGTTGAATTGTCTGCAACCATACCATATAATTGCATAAAACTATTATGATACACATGTGCAGGTTTACAGTAACATATGCATAATGCCATTGTTTTTACATATGCAGAAAACTATTGTGAAAGTTGGATCCACGAATAAATTGGTCTGCCGTTGTTTATACATATGCATAATACCACTCGTTAAAAAGATAATAAAATTTGTGATTTAATGGTGAAAACGGTTTGTTAATCCGTCGTTTCTACAAAAAGTTGTTGCGTTTTAAAGATTGATAATTAATGGGGTACAAATTTTAATTATGGATGTGAGAATAACATCCATATATGTAGAAACAATGTTCAGCCATGAAGCAGAGGGGTATTTTAGGGAAGAAAATTGAAGTATTTGAAATTATAGATGTAATTTATATATATATTTTTTAGGATGTTTTGTGTATTAAGTTTGATTTTAGAAGTGTGTCCCTTATTTTCACATTTTTAAATATACACTTGCGGTGATCTCGATGGCTAAATATGGTGCTAAATAAAGTTGGACAATTGATCCTAGCTCCTATTTATAGTTATACATATGATATTCTAATAAATAAACAACTAACTATACGCATGAAAAAAATGAGCATGTCATAACATCATCGTCTCAAGCATCAAAATCTCTACTATTAATAATGAAAATTCAGTCCATTGATTTCAACGGTGTCTTTTTAAAATCCCCAAAATGCCCTATGTATCACTTCATGGTCAAAAATGGCTGTGCCAGTACCATTTCCCAATTAATGGGCGTCAGCCTGCTTTATTGTCTATTAACTTAATGATCATTTTCTCCGCATCATTACAATGTCATAGAATTTCAGCAAAAGGGCAACCTGAGTTTTCGTCTCTTAAGATTATATACCGTAACAACTAAAATATTTAGGGTGACGTGGGACTAATTAAAACAATTAGTTTTTCCTATACTACTTTAATTTGTTCAACGCTTTTGCATCTTACCTAACCATCTTTCATTTTCCATTTAATCTCCTACCTCCTCTCTCTATGTATTGATTCAAACTCTACTTTTATTAAAATCGCACGCGAGTCGGGAGCTTCAGAATTGAGGCAGGTTATCAAATAGGGAATGTTTGCCTGATGCAGTAACAATGTCTTTGATAACCCCATCCATCACAGGGTCCATATCAAACTGTGTAATTAAAGCATAAATGGAACCAGAGGATAAAGCTTGATTCTTTTATAGCTTTTCAACTCATTTACAGAACTAATACAATCATTTCACTAAACCAACACTTCAACTCAAGGTTCCATCATATTAACACATCAAAGAGAAATCATTTTCAAATATTTTCATTCAAAGGCAGCAGTCAGAATGTTAAATCCGATCATAGCGATAGCAGTTCCAAATTAACCGATCCACCTGTTAAACTCCAAGTAAGAGAACACTAACAATACCGAGAGGAATTTTGTTGTTTGATTAAAGAAAGTAGAAAGAGGTAAAGGTAATCAAAGCAAACAAAAGTGCATGGCCCATGCCTTGAGATTTTTTGCGCTTTGCACTTTTCTGCATGCCTTGAGCATCGATTTTTTGTGTTTTCAGAAAATATTGTACCAGCTGACATTAAAAACTGCATATACATGCAATTTTGAGAACAAAAAACCATGAATTCATCACAAACCAAAATAAGAAGTCGCAAATTCAACTAATGTCTACAACAACAAAACATCTGAAGAAAGATACAATCTCTCTCAAAGAAAACCAAAGAACGTTTTTTCAGGGCTTTGAGTGTTGCACCTTACGCGCTTTTTCAGCGTCTCGTGCATCCAGTACGCCTCGAAGTGCAAAAAAATGCACAGGCTGCACCAAGCACTTTTTTGCACCTAAGTGCGCACTTTGACTACGCTGAAAGAGGTTAATAGGTAAGGGGTTTTAACATTATCTTGCCACTTTTAATTTACAAGTCTAAAGTTAAATCAAAGTGAGCTCCTTGAAATGTATTAATCATATATAGAACAATCGTCATTGAATTTATATTTTAGTAGGTACTAGTTGGTGATAAAAGTAAGATTATCAAGACATCTTTTTTCTATTTTTGACTTAAATAGACAAGTGATGTTCCATAATTAACAACTTGAAGATTTTCATTATGTCATCTTCTTAGCAACAATAAACAATAGATAAGATGATATGCTTACTCTAGAAAAAAAAGATCCACACAACTCAGGTGCCCTGTACCATCTGGTTGCAACATAATCCTACATAACATTATTGTCAAGGGTTAGCAGTAAAAAACAATAAATGAATGTAGTACATATAAATACTCAAATTTGCATTTCACTTGATCTACTTTATATAGGAAAACAAAGATCAAATGGAAATAAATATTCCTACTTTTCTAATCATACCGTCCACAATATTGTTGTTGGGGTATCAGTGAATGCAACTCTTGCCAATCCAAAATCACAGATTTTAAGTTTACAATTTGCATTTGCTAGAATATTTTTGGGCTTCAAATCACGATGGTATACGTTGGCTGCATCATATGAAATTAAGAATTAAATCACTTTGAAGTTAGAAATTTGGACAATTAAAGAATAAACCGTATTCAGTTTCATGGTACAAACAGTGGCGACATTCTTTATATTTTAGACAATGCAGTATAAATTAATATGAAGATGAAGACAGAGTTGAGAAAAGAAACAGAATGAATTCATTTTGAATACCTAGAAAACAAATATTTTTAGAATCCAAACACAACCATAATACTGCAGACAAGTCTAAAATTTCATACATGAAACCGGAATAGTTACCATCAAAAAATTATAACGATCTATGTTTAATTTTTCATAAGGTGGGTAAAAAGAGAAGAATAATTGATTATAATAAGAATCTGAAACTTATGTAATTAACATTTTCTAGCTAACCTCAAAAAATGGGATTTAATTTTTCTGATAAAGAGAATTCGGTTAGTATTGGGGAATATTGTAAATAAAAGACGAGACAGAAAGAAGAATCGATTCTTGAGCCATATGAGGTAGGAAAAACTCAGTAAGGTTTTATCGGAAGGAATAAAATTGAGCGATTCAATTACTTACGAAGGAGATGCGTAAACTTACCCGTGTGAATATATTTCAGTGCTCTTAAGAGCTGATAAAGGAAAAACTGGTAATGTTGTTTAGTCAAATCATCATTAGCCTTGATAACTTGATGAAGATCTGATTCCATGAGTTCAAAAACAACATAAATATCTTTAAAATCCTTTCTTGATGGTGGTAGCATAACATGTTTAATCTCTACGATATCAGGATGCCTTAGTAATCTAAGAAGTTTGATTTCACGTAAAATCCTAGCAGCATCTGATATATGCTCAAAGATATCGTGTATCTTTTTAATTGCCACCTTTTCTCCAGTTAGTGTATCAATTGCTGAACAAACTACTCCATAACTTCCTTTCCCTATAACCTCCAGAATTTTGTATCTATTGGCATCACCATATTCTGAGAAGAAATCTATTTCAGTTGAATTCTGCATAAAAGTAAAAGATTTAAATTAATACATCAGGCACGTCTCAATAGTAGACTATAAGTTGCGATGTTATAAAAAAAACATTTAAAGCGCAAAGTAACTTCTGAGCATCCAAATGTATCCATGTTATCAATTTTCCAATGTGTGACTACCCTTAACACAAATGCCTTAAATATGTTGCTTCTAAAACCCTACATGTCATTTATACTAGATGGCATGGACTATGTGTGGTAAAATGTGACATATCTTGAGTCAGGTGACTATTTATACCAGGTGACATGGATCATGTGTGAAGGTTACGTCAATACACATTGATGGGGTACGGACTACCATACTAGAGATTCACTTATCAGTTACAAAACCAATTGGCTATGAGCAAAGGTGGCTCTGAAAATTTATGAAGTGCCCAAAAAATTATAGCACTGTTCTCATCTTCAACATGCAACTCATATTTACTATATGCCATAGCATATGCATCAACTCAATAGCAATGACTTCTATTTATTTTTCTGGCTCTCAGCGATATAAAATTAACAGTAATACGTTAACAATTTTTACTATTAACCTGACTTGTTTATTCTAGTATGACTGTTAAGATGACCATTTGACTATTAACATGACTTATTTACTAGACTGATAGCCAAGTTTAAAAGTAAATATCTTCCCCAATTATAATCATCAAAAAATATTTGTGTATGCCATTCCACGGCTTCAAATAGGTAGCACATGATGACATATGAATAGATTCATCTATTTTATAAAATGAGTCAAAATTTGATTCATAAACTATATAAATAAATTACAATATTTTTATATGTGAATTTTGACAGACATTTACTTAAAAGAAAATATCATATTTATTTTCTAAGCGTTCAAAAAATATGAGTATATCCTAATGTAGCTTATTATTAGAGAAACAAGATGGACAGTCGATCAAATTTTGTTTGTAGCATGAGTTAGGTTGAAAATTGGCCTGTAAAACTGACGAAAGTAATATTTTGTACGTAATATTTGACATATTGAGAGCAAATGTTTTGTTTACTTTTAGTTAGATTAACAAGAAGATATCATGGCCATTACTTACGAGAAAAACAAAATGGTTAATTAAAGAAAATTTTAAGGGGAAAAAGAAAAAATTTGACTATCTGACAAGGAAAATTTTGATTTTGTTCATTGTTGTATTGTGTCATCTATGCGCTAGAAGCACTAAAATACACCTTAATTTAAACCAAAGTTTACAAAATTATTTGACCTACACAACTTCTACAGATCCTACTTTTTCATTTTTCTAAAACTCTAAATGGGAAAAAATAATCCCTAGGTAAGAATGCACATAATATTTACATTACCAGAGTATTCAATTCACATTACATAAACAAATTTCATGTACTCTTGCATTGTCAGAGATTGTGAATTTAGTTATTATCTCCGATCATAGAAAATATTTTGTTTAGATTTATTGAAGGATTGTGCATTCACATTTTCAGAATTGGGGGTTTTGACAAAAAAAATTATATGAGTTATAAAGTGATGACAAGTCACCATATGCTTGTTTTTCATTTAAGGGTAGAGGATAATTTTATTATATTTTTAAGGGGAAAAACTATGCTTTCCTGTTTTTAGTATTTTTTTCTAATTATAAAATCCAAATTTTAAAAACACACACGCGCGCGCCTATTATCCATTCTTTTTTCCCTTTACCGGTGACCTATATCGTTACATGGATCACGTAACCAAAAAAAAAAAAAATGTGCATACAGCCTGATTCATTTGAGGTATGACCCTATCAACGATTGATCTGTAAATTGTCAGCTTTTTTTACGGTTTTTTATATGCTTTTTGACTAATTTTGCAAGCAATTAACTCAAACGCTTTAATCAGTTTAAAATGTACAAATATATAATTTGTAGCTCTCAATGAGAAAAACAAGCAAGACGGATAAAAGAAGTCCCCCATTTGATATGTGGAGTCAATCCAACAAAAGCCTTTAAAAGCTGTTAAAGCTGTTTATTAGTTACACTGTCAGACTTGATACAAATGTAAGAAGCTAATTGTCGTTATTGGCTACATATTGCCAAGTATCACATATGATATAAATATAGCACACATACAACAGATGATATCAAACATGTTATAATATTAGTGTTGGCAACATATTAATCAAGTACCAACAAGTAATACTAAAAAAAATGAATTTCTCGCTATCAACATAAATGGTCATACACAAGATCATGTAGCCTAATATATAACATAAAATATATATATGTAATGTGTAATTTAACAACTTTATAAAATAATTAATATGATAGTAGCAAAATAAACTAGTTGCAATTATTTAAGTGGAAATTAATCACATCTTTATTTTCACAAAAACTATTTTTTACATCCCTCTCATTTCACACATCCCCTATAAAGTCCTTGGAATTATCAAAACTGCAAAATCAATAAACGATTTAGAGTTGCTGAATTTGGTGTGGATTGATGTGGCTTGACAAAAGGAGTTGATTGGCGTTGGAGATTGATTGAAACCTCACCATTCGTGATCGGATTTAGAACTTCAGTTATAATATCAAAATTAGGATTTAGGTCGAGGTAACGGGAGAAGTTGGGGTTGGTGCCGTCAAGCACGGATTTTGATGTAGAGTAAATTGGTGGTAGGCTATGCAATGGTTGCGGCTTTGATGACAGTAAAATCCAATCAAAGCTAGAACCAAGACGGTATGCCATGTAGATATTTGCAGTGTAAATAATTATCAAGCAAATATTTAATATTTCCTAAATATTTGACATAGTAAATATCAAGCAAATATTTAATATTTCCTAAATATTTGACATAGTAAATTTTTTCTAAGATAACGAGGTTTTTTTGCATAACAACGACAAATGATTGTGTTGCACTTTTTTGCATGGTAAATAATTGTTAGGCATATTACTTCCTGACATTATGCATGGCACGATAGTTATTATGCATGTAATTGCCCTACAAATTGACAGTACCTTTAGACATAAAGTAATAGTTTTGGAGTATTTTCAACTCAAATTTGATATTTATATACTATTCGAAAAATAATAGATTTGATAGTAACTGAGAAAAAACATACAACACCAATTTTAATATCATTTCAAACAAAAATTTCATAAAAATAAAAGGAGACTTGATTTATATTGCTTTTATGGGAGGAATGTAAAAATAATATATTTTTTAAAGGAATTGAGCCACGATCCCCCTTTATTCAAATTGTCTAAAACAACACAATTCTAAACGCAATCTCTCTGACATTATGAATCTAGTCAACTTTTTTATATTTACTAGGGCTAGCAGACAATGTTATTCTTAAAGTTGTATGCGAAGTTAAAACTAATTCCAAACAATAATTAAAGATAAGAAAAGAAATAAGAGAATTATTTCATACATCAGCAAAGGTTTTATGTAAACATCAAGTGCTTAAAATTTTATAAACTAGAATTTTCATCAAGAGAAAAAGATAACAGCTTAATAATGGAAAGAACAATAAAAGAGGATGTTGTTCCAATAAATAAATAAAAAGTGTAAGACCATTAATTAATTCACTATCATTTACTATGCTACATAAAAGACAAAATGTAAGAAAGAAAATAGTTTTGCTTCACCATTGTGATTTTCATGAATAAAAAATATGACCAATACTTAACAAATTTATCAGATATATCATATTAAATATTGAAGCGGTATGTCAGCAAATATCAATTGATATATCACTACAATATATGGTTGAAGCCTGATATACAATATACTGTCAACGTAAAACCGATATTACTATTATTGTTGTTGCTGATGTTATTATTATTTGATTATTATTAGTAGTAGTACTACTACTACCGTGGGTCAGCTATTTGGACACAAAATAAAACACAATTCATGACACAAAAGATTTAGACCGTTGGATCTTTTTGTTCTTATATGAAAGGTAGAAATCAAGGGGCAATCCAATAGTAAAGGTCCATTGTGTTATCAATTGCGTCCACATTCTGTGTCCCAATAGATTTTCCCTTATTAGTACCACATGTTTTAGGTAGTATATGCTACAAATGTAAATACGTCCAAGGTTCAATCACACTACGCAAGATTCAATATTAAGTACAAAGAAACAAATATATCATAAAAGTTTATTCATAATTTACAGTAGAGTATATTCTGAATAAATTTATGATTAATTAGTGATTAGAAGTTGAAATAAGTGACATTTGAGTGCTTGTTGATATCCACTTAATGAAAACATTTTGTTGTCAAATACATATTGCAAACAAACTTAAAAAATCTTTTGATCGGTACCTTTTTCTACGTTCACCCCAGTGTAGTCAAGGCGAAAAAGCTCCAACCCTCGCCTAGCTTTTTTGGCGCCTAGGGCTTTTTTGGACGCGTTGAGTGCCAATTTTGTTGTTTTATAGCAAAAAAACTGCACCTAAAAAAGCCTAAAAACTCCTATTTTGGCTTAAAATATTTATATATAAATGAAATATTGAGAATAAAAAATTTAACTTCATTTTAAAATCCATTTTAAAAACTGCATTTTAAAAATCAATTTAAAGTCAAAATTTTAAAGTTTAAACTATAAAATTTTCAACTTTTACCTTTAAAATTCTGAAATTAAAACTTAAAAATTAAAACTTTAAATTCAATTTCAAATTTTAACTTAAACATTTAAATTAAGCTAAAATGTGGATTTAATTTTAAATAAACTGCATTTTAAAAACTGCATTTAAAAAAAAAGTAAAAACTGTATTGTAAAATTCAATCTAAATTTAAAATTAACTTAAAGTCTTAAACTGAATTTAAAATCAAAACTTGATAACTTAAACTCAATTTAAACAAAACTTTATGATTTAATTTAAAATTAATAACATTTGAAATCAGTTTTTAACTTCATAATTTAAACTTAAAATCAGTTTTTAAAATCAAAACAGTTATTTAAAATAAAATCAGCTCATAAACAAATTTAAAACTTCAACCAAATTTAAAAATATACCTCTGGTTCGAGATCAGCGCCTTCGGTTTTTAGGGGGTTTGGTCGAGTTTCGGTAGCAGCTCGAGAGTCGAAATTGAGGGCAGTAGAGATTTTTTGTTACAAACAGCAGCTCAATTAAGCCACTATCAGAGTTCGATTTTGAGGGTTTTGGGCCAAAGCCCTACATCATCCCTCAATTAACTAAAGCGCGCTTAATTGGGCTTCGCTTTTTCGTCGCCTAGAGCGCTTTATTGGCGCCTTGCCAATCACCGGGGCCTGGAAACAGAAAAAAGCCTTAGGCTAGCGCCTAGGGCTTTTTGGCGCCTAGGCGAGCGCTTCAACTACAGAGGTTAAGCCATCATTTGTTGTAAACAAAAATTGCCTATTTATTCAATAATGTTAGTCGAGGTATTTCTCCAACCCAAGAACATGAAAAGAAAGTAATTCAAGAACCCAATGCAATTCGCTAATGGTGCAATTATAATGAGACATAAGAAATCAGAAAATACACACATGCAATAAATAATGTAGACAACACGGCAAACAATGGAAAGCTATTTGTCAATTTGAGATGGTGTTGCATGGATTTACTAAATAAAATGCACAACTCAAGTTTGAAACAACTCAAGTGCAATACTAAGAGATACACCATTCGACATTTTTTATGTATCATACCTAAATGCCGATATTAAAAATTCCGTTCATAGCAATAATCCTTGCATAAAAAGATAATAAGAAGGCTAAAAGAAACATAGTATGACAATTACTGATTCTCATCAATTTTGCCACTACATTGATAGCTAAACCATCGACTAAATAAGACTTAATTTAGTTCAAATACAACACCATTCTGATTATAAAAAAAAAAAAAAAATCAATATAATATCCAACCTACAATAACACTGAATAAAATGAATAGAAATAACAATAATAATTCTTAGGAAAAAGAGAAACAAACCTTCTTTCTTGCTTGATCTTGCTGCATCGTTTGCAGATCTAAAATTTATCTCAATCCAAATAATTAAAGCCAATAATTAAAAGAAGACGATTAAAATCTGACAGAGAAGCAAGATCAATAAAATTTCATCTGCATTTTCCCCGCTACCTCTACTTATAATCACAAATCCACAATCTCTCCAGCACAAAAAATATCGGAGATCAGATCTCTTATACAAATCGATAAGCTCGGATTATCCAATTTGCTCGACAGCTTTAAAAGAATTTAATAAAATTAGAATCCAAATATATCACGGCGCCGAGAAGAAAATGCTCTCAATGATCTTTGTTGTTTAAAGGAAATGGAATATTGGAATGGATGGACACAGAGATTTTGAATAATGGCAGACGTATTTAACTTTGGTTATTTTCGTTTGTAAAGTGATGCTGAGATACACCGCACTAAAATCTTCGACTGTGGAGTTTGTAAAACTGGGGGAGTTGAGGGGTGTTTGTGATTAAAATGTCGGTGAAGTTTGCTTGCAGAAACAGCTTCCCTCTTCTGCCTGGCAGAAACCTTTTTCGTGAAATGAGATTTTTGATCTTAAAATATTATATTTAGACGATGGAATTAATGAGCAGGTGAGGCACTTTTTATGTTCTTCATTCCCTCCGCTTCAAACTAATTTTAAGTAGGTAGACTTGTCCGGGTATTATAAAACCGGACCGAGTCCAATTAGAATAATTAAAATTCGAGACCGACTCGAACCCGTAGGGTATTTCAATCCAATATTCGAGTCTGGTCCATTGGTCTTTTTAAGCCCGCTGAGTAATAACTATATACCCAACTCATGATATTTATGTTAAACGGTATTTCAAAACTGCAACTTTGGTAAAATTTGTAAACAAACAATGTTAACATATAAATTGGACGATGATGTAGTCAAGCTAAGTATGCAAAAACATCTACATGCAAAGATGGTAAATAAATAACATACGCATTCATGTTTTGATACGATGAAAAACTAATAATCGGATCGGGCTCTAACCGGGCCGGGTTTTGATAAAACCGTACCCGACCCGAATCGGGCATGAGTCCGGCTTGGGTAGTAAAAGAAAAAACACGTACCCGTATAAATAGGGCGGGTTTGGACCGAAACTCGTACCATTGACAGGCCTAATTTTAAGGATGTCACTGCATTTTGAGGGGTTACACATTAACCACTCAAATTTTCCAATGGACATTTATTGATAACGAGCGTTGCGGAATTTTCCAATGGACATTTATTGATAACGAGCGTTGCAGCACGCGCTCGCGTGTTGATGACACGTGTTTTGCTCGTGAATTGTTCTTTTACAATTTATATATGATTAACACATTTAAGAGAAAATGATTTGCAAAAATATCTAGCCGTGTTTTTACGTTGAAATCGTATATAATTAAGGGATTTTAGGCTTAAGGAAAAAGTTGTAGAAAATTTTTGTAACATCCAGCATTTTGTACGCTTAAGCAGACACACGTGTCAACTCAAACCATACAGAAGGACGGATTGTTATGGGGTAAATAAGAAAAATAGAGAAAGAAATAAAACAAAACAGAATCTCACAGCGGAATGACAAAATATAATAATCAAATAACAGTAAGTTGTTTTACAAAACATTTGATTATTCTTATATAACACATATCAGAGTTACACATACTAGAGAATAATAAATAATGCAGCGGAACAATATGAATGTAGTGGAATACTATAACAAATAAAAGTAATACAAATCTTCGTTTTCGTCCTCCAGAAATAAAGTCTTCGAATCCTGAAATTCTCAAACTGACCCGAGCGAATTGAAAAGACAAAACACTCGAGTCATAACTAAAAGATTTTATGTGAGTTCGATCAACAGAATATAAATATGAGTGGAACAACGTCATAGATGTTTACGAGATTTGACATCTCCTATCCAATGTCTAACGTGAGTGCAGTAACTTAAGAGATGTTCGGGATTCACATCTCCTAATGATCCGTTAAACTATTTACTATGTTGTAATATTTCGCTATTATAATAATGTCTATAGTAAAGTATAATATACTTGAAAATAGCGTTAAGGCTTTACATTTCCACCTTAACACACTTTTATATTTCCATAGTCTATACAGTACCATAATCTTCCCCGTACTGGGCGTCATCAGAGGGCACTCCATAGGTATGGTACAAAACAAAATCGTATAAGGCGCGCTAGGGTAGGTGACTAGGCACAACTAGGCAATACCAGGGTAGATATACCAATTACGCTTCCAGACCGGTGGTAACGCATAACAGCTACTACCGCCCACCTCGAGCCACACCCTCAAAATCAAAAGGTCCCCAATCGATCAAAAAGTAATAGAATGGTATCGAAGGAGTGTGTCCGATAAAAGGTGCTACCTTCTTAGCCCGTCGATCGCTCCTGTTTTAGCTACCTTATGCCAACTCACGGGAGTCGGGTCTACGTATATACCTCAAAGGAAACGCCGCCACCATCCTACTTTATTCTGGGATCTCCACCGCGTACACGGTTGTTAAAATAGTTTTCGGAGTTGGCAGAGAGTATGACAACTTCCGATCCCGATCTCCTTAACAACCAAACGTTATTATAACACCGCGGTCATTTCAAAATAGTTTATACTTCAAAACCAGAATATACCATCCATTTCAAAACGATATAAATACGATAATCATTTCCCTTTCAAAAACCAAATCAATATGATATCATTTTTATAAAACCCAAATCAGTATAATATTATTTTTATTCTAATTATATCCTTTTCCCAAAATCATAGCAATTTCAACGTTATAACACTTCGAAATAAAAACATTTGAAATATAACACTTCCAAATTATAATACTTTGAAACTCAAAACTTTGAAACATAACTTCCGCTACTTAAATGGTTTATATATTTAAATACTTTATATAAATAAAATAGCTTCTTCAATTTCACAAATCAATTCCAAATACAGATTTGATCCCCCTAAATAAACCATTTCAATTTTCATACATTTCAAAGCTTTAAATATTCCACTATTTCAAAACAAATTCTTTGATAATTCCATATATATCAAATTCAATTACTATTGTTTAGATTTGAAATGTTTACTTAATAAATCCAATATCATTTAAGTAAAACTTTTAAACTTCAAATAACTGGATATTCTTTCAATTTATTTAACTTGATATATTCATTTAAATCAACTTGATATTCATTTAAATCACTCTAAACCAAAAACAAGTTATAAAATCATACCCTTTAAAATCTCAATTTTATTTAAATTTCAAATCAAATTTATTCGAGTATAATTCTTAAATAATTTAATTCAAATCAATTTCATATTTATCTTCCAAACTTAATTTTTATTTAAGTCATTATAAGCTCTATACAAAATATAATTTAAACAGATACTTAACCATATTATATAAAAACAATCAAACTTTATTATTTAACTTATTTTATATTTCAAAACAAATTTATACATAGCTAAAATCAATAATAAAATAACCTTTATATAACATCTGAAATCCATATTTTTATAACCCATATATTTCTTTTCAAAACCGTAGAAATCATATCAAAATATTTTTATTTATAGACCACGATGTCTGTATATAATTTTCTATCCTATGGTCAAGTGATACGGATACTTATCATTTCAATCCGTAATTTAAAATATAAATACAGTCATTTAAACTTCAGTTTTAAAGTAAAGAATTTAAATTTAAATTGCTTTCAAATGATTTACATTTGAATTGAAGGTGAAATTGTAGGAAGAGTTTTAAAGAGTTTAAACTAAATTGAAAATGGAAGTTATATTTCAGTTTTGAGATTTTAAAGCAATTTTTAAATTTATTTGAATTCAAGTTGAATTGAAATCTAAATTGTTTTTGAACTTAGTAATAAAGTATATGTTTCTTTTAAACATATAAGATTAAGTTGTGTATTGTTTTAAACTCTTATTTAAGACAAATTTGAGTCTAGAGTTGGGATTTTCAGATAATCAGTAGTAGGTGTAGATTCGATAGCTTTCAGCCTTAGGATTTGGCAACCGCATTTTGGATCGAGTTGCTTCTGTTCATCTTGATTGGGAGTACAAGCTATTTCTGGATTGGTGCTTTGGAGATGGAGATTACTGATGCTGGAGTTCTTTCTTGAAGACTATTTTGGAGATTTTGTTCCGCTGCTAGTGTTATTTTTTTCTTTCCGCTGCTATTTCTTGTATCTCTGATGTATATTCATTGTACCATTCATGTTGTATCAGTTATTGTATCAAATGTTGTACATTTATATATGTTATTCATTTCTTCCGCTGTGTTGTACTTAATGTGTTATAAGCTCCGGCGACTCGAATTTGAACGATCGAATCTGCGGCATTCGAGTACAATGTAAAGTATGGATGTCGATTTTCGAACGCGAAAAATTCGAATCGTTACATTCCTAAACTCTGGGTGCCCACTATTTCCCACACGGGCAGTCTAGAGTTGGGATTTTCAGATAATCAGTAGTAGGTGTAGATTCGATAGCTTTCAGCCTTAGGATTTGGCAACCGCATTTTGGATCGAGTTGCTTCTGTTCATCTTGATTGGGAGTACAAGCTATTTCTGGATTGGTGCTTTGGAGATGGAGATTACTGATGCTGGAGTTCTTTCTTGAAGACTATTTTGGAGATTTTGTTCCGCTGCTAGTGTTATTTTTTTCTTTCCGCTGCTATTTCTTGTATCTCTGATGTATATTCATTGTACCATTCATGTTGTATCAGTTATTGTATCAAATGTTGTACATTTATATATGTTATTCATTTCTTCCGCTGTGTTGTACTTAATGTGTTATAAGCTCCGGCGACTCGAATTTGAACGATCGAATCTGCGGCATTCGAGTACAATGTAAAGTATGGATGCCGATTTTCGAACGCGAAAAATTCGAATCGTTACATTCCTAAACTCTGGGTGCCCACTATTTCCCACACGGGCAGTCTAGAGTTGGGATTTTCAGATAATCAGTAGTAGGTGTAGATTCGATAGCTTTCAGCCTTAGGATTTGGCAACCGCATTTTGGATCGAGTTGCTTCTGTTCATCTTGATTGGGAGTACAAGCTATTTCTGGATTGGTGCTTTGGAGATGGAGATTACTGATGCTGGAGTTCTTTCTTGAAGACTATTTTGGAGATTTTGTTCCGCTGCTAGTGTTATTTTTTTCTTTCCGCTGCTATTTCTTGTATCTCTGATGTATATTCATTGTACCATTCATGTTGTATCAGTTATTGTATCAAATGTTGTACATTGATATATGTTATTCATTTCTTCCGCTGTGTTGTACTTAATGTGTTATAAGCTCCGGCGACTCGAATTTGAACGATCGAATCTGCGGCATTCGAGTACAATGTAAAGTATGGATGTCGATTTTCGAACGCGAAAAATTCGAATCGTTACATTCCTAAACTCTGGGTGCCCACTATTTCCCACACGGGCAGTCTAGAGTTGGGATTTTCAGATAATCAGTAGTAGGTGTAGATTCGATAGCTTTCAGCCTTAGGATTTGGCAACCGCATTTTGGATCGAGTTGCTTCTGTTCATCTTGATTGGGAGTACAAGCTATTTCTGGATTGGTGCTTTGGAGATGGAGATTACTGATGCTGGAGTTCTTTCTTGAAGACTATTTTGGAGATTTTGTTCCGCTGCTAGTGTTATTTTTTTCTTTCCGCTGCTATTTCTTGTATCTCTGATGTATATTCATTGTACCATTCATGTTGTATCAGTTATTGTATCAAATGTTGTACATTGATATATGTTATTCATTTCTTCCGCTGTGTTGTACTTAATGTGTTATAAGCTCCGGCGACTCGAATTTGAACGATCGAATCTGCGGCATTCGAGTACAATGTAAAGTATGGGTGTCGATTTTCGAACGCGAAAAATTCGAATCGTTACATTTGGTATAACCTTCCATTCCAAATACAAATCACATATGCATTTATACTTGAGATTTTCAAATCAAATTTAAATTTAAAAACACAATATGGTTTCAAATTTCAGACAATTAAAATTTGAATTCATTTTCAAATTCAAACTAAAACTCAGTTTAAATCTGGATTTAAATTTTTTTAAACTTCAGTTTTAAAGTAAAGAATTTAAATTTAAATTGCTTTCAAATGATTTACATTTGAATTGAAGGTGAAATTGTAGGAAGAGTTTTAAAGAGTTTAAACTAAATTGAAAATGGAAGTTATATTTCAGTTTTGAGATTTTAAAGCAATTTTTAAATTTATTTGAATTCAAGTTGAATTGAAATCTAAATTGTTTTAAACTTATTAATAAAGTATATGTTTCTTTTAAACATATAAGATTAAGTTGTATTGTTTAAAATCTTATTTTGAATAAATTTGAGTCTAGAGTTGGGATTTTCAGATAATCTATAGTAGGTGTAGATTCGATAGCTTTCAGCCTTAGGATTTGGCAACCGCATTTTGGATCGAGTTGCTTCTGTTCATCTTGATTGGGAGTACAAGCTATTTCTGGATTGGTGCTTTGGAGATGGAGATTACTGATGCTGGAGTTCTTTCTTGAAGACTATTTTAGAGATTTTGTTCCGCTGCTAGTGTTATTTTTTTCTTTCCGCTGCTATTTCTTGTATCTCTGATGTATATTCATTGTACCATTTATGTTGTATCAGTTATTGTATCAAATGTTGTACATTGATATATGTTATTCATTTCTTCCGCTGTGTTGTACTTAATGTGTTATAAGCTCCGGCGACTCGAATTTGAACGATCGAATCTGCGGCATTCGAGTACAATGTAAAGTATGGATGTCGATTTTCGAACGCGAAAAATTCGAATCGTTACATCTGATACCAAATGTAACGATTCGAATTTTTCGCGTTCGAAAATCGACATCCATACTTCACATTGTACTCGAATGCCGCAGATTCGATCGTTCAAATTCGAGTCGCCGGAGCTTATAACACATTAAGTAAATAACACAGCGGAAGAAATGAATAATATATTTCATATACAGCATTTGATACAATAACTGATACAACATGAATGGTACAATGAATATACAAATCATTATACTTTTCTTTATCTTTAAATAAACATTCCTTATTTAAATTATGCATTTAAAACAAAATGTTTTTAAATTTACATTAAATTCCATTTAACATTTTCTTTAAACTCAAGACTCAAATTTGTCTTAAATAGGAGTTTAAAACAATACACAACTTAATCTTATATGTTTAAAAGAAACATATTCTTTATTAATAAGTTTAAAACAATTTAGATTTCAATTCAACTTGAATTCAAATAAATTTAAAAATTGCTTTAAAATCTCAAAACTGAAATATAACTTCCATTTTCAATTTAGTTTAAACTCTTTAAAACTCTTCCTACAATTTCACCTTCAATTCAAATGTAAATCATTTGAAAGCAATTTAAATTTAAATTCTTTACTTTAAAACTGAAGTTTAAAAATTTAAATCCAGATTTAAAAACTCAATTTTCAATTCATTTGAATTCCTAAATTAAATACTTAACCTTCCATTCCAAGTACAAATCACATATGCATTTATACTTGAGATTTTCAAATCAAATTTAAATTTAAAAACACAATATGGTTTCAAATTTCAGACAATTAAAATTTGAATTCATTTTCAAATTCAAACTAAAACTCAGTTTAAATCTCCACCCTAAAAAAAAAAAAAAAAAAAAATTTAAACTTATCTTTTTATTTAAAACAGAAAACAGTTTTTCTGTTTATTTAAAAACTTAAACTTTGAATTTTTTTTCCAGAATTTAAACTATTTTCAAAAAACATAATTCAAACCTATTTGAATTCAACTAAAATTCAGTTTTCAAAATTCTAAGTCACATTTGTAGTTTGCATTTAATTCAAATCTTATAAAACTGAAACAGTTCTGTTTCTTTCTTTTCTTTTTTTTATCAAACCAAATTTAAATTCTTTACTTTAAAACTGAAGTTTTAAAAAAAAAATTAAATCCAGATTTAAATCTCAGTTTTTAATTCAGTTTGAATTTTTAATTTACATACCTAACCTTCCACCGCAATCCCTATTAGTCCTTGAGATGATGGTTTTGATGACAACAACCTTAGAATAAGATTATAAAATATAAATACTAACATTATAGTTTAGATATATATGTATATGCAGGATTTAACCATGCAGGTACCAAGAATGAAGACTGTACAGTATAGAGATTCAAGATATCAAGATTGAAGACTCATGAGTGTCAAGAATATCAAGAGTTCAAGATTTCAATAATAAGTAATTTAATTAGGAATTTTGTTAACACTCCTAGAAAAGCACTAGCATGTTAAAATCCAATTTATTCGTGGAATGGAATCCACTTCGAGCCTGTTAAAGGGATGGAACCCTAAGTATGATGGAACCTACGAAAAATCTAGTGGAACATTGTTTTGTATCCGCTAACCTTTTATTCAAATGATTTTACAAAATTATATCTTGTTTTCAAAATGATTTCAAAACCTTCCTTTTAAAAGAATCAAAAACATCTATCCTGATTTTAAATATTTTTAGCCTCAAAATAATCTTTTTTTTTCAAAATCAAATTATCCTTAGTTTTAAACTATCCTTTAATAATAATATATTTAAGTTTTAATATTTATAGTTAGATTTAAATATAAAATTATAGTACATTTTATATATATACACCAAAATAATATTCTCTATATTTACTTATGTATTTTAACTATAATTAACTATTTATAAAATTTAAAATAGTTTTAATACAAGATAAAGGTTATTTTCAAAGAAAAAGAAATTACCAAAATTTCCTTAGGCATGTCGACATCCTCAAGTACCCCATGTCGATATGGTAGCAATTTATTTCAAAAATTTGAATTTCAAAGGAAGTGTTTATTCGTCATATCCTTTCACGAATGAACATGGCTGTTGTTCTACTATAAATAGGGGCAGTTTTACATGAATTTTCATTCATTTTTTCTCTGATTTCACTCCTCTCCTTCTTCCATGTTTCTTTATACACATTTTTACCATTACTCTGCCGAAATCAACATTGAATCTAACTAGATCATTTCTGGTTTGATTCTCTATCACTATCTCAACAAGATCTCAGTGCTATTCAGAGTTATAGACTTCTTTGTAATAAAATAAGCGAGAAAATGTGTGATTGTAGCCTGTGAAATCAATCAAGCGAGAAAATGTGTGATTGTAGCCTTGGAAATTAATTGGGTGAACTTGTTGCACGTGAAATCAAGTATCTCTACCCAGAGGATTGTGAATCTGGAGTGGTGTACGTCATGGGCTTGAAATCGAGGGTGTAATTTGTATAATTGCTTTTGAAAGGAAATCTATACTTGTGTGCGGGATTGGATGTAGGGTAACTCCGAGCCAGTATAAAATCCGGTGTGTTCTTTTCTTTATTGCTTTTACTTTATTTCTGCATCTGTGTTTGATTCTGTGATCATATCTGTGTCTGAATATTGCATACATTTGTGTTTAAATTAACAAAAACTCAAAAGATTTAGTAATTCCTTTAAACACTATTCACCCCTCCTTTAGTATTAATCGTAGCCTTAAGATCCGTATTCCGCTTTTTTCACATTTGGTATCAGAGCAAGGTTTTCCAAGTTTTCATAATCTGAATTTTGAAAAAAAAATAAAATGGCAATTTCTTTAATAAAATTATTATCATTATTTTTGTATGAATATGTTAGAATCATCATGATATTGTTGTTTAAAACTATATTTAGTTATTTTGAAAAGTCACTTGATTCTTTAAAAATTTATGTTGTTTTGCAGGAGAAGAGTTATGTCTAATGACCGTTGGTTAAAAGATACCAGTCAATCATTCATCGATCAAGAAGAACAAATGGATGTATAATGGCAATTGACAATGAAATGGATATCAGATCAATACAAAGCTTTTGAATCTCATCTACAACTTGATATGATACTGTACTTCTCTCCATCTACTTCGCAATGTCACTGATTTCGTGCGAGTCCGTCAAGAAATGATCAAACGAAGTTTTGGCGAATAAAGAGAAAAAGAAAACAAAACTGTCAATGGTATTCTTCAAATTGCATCCAAAGATTTGAGTATTTTGTTCCTATTCCTTTTCAAGATTATAGTTCTTGTTCTCACGGTCGTTTTGATGGGTGGATCATCAAATTCCAATCAAAATTGAGTGGGATATGACAGTTTGAAGTTGGCTATTCAAAACTGAAAACTGTATGCGGGATTTCCTGCATTTCTCTTACTAATTCGGCCTGTTGCATCACAATATTGTCCAAATTCATCATCAAACTATTACTGGATCATAGCCCTTGCCTTCCTCTTTGATTTTCCGCCGGTTTCATCCAATTTCGTTAAGAAACAAAGGAGTTATGTCGTCTAGAAGTTCGATAGTAAATAGAAAAACAGGAAGAAGAAGAAGAGAATCTTTTATGAAAAGTGGTGACCGTTGAGCTTATTTATTGTGGTTGAAGTGTCCATTCATTCAAAATTTAAATTCAAAGTTTTGGCGCCAAGTTGGTCAATTTACTAAATCATCTGTATCTTTCTCATACAGTCTTCAAATTCAACAAATGAACATACTACGCTGATCAGAAAAATGAGTCTGTCGCAATAGAACAGATCTCGTCGTCAAATTCTGAAAGATATAAATGTGTGGTTCACGATAATGGAAGAACAATAAAGTTAGAAAGATGGAGGAGTGCAAAAATTGGTACGCTTTGCTATTATTTCATCTTTATTGTTGCATTTAGGAATATATATTTATGCATTTAGTTAGGTATAGAAATTTATCTCTTTTATAAGTTTTGATATTTTTATCTGTATATCGACACATCATAGTATAAATTTCGATATACTAGACTGATTTTCTTTTTTAAAAAAGTTTTTTTTTTAAAAAGTTTTTTTTTAAAAAATAGTTTTTTTAAGAATGTGTTTTCTTTCAAATAAAATCTTACTACTAATTTATTACAACTATACTACGTAGAAAAACATTTTTACATGCATAATGCCAAGTGTCTTTACACATGTTTTCTCATTATTTTTTATGTTAATTAAATACTATAAAAAATTGGTAAAAAAATCAATATTTACATGTCAATATCTAGTCGTAAAATTAGTGCAAAATCATGTTAAAATCAGGCCCAAAACAATAGATAGTATATCTGAAATGCTGTCTTTCTTCTGAAACGTTTCGTAAGTGCTGCAAATTCGTTTTTATAGCATCTCTGTGCTTTGAAACACTGTAGTGTTTTAGAAATATTTCACAGCATTTGGTAAATGCTGCAATTTCTGTTTAAAATGTTTTGAATATATTTTACTGCAAAAACTTTTTACAGCATTCTATAAATGCTGTCTTTTCTATTTAAAAGTTTAAACTGTGTAAAAATAATATTTAAATTAAATATTTTTCTCTATTCTTTTTAGAGTTATTTTCTAACTTATATTAGAATATTTTAAAATTAATTTCATGCTTAAATATTTTTAATAATTAATTAAATTTTTTGATGTAAGAAGCCTTAATATAACACATGTTTATTTTAGTCTTTCAATCTTTATTATTTTATTTAATATTTCATTATGATATTTTTTTAAATTTAAAAGATGTGTAGACATGTTTTTAAATATTAAACCAATAATAATTAAATTAAAGGTTTTAATTAGTAAGTTAAGTATTTTATAAACATGGAAGTTTGGATTCTTTCATATTTTAAATAAATTAAATAAGTAGGCTATTAATTTTTATAAAAACCATATTTGATCATATATATAGTTTAAATTCATATTTCTTAGCAATTTGATTTTGATATTGAGTTTGATTACTACCTTTCATGAATATGTTATAGTTTTAATACCATTTATTACCTTTAAACTCTTGTCTTTACTACTCGTTCAATCTCATTCATTAGTTTCCTTAGCCTAAGTCTAGTAATTGGTGTGTATTACCTTTGTTTGGTTGAAGTGATTTATAATAAATAGTTTGACATATGTATACATACATACATATATATATGTACTTGTCAATTAGATATTTCTTATCACTCATGTTTATCTTATAATACGAATATCTCTTACCATAGTATATATCATCGTATCATTCTGCATATTATTATTTTTACTTTGTTATCAATTTATTTCATATTACATATCATTGTGCATCCTATTTCATATCACATTTCATTGCATATTACATCATAAATTACAATGCATGAAATATCATAATCATTTGCATCATAAGTTGCACTTCATTCTGCATATCATCTCATGTTACGTTGCATATGTCATACATTTCATACTGCATTACAAACTACATATTGCATGCATGTATACATAACGAGTGTATTTTATTTAGGGGTAGGGGAAGTTTGTAGTATTGTCTTATAGTTTAGGATTATTAGTTTTTGATTTGTTTGGTATGTTTTGATTGACTTAATTGTCTTGTTTGACTTGTTTGACTTGATTGATTTGTTTGACCTTTGATTTGTTTTATTGTTTGACATGATTGGATTTGATGTGTGTGTTGATTGGATTGTTTGAAATATACTTATACATATTTATGTGTTGAATAATTATAATATAATTATGTTAGTGTCTTTCACATTCCATTTACTATACTTTGTTTTAGTATTAGTTTAAGGGGGAGTTGTATAGTTTTATGGTTTTAGGATGGTTTTTGTTGATGATAAAGGGGGAGAAATATAAAATAGGATAGTTAGGCATAGATTAAGGGGGAGTTATTAGTTTTAAGGGGAGTTATTAGGATAGAAGTAATATTTTATAAACAAAGGTTGTCATCATCAAAAGGGAAGAGATTGTTAGTATTTGAGATGATGGTTTTGATGACAACAACCTTAGAATAAGATTATAAAATATAAATACTAACATTATAGTTTAGATATATATGTATATGTAGGATTTAACCATGTAGGTACCAAGAATGAAGACTGTACAATATAGAGATTCAAGATATCAAGATTGAAGACTCATGAGTATCAAGAGTTCAAGATTTAAATAATAAATAATTTAATTAGGAATTTTGTTAAAACTCCTACAAAAGCACTGGCACCTTAAAATCCAATTTATTCGTGGAATGGAATCCACTTCGAGTCTGTTAAAGGGATGGAACCCTAAGTAGGATGGAACCTACGAAAAATCTAGCGGAACATTGTTTTGTATCTGCTAACCTTTTATTCAAATGATTTTACAAAATTATATCTTGTTTTCAAAATGATTTCAAAAACTTCCTTTTAAAAGAATCAAAAACATCTATCCTGGTTTTAAATATTTTTAGCCTCAAAATAATCTTTATTTTCAAAATCAAATTATCCTTAGTTTTAAACTATCTTTTAAGAATAATATATTTAACTTTTAATATTTATACTTAGATTTAAATATAAAATTATAGTAAAATTTTATATATATACCAAAATATTATTCTCTATATTTACTTATGTATTTTAACTATAATTACGTATATTTATAAAATTTAAAATAGTTTTAATACAAGATAAAAGTTATTTTCAAAGAAAAACAAATTACCAAAATTTCCTTAGGCATGTCGACATCCTCAAGTACCCCATGTCGACATGGTAGCAGTTTATTTCAAAAATTTGAATTTCAAAGGAAGTGTATATTCGTCATATCCTTTCACGAATGGACATGGTTGTTGTTCTACTATAAATAGGGGCAGTTTTAAACGAATTTTCATTCATATTTTCTCCGATTTCACTCCTCTTCTTCTTCCTCATTTCTTTATACACATTTTTACCATTACTCTGCGGAAATCAACATTGAATCTAACTAGATCATTTCTGGTTTGATTCTCTATCACTATCTCAACAAGATCTTGGTGCTATTTAGAGTTATAGGCTTCTTTATAATAAAATAAGCGAGAAAAGGTGTGATTGTAGCCTGTGAAATCAATCAAGTAAGAAAAGGTGTGATTGTAGCCTTGGAAATCAATTGGGTGAACTTGTTGCCCGTGAAATCAAGTATCTCTACCTAGAGGATTGTGAATCTGGAGTGATGTACCTCGTGGCCTTGAAATCGAGGGTGTAATTGTACAATTGCTTTTGAAAGGAAATCCGTACTTGTATGCGGGACTGGATGTAGGGTAACTCCGAACCAGTATAAAATCTGATGTGTTCTTTCCTTTATTGCTTTTACTTTATTTCTGCATCTATGTTCGATTCTGTGGTCATATATGTGTCTGAATATTGCATACATTTGTGTTCAAATTAACAAAAACTCAAAAGATTTAGTAATTCCTTTAAATACTATTCACCCCCCTCTAGTATTAATCCTAGCCTTAAGATCTGTATTCCGCTTTTCTCACAATCCCGAATGAAATAAAGTCTATAACAACTTGCAGTTTGTAACAATATAAAATACAACATCCATTCATCTAATACCAATCATCAAATATTTATCACAATCATCATCCAATTCAATCAACAACATCAATATAGAATAGATAATAAATAACATGCATTTACTGGCAGTTCATATTCAAAAATAAATTAAATAACAATTTAACTGGTAGTTTATATGCAATAATGAATTAAATTACAATTTAATTCAATAATATTCAATTTAACTGAGATGATGATTAAAAATATGCCAAACAGTCATAAATAAATTTCTAATCACATCATAAATCAATTTAAGAAATTTTAGAAGTTGTGAGTGTGTTAAAACACTCACCTTTGAATTTAAATTGAATTTAAACCTAAAATTTAAACAGTCTCAAAATCCATCCAAACAAACGTCAAAATGTCCGGAATTTAAATACGATCACATGGGAACGAACCGCACGTGAAATGGACCTCGTATGCAAAAGTTAGGTACGTTAGAACGATTTGAACAAAAAGTAAATAAACAAATAAAGTAAACAAACATCATCTTCACACGTACCATTACCACGTCACCCTCCCTGGAACACAGCCTAACCCTACCTCGTGCCTGACCTTCGTACGCGACATGGGCCGCCGCCTTCACACTCGCGATGACCACTAACGCACACCGGTCAAGCGCTGCCGACCTCGCGTAGCGCCACCACATCACGCGGTGGCTCTCCCCCTGGCCGATCGAACGCCAAATTTGCAGCAGCCGCCACCCAATAGTTGACCTAATTGAATTTTGTACGACGATCTAGCCAATAAACGCTGAACGAACCAGGCCGATGCAATCCACACAGTCCCCTCTACAAAGCCCCTTAGGCGATTTGACAATCGGTCACAGTTCATCACGACGCGATAAACGGTCGAAATTTGCTCCACAATTTGCGGGTAAATAGTGGTTCAAATCAGAAAAAGAATTACAGATCTGAGATGCGCTCGTCGAGAGCTTCAGACTGATATATAATTCGATCTAATTTGTAGAGTTTGAATTTTGGAGTTGAATTTTGAATTGAAATTGAGTTGTGAAATTCAGGGTTTGTCTGCCATTGGGAAAGAGGAGCAACAGAAATTTCTATAGTACGGAAATAAGAAATAGAAAGGCTGCTAAGGTTTATAACGACATGTATATAGGTAGGTTAGAAAATAGAAATAACGTGTCAGATTTGATTTGGGTTAGAACGATAAACGACCCAAAAGCCCGTTCTGCCTCCGGAACTAAAATGGGTCAAACCATATATCAAAACAGATGTTTTTAAATATTTTAAACGCAATAGAACAGGTTTCAAGTCCAAATTCCATCGTATGAAGAAGTTATGCTAAAATCAAGTTATCCAAATTGATTTCAATTAATTGATTCCTAAGCATTTCAAGCCTGTACGATCAAACGACAAGCCCGATTGTTATGAAACTTAAAATCATACAAAAATTCACCGTTACGGATCCGATGAAACTGGTTTTGTCGAAATCCGAGTCAGTGGCCCAAAATGGCTATTTTCACATTATTAAATTATTTAATATTAAATTAATTAAATCAAATCTTCAATTCCAATTCTATAATAAGTAATCTTTATCATTTTTGATTTCTTAAACCTTCACAGTAATTTAGACAAGTTTAGATATCAATTTTAAGTTAATTAATATACCTATTACCATATTAAATTTCAATTTTAAATAAATTCACTAATTATCAATTGAAATTCGTATAAATATATTTATTTGATTTTAAATCTTGTTATTCAATCCATTATCACTAAATAAATAAAATTAACATTGGTTCATGGTTTATTACATCAATTTCTCAAATTTCATCTTAATCTCCGTTAACGTAATAATTAAATATTCAATTTCATTTATTTGCAATTAATCCAATTATTGAATTTCATAGTTAACATAGGATATTCACCCGATGACCTCGCGGACTTCATGCGTGGCTTGCACTACTCCATTCTTCACGCTCAAGTGATGGTGCAACGAATTGATGGCTTACTCTAAGGATTGGCTGGAACAAGGCAAAAAAGATGGATATCCAAGAGATCGCAAGACTTAACTCAAAGACGATGGAAAGTGAGTTCAAATGACTTAAGAAGAAGGTGGAAATGTGGGTAAAATAAAGAGTTAGGCAAGACATTAAATCCTTAACTCGGCACTGAGTTAAGGACCTTAACTCAGTTTCGAGTCAAGGATTTGGCTCGAGATGGCTTGGGTTTCCTGGTGTGATTTCACGCTATATTTTGGACTTCATTTTTATCGGGCCTTTGACTCATTGGTGTCTAATTTCTTTATAAATACCAACCTACATGCTACGAGAAAAGTGGGCTTCTTTCTGTGGAATCTTCTTCGACGCTCTTAAACTTGGAGCTTCCATTACACTTCACTTCTATTCTCCTCAAATAACATTCTTAACTCCATTATAAATCTAAGATCCGCTGGATTGTGGACAGATCGGATCTAACAATTTGTAATCCAAGGAGAGATCAACTAACAAAAAGTATTGATGTGGACGTAGGATGGGGATTCCACCAAACCACTATAAAAACTTTGGTGTATTCTTGTCTATTTTCTACGTTTTCTTTTACTTTCATCTTAACAGGTGCTTTCATCTTATATATGGGTGTTGATCCATTTTTTAGGTTAACATTTTGGTGCTTTCACTGAGAACAAAGCTAGATCTGAAAGCTTAAAATTTGAATCTGTGATTTGGGGAATATAAAGAGGCCTAATACTAGATCTAAAACTGGGGCAAGTCAACCAGAGCCTATGGGCTTCATGGAGGTGTCCTAAAATTCTTATCAATCCATCTATGTGAATAGAGAGTAGATAAAAAGAATGATATAGGAGATGCAGGATAGGGTGATAACTAGGAAGCAAGAAATTCTTGGAAGATTTTTCCAAAGGATTGGACAACAAGGAATGGCTAGAGCTGTAGGAATTCATAACCAAGCACAAGGAACCAATGCAGGAGCATCTGGAGTTAGAGCAAAACAAACTGAAACAATGCCCCCATGACTAGAGGGCACGATAAATATGAACCTAGGATAAGCTTTAGTGCCTAGAATAGGCGAACTTGGAGCCAAAGTGGCAAATCAAAATAGAAATGTATGACAGCAAGAGTTGGAACCTGAAGCCCACCGTTGGAATATAAGGCATAATGAAGTTATGGATCAAAGACTTCCATTGGGTGATAACCCCATGATTGGGATGGATTGGGGTCAGGTTCATTCTTTTACCCTGACTTTGAACAAATGATGCAATATAACCTTAAGCCGCTTACATACATACGGGATCACGAGCGGTCCTAGGCAGGCACTGAATTAGATGTTGGAGATGACTATTTAAGACTCCAGACCACTTAGACATGCACAAAACCTAGATTGGTTCCTAGTCATGCACTAATTCGGATGCTTAGGGTGATTGCTTAGGATAATAATTACCCTCGGCCACTTAGGCATGCACAAAACTAGATTTGGTCCCTAGTCACATTCTGAGTCAGATGTGTAAGATGAAAAATTACAATTTCTGCTTGTTCGTTTCTGATTTGATTTGAATATTCGAATTTTAATATTCCACTAAAGAGTGATGACGAATTTTGGTCGCCTTAGAGTCCCAACCAGACAGACGGGATCGGAGTGCAAGGTGCAAGTCCCATTGCCAGAGAGCGAGCGGATGAACTTGTATGATACTAATCACCTTAGAGTCCCTGCCGAAGAGACAGGACTAGAGTGCAAGAAGTAAGTCCCCTCATCGAAGAGTGAGTAGATGGGCTTACTTGGTCGTTGAGTCTCTTTGTCAGAGAGCGAACAGACTCAGTAAGGATCTGGAGAGATCGAAACCCTTAATCTAAACAATAAACAATCCGGAGAGATTGTCCCCTTAACTTAAATGTTAGACAATCCGAAGAGATCGCATATTAAACTTAACATTAAATGATCCAGAGAGATCGCACATTAAACTGAATATTAAACGATTCGGAGAGCTCGCGCATTAAACTGAATATAAGACGATCCAAAGAGATCGAACCTAAGAATGAAAACAGATTGCTAAAAGGATTTAAACGCCTTGTAATTAGAATAAAACAGTTAACCCAGGATGAACATGGAATGATTTCGATGCATAAACTAAACTTAGGAAGAGTCTAGAGTTTTAGGCTATAACAGGTTTCGAATGACCCATGATTGACAAGAGAATTTGAAGGAACTACACGATTTACCAAGATTGAAGTAACTGGAGAGCTCAGTTATCGAAGACTGATTACTGAACTTGCCCTTGAGCAAAGAACACCTTACATTCGAAAGGTGTACTTTGGAGGGCAAACTATAACCCGCTTTTTAGCAAAGCAAATTTCAACTGGACTTAGAAGACCGAAAGGATAATGAAATTATTCATGGACCTGAAATCACCTTAAGAAAGTCTAGAGAATTGAGCTTAGGAATTTTAGTTGGAAATTGGCTAAGTCCTTAATTCACCCCTGAGTTAAGGCCTTAGATCGACGCTGAGTTAAAACTTTAAAGCTGTGATGCCCCACCCCGAGACCCACATTAACAAAGAGCATTACGGAGTAATACTGTCTGTTAATGCAGAGAATAGGCTGGTTAGGAGCGACTATCCATAAGATTTGTCTTAAACAAGTATTGAATACGTCGATTGGGTGCTCTAATTTTTTTCTTTTACCATTCTCAAGTAGATCGACATACTCAAGAAATGTTTAACACAAGTCTACTGCAGCTAATGGATCTATCAGAACAAAATATAACAACAAAAATTACAACAAATCATACAACAACAGTCATACACATATGTTAGAGCATCAAGATGGAGATGGAACGACTTGGAATTTGGCATGACCACTTAGAGAAACACAAGGAAGGACTTAGGAAAGGTTCGGAATAGCTTGGCCCCACCAATGAAACTCGGACCCGAGTTAAGGCCTTGAGTTAGGTTCGACTTAAAGATACTTACCCGGTGACCTCTCAGACTTCATGCATGGCTCGCCCTTCAACATTGCTTAATACTCAAGTGATGGTGCAATGAATTGATGACTTACTCTAAGGATTGGCTGGAACAAAGCTAAGAAGATGGATATCCAAGAGATCGCAAGACTTAACTCGAAGACGATGGAAAACAAGTTCAAACGACTCAAAAAGAAGGTGGAAAAGTGGAACAAGTAAAGAGTTGGGCAAGACATCAAAATCCTTAACTCGGCATCGAACTAGTTATCATAAAATACCTCTTTTTATTTGAAATAATACCATTTTCAAAATCCTTTAGAGATTACTTTTGTTTATAAAACCAACCTTATAAGTTCTTTTTATATATTTATCTTATATTAATTAACTTCACTTAAATTACCATAATTCTTTTAAATTACTCAAATTTAAATTCTTACTCCTTTTACATTTACCTTTTACATAATCATTTTCTATTTGTTAAACACATTTTTATCATATATTTTCATTTCTTAAACCAATCTTATTATCAAACACATTATACTCAATCTGTGAGATTCTAATCACAAGATGTTCATATTTAAATTTCACTAATCTTAATTTCTAACTATATAACTTTTCAAAATATATACTTTGTAATCAAAATATAATCCTAGGTAAAATTATTTCATTTACAAAATTTTTAAAATAAAACCTTTATATAGAACATTAACAAATACGTGCTCATATATAATACTCTCAACTCATTCTAGGGTGTTACTCACCCTATCTATAATGAGTTACCCATCCTAGGGTATAACTAACCCTATCTCTAATGAGTCATTACCCCTACCAAAGACAAGGTTCGCGCTTAACCACTAGCTCTGATACCAAATGTCACGAACGAGTTTTTTGGACCCACCTCGGTAGGCTTTCCAACCATCCCGCTACCCTTCTACTTTTCAACATAGGGGCACTCCTGCTTTTCAACATGGAAGTGATAACTGTGGCACCTTGGATATGATTTTACGGCAAGCCTCTCGACTATCAACCAACCCTTTCACTCTATGGACATGTAGGGGTAAGAGTCTAAGCTTCATCATTGTTCGCAAAGCGAGAACCCCCTGTTATGGTGAACATAATCAAGCAAATCCGATTCCCAGTTCTTCAGATAGGAATCACCCAAATCCAATTCTGGTTCCTTCGTATCAATCATCGAATAAAGATGTTAAGTGCTTAAATAACTTTCAAAGAATTTGTTTCTTTTCTTTTATCTTCGAAAAACATAAATATGATCTTTTAGAGCATCCAGCCTTTCCTTTCAATCTATTCCACCCTTCATCTAAAAAGAGAAAACATAAGCCAGGTAAGTTCAAGGCACTGGTTGCTCCATTCCAAACCTTAGTTAAACACCTTGTTTTATCTTCTCAGATCTCACAGGTGGGGAAAATGCACTAGTTATTTCCGCATACTCGGTTTGTTAATACATTCAATATTCTTTACATGTTGTTTAAGTGGTATAAACAATTCCTCTTAACCATTTAGTCAAACTCTTATTAAAACTTTCAAATCATCTTTAAATTACTTAATTATTATTTTAAAATTATTCAACAAATATATAGGAAAGAATTGTTAAGTTTAAAGCTATATTCAAAAGGTTATACAATTCGCAGCATAAAAGTGCTAGGAAAGTGCTATATAAGCTTATTTGATTTAAACAACTTTTTAATATTTGAAAATTCATATTTTCCATTTCAAATTTCTTTTAAATTATTTTAGCAGATTTATCAGATTTATTTCATTTTTTATCATTTAAAAATATCATTTATAAAGAAATTCCTTTTGGGATTTCGGACTGCAAAACCGCGATGTTTTTAGAAAACTGCTTTGGACATATTTCAAATATACAAGATGAAATCTTGATTTTCTTTCTTTCTTTATTTCTTTAAACATTTTTAAATGTTTATAAAACATTTCTAACTCATTTTAAAACTATTTCCAAAAGGTTTAAGCATTCCATATACACCATTTCATTTTCAAAAGGAAAGTGATTTCCTTTGTGCTTATCGACATGTATTAACATGACTTAGTAAAACAATTTAAAAATCATATCAAACAATCAATACTTGGTGATCAAATCATATATAAGCATCCATATCAATCATAACACATCATCAATCATATATATATATATATCAATGTAGATGTTAAATAAAGTTTCTCACCATAAACCAAAGCGATTAACTTCCTACCAACATTCAAATTAGTCCATGCTTCACTAATTACTTCCTACTCCATTGAAACATTAGTAAACAACTTTCCTTTCCTTTGAAGTGCCGGGCCAAGGCTTGGGATGGAGGTGGGCCGAAAGTATAGAGAAGAAGTGGTAGAGCTTTGACTTTGAGTTCACAAAATTAGACCCGAAAAATAGGTCATCTTCTTTCTTGTTTTTGACTCTCTTCCTCTTAAAATTTGAAAATTTTGTTGACTGAAAGTTGTTTCAAATTCTTTTATCTTGAATTAAAAAAAGAATAACTTGATTTTGATTAGTTTTGAGGAAGATATGGTCAAAAGAAAAGGAGCTATTCTCGGATTTACAAATATAAAGCCCGAAATTTTACTTCAAAGAATTGAGTTCCAGGTATAACAAACCTCCAAATCGAAAAAAGTGATCAACATAAAAGTTGTACCCAATATAACTTCATATGGTTTAAATTTTTCTTTCTTAATTTGAATTTGTTATGATCAAGTTATTATCAAAACGATAAGGCCTATTCTTTGGCTTAAAAACTGGGCCAGAGAATGCACTGGAAAGAAGTGGATTTTTGACTTAGGTAATGTTAACATGAAAGTTGTAGCAACTGAAAAAAATAAATGATTCAAAAAATAATAATTTTGCATCTTGGTTCAATTTGTAGAAGTTATGGCTGAGAGAAGAAGAGGTAAAATATGGAGAAAAAAGGAGTTTGATTTGAAGATGATGAACATTGATTTCTTTTGAATATTTTGTAAATATTTTTACATTATTTCTCTCTAATTTTTTCATACAACTTGGAAGCCATTAAAGAGAAGAGGAAGAAGGTGTAGAAGCTTGAGAAAAGAAGAAGAAGAAATGTGAATGAAAGTGAAGAACCAGGTGGGTATTTATAGAAAAAGAAAGAAGTGGTAAATTTAACAAAATAAACTCTTACCAAATTACCAAACTATCATTACTTCAACCTAAAGCAACATCCACTTTTTCAATACTTAACATCATCCTTTCACTTCTTACTTTATGTCTTAGTTACTTAAAGATTAAGTAAAGAAAAGTAATTATTTTGTTGGATTTTGATTTGATGTAATTTGATGTTTACTTTTCTTACTTTTGTTAATTCTAACTTACTTTTACTAATGACTTCTAGAAGTTTTCTAATTCTATTTAGTAAAAATAAATTTTTTTATTTATTAAAATGTGTAATATATATGTTAAAACATGTTAACAAAGGTGCGATAATGTTGCGGCAACTTATTTTGTACAAAACGTTGATTTTCGACAAAACGTTTTCCGATAATATTTTGACGCTTTTATTAAACTATTTATTCATGTAAGCCAAACTTCAAAATAAATTTCTTATTATCTTTAAATAATTAAAACAAGCATATTTTACTAAAAAATAATATAAAACGATATCCAAATCTTCTTATAAAAATACGACATCGATTTATCGATATGCGATGAAATTTGTCAATTTTATAAAACAAGTTTTATATATTTATCGAACCATTATAAATTAAATTAATATTATTATCAAATGAGTTTGATATCAATTATATATATATATATATATCCTTTAAACAAATTTCTCGAATATTTATCCTACTTTGTCGGAATCCGACTTTCAATTTTATAATGGGAATCCAAAATCTTTATTCAATATCAAAAATAAGTTTACTATTCTTATTTATCATATAAAACATGATTTTTTAAGTTTTAAAATTCTAAATTTTAATATTTAAAATAATTAAATATCCCATTTTCAAAATGTTAAAATTATGGGTCGTTACAACCAAGATCCTTTGTTTACTAGTGAGTTTTAAAGTAGTCTCCAGGAGATATTGGACATTGAGTTGAATTTGAGCATAAACCATTACCGGTAGCCAGACAAACAAATCGAGCGGGTGGATTGGATATTGGAAGATTTTTTAAAGAGTATATTTTGTACTTTGGAGGTTCTTGGGAAGATCACTTGCTATTGGTAGAGTTTGTATATAATAATAGCTATCAAGCAAGTATTGGGATGACACCATTCGAGACATTATACGAGAGGCTATGTAGATGTCCATTTCGTTGATTGGACACTACATATAGGATTATTCTTAGACCAGACACGATTGTAAAGGCTTTGGAGAAAGTATATTTGATCCACAAGAGGTTGTAGGCCATGCAAGATAGGAAAAAATTATACGCTGATAGGAGATGCACAGGTTGAAGTTCACAATAAGTGACATGTTTTTATAAAAAAAAATTAGCTTACAGGGTGGAGCTTCCTGAAAAGTTGGAGGGAGTTCATAATTTTTTCCAAGTGTTGCATTTGCGAAAATGTTTACATGATTCGGCTAATATGGCTGAGCCGGGTCAGCTAGAGGATGTTGAAGTAGAGAGAGAATCACTTACTTCTCCATACGCCTAACTACATTACTGAGCATGGGACAAAATGACTCCATAATAAGGTGATAAACTGGTTAAAGTCCAGTGAGGAAATGATCAGGCTGAGAGTACTTAGGAACCAGAGGAGAAATTATAGCTTCTCATCCCTCACTCTTTTCTAGTAAGTTTTTCCTATAATATTTGCTTAGTTAAATTAGGAAATTGAATGGTGTGGTATGCATTGTTGTGTGACTTATGTGCACTATATGACTTGACTTATTGTACATCATTTTGCAGTCATATAGATTTTATCAGTTTATTTTTGGATATGTTGTATCTATGCATATATGTCATGATCATGCATTCATATACGAGTTGCATCAGCATTTATGCATTTATCACCAGCCATATTCATGATATATGTTGATTGATGGATGCACTTATTTATTTGCACTTATATTGCTGTTGCTATATATTGATGTTTATATCCAGACTTTAGTGGTGTTCCTACAAGTATCATGTCTTCTGTCGCTAGAAATGTTCGAAAATGAATATGTTTGATGTGGATTACTCTACTTGCTTTGTGTGTGGTATGGTTTGAGTGTATGTATTGGACATACACATAGTTGCTAAAGTATAGTTGAGTCTACGAGTTGCATTTTTCTATCTCTTGGAATTTTAAAGACGAAATTCTATTTAAGAAGGAGAATGTAACACCCCAAATTTTATAAAAATAAATAAATAAATAAAAGGGCATTTTGGTAATTTTACCTAAAGTTGAAGAAGAATTTCTACAAATGAAGGAATTTTAAAAATCTGACTTTTTCATTACGTCAAGTATAATTTCTAGTCCAGATACTTATATAAACATCATTAATGGACCCTAGATGAAGGAGATACAGATTGTTTACTGTAAGGCGTGTTTCGAGGTGAAACGATTAAGGCCCAAATGGGCCGAGGGGTTTGGATTTTGGGCCTATTTAAGGGAATTTACTGACTCTAATTCACCTCCATCTCCACTTCTCTTCATTTGTAGTTGTCGCCTCACCTCATATCCATTTTTTTCTTCCTTTTAAAATCTTAAGGTAAAACCCTTCAACCAAATGTTGAACCAAATCTCTAAATATGAGTAGAAAATAAATTTGAAAAGAAGGGAGAAAATAAAATAAAAATTATTATAAGCTAAGTGGAGGATAAGAAACACCAAATCAAATTGAATCAGAAAAGAAGAGTAAGGGATTTCTTCATAGGCATCGTATAAACTTAAGTGAGTTTGTCTACTTAGTGGATATGATGTAAATACGTATTTAAATTTCTCTATATATATACATAGAACTTAAAAACATGTATTTTTAAATTTAATTTATGATTTTTAATTGAATATCTATTGAATTAGATAATTTGAAAAACCATAAAATACTATTTTGATAATTAAAATTCTTATTAATTGGAGGGAGGGTAGACCGAACGAAGTTCAACCTTAAAATCTTACAAATCTGATTTTAAGTAATAGATTTGAATTAATTTAATGTAAAAAAGAGAATCAACATATATTGCTTTAGAATCACACAAATTTGCTTTTGTGTAAAAGATTTGAATTCATTTAAATGAATAAAAGTGAATCCATGTATGGGTCCATTAAAAATCATCTAAATATGATCCTATCAATTTTGAATAAAATTGAATATATGTAGATGGATCACTAAATAGTTATAAACAATCGATTGGACAAAGTACACAAAAAGTTTGGATATGATAAAAGTTAAAATTTATATAGATACTTATTTTAAAGATTGGATTATATGAATTTTAAAGTCCTACCCAAATTTGAAAAGAAGAGCTAACGATAAATAATCAAAACCAGATCAAAACAACAATTTAGAAATGTTGAATAAACCCCATTTTCTGAAAATTCAATCGATAAAAAATTTGAACTAGTTGAGTGAAAAAAACTAAAACAAGCTAAAGTCCAACTCATAAGAAATAATACATTTAGGATCAAACGATCAACTGACTTAAGTATCCAATCGACTAAATTCCCTTTCTATCGACTGGTAACTTTGTCTTGTCAATTAAATACGTAATCTAAACAAAATAATATGGTATAGGGAACCAGTCAACTGACATGTTAATCGGTCAGTTGAAAGCCTGTAGACATCCAGGTCAAACCTAGACCTGGTAACGACCATGTAGGATAGCTTCGCGAATTTGTTCCCACTTCCTTGACTTTCCTGAGCTCATGCAACTACACGAATCCGTGTAACATACAGGACTTTGTTTCCTGCTTTGTTGATGTTCTGGAGTTCATACTTCATGATGTTGTATAACATGTTGCTCAAAGCAATATGCGGTTGTATCAAAACTAGATGGTTTTATCGTTATTGTTAGCACCTCGGTTGCATATTTTGATTTGCAGACTATGAGAAGAGGGGAGACGGAGATGTCCACGATAATATAGTTGCTGAGTGGTTAAGTAGATGAACCTACATGGGAGTCAAATTATTTATTGATCGTTTTTTCCATAGGTTAAATGATATAAAGTGTAGGATATGCACCATTGAGTCTGCTTATTCAATGCTTTGGTGGCAGATATCGTCAGGGTTATGTACTTAGTGTGGGCCTACGCATTACGATGTATGCTTTATGTGGGTGAAACTTAATCAATTTACCATGGGGAATGTTTATCAATGAATAGTTAGGAAGTTCACTATTAAGATTATATACTCGATGTATTCCTATGTTAACCTAGTTTTTAGATGCCCAATCTTTAATGGAAATCTTAATAGACTATTATTAGATTTAAGTTTATTAAGGGTTATTGCCCTATAGTGTATAGATTTACTATTTTCTTATATGTGGTACATGCACAATTAAACACCATCAGACAGTGTTGATTATAAATGATAGAATGACCTTAGCAGCCGATTTGGGTCTTTATGGTCCATAGCCTGGTTAATCTCTAGAGACACTTGCCCCAACGACTCTACTTCTTCCCTTCGACCCGCCCTTCTACATCATAAATGGGTGCCTATTTGTCAAAAGGAGTGTAGGCATCCCCAGACAACTCCTCTTACCCTCCTTTTCCCACTATTGCGGGTAGTGTTGGATCCCTCGATCAAGGCTAAGGTCCCTCAATGTTCTCTGGGTTTGGCATAGATGCATTAGCTATAGGAGCCATAATCAGTCTGGGTGGTGGCATCAAAGACTTCGAAGTTGAGATTATTGGCCACTGAAATAGCAAAAATCCACGATTAGCTCAAGTATAAGAAAAAAATAGAACTTTAAGTAAGTTAACTAACTTTTGAACATGCCTGGCCTTTCCTTCTAACAAGTTACATGCATGATGAGGCCAAACTACCTATACTAGATTGATTGGCCACAACGGGGGACTCGCCCAGTGGAATAACATTGTTTCCAAGATACAAAGGATCATAAGTAGGACATGGCTTTAAGGAGGGACCAGCCTCCCTACCAATGCCCAGTTCTTACAACTGTCTTCTACACTACTTTCCTCGAAACTCTCCTTAATATCCTAATCAATGACCGACATCCCATGTCGTGGAATCGGGAACCCAATCAATGACCGACATCTTATGTTGTGGAACTTGGAACCTAATCAATGGAACTAGGAAGTCAACCAATTATTATAGGTCAAAGTTTTCCCATTATGTCATCGACACTACATCACTCAACTTGTCATAATCAACTTTTTTCCACTCCCATGGTCACTTACCCTCGATAACATCGTCATTGTATCCCTGGCACTCATCTATAATCGGCCTAGAATCTGGGAAAAGAATGTGTTCTTGGTGCAATTACATTATTCCTTGGTCAGTTTCTTTGATACGGCGGCCCGCTCTACAGCCATGGTGTGGGTTCCCCTCAACAGCCTGACCCAGTGGAGGTTACTATCGATCATTAAGACCTTTAGATCTCGGACATTATTGGTAGACGCCTTCAACCACTAGACATACTCGCTTTGCATTCCAGCCGAAGCTGGCAGATTCGATAGAAGCACCTGTTAAAGAACTTGTTAAGTAAAGGAATGGAGACAAATACAAATGGAGAGAACAAGTAAGAAAACTTATTATGGATCTGAAACTTTTTGTTCCTTAGTTCGAGATTGATCCCATAAGGGATAAATAAATACTTTCCCATATAGCCATGGTGGCCTCGCTAAGAATGCCCATGAAAATAGTTGGCTTGGTATTTTCTTAAAAGTGGAAATAAGTGTTGGTTGGATACCCTACTTGCTTCTAAAACTAGAAGAGCATGTTGACCAATTGAGTGATCGACTTAGGAAGCTTAAGATCCCAGCAGGTGACATAGAGCACATATAAAAAAGGGTAGCTTTTGGGAGTAAGTTGATTAGGGGCAAGCCCTAAAGCATTAAGGATGGAAATGAAGTAGGGGTGAAGTGGTAGCATGACCCTAACTTTAAAGTAGCTCAGAGACCATGCAGGCGAGGGAGGATGGTCTGATCGCTCGATAACTATGGGGTATCTCACCATCCAGACATTTCTTCCATGACCAACCAGACTCTTGGCCAAGTTTACCTTCCCTCTACTATTTCTGAAGCTTTGAGGCCATAAACTAATCGATGTTGATCCAGAGGTTGCCATTTGAAACATATGTGGCCTAAGTTGAGCAAGCCTACACCTAAACCTTAAAAGACCCGAGGGCAACGCCCCCGAGGGGAAGTTGGGCAACCGTCTGCATGGAACGCCCAAGCTAGGTACCCAATAAAGGATGGCTGATAACTCTAATACTCTTAAGCTAAGTCCTAGGTCTTACGATCCATATCTACTGTTCAACTTTTTACTTAAAGCCCTAGCCTAACAATTTGGGCCTAAAAACTATAGCCCAACACTGTACATTTTCTTAAAATCACAGACCACTGGAAAGTCCACCAATGTCAATCAACCCTATTGACATGGTAACGATGGTCGATCGACATCAAAAGGTGACCAAAAGGCATGGATTCTGACCAAGCAATGAAATAGAATCAAATTCAAAGATCTTCAAATAGCCAACAAATAAAATAGCAAAGCAAAAAAAAATTAATGGAAAAAGTCAAAGGGGAAGAAGGCTTATTGGTTTACAAGGAAGAAGGAAAAATATTAGAGTGTTTTTGGAGGTTTTTAATGGATAGAATATTTTCTAGCGTCGGTAAAAAGTGGGAGAGAAAAAGGTGAGGGGTATTTATATACCTACCCCTTTGCCCACAACTGTTAGATTCAAAAGGCAATCAGATCTCAACCGTCTAGCTATAATTAATGCTATTATCACATCACACGTTGGAAACATGAGTTCTCCTTGCCACGTCTGGAAAAGTGAACGGTCTCAGTTAATGGCATAACACCATGTGTGGAACGCATTAATGCAAAGCAGTAGGTCTAATTGGCAGGATCTTCTTGATTTGTTAAGCCAGCCCCTGCTCATAGAGACGGACTTGAAGGGTAAAATGTTGCTTAAATTTTTTACAAGTATGATTCGCCAATCGGTAATTCAACGTCGACCCAAATCCATGACAGTTAGCACTTCTTAGTCCAGCCCAGTTGGGGCCGCCAACATTCAACCTTGCTCCATCTCAGCAAATCCTGCAAACATGTCATAGATAGACCAACATGGACTCCAAAGCCTGGCCTGGCATGGCATGAGTCGACACAACCATCTCATATGACTTGACCTGGCTCAAAACAACCTTATGGACCGGCTCTCTTAGTCCACCTACGACGGGTCTCCAACATCCCATCTTGTCATCGTGTCTCGGCCTGTTTCTCCACGCTCCAGCCTTAGCATTTTCAGCTTTGTTATCTACAAGCTTTAGCGGTAACAGATCACTGTTGCGCAAGGAGCTTCTCTCTAGCCTTGATGCCTAGAGAAGTGTGCTAGACGTTGAAAACTACAACCTGTTGTGACTTAGTACACCTACCGCTACAGTCTGTCTGCCAAAAGCATACCAACTCCTATAGCATACCGCCTTTCTCAGCATAAAACACGTGCCTCTAACGGAATTATAACTAGCATGCTTCTCGACCACATATTATTACTGCCTTTACAACTATTCTCCATCAAATCATGAGACCAGATCTATGGCTAGGAGTGGTTCCCGCCTATTTCATTGTGCAATCCCAACCATCCACTGCCCATATCAGTTGCTATAAATACCCCTTGCCATCATCAAAGGGGTAGAAAATTGGTTGATCTATATACTCAGAATCCTCATTCGTAGCAAGCCACCTTCAAATAAACTCTTACATTCAGCACCATTGTAAGCTTAAGTGTTAATTTCTTATTATTCTCTTGTATTCCTTGTGATTATAAGAGATAAATATAGTAATGGATCTTTATAATGGACGTAGGCAAGCTTCAGCCGAATCACTTTATATCTTATGTCATGTACATTATTATTTTTTACTTTACTCCTCGATTTACATTTTTAAGCCTAGTATTGGTAAACAATCTCCACTAATACAAACAGATTAGTCTAATTTCAAGATTGACTATATTTTTAGTCAACAGTAAGTGACACTTTACTAACTATATCTTATATATAATTCCCGACGTTCTTTTTTACTTTGCTCATGGTCGTCTTTATGACCTTGAGGGTGCTCAACAAATCATAATGTTCATTAGATACCCATATCCATCGTATCACGATAAATTTAGGGTAATTATGTGACCCTTAAGGGCGCTCGACAAAGTTACATTATATTCCTACTTATCTAGTGATAATAAACATTACTGTAGATATTTTATGGCTTGAGGGTGCTTAACAACCTTAGTTGTGTAAATTACTATATATTTATTATAAATGATGGAGAGCAATTTTATTTTAAATTCTTAATTCAAAATAATTTTTATAGGTTATTATCGATAATGTAAGGGAGATGATGAAAGAGTTAGTAGTATGTGATAGGGGAAACTATGTGATATGTTACATATATATATATAACTTTATAATTAATCTTGTTTGTAATAAAGGTGTTTGATTTTTATTGTGTACTTTGTTTAGAGTATATAATAAGCAAATCCGTAAGTAAAATGTTATATGATAATAGTAACAAATAGTTGTGATTGTGAGTAATTAATCCTAATATAAACTAATATTTAGTTTTATATATCGTGGTCAAGATGTTTCAAGAAAGGATATTAGTATACCCATTGAAATCAGAGTACATAAGACTCTCCAAATATTAGGTGGTATACTACTCATGGCTACCAGGGACACCATGGGGTTACGTACTTGTAGTTATTTGATATGGAATGACTTGTTTGATAACAATTAGATCAAACAGAAAATCTCAATGTGATGATATTACATGGTTCCTTTGACTTAAGAATACTTTTAAAGTTCAATCTAGATAATCCACTTTAATTATAGTTAAATCAAGGCATGATGATCCATCGAGTGACCTTAGTTGGGTCTAAGTTGAAGAGTTAGAAGTGAAGCAATATTCAATAAAGAATTCGCCTCATTAGTTGTATAAGATTAGTATAATGCTCAACCGTAGTCAATTTAAAGTCAAAATCTCTGGCCAGTGTAGAACAATTAATAATAAATGTTATTATTGAACTAAGAACTTTGTTTATGGACTATTTGAGTTAAACATGGATAATATTGGAGTTTTGAGAAATACCCGACTCCATACATCCTACCGTGATATAGTGTTGGTGAAGATAATGTGTGTAAATTGTTATCATTATTAATGCTGCTTAAGGTAATATAAAATATGAAATTTACCTAAGAGATTGCAAGTGATGAATTCATCTAAACTATCACACCACTAGCTAAGGTGATGTGTGAATATTAATATTTGAATTATTCAATATTAATTGGTGACTAAGTTAATGCCATTGAGTCACACAACCACATTCGTAAATTCTTTGAAAACTACATGATTTAACTAGTATGCAATGTGTTATAAATTAGTTACACTAATAAATATTTAAGAAATATTAGTTATTAATTTATTTGATGTTTTGGGTGTTGTTAGTAATTATTTAAATGTGTATATAAATGCAAGCATCAATATATACTATTGGTATTTATTTAAACAGGTTTTAAATATAAATAATTACTTAAGGGGTTTAAAGTCGGCGATCACAACACTGCCTACTTTCGCAGGTTGGCCAATGGCAGAAGAATAGCCGATTGAATTTTTGAAATCCATCATAATGGCTCCACCTTCCACGGCCAGTTTGACCTCAATCGCATTTTCACTTCCTATTTCAAATGTCTCCTCGGTAGTTCTCACTCCTCATCGCCATTAATCGCTTGGAATGAGCTCTACCTCAATCATCCTCCTATTCCTATTGACTCTCCGTTTTCCAAATATGAGATCTTTATTGCCCCAAAAGAGATGGAGGATGACAAATCGCTTGGCCTTGACGGTTTTGGCCCTTTGTTCTTTAAACACTTCTGGCCCATTAACAAGACCGACATCACTAACATGTTTGAAGTTTTCTACTTTATCCCCTGTCTAATTGCTAGAATTAACTATGTGAATATGACTCTTATTCCCAAAAAGTCTAGTGCCAACTCTGTCTTTGATTTCCATCCCATTAGCCATATCTGGCTCCACATCTCCTCTATGGTCGTGTCGGAGCAATCTGCCTACATTCGAGGGCGAAACATCCCTGACTGTGTCACTACCACTCAGGAAATCATTTCTCATTGTCATTATGCTAACACCCCTTGTGTCCTTCTAAAGCTCAACTTTTCTAAAGCCTTCGATTCTGTTAACTGGAACTTCATCCCCAACACTCTTAATCGCCATAGTTTTCCAGCTAGATGGATGGATTGGGTTAGGCATATTCTACACTCAAGTATGTCTTCTATCTATGTTAATGGAATTAATGGCGGTTTAATTAAATCTGCTCATGGTTTGCAACAAGATAACCCCCTCTCCTCTCTTTTTTTTGCTCGTTGTGGATGTTTTTAATAGGATGAATAAGCTAGCAATCTCTCACAATCTCCATGCTATAGTTGGCCTCCCCAACTTGAACATTGATATCTCCAAAATCTATTATGTTGATGACACCATCCTTTTTTCTTTCCCATCCCCAGCCCATGTTTATAACCTCAAGATACTCCTTTACACACTTGAACTCGTTTTTGGCCTTACCGTCAACTTCTCCAAAAGCTCAGTCATCATGGTTGGGGGCACCAATCATCTTTGTCCCTCTGTTGGTTTGGCTCTTAACCACAGGCTTGAACAATTCCCTACCTTTTACCTCGACATCATGATCTGTCCTACCAAGCTCTTGCGAGCGTACTAGCAATCGATTATCTCTAAAAGCTCTAACCGCCTTCTTACCTCGAAAGCCTCTTTTCTTTCTAAAGCGGCGAGGCTTATCCTTGTTAAATTGGTCCTATCTGCCATCCCCACTTACTTGCTCTTATTCCATAAATTTCTTAGCTAAGTCATTGTAAGGATTTATCAAATTAGACACGCCTTCATCTGGCATGGCTCAACTGGAAACTACCTTATGAGTTAGCACATTATCTGCAAATCTACTTCTCGGGGAGGTTTAGGGATCCCCGACATCAAGCTCTTCAATCTGGCTCTTCTTGCCAAATGGATTTGGCACTGCATTAATGAGGAAACCTACATTTGGAAAAGCTGGTTCCTGTTCAAACACTACATATCGAACCCGTCTAATATCCTTCACTCCATCCCTAGTTGTAAACCTTCTCCATTCTGGTCTGGTATTCTGTGTTCATCTTTCTGGGTCAAATCATATGTCTCTATCAAAATTTTAAATGGAATCATGTACAACCTTCAGTGGGATTGCTGGATCAATAACTCTTCTCTTAGCCTCATCATCTCTTGCCTCTTCGCTATAGTCAACAACCATTCCATCACCATGAGTGAGGCCATTAAGTTGGGGATTAGTTGTTTCCACTCCAACCATGCAATAACTAGCCCAGCTCTCTCCCAACTCCATCTTTTCTAATCATAGCTTTAAAACCTTCTTCCATCCTCTTTACCAGATCGATATGTTTGGGGACTTCTTTCTAGTGATAAATTCTCTATCAGCTCCCTCTACTCCCGCCTCAATGACTTTGGCGTACACTACTCTTTTCCTAGGCTCTAGAGCGGTAAAGTCCCTCTGAGAGTCAAGTTTCTTATGTGGCTCCTAGTTTATGGAAAGATTAACACTAAAGACTGCTTAATTCACAAAGGCCTCAATATCGATCCTACTTGCCAATGTGCAACTCCAGCCTTGAAAGCATCAACTGCGCTTTCACCGACCATGATTTGGTGTTCTTCATTTGGGTCACCTTTATTGTCCACATCCTGCACTTGATCACCTTCCATAGGTCCTTTTATGACCTTGGTAATATAACTCTCAATCCCATCTTGTTGACATCTTTCTCTCTACGTCAGCTAGGTTATTTGGTCTGAGAGGAATGCTTGATGCTTCAATAACAATGAAAGTCCTCCCCTAAACTTATGCCACAAGGTTTCTCATTTATTCTCTAATTGGACAGGTTGTAGCTCTCTCCTTCTTTAGCTTAGACTAGGCAATTTGAAGCAGGACAATGGATCTGTTAATATCTACGTCATGATCCTTTCATTCGCTCCTGGCAATGTTGACCCCTCTGATGTGGATTAGCTCTCTTCGTTCTTGACTTCTAGGTGGCTGGAGTCTACTTCCTATGATATATTATGATATTTTATTTTGCTGCCTGCATGTCTTATGTATTTTGTTATGTATTATACATGCGGGATCTGTCATAAAACTCTAGTTTTATCGCTTTTATTTCCACCGATTAGGCATGTTAATCGGAAGACTACTTTATTTCTAATTTAGCTCTTGGCTATGCAATCTCGCACTACATATCCATTTCCCCAAATAATTAATTAACGGGCTTTTGAATGAAAATATTAATCCTTGCAAGTTCATGTCATGGAAAGTCATGCATAAAAGAGAGAGGGGATTGGGTTGATTGAAAATTGATTAGAAATCAAAAGAGGAAGTTTTGAAGAGTGAATGGAAAAGATTTTTGTTCTCTCCTTAAAGTAAATCCTCTCGTTGATTTCTTCCTTTAATTTTCTTTTTTTTCTTTCTCACTCCATCCATGGCTGCCACCTCTCACTGTTATGCGCAAATTTGTTTTTAATTTTCTGCACAAAATAAAAGAAAATAAAATAAAACAAGGAGGTTCATTCGATTCTAGCAAGATCGGGGGAAAACTCAAGCAATCTAAGAGTCAATTCTCAAAAGATTTCATGAAAGGCTAGATGTGAATAGGTTGTTTATTTTGTATTGATTTACTTCACATGTTCATACATGCTCATCCATGACCCATATAGTTGTATGTAATAATTTATTGCCATTATATTATATTGATGTAAAATTGTTATATATGTTGTTTTACAAATGAAATTCAAAGCAAAACAAATACATGTAATAGAATTTTCTGTTTATTTATTTTGGTTTATGTTAGTCATTTTATTCATGATATACAAACCACATTTCGCTTCATGTTTAATTTTAACTATACAAATATGTGAATAATCAGTCTATAATTTCGACCATGATTTAAATTGTGCAAGATATATATGTTCATCTAAAAATGTGTGATATATATGTATGTGTGTGTATTAAAAAAGATTTTCTATTCCGTACGTAGATTTACCAAAAATAATATTTATTTTAATCATTATGGTCATGTATCATTTAATGCCTGCACACACATGTTTGTAATGTAAAATTAGATTTAAAAACATATACCTAGTATGCCAAAGTTTAGTTACCTTATGTTAATCAAAAAGTTGGGCCTAACTTATGTTCGAGACATACGTGAGAGGGTAAGTTCAAGTATGCTTAGGCAAGGTAGCAAGTCCTTGGGCAAACATGTTTATAGTCCGTTAGTCAAGAAAGTCAATATGCAAACAGTCAAATGTTAGAGTCCTTTATTATAAAGTCTCGATTACAATTTGACTTAAGCAGCCATGAATGTCTCAAATTAAAGCTTTACAAGTTTTGAAAGTTATAAAATAAAAATAAGGAAGAAAACTAGTTCAAAATTCATCCCTTCTTAGGTGGGGAATACATGCCTATTTATAGAAAAATTTCTTCCTTGAATTATTGACATGTGGCATCATTCGAACTTGGATGGTTGAGATTTTAGGAAGTGGCACATTGTCGAAGTGACATATGGGGCATTTTGACATTGCTTCTTTGAGATGACATGGTGTAGTCAGACAAACCAACACATGGCTAATTGAATTTCTTTGTGCTTTTTAGACATGTAATAGTATTATTTTTTAAGCACTCAATAGCACTATTGTAGGTATGCGATAGCTTGCCAATTCTTGTCACTTGATAGCTATATATTCCATAATGAAATAGCTTTTCTCTTTAGTATGCAATAGCTTTTCACAACCTAGTACTCGATAGCTTTATCTTTTGGTATGCAATATCTCTTCATTGCTTAGTACTTGAAAGCTTTGTATTTTAGTTGCAATGCTTTGCATCATGACACTCGATAGCTTTGCTTTTTTAACACTCGATAGCATTACTATTGGCACATGGTAACTTGATATTTCTTGATACTTGATAGCATTAAAGTTATCATGTAATAGTACTTTGCACCTTGAACCTCGATAGCTGTAATATCTTTAGTATGCGAAAGCTCCTTGCATCTTGACCTCGATAGCTCTAATATCTTTTGTATCTGATAGATTTTTACATCTTGAACCTCGATAGTTCTTATTTCTTTGGTATGTGGTACCTCCTTTTTACTCATAACACCCGATAGTTCCATGTTGATAATTAGCTTTATTTATTCTTTCATCTCGATAGCTTTTCGATTTTAGACTCTCGACAGCTTATTGATTTCAGACCTTCGATAACTTATCGACTTTAGGTTCCTGATAGCTTTAATGGTTTGGCGCTTTGGAATGCAATAGCATGCTGTATCTTAATACTCGATAGCTTTAGCATCTTTAGCGTGCAATGGTTCCTTGTACCTTGATTCTCGATTACTTTTCCTACATAGTTAAATTTTTGGGTTAAACCTTTCCCCTTATAGAAGTTTACTTATGCTTTATTTTAAGTAATCTTATATCATTAGCTTATCTTTTAAGTTCTCTCTTTGGTAGGTGTAGCTCTTTCATAACTTATAACTAAATATTTCTCTTTCCTTTGGTAGTTCCCTTTTTGGTCAATATGTCTTAGTTGGCTGCCTCATATGAGCTTCGAGGTGAGATTAACAAAGCTTTCTTTTAGCCACCACTCTTTGTATGGTTGTTTTAGCTATGTTTAATGGCAAGACTAAAAAATTGATTATCTATCTTCCTTGGATGGTTTTTCTTGCTAATCCCATAGGCAAGACCAAAGGCTTGATTGACCATCTTCCTTAGATGTTGTTTTGGCTAGGTCCGAAGATGGAACCAAAAGCTTAGTTTGAGCACCACTCTTTGGGTGGTGTCTTTAGCCAGGCTTAAAGTTGGGACTATAAGCTTGATTGACTATCTGCCTTAAATGGTTGCTTTGATCAGACCCGAAGGTAGGATCAAAGTCTTGGTTCGACCACCACTATGTAGGTAGTTGCTTTAGCTAGGCTCACAGGCGGGAATAAAGGCTTATTTTCCTCTTCCTGGTATGACATGTGCTTTTGCTCAAAGAATCTCACCAACCTCCTCAGGTCAAAAGTTTCTTTGAACATAATACATCTCAGTTTGGAGGTTAAAAGTTATGCATAATTGTTTTGCAAACCATTTCGAAGATCTTTAGAAAAACATTTTTTAAAACGTTTTTCCTTTTTGAAAATCTATTTTCCTTAAAAATGTTGTAAAAGAATTTGTAAATATCTATCAAGGAGAAAATTTCTTGTAACCCATTTTATTCATCCAATGTTGAAATACAGTTTTAAATGTTCAGCATTCCATGTTCTTGCTATGCATTTCTGTCTGGTCTACTCAATCGATAAGTTCCTGGAGCTATTGCTTCATGGGTGACCCAGTGTCCTTCCCAATCTGGCCCTAATAGACCGTCTGCTAGGACTTTAGTATTCGTCATCACCTTCTTTGTACCGGATTTCATTTTGGAATACCCTTTCTCTTACTTTTGAATTATAATATTTTGAAATCACAGATATTATGTTGCTCGTAATGCGGCCTGGTCTCTCAGCACATTGATTATACCTAGATATTCGTTCTTCTACTCTTGGTTTGATTCATAAGCATTTGCAATTCTTCAGCGTGATGGAAGTTCAATCTCTGCTGGTAGCATTGTCTCAAATCCATACATTAGAGAATATGGGGTATGCCCAGTGGCTGTCTCTGAAGAAGTTCAATATGATCACAAAACAAGAGGAAGTTCTTTCATTCGATTTTCTTTTGCCTTTCTTAATCATTTTTTCAAAATGTTCTTAACATTTTATTTGCTGCTTCTACTGTCCATTGGCCTTTGGGTGTGCTACTGATGAGAAATTTTTCTATCTTATTTTTCTTATAAAAGAGAATGAAATTTTCACTTTAATATTGAGTCTCATTATTAGATATGATCTTATTTGGGATCCCAAATCGAGTAACTATGTTTTTTATAATGAACTTCAAGACTTTCCCCAAGATAATGTTGGGTAGTGGTTCAGCTTCTACCCCCTTAATAAAATAGTCTAATGATACTATTGCAAATTTTGTGCCTCCTTTTATGACAGGAAGGGGTCCTATCAAGTCAATTCCCCATAAATGGAAGGTCCAACGACTTGTGATGGGACTTAAGTCATTAAGGGGAAGTCATGGAATTCTAAAGAATCTTTAACATTTATCGCATCTTTTAAAATAAGCTAAAGCATCCACAGTGATGTAGGGCAATAATAGCCTTGCCTTGTTACTTTCTTTGTTAACTTCACTCCATTGGAATGATCTCCACAAAGTCCCTCCCGAGCTTCCTTTAGTAGCTGTTATTATTTTTTCCAAGGTTATACATGCTTGGAAAATTATGAAATTAAAAACCAACTTTTAAAATAATAATATTTTAAACATCATATCGAAATTTCAAGTCATTTGGATGTCATATACTAGGTTTTTACACTTAAAACCTATCAAATAATTCCATAATTAATCCAATAAATTACCAAGAAAATATAATAAATCAAACAAACATAACATGGCATAATGAAATCATATGATTCGGATTTAGGCAGAGTTACAAAACAAACAAGCATACATGATATGGATAACTATTATTCTCCTTGATTGGATGAAGAGATTGAGATTAAATGTATTTATTTGATTCTCTTAAGCTCTCCACTAGTTTCCTAAACTTTTTCCTCTTATTTTTCTTTGCAATGGTTGGCCTTAATCTTACTGATGTCTGTATGAAATAAAGTTAAATGAGGATAATGAAAGAGGAAGAGATTATGCTTAGGAAATGAGGCCCATTCCTATTTTACCCTTCTCATAAATCCTCCTTAGTATTCAGATTCTAGACATTCTTATTAGTTCATTACTTAAGCTTGACCAATTTTAATTATCAAATCTTATTCTCCTTAACATTATTTAGTTTAATTCATCTAACTAAATCTAGTAAATAATGTTAATCAAAATTAGGGGTATTACAAACTCCCCTCCTTAAGGAATTTCGTCCTCAAAATTACAACAAGATACACAACAAACATGTAACACAGATATGAGACATACCATTAAAATAAATCAGGACATTTGTTCCTAATCCTATCCTCAATTTTCGAGTACAATCTCTCGTTGTCGCTTCACTGGATCTTCACTAATCTAACTGTCTTGTTCCTTAACTTCTTCTCATCACTTGCCACAATACGCATTGGTTGCTTAACAATAGTCATGTCCGGTTCCACCACTAAATCTTCCACTATGGTCGAAGTGATAGTAGTCTCTTGATCACAAACATACTTCCTGAGATGATAAATATGAAAAATATTGTGGATTCCTATCAAAATGCTTGGTAACTCTATCTTATATGTGAGTTTCTCAATCCGTTCTATAATAGGGAATGGTCTAACAAATCTAGGTGCCAATTTCCCAGACTTTCCAAATCGAATTATACCCTTCGTTAGTGATACTTTGACAAAAACATGATCCCCAACTGATAATTTTAAGTTCTTGTGTCTCTTATCTACATAACTTTTCTACGTAGACTGAGCTTCTTTCATCCTTGTTTGGATTAACTAAACATTTTAAGTGGCTTCTTTCACCATATCTAGACCAAGAATCAATCCATCTCCTATCGCTAACCAACACATTGGTGATTTGCATGGCTTTTCATACAAAGCTTTAAAAAATGTCATTCTTATACTAGTCCGATAACTATTATTATAGGAAAATTTGACTAAGTGCAAGTGATCTTATCATGATCCTCGAAAGTCTAGTACACAAGCTCTTAATAAATCTTCCAAGACTCACTACAAGAAATTATGCATTTATTTGCAAATATTCGAAGTGTATTTGGCTAAGTGCAACTATTAATGCATAAGCGACCACTCCCAAAATTTTCTATTTCCCGCCAATTAAAGCATGATTACGTTTCTTACCTTTTATGTTTACCCCCATCTTTCATTTTCCTCTTTCTTCGAAAAAATTTCACTAAGTCCTAATTATCATCCTCTTCATTGTCACTTCATTTTTCCTCCACCATCGTCATCGCGGTACTCCTCTCCTCTCCACGTAGTCGATCGACTTCTCCTTCTATCTGCTACTATCTATTTGAGATTCTACATGAATCTTAAATCGGTATGGATTTTATACTTTATTATGTGATTATATATTGGTTTATATGCTTTAATATTGACTTTATAAATCAAATTGCAAAAACTCTAATTTAATTGAGATTCACAATTTTTCCGTTAATCCCTCCTGTTGTTAAAACATTGTCGTTCTATGGCAATACAACTATGCGGGATATGTGTGCTCCTTTTAGTGTTCGTAACAGGTGGTTACTGGCAGCGACCCACATCTGAACATCTAAATTGCTTAATCGAAGCTCATGTCTAAGCGGCCCTTTCATTTTTTTTAAATAATTTGATTATATATGCATTAATGCAAACTAATTTAAGGTAATTGCTACTCTGTTTATGCAGAATTAGAACTTCGTTAGATCCAAATGCTATATATCAATCTTTATGCATTAATTTTGACTTTAAAGTATGCAGTCCATTAATGCAATTTATTATTACCAGTGCTGTAGAGTTACAAATGAAATGAATCATAGTTGGTATATTTTTTGATGGATAGATCAATGAATGTTTATGTTTTAGATGAATGATTTATTTTATCTCTTCAAGACCATGTGAGCTACACTATAATGTTTTTAAGAAATATACGGCCTAAAGTAAAATACATATTAGACATTGTGATAACCGGTCAGCAATGAACAATCTAACTACCTATTGAATTTTCTAGTCTAACCCGCTTCCCCTTTGTGTACATTATACTTATTGGATGTCAATGATCTTTACCTAGTGTACTTTCCCACAACATGAAATACATTTTGCACTTGAGAGTGTCGATAAATTATAGCATTAATTTTAATATTCTTAAGTCTACTTGATTATATGTGGATACCTATTCTGACTTTTGGATTTGTTATGAATTATATTCAGACTTAACTATTATGATAAACTGATAAATAATATTGAAAATGATTCCAACTGCGATAGGCTGGTCATATATGAATACTTTTTCAACAATTTTGTATTTGCATGTGTAGAAATAACAATAATGTGATAACCCGGATTTTGGTCATCTGATAATTGGATAATTAACCGATTTCTTACTATTGAGATACTGATTTTATTTGTTCAAATAGAATTTTGAAAATTTAAAAGTATCTAGAAATATACAAATGGATTTGAAACTATAATAAATGCTGGATTATAGATATCTGGAAATGATAAATCTTACAGTAAATTAATAAATATATTAATGGATATGTGCAAACTTTATAATGATGAAAATTTTAGAAGTGTTCTTATACAAATATGCAAGTTTGTGTGTGTATATATATATGTATATATGCAATGAGAAGTAGAATATATGGAAGTTGTAAAAATATGGATATATATATATATATATATGTAATATCAAAACTTCACATAAGATATTTCTAATTATAATATATATATGGTGGCTAGGAAGCTATTGTTTTGAGTTCAATATGATAATTTTCAAGAGCTGTTTAAAATAAACTCTATATTTTCAAACATCAAAGATAGTATCCATATATATATATATATATATATATTTATTTAAGTATTAAAGCTTAAGAATTAAAATAGGATTTAATAAAAAAAGGTTTGTTATGCTTTCTTTTAAAATTACATGAACAATATGGTTTGTATATATATAAAAGTTTATAACGTAATACACGAATTAATATAAAAACATAAAGGACATACAATACATGTATTAGAACATTTGTAAGCTTTGTAGCATACAATTAAACATTTGTAGGATAGATAACACGCAAAATTACACGTAGCAACGGTTTCTTTAAATTGAAGTATAATAAAATGTTGAGAACCAGGCTATTTTCCAGTTCAAAACTTTTATTCTCAAAACTAAAAACCTAAATAAAAAATAAAAAAGAGAAAATCAATATTGTAATCAACATCAGCTTTAACTTCTTTCAAGTCTGAGCAAGAATTAAAGATTTAAACAAGCAAGGAATCAACTCAAACTTGAAGAAGATCAAATTCAAGTTGCAGATTAGATTAAGCCCTAATTCTGTTTTCTAAACCTTGTGAGTAAACAATATTTCTTAAGTTAAATTTGATTAAACTAATGTATGTGATATAATTTCTGAAGTAATGTTGATGCATGGATGAATTTAGATGTATGCATGTATATAAATATAATTGCCTATGCATATCTGTGTGTGTGTATACCTCTGTTGTGTTCCCAGGTTTAAGATCAACATAAATAAATTCATATCTTCCCAAAGAAACAATGTTAGACTCTGATATTTAAAGAGAGAATGATTGTAAGATTCTAATTTCATTTTTAAAAATAGTTTCCAATAAAAATATTTAGCAAATATTTCGAAAATAAGAAATAACAGTAAAATTCTTTCAAATTAGAAGTACTGAATGTCTTAATTTCTCATTTTTGATTATGTAAACTGATTTGTATTGAAAAATGATGAATTTTGATAGCCATATCATAAATTTTAAGATTGTGGTTGTCGAGACATTGCAAGTTGAATGGAAATCGATTGTTCGTCGATTTCTGGCGATTGGGAAAGTGGTGGTCGTCGAGATTGTTGCTGTAGGAAGCTGAAGGTCTAAGGTTCACAAGAAAATTGGTCGGAGGGTTTATCGACCACCGTGGTGACATATAGACGGTGATGTAAGGTTTTACAGCTGGGTTTGGTCGACATTGAATTTAAGGACGGTGTGTCGTCGTCAGGGCATCGGAGACGATCGGTCGTAGGGGAATTGAAGTGTGGTTCTTCGGCGAGGCTATGGACGAGGTGGCGAGAATTCCGATGGTCCGAGGCACTGGGTCGAGGTGGATTTGTGGGAGCCTAATTTTCGTCCCTGTGGTTCGATCGAACTCGATTTTGATTTCGTGGTCGATATGGAAATCTGGTGGTTGGAATTGAGAGTGAAGGTCATTAACGACTTGTCGACGGTGGAATAGGTGGTCGGATCATCGGCGAACCTCGGGGCATGTGCACGTGTGACTCTGTGTATCAGAGTAGGTTCTGAGGCGAGGAAGAAGAGAAGTCTCGAGGGAAACTCGAGAAATGATGGTGATGGCCCAGGTTTTGTCTCGTGTAACTTGCGTGTGGTTTTGCTTGCAACAGGTTTTAAAGTTTTAAACATATTAAGTTTTTAAAAGAAAAAAAAAGAAATACTCGGGTTTGGACTTGAGTACATATCAGGTTGAACCCGAAGTTAATTATTTATAACAATTTTAAAATCTAAATAAAAGCAAGTTTTTGAAATTTATATAAATCAAGTTTAAACCTTTTTCTTAAATAAATTTTCTTTTAATAAATGTTTTATTTAAATAATTGGTTTAAGGAAGTTGAATGATTTATGTTACATAAATTAATTAGTAGATTCTTAGTTTTATTTAAAACCTAATTTAAATATGTAATTAAGTAGTCAATTAAAGGACTAATATGATTTTATATTATATGTTAATGAAAAGGGATTTCAAGATTTATTAAATAAGATCTTAATAATGATTTAAAAATTAATAAAGAAAAGGTTTATCTTAGAGTTAATTAAGGCCTTGGATAATTAATGAGTAATTAAATTAATGAAGTAATTAAAAAGGAATTAATTAATTAATGATTAAGGATTAATTAATTAATAATTAAGGATTATAAATTAATTAATTAGAGATTAATTAATTGGTAATTAGAGATTAATTAATTGGTAATTAGAGATAAACTAATGTAAGTAATTACCTAAATGATAAATACTTAATGAAATAATTAAATGATTAATTTTTTTAATTTGTAATTAGATGATAATTAATTAATAATTAAAGGTTAATTAATTGAGGATAATTAACCAATGGGATAATTATTTAATGAAAGTAATTATGGATAATTAATTTAGATTGAAAATTAAAGAATGATTAATTAATGGTTGTAATTAATTAATGCTAAGTAATCAGGATTTAAAAGCAATTAAATTAATTAGGAATGGTACAATTAATTTATCTTGCTTATAGATGTTTAAGATGTATTGAATGACTTAGATTATGTGATATCTTTGATATGTGATTTGTGATGCTTTGTGATATGAGATACTTTGGTTGAACTGTGATATTGTAGGTTATCTATCTGAAATGAATTGTTGTGCAAATATGAAATCCTGAATATAAATTGTATTATTTAAACTTAAACATTTGGCTTAAAGAATAACATTGGATTCGGAGAGACTGGGGTCGGGTATCAGTAAATACCCGAAACCATTTCAATTTGTAATCTACAATAATTCTTTATAGATTTGATATGTGCAATCAATAGGCTGGAATGGTATAATTTATGTAAACTTGACCATTGAAACTATGTAGTGCTACTTAGGGATTGATTTGTGAAATAAGTGTTGGTTCTAACAAGTTAAAAACTCGTTGTGAGGTACGAGTTACCCTAGGTTTTTAAAATAAGTCTTATAATTCTATATTATCAAATTTTATCTGACCGTTGGTTTCTGGCCTGACCTCGGTGTTACTTTGGTGTAATGCTCGGCTCAGACCGAGTATTACAGATTTCAGGTTAGGACGTTATGGATCTAAGGAGGTGAGTTGGATAGCAGGAACGTATGGAGTATATTCCGTTGTGTAATAGGGTTGTATTGATAGTGGTCTGGAACAGGTTGTTACAACTGTCCAGTTAATTTGAGCATTGTTTGTACTCTGATGTATTAGATATAAATTGACAGTTACATCTTTCCTTATAAATGCTATTATTTGATTTTATATTTAAATCCGCTGTGAATGTGAAATTCTGTGTTTTGTTTTCTGTTCTTATTCTACCTTCTTCTTCTTTTCATTGACAATTTGAAACTTCCGGCATATGATTTCTCGGCACTTCAAGCGTGAACATATTAGTATCAAATTTTCGAGATTGAAAATTTCGAGTCGTTACATTTTGGTATCGGAGCTGAAGGTTAAGCGAGATCCTTGGCTCTAGTGGGTTTACTCATTAAGTATAGGGTCAATGGTACCCTAGATGAGTTGAGTGTGTGTGTGTGTGTGAGAGAGAGAGAGAGAGAGTGTACTTGTTATTTTCTTATATAAAGATTTTAAAAATGGTTGATTCTTATATAAGTTTATATTTTGATATATAAAGAAATAAATTTTCTAATTATTATTATATTAAGGTAATTGGTTGTTGAATTACTGGAATAAAATAAAATAATAAAAACTAAGTGGTAATAAAAATACAACCAAATAAGAATTGGATAATATGAACTATACAAATAAGATAAGCCAAAGACGGATTCAAACTGAAAAATAAAATCCTAAAATTTGTAGAAGTGTTATCAGAATGATAAATCAAGTTACCCTGATTTTATTTTCCAATAAATTGTGAGATAATCTATAGTGAATTGGTTTCCAGATATGATAATCTTGGTTATTATCATAAATGATTGTTGTATCTTAATAATGGAATGTTTGTTAATGATAAAGCAAAAAGGAATGTTTCAAGAAAGTAACATTTAGATAAATTATGAGGTTTTAAAATCTAAATCCTGAAATTTTGAAATTTGTTTCAAAATGTTAAAAGGAATAGTAAATATTTTTGAATATAGGAATCTTATTATAAAACAAGAAATGTTTTAAAGAAATTTGTTTAAATTTAAAAACCAGAATGGTTTAAAAATTAAAGTATGACTTGGTGTGTAAAGGAAATAAAATATGTATATATGTGGGATATACATAATATTAAAATGATTTGAAATAAACTTTAAGGTTGAGTTTTGAATTTTTCCTTGGAATGTGATATGAAAACCCAAATTGAAATAAGTTTTTAAACTTAAGTGGGAAGATTATTAATAAAAAGTTTAAAATTTGAAATGGGAATTCAAATTGGGAAAAGTTGACTGGATTAAATGAATTGAGATTTAACTTAAATGAATTGAGATTTAACTTAGGAAAGTTAAATGGGCTGAATTGAATAGGGTCTGAATTCTGGAAATTGGTAATGGGTGCTATTGATTGATGTTTGGATAATTTGAATGTTTATTTATTTTGACTTATTCTGATATCATCCTGTTGTTATTAATAATCTATGAAACTAAGAATTGGATTATTTTAAACGAATTAAGAAATGGATTGAGATAATATACATCCATTTCTGAAATAAAATGAAAATAAAACTTTATTTTTTAGCTATTTTGATTTTGAAGTAAAATTGTAATTATGAAAAGGGAATCACTTTGAATTTAAGGTTTAAAAGTTTAAAAAGGAACTTGTAAACTAAAATTGTTGAGAATTGATTTCAAAGTTAAAATTGGGTAATAAATTGGATTTTAAAGATTAAATTATTTAAAAAGTTTTTGAACTCTTACATGAACCTTGAAATAAGTTAAGTAAAGGTAATTTAAAATGGAATTTTGAAATTTGGACTCAGAATTAAATTGTTTAAAGATTTAGGCTGTTAATTAAATGTTGGTTTAATTTGAGAGATTAAATCAACATTTAACTCGAATTTATGTAAATCGAGATGGATTAAAGTTGAGATTTGTAATGGAGATAAATTCAAATGGAAAATTTGAATTGAACTAGATTGGAAGGGAGATTTAAGTTGAATAAGTTTAAATTCAAAGGGGAATTGATTTGAATTTAGGATAGGAATTGAAATTAATTCAAGTTAAATTGAAATTGAATCAATTTAAATGGAAGTGGAAATTGGAAATTGATTGGAAATGGAGATTGGGGAATTGAAAAGTTTGGCTCTTAACTATTTTTCAAATAAATTATTTTAATATAAACTGTTTTAAATCTATTTTTTATAGCTATTTACTGTACATCCTTTCTTTTTAAACCCAAACTATCTTATACTTGTTTTACAATTATTTTGAAAACCAATTACTATTTTACATCTGTTTTACAAACTAATCACTATTTTACAACTATTTGCAACTATCTAACTATTCTACAACTATTGACTATTTTACAACTATTTTACAACTACTTAACTATTATACAACTATTCAACCACTTAAATATTTTAAACCTTTCAAGCTATTTTCTAAATTCAAGTTGGTCAGAATGCAGACTGTTGTAATTGAAGTGATAACCCAAATGGATATTGAGGTAATTGTGGATAAGTGAGTAGTATTCAAAATGAATGTGGATAAGAAGAAGATTGATTTAGCTAATAATCAATGAAGTTAAATACGTAAGATGTACATATATTATTCTATTCGCATAATGATCCAGATTCGAGCACAGAATTTCGAGATAGTATATCGATCCGAGCTGGGATTTTTCACTCAATTTTCAATGGCGAACCCTGGATATGGATTTTTTTATTAATTCTGGATTTCTTTATCATGGTTAGGGCTTTGCTAGAAGAATGACGTTTTTTGATCAAGAAAACAGATCTAAGTCCGCACTAGGAAGTCGGGTGGACGATACTAGTTCGAAAGTGCAATTGTGTGATCGAGTGAGCGATCATACTTGATATACGTATGGATTATATATGTACATCGTACATGCTTAAATGAAATTGATATTGGAAATTTTGAAAGGTAAAAATGATTTTTGAAATAGGAATGTATATTTTGAAAAATATATGATGAATAAAAGTGGAAGTTGGATATCTTTTGAAATTCACTTTTTGAAAAGTAAGTGATATGGTAAATAATTTTTTAAAGGAAATCAAACTTGAATATTTAATTTGGCATAGCTAAAGTTATATATATTTGTTATATATGATAAACTCCCCCTATATTGAATCTAAAACCAGAAGAAAAGGTTTTTGAAAAATATTTGAAGTATAAAAGGGGAATCTATATAAGTGATTCCAAGATTTTATATATCTATGTATATAAATGATTTTTATGAAAATAATTTTGGGAAAAAGGATTTTTGGAACCCATTGATTTTGGAAAGGCTTTTGATTTTTGGAAAAATCAATTTTGGGAATTAGGAAAGTTAAGTTTGGAACTATCGATTTGAGATATCGATTTTGTGTAATGGAGATTTATGTAAATCATAAAGAGTATGATTTGAAAGATAATATATGTGTATAGTATAAAATGTTTTGAGATTGGCTCTGGGGAAAAAGGCGCTCCCATTGAAATGAACTTCATAGGAGATCCACGGGGTGATTCTACCTTGAGCCCTAAGGGGGAGGCTCTAAATTTGATCATGGGATGAAGTCCGGACAAACTGAAGTTCCTCTGGATTGTGTGTGGGTAGCGAAAGTCTAGGGCGCTGATGCCTACAGAGACATTTAGGTTATGCTGTGACAACAGTGTAACTCGATGTCACTGCGATCTACTGCGGACCACAGCGGAAGTTGTGTAGCCATGAGAGCCAACGGTCTACGTTTGATTTTGCCGTGATGGCAACATAACATCGGTAGACTGCGATCTATGAAGACATAGCGAAAGTCGTATGGCAGTGAGTGCCTACAGGCTGCATTGGGACTCGACCGATATTGTCTGCGATCTATGTAGGAGTGGTGAAGTTTCATTTGTCAGCGAAATTCGAGGGCGCTGATGCCTACAATTACATGGATTTTTGTCGTGATGGTGATGTAATCATGGGCGTAGCTGTGATCTATGGCGGGTTCCATGGCGTAATTGAGAGGCGTTGAGTGCCTACAGTTATCTATGGATTTTGCCGGGATGGCAACGTAACCATCGGATTAATTGCGACCATGGAGGGGGTGATGATTTCCAGAGCATTCTCACCAAAAATGTTTCCTATTTTCTCAAATATTATTTTCTATATTTTCAATAATGTTTTCTATATTTTCACCAAAATATTTTTCAAGTATTTTCATTAGGTGTTGAAAACAGGTTTGCTAAGTACTTATAGATCTTCAATCTCATACCTGATCAACGTATGACCGAATTTTTGTAAGAATGAGGATGGACTTATTGAGACATCAAGTTATAAAAATATATTTTTATAACAATTTTGGCAATACTATATAGATTTTTAAAGTGTTTTAAATAAAGAGGATTTAAGAGTTAAAAATTTTAAATGATGGAGATTGAGAGTTTAAAATGCTTAAAGGATAATCCAACTGATAATTAGCTATAAAATTAAATTTTGGCTTCGTTCCTTTTCGAGGACGAAAAGTTTTAAAGGGGAAGGAATGTGATAACTTGGATTTTGGTCATATGATAATTAGATAACTAACCGATCTTTTACTACTGAGATACTGATTTTATTTGTTCGCATAGAATTCTGAAAATTTGAAAATACATGGATATATACAAACGGATTTGAAACTATAATAAAGGCTGGATTATAGATATTTGGAAATGATAAATCTTACAGTAAATTAATAAATATATTAATGGATATTTGCAAACTTTATAATATTGAAAATTTTAAAAGTGTTCTTATACAAATATACGAGTGTGTATGCATATATGTTTATATATGCAATGAGAAGTTGAATATATGGAAGTTGTAAAAATATGGATATATATATATATATATATATGTATGTAATATCAAAAGTTCACATAAGATATTTCTAATTATAATATATATATGGTGGCTAGGAAGCTATTGTTTGAATTCAATATGATAATTTTCAAGAGCTATTTAAAATAAACTCTATATTTTCAAACATCAAAGATACTGTGTGTGTGTGTGTGTGTATTTATTTAAGTATTAAAGCTTAAAACTTAAAATAGGATTTAACAAAAAAGGTTTATTATGCTTTCTTTTAAAATTGCATCAACTATATGATTTGTGTATATATATAAAAGTTTAAAACATAATACATGAATTAATATAAAAACATAAAGGACATATAATACATGTGTCAGGACCCGATTCTTCATCTTACGAAAATTCAACATCGATACTCACTTTATCGACTGTCGAGCAATCGAATGACGAAAAACCGAACACTGAGGGTTTTAAGAAAAAGAAAAGAAAGAAGAAGATAGAAAATGGAGGGAAAGAAAATAGAAAATAGAACGGAACAGAAAACAACAGAACAATAACAGAATCTCACAATTCGCAGCGGAACAACATATAATAATAAATGAATAATCTTTAAACAAAGAACTATATCAGTTATTACATTTTATACATTACATTTCATTACATCACATCAAAGTGTACAACAACAACAACAACAAACAGTGCAGCGGAAAAAGAAATACTATATACTAATAATACGCCATGCCCTCCAGCTTGCCGAGCAACTCCAGAATATCCTGATAAACCTTAACTCTTGACTGCCCGTGTGGAAATTGGTGGGCACCCAGAGTTTAGGAAGGAAAACAATAAACTCCGAGTCAGTCATGTGACTGGTGTGAGAACTCAAAACAGTTTATTTATCTTTAAAATCAAAATAGAGGAATATTTTTAAAGTCAATTCGCAATGCTTTTAAAAATGAGACTACCATAAGGCCTTCCGCACACACACACAATGCAAACGCAGAATCGGAGGAGATTTCTCCTTATGATAGTCAAAGATGCTTGATACGCATTAAAAAAAGAACATTTGATATTATTACTAGTGCATAGTGTAGAAAAAAATTCATTTCGAAAGTAGAATATAAATCTTAGCCAGCATAGACATTTCGAACTATGCCTACTATAGCTACCATCTAAACAGTGGTGACCACCATAAGTAAATGGCAGGTTCTACAACTAATACCGTACAAGGTTTCATATTGGGAATTGGATTTCCAACGAATGATCAGGCCAAGGAACTTCCCATTGCCACATGAGAATGCCTCTGGATGGACATCCCCGAGAACCAAACCGGATCTCTGCCAATACAAGGCCGGGTTACCCCTAACTGAGTAACAACTGACCGAATATGCCATCCCCCGGTCCTTTGCGACCTTTATCCGAGAGCTCTCTAATCAATTCACACAATCATAATAATAAAGTGTTTCAACATGAGTAAGTATCTGGGCTCCATACCATGATACCACCCTTTTCCAGAAGGAAATGCACATATCCTAAAGGGCGCTACCCCTCATAACCTTGCCGCATCTTTCCTGTTTTGACCATTTCCGGTGTGTGAGGCTCGACGAAGTCTCGTCCACAAAAACATACTTTATACAAAAGCCATGCTTTGGGTCAACAAATGATCATAGAAATGATCACTAAGATAGACGATCAAATAAATGATCCTATCACAAATAATCAACACAATGATCATTTCAGCAACACTCAGCATGTCACATTACCAAATTGGGAATATATCGCTGATAACTTCAACTACATAACCTCTGAGCTCGTATGTCTCAGAGAAGGGTGTTAAGCTAAAAGAATAAATCCTCCGCCACCAACAGAAATATATTTGAAAGAAATCGGCTTTATATCTCAAATTGTAATGTCAGGCATACAATCCATACAAGTCTGTTCCGGGCTCGAACAGAACCGAAGGCACTTACAAAGAAGTCCTTGCAATCCGGATATCCACAATCCTGATCGGATTCCCCATCACATATGGAGAACTCTATACCGGAGCAACTCGATGCAGAGTCAATCGATAGGTCATCCTATCGCTCTCGCAAATATCCGGTCTTCAACACCGATCATCAATGCTATCAATTACGTCGTATCACTATTCGGAATGGGTAATCCGAATAACGAGCGCAATAATTTAAAAATAAGTGTGCATTCAAATTCAAGCAAATCACAACAAATACCTTTCAAAGGTAAATATTGATAGTCGGTTATTGAACTATCAATGGATATGCACACATCACCAGATTCCAAATAATTTTTCAAATTATTTATTTTCCAAAATATCTTTACAAGATATATGATTTTCAATACTTTAAAAATAAATCAATATTTATTTTTAAACAAATTCCTCTTTATTTTATAAATTCCATAGTGAATTTATAATTCCCAAAATATCTGTGAATATACGTTTCAATTCGATTTCTAATATTCATTTTCCATTTATCTTCAAAAAGATAAATTCTCAAAATATTCACTTATTTATTGGAAGACAATTACATACTTATTAAAAATAAGTAATTCACAAATCTTTTTATTTTCTACACTTGGAAAATATTCAATATACTTAAATCGAAATTTAGTATATATTTCATTCTATTAAGGAAATCATTCTCTTAACATACTTATTTGGGCCAAAACGAATGTTACGTAAAACATCGTTACGACAACCCAAAATCACTAGTATAGGGATTCGAAATTAAAATAGATATATAAATCCCAATACTATACAAAACATTTCCTTTCGGAAATCATTTACTATAACAACAGTGTTATAGTCTACCATTTCCTTTTATTTCTCGAAAACGTCTATTTCAACAATGAATGTTGAAATCTATGGTTTCGAATCTCAACACCTTTTAAAACATCGTTAGATCGTTTTAATTTTATTTAAAACATCACATTCAAAACAATTTCTTTAACGTATTATTTACTATTCAAAAACGTGAATATACTACGTTAACTAACTTCATCATTTCTATTCATTTCATTTCAAAGGATTATTCACTGTCTAGAACGTGAATATAACTCCATAAACAAGTTATAACAATTTACTTATCAAAATAAGTCGTTTGCGAATTTATAAAACAACGTTTATAAATTCTATTTCTATTTACTTTATATCAATTCCTTTTATAAATTCCTTTATTAACCTATTCCAGTTTATAACTCAATTATAGACTAAAAGTTCATATTATAAGTTAAATACTTATAATTTATTCGTTTACAAAAATCGTTCCTTTGAACTTCATAATTATAAATCCTATAACTTATAAGATTCAATGATTTATCCAAAACCATTCTTTTAATAACTTTATAAAATTTATAAATCTTACTATTTATAAATTTCATTTATAACTTCACCATTTAAAATTTTATAAATTCCATTCACTTATGCAATCCATTTTCACTTCATTCAAACACTTATAAAAACTCGTTTTATAATGTCAATATTTCAATTTATAAATATCCATTTATAAATCTCTTAATATAAATCAATTTATATTATCCTTTAAAACGTCTTCAAATTCCTTTATAATTTCACCATTTTGATTTATAAAATAATCAAATTTTATAAATCCTATATTTAAACTTTTCACAATAAATTCAAAAATCCCAATTTAAATTACTTTATAAGATCATTAATACCATATTTTCAAAAAATCAACTTTTAACTATATTTCTCAAAAATCATAATTTTTATAATATTAAAAATTATAACGTTTATTTATTTAAAATGGATCAATTCCTAAAATATAGTATACTTCAAAAATCACTTTAAACATCATTTTTAAAATTCCAAAATTTGGCCTAGTGATGCTACACACCAAATAGCCAATCACGACAACAACGATATCATATATCGATATGATAATCCATCAAATATCAAAATATCTGAAATCAAATAAATACTGTTGAGGAATCCAGTTGGATCCCTCCAACCTGTTTTCCTGCATCCATAAACATTAGCACAATACCAATTCCGCTCCAGTACGGAATTATCGCGGTATATGGGATTTAAAATATTATCCGCTTAATAGACGACGCAATAGGGTCTCATCCGCTAAACAAATGCGGGAAATCAATAACTGCAATATATACATATGCCAATATATATATATATTGCTATCATATATAATACCAATTTCACTGTTTATGAAATATTCGCGGTATATGTTTTTAATAAATAACATCCGCTTACTAACGGCATATAATGTCTATTTTAACAATCAATAGATAACAATCATCATTCAAACATGCATTCAAATATTTTAAATCTAACTATTTAAAATTAAAATCGAAACTGATTCGATTGAGTGAGAAATTCTCACCTTGATTTCAATTTCGTTTTTAGCGATTTATTTCGAATAAAATTAAACGGACATTTTATTTTACACGAAATTCTCACTAACTCCAAACGACTCCAATCCAATTCCATCGCGTAGTGCTCGTCCATACCATTCCAACGCAACTGGTTTCGCGCGTTTTCGACCTCGTATGAAAAAGATATGCATTATACAAGTTTACTCGAATTTTATAATTAAAATTACAACATAATTAACTATATTAAACCTAAGCAAATCCTGGCCATTGGATCCACTGCCCCACATCAAGACCGTCCACTCCATCTCCCTCACGTTCGTTCCCAGTGCAACATCACGCACGCAAGAACCCACCTTCACGTCCAAATCCCTAACGGCCGCACCCCCCTATCGATGACGTAACGTCGATCAACCACTGCCGTTGCGAAGCTCCACGCTAGTGCCACCTTCGTCCCCGGCCACGGCAGGCTCGGTTCACTCCTTTGCTCGAAAAACGAGCTCGAACCCGCTGCCTTCACACACGAACTGCCGCCAATCCACAACGCCTATGACGATCTCCACCGTTGAGATCAAAGATCTCAAGGTGCTCTACCTTTTTGTAGTTGATCATTTCTGTTAAAAGTGAATGGATTTCGAGAAAAAGGAGGAGGAAGACAAGTGTATATCGGCCATTAAAACCTTATAGGCGGCGGCCTGTTAGATTAGGGTTTTATTTTTTTTATTTTTGTGATTTTAAGGTGTATTTATAGAGAATTTTCGAACACTATTCATCCGGGAATTCCAAACTCCGATTTACGCGCCGTAACCCGCGTTTCTAGGGTTTACCCCGCGTTCCGGACACAATGGAACAGGTTTCGAAAGCTAATTCGGACATCTGTGCGAGTTATGGCTATAAACGTTCAATTTAAATTAAACCGATTTAAACGATTTTCTAGGCGTTTTAATTTATACCGGACAAACGGTAAATCCAATTGACACAAAATTTGAAACCTTACAATAATATCACATTACGGATCCGATGAAACTAGTTTCGTCGAAATCCGAGACTTTTTGAAAAATGGCTATTTTAACTCGCCAAATTAATATTAAAAATAAATCAATGCGTTTCGAGCTGCCACGATCAAACGATAACTCCGATTGACACGAAAATTGAAATCAGATAATAACTAACTATTACGGATCCAATGGAACTGGTTTCGTTCAATTCTGAGACTGTTCAAAAATTGGCTATTTTACATTCGATAATTAAATATTAAAATATTCAATTTTCACAAATTAACTCTTAATTCGATTTTAAAAGTTCTAAAATATCATTCTAACTTCAATATGATAAAATAAAATTTTACAAATCAATTTCAATCATATTTAACTCGATTTTCAATTATTTCCATAATTAACATATTAAATTATCGATTTAATTATCCAATTAAATCCAATTATTCAAAATAAAATTTATTCGACTTATAAATTCACTCAATAATATTTAAAATTAATTAAATATTCAAATTTTAATTAATAAAAATTTTGGGTCGTTACAATCTTCCCCCCTTAAAAGAATTTCGTCCTCGAAATTAACAAGTAAGAAAAGTTACAGAATCTATTAACTTTCCCAAAATCCATAATTAATTTCTTACAATAACTTTACTAAGCTTCCAAAATTATACTTGGTTATCTTCTCAAAAACTACTACTATTGTTTAACTTTCAACTTCTAAATCAAAGTTAAAGTTTTCAAAATTTTCCAATTTTCTCAAATTTTTTTAACGCCTTAAATTTTCGGAAAAATTCGCCATAGTCTCCTTTGCGCGGCTCGATCCAAAAAAAAATGACAGTATATATATCAAAAATATACATCTCATCAAGTAATGAGGCATCCCGAAGGGAAAAAGTATAAAAGTACGGTATGTAATCCGAGATATGTACCTTATATTTTATTAGCAAGCATATACGGCTAATATAGCGCGAAAGCGAGCTCCAAATGCGAAGCAAACGCGATCCGCACCTACTAATCACTCAACAAACAACATGAGAACATGCATATAGACAATAGTATCAATATACAACATATAGCAACATAATAACTATACATGCCAACATAGAAATGCATTCAATAGCAATATATATTCAACCATCAACCAACTAACATCCATAACCAACAAATATTCATTCATATTCTCATTAATATTCAATGAATTGGTTTTCCATTTAAATCATATTTGATTCATTAACAGTGGATGTTCTTACCAACATTCATTTTCAATTAGTTTATATTTACTAATTCATATTCAAGTTGGTTTACTTCCAAATCAAATTCAATTCTACTTAAGATTCACTTAACTTCCAATTGAATTTCAATTACTTTAGCTTTCAATTTCATTAACTCAATTTCATTAACACTTAATGAATTATATACAATCAACTAACAATCAAATAACAACCAATGTATATTAATTACAACCAAATTCCTTTGCTTATATTCATTCAATTTGATTTAACACCATCACTTTCAATTGGTTTAATTAAATTGATTTGCATTCAATTATTCAACTTCCAATAACTTTAGATTTTAATGAATTAACACTTATATTCATTATTTCATATTAACTTAATTAACATTCAATTGATTTACATTCAATCCATTCATTCAATTCAATTACAAAAGTTGAATTTCATTTATATAACTCAAGTTCACATTTATCACTTAACTTTAATAATTTACTTTGATACCCATATCAACTTCATTCAATATCACTTAAGTTATACTTCCATTTTTACAAAAATTACTTTGTTTTACTTAACTTAAATTCCCACTTATAAATCAATTCAGCTTCCAATTCTAAAGTAAATTTCCATTTAACCTTAAATTCATTTTTATTTACAACTCATATTCATAAATATATCCATATAGTTTCACTTCTTACATATATAAGTTTATTTCTCAATTGTAAATCACTTTAATTATAATTCAATTCTTATAATTCTTTTGCTTATACAATTCTTCTTTTACTTAGATTATTCAAACAACTAAACTATCAACTTATATACACTTTAATAATTCTGAAAAAATTATTCCTTTATATATAAAATATAATCAAGGTAAAATTATTTCATTTACCCAATTTTAAAATCAATATTGTGTCGAATTGTTCTATTCAAGTGTTTAGAAACCCCTTCGATTCAGTTTCGAGGCTGCGCCGACGAAGGTTCATATACCACTCAACAAACCAATCATCACAATATAAAACAATTTTATATTCACTAACAAATACGCTCTCATATCTATTATTACACTCAAACTCATTCTAGAGTACTACCGACTCTATCTCTAATGAGTAATACCCAACAGAACCATGGTTGTCGCTTAACCATAAGCTCTGATACCACATTGTCAGGACCCGATTCTTCGTCTTACGAAAATTCAACATCGATACTCACTTTATCGACCGCCGAGCAATCGAATGACGGAAAACCGAACACTGAGGGTTTTAAGAAAAAGAAAAGAAAGAAGAAGATAGAAAATGGAGGGAAAGAAAATAGAAAATAGAACGGAACAGAAAACAACAGAACAATAACAGAATCTCACAATTCGCAGCGGAACAACATATAATAATAAATGAATAATCTTTAAACAAAGAACTATATCAGTTATTACATTTTATACATTACATTTCATTACATCACATCAGAGTGTACAACAACAACAACAACAAACGTTCAGCGGAAAAAGAAATACTATATACTAATAATACGCCATGCCCTCCAGCTTGCCTCCAGCAACTCCAGAATATCCTGATAAACCTTAACTCTTGACTACCCGTGTGGAAATTGGTGGGCATCCAGAGTTTAGGAAGGAAAACAATAAACTCCGAGTCAGTCATGTGACTGGTGTGGGAACTCAAAACAGTTTATTTATCTTTAAAATCAAAATAGAGGAATATTTTTAAAGTCAATTCGCAATGCTTTTAAAAATGAGACTACCATAAGGCCTCCCGCACACACACACAATGCAAACGCAGAATCAGAGGAGATTTCTCCTTATGATAGTCAAAGATGCTTGATACGCATTAAAAAAAGAACATTTGATATTATTACTAGTGCATAGTGTAGAAAAAAATTCATTTCGAAAGTAGAATATAAATCTTAGCCAGCATAGACATTTCGAACTATGCCTACTATAGCTACCATCTAAACAGTGGTGACCACCATAAGTAAATGGCAGGTTCTACAACTAATACCGTACAAGGTTTCATATTGGGAATTGGATTTCCAACGAATGATCAGGCCAAGGAACTTCCCATTGCCACATGAGAATGCCTCTGGATGGACATCCCCGAGAACCAAACCGGATCTCTGCCAATACAAGGCCGGGTTACCCCTAACTGAGTAACAACTGACCGAATATGCCATCCCCCGGTCCTTTGCGACCTTTATCCGAGAGCTCTCTAATCAATTCACACAATCATAATAATAAAGTGTTTCAACATGAGTAAGTATCTGGGCTCCATACCATGATACCACCCTTTTCCAGAAGGAAATGCACATATCCTAAAGGGCGCTACCCCTCATAACCTTGCCGCATCTTTCCTGTTTTGACCATTTCCGGTGTGTGAGGCTCGACGAAGTCTCGTCCACAAAAACATACTTTATACAAAAGCCATGCTTTGGGTCAACAAATGATCATAGAAATGATCACTAAGATAGACGATCAAATAAATGATCCTATCACAAATAATCAACACAATGATCATTTCAGCAACACTCAGCATGTCACATTACCAAATTGGGAATATATCGCTGATAACTTCAACTACATAACCTCTGAGCTCGTATGTCTCAGAGAAGGGTGTTAAGCTAAAAGAATAAATCCTCCGCCACCAACAGAAATATATTTGAAAGAAATCGGCTTTATATCTCAAATTGTAATGTCAGGCATACAATCCATACAAGTCTGTTCCGGGCTCGAACAGAACCGAAGGCACTTACAAAGAAGTCCTTGCAATCCGGATATCCACAATCCTGATCGGATTCCCCATCACATATGGAGAACTCTATACCGGAGCAACTCGATGCAGAGTCAATCGATAGGTCATCCTATCGCTCTCGCAAATATCCGGTCTTCAACACCGATCATCAATGCTATCAATTACGTCGTATCACTATTCGGAATGGGTAATCCGAATAACGAGCGCAATAATTTAAAAATAAGTGTGCATTCAAATTCAAGCAAATCACAACAAATACCTTTCAAAGGTAAATATTGATAGTCGGTTATTGAACTATCAATGGATATGCACACATCACCAGATTCCAAATAATTTTTCAAATTATTTATTTTCCAAAATATCTTTACAAGATATATGATTTTCAATACTTTAAAAATAAATCAATATTTATTTTTAAACAAATTCCTCTTTATTTTATAAATTCCATAGTGAATTTATAATTCCCAAAATATCTGTGAATATACGTTTCAATTCGATTTCTAATATTCATTTTCCATTTATCTTCAAAAAGATAAATTCTCAAAATATTCACTTATTTATTGGAAGACAATTACATACTTATTAAAAATAAGTAATTCACAAATCTTTTTATTTTCTACACTTGGAAAATATTCAATATACTTAAATCGAAATTTAGTATATATTTCATTCTATTAAGGAAATCATTCTCTTAACATACTTATTTGGGCCAAAACGAATGTTACGTAAAACATCGTTACGACAACCCAAAATCACTAGTATAGGGATTCGAAATTAAAATAGATATATAAATCCCAATACTATACAAAACATTTCCTTTCGGAAATCATTTACTATAACAACAGTGTTATAGTCTACCATTTCCTTTTATTTCTCGAAAACGTCTATTTCAACAATGAATGTTGAAATCTATGGTTTCGAATCTCAACACCTTTTAAAACATCGTTAGATCGTTTTAATTTTATTTAAAACATCACATTCAAAACAATTTCTTTAACGTATTATTTACTATTCAAAAACGTGAATATACTACGTTAACTAACTTCATCATTTCTATTCATTTCATTTCAAAGGATTATTCACTGTCTAGAACGTGAATATAACTCCATAAACAAGTTATAACAATTTACTTATCAAAATAAGTCGTTTGCGAATTTATAAAACAACGTTTATAAATTCTATTTCTATTTACTTTATATCAATTCCTTTTATAAATTCCTTTATTAACCTATTCCAGTTTATAACTCAATTATAGACTAAAAGTTCATATTATAAGTTAAATACTTATAATTTATTCGTTTACAAAAATCGTTCCTTTGAACTTCATAATTATAAATCCTATAACTTATAAGATTCAATGATTTATCCAAAACCATTCTTTTAATAACTTTATAAAATTTATAAATCTTACTATTTATAAATTTCATTTATAACTTCACCATTTAAAATTTTATAAATTCCATTCACTTATGCAATCCATTTTCACTTCATTCAAACACTTATAAAAACTCGTTTTATAATGTCAATATTTCAATTTATAAATATCCATTTATAAATCTCTTAATATAAATCAATTTATATTATCCTTTAAAACGTCTTCAAATTCCTTTATAATTTCACCATTTTGATTTATAAAATAATCAAATTTTATAAATCCTATATTTAAACTTTTCACAATAAATTCAAAAATCCCAATTTAAATTACTTTATAAGATCATTAATACCATATGTTCAAAAAATCAACTTTTAACTATATTTCTCAAAAATCATAATTTTTATAACATTAAAAATTATAACGTTTATTTATTTAAAATGGATCAATTCCAAAAATATAGTATACTTCAAAAATCACTTTAAAAATCATTTTTAAAATTCCAAAATTTGGCCTAGTGATGCTACACACCAAATAGCCAATCACGACAACAACGATATCATATATCGATATGATAATCCATCAAATATCAAAATATCTGAAATCAAATAAATACTGTTGAGGAATCCAGTTGGATCCCTCCAACCTGTTTTCCTGCATCCAAAAACATTAGCACAATACAATTCCGCTCCAGTACGGAATTATCGCGGTATATGGGATTTAAAATATTATCCGCTTAATAGACGGCGCAATAGGGTCTCATCCGCTAAACAAATGCGGGAAATCAATAACTGCAATATATACATATGCCAATATATATATATTGCTATCATATATAATACCAATTTCACTGTTTATGAAATATTCGCGGTATATGTTTTTAATAAATAACATCCGCTTACTAACGGCGTATAATGTCTATTTTAACAATCAATAGATAACAATCATCATTCAAACATGCATTCAAATATTTTAAATCTAACTATTTAAAATTAAAATCGAAACTGATTCGATTGAGTGAGAAATTCTCACCTTGATTTCAATTTCGTTTTTAGCGATTTATTTCGAATAAAATTAAACGGACGTTTTATTTTACACGAAATTCTCACTAACTCCAAACGACTCCAATCCAATTCCATCGCGTAGTGCTCGTCCATACGATTCCAACGCAACTGGTTTCGCGCGTTTTCGACCTCGTATGAAAAAGATATGCATTATACAAGTTTACTCGAATTTTATAATTAAAATTACAACATAATTAACTATATTAAACCTAAGCAAATCCTGGCCATTGGATCCACTGCCCTTCATCAAGACTGTCCACTCCATCTCCCTCACGTTCGTTCCCTGTGCAACATCACGCACGCAAGAACCCACCTTCACGTCCAAATCCCTAACGGCCGCACCCCCCTATCGATGACGTAACGTCGATCAACCACTGCCGTTGCGAAGCTCCACGCTAGTGCCACCTTCGGCCCCGGCCACGGTAGGCTCGGTTCACTCCTTTGCTCGAAAAACGAGCTCGAACCCGCTGCCTTCACACACGAACTGCCGCCAATCCACAACGCCTATGACGATCTCCACCGTTGAGATCAAAGATCTCAAGGTGCTCTACCTTTTTGTAGTTGATCATTTCTGTTAAAAGTGAATGGATTTCGAGAAAAAGGAGGAGGAAGACAAGTGTATATCGGCCATTAAAACCTTATAGGCGGCGGCCTATTAGATTAGGGTTTTTATTTTTTTATTTTTTTTATTTTTGTGATTTTATGGTGTATTTATAGAGAATTTTCGAACACTATTCATCCGGGAATTCCAAACTCCGATTTACGCGCCGTAACCAGCATTTCTAGGGTTTACCCCGCGTTCCGGACACAATGGAACAGGTTTCGAAAGCTAATTCGGACATCTGTGCGAGTTATGGCTATAAACGTTCAATTTAAATTAAACCGATTTAAACGATTTTCTAGGCGTTTTAATTTATACCGGACAAACGGTAAATCCAATTGACACGAAATTTGAAACCTTACAATAATATCACATTACGGATCCGATGAAACTAGTTTCGTCGAAATCCGAGACTTTTTGAAAAATGGCTATTTTAACTCGCCAAATTAATATTAAAAATAAATCAATGCGTTTTGAGCTGCCACGATCAAACGATAACTCCGATTGACACGAAAATTGAAATCAGATAATAACTAACTATTACGGATCCAATGGAACTGGTTTCGTTCAATTCTGAGACTGTTCAAAAATTGGCTATTTTACATTCGATAATTAAATATTAAAATATTCAATTTTCACAAATTAACTCTTAATTCGATTTTAAAAGTTCTAAAATATCATTCTAACTTCAATATGATAAAATAAAATTTTACAAATCAATTTCAATCATATTTAACTCGATTTTCAATTATTTCCATAATTAACATATTAAATTATCGATTTAATTATCCAATTAAATCCAATTATTCAAAATAAAATTTATTCGACTTATAAATTCACTCAATAATATTTAAAATTAATTAAATATTCAAATTTTAATTAATAAAAATTTTGGGTCGTTACAATCTTCCCCCCTTAAAAGAATTTCGTCCTCGAAATTAACAAGTAAGAAAAGTTACAGAATCTATTAACTTTCCCAAAATCCATAATTAATTTCTTACAATAACTTTACTAAGCTTCCAAAATTATACTTGGTTATCTTCTCAAAAACAACTACTATTGTTTAACTTTCAACTTCTAAATCAAAGTTAAAGTTTTCAAAATTTTCCAATTTTCTCAAATTTTTTTAACGCCTTAAATTTTCGGAAAAATTCGCCATAGTCTCCTTTGCGCGGCTCGATCCAAAAAAAAATGACAGTATATATATCAAAAATATACATCTCATCAAGTAATGAGGCATCCCGAAGGGAAAAAGTATAAAAGTACGGTATGTAATCCGAGATATGTACCTTATATTTTATTAGCAAGCATATACGGCTAATATAGCGCGAAAGCGAGCTCCAAATGCGAAGCAAACGCGATCCGCACCTACTAATCACTCAACAAACAACATGAGAACATGCATATAGACAATAGTATCAATATACAACATATAGCAACATAATAACTATACATGCCAACATAGAAATGCATTCAATAGCAATATATATTCAACCATCAACCAACTAACATCCATAACCAACAAATATTCATTCATATTCTCATTAATATTCAATGAATTGGTTTTCCATTTAAATCATATTTGATTCATTAACAGTGGATGTTCTTACCAACATTCATTTTCAATTAGTTTATATTTACTAATTCATATTCAAGTTGGTTTACTTCCAAATCAAATTCAATTCTACTTAAGATTCACTTAACTTCCAATTGAATTTCAATTACTTTAGCTTTCAATTTCATTAACTCAATTTCATTAACACTTAATGAATTATATACAATCAACTAACAATCAAATAACAACCAATGTATATTAATTACAACCAAATTCCTTTGCTTATATTCATTCAATTTGATTTAACACCATCACTTTCAATTGGTTTAATTAAATTGATTTGCATTCAATTATTCAACTTCCAATAACTTTAGATTTTAATGAATTAACACTTATATTCATTATTTCATATTAACTTAATTAACATTCAATTGATTTACATTCAATCCATTCATTCAATTCAATTACAAAAGTTGAATTTCATTTATATAACTCAAGTTCACATTTATCACTTAACTTTAATAATTTACTTTGATACCCATATCAACTTCATTCAATATCACTTAAGTTATACTTCCATTTTTACAAAAATTACTTTGTTTTACTTAACTTAAATTCCCACTTATAAATCAATTCAGCTTCCAATTCTAAAGTAAATTTCCATTTAACCTTAAATTCATTTTTATTTACAACTCATATTCATAAATATATCCATATAGTTTCACTTCTTACATATATAAGTTTATTTCTCAATTGTAAATCACTTTAATTATAATTCAATTCTTATAATTCTTTTGCTTATACAATTCTTCTTTTACTTAGATTATTCAAACAACTAAACTATCAACTTATATACACTTTAATAATTCTGAAAAAATTATTCCTTTATATATAAAATATAATCAAGGTAAAATTATTTCATTTACCCAATTTTAAAATCAATATTGTGTCGAATTGTTCTATTCAAGTGTTTAGAAACCCCTTCGATTCAGTTTCGAGGCTGCGCCGACGAAGGTTCATATACCACTCAACAAACCAATCATCACAATATAAAACAATTTTATATTCACTAACAAATACGCTCTCATATCTATTATTACACTCAAACTCATTCTAGAGTACTACCGACTCTATCTCTAATGAGTAATACCCAACAGAACCATGGTTGTCGCTTAACCATAAGCTCTGATACCACATTGTCAGGACCCGATTCTTCGTCTTACGAAAATTCAACATCGATACTCACTTTATCGACCGCCGAGCAATCGAATGACGGAAAACCGAACACTGAGGGTTTTAAGAAAAAGAAAAGAAAGAAGAAGATAGAAAATGGAGGGAAAGAAAATAGAAAATAGAACGGAACAGAAAACAACAGAACAATAACAGAATCTCACAATTCGCAGCGGAACAACATATAATAATAAATGAATAATCTTTAAACAAAGAACTATATCAGTTATTACATTTTATACATTACATTTCATTACATCACATCAGAGTGTACAACAACAACAACAACAACAAACGTGCAGCGGAAAAAGAAATACTATATACTAATAATACGCCATGCCCTCCAGCTTGCCTCCAGCAACTCCAGAATATCCTGATAAACCTTAACTCTTGACTACCCGTGTGGAAATTGGTGGGCATCCAGAGTTTAGGAAGGAAAACAATAAACTCCGAGTCAGTCATGTGACTGGTGTGAGAACTCAAAACAATTTATTTATCTTTAAAATCAAAATAGAGGAATATTTTTAAAGTCAATTCGCAATGCTTTTAAAAATGAGACTACCATAAGGCCTCCCGCACACACACACAATGCAAACGCAGAATCAGAGGAGATTTCTCCTTATGATAGTCAAAGATGCTTGATACGCATTAAAAAAAGAACATTTGATATTATTACTAGTGCATAGTGTAGAAAAAAATTCATTTCGAAAGTAGAATATAAATCTTAGCCAGCATAGACATTTCGAACTATGCCTACTATAGCTACCATCTAAACAGTGGTGACCACCATAAGTAAATGGCAGGTTCTACAACTAATACCGTACAAGGTTTCATATTGGGAATTGGATTTCCAACGAATGATCAGGCCAAGGAACTTCCCATTGCCACATGAGAATGCCTCTGGATGGACATCCCCGAGAACCAAACCGGATCTCTGCCAATACAAGGCCGGGTTACCCCTAACTGAGTAACAACTGACCGAATATGCCATCCCCCGGTCCTTTGGGACCTTTATCCGAGAGCTCTCTAATCAATTCACACAATCATAATAATAAAGTGTTTCAACATGAGTAAGTATCTGGGCTCCATACCATGATACCACCCTTTTCCAGAAGGAAATGCACATATCCTAAAGGGCGCTACCCCTCATAACCTTGCCGCATCTTTCCTGTTTTGACCATTTCCGGTGTGTGAGGCTCGACGAAGTCTTGTCCACAAAAACATACTTTATACAAAAGCCATGCGTTGGGTCAACAAATGATCATAGAAATGATCACTAAGATAGACGATCAAATAAATGATCCTATCACAAATAATCAACACAATGATCATTTCAGCAACACTCAGCATGTCACATTACCAAATTGGGAATATATCGCTGATAACTTCAACTACATAACCTCTGAGCTCGTATGTCTCAGAGAAGGGTGTTAAGCTAAAAGAATAAATCCTCCGCCACCAACAGAAATATATTTGAAAGAAATCGGCTTTATATCTTAAATTGTAATGTCAGGCATACAATCCATACAAGTCTGTTCCGGGCTCGAACAGAACCGAAGGCACTTACAAAGAAGTCCTTGCAATCCGGATATCCACAATCCTGATCGGATTCCCCATCACATATGGAGAACTCTATACCGGAGCAACTCGATGCAGAGTCAATCGATAGGTCATCCTATCGCTCTCGCAAATATCCGGTCTTCAACACCGATCATCAATGCTATCAATTACGTCGTATCACTATTCGGAATGGGTAATCCGAATAACGAGCGCAATAATTTAAAAATAAGTGTGGGTCTTCAGCGAGGCTATGGACGGAATTGAAGCGTGGGTCTTCAGCGAGGCTATGGACGGGTGGCGAGAACTCCGATGGTCTGAGGCAGTGGGTCGAGGTGGATTTGTGGGTGACCAATTTTCATTCCTGTGGTTCGATCGAATTCGATTTTGATTTCGTGGTCGATATGGAAATCTGGTGGTCCGAATTGAGAGTGAAGGTCGTTGATGACTTGTCGACGGTGGAATGGGTGGTCGGATCATTGGCGATCCTCGGTGCATGTGCATGTGCATGTGTGACTCTGTGTATCAGAGTAAGTTTGAGGCGAGGAAGAAGAGAAGTCTCGAGGGAAACTCGAGAAATGATGGTGATCGCTCGGGTTTGGTCTCGTGTAGCTCGCATGTAGTTTTGCTTGCAATAGGTTTTAAAGTTTTAAACATATTAAGATTTTAACGGAAAAAAATGAAATACTCGGCTCTGGACTCGAGTACATACCGGGTTGAACCCCGAAGTGAATGATTTATAACAATTTTAAAATTTTAAATAAAAGCAAGCTTTTGGAATTTAAATAAATCAAGTTTAAATCTTTTTCTTAAATAAATTTTCTTTTAATAAATGTTTTATTTAAATAAATGGTTTAAGGAAGTTGAATGATTTATGTTACATAAATTAATTAGTAGATTCTTAGGTTTATTTAAAACTTAATTTAAATTTGTAATTAAGTAGTCAATTCAAGGAGTAATATGATTTTATATTATATGTTAATGATAAGTGATTTTAAGATTTATTAAATAAGATCTTAATGATGATTAAGAAATTAATAAAGAAAAGGTTTATCTTAAAGTTAATTAAGGTCTTAGATAATTAATGAGTAATTAAATTAATGAAGTAATTAAAGAGGAATTAATTAATTAATGATTAAGCATTAATTAATTAATAATTAAGGATTATAAATTAATTAATTAGAGATTAATCAATTGGTACTTAGAGATTAATTAATGTAAGTAATCACTTAAATGATAAATACCTAATGTAAGTAATTAAAGGATTAATTTGTTAAGGGTTAATTAATTTAATTTGTAATTAGAGGATAATTAATTAATAATTAAAGGTTAATTAATTGACGACAATTAACCAACGGGATAATTACTTAATGAAAGTAATTATGAATAATTAATTTAGATTGAAAATTAAAGAATGATTAACTAATGGTTGTAGTTAATTAATGTTAAGTAAGCAGAATTTAAAAGCAATTAAATTAATTAGGAATGGTTCAATTAATTTATCTTGCTTATAGATGATTAAGATATATTAAATGACTTGGAATATTAGATATCTATAATATGTGATTTGTGATGATTTGTAATATAAGATACTTTGGTTGAACTGTGATATTGTAGGTTATCTATCTGAAATGAATTGTTGTGTGAAAATGAAATCTTGAATATAAATTGTATTATTTAAACCTAAACATTTGGCTTAAAGAATAACATTGGATTCGGAGAGACCGGGATCAGGTATCAGTAAATACCCAAATCCACTTCGGTTTGTAATCTACAATAATTATTTGTAGATTTGATATGTGCAATCAATAGGCTGGATTGGAATAATTTATGTAAACTGGACCATTGAAACTGTATAGTGGTACTTAAGGATTGCTTGTTGGTTCTAACAAGTTAAGAACTCGTTGTGAGGTACGAGTTACCCTAAGTTTTAAAATAAGTCTTATAATTCTGTATTTTCAAATTTTATGAGTTTACTCATGCTGATTTCCACCCTGATCTGGGTGTTACTTTGGTGTAATGCTCGGGTCTGACCGAGTATTACAGATTTCAAGTTGACGTTCTAGAGCTAAGGAGGCGAGCTGGATAGCAGGAACGTATGGAGTATATTCCGCTGTGTAATAGGGTTGTATTGATAGTAGTCTGGAACAGGTTGTTACAACTGTCCAGTTTATTTGAGCATTGTTTGTACTCGTATTATATATAAATTGATAGTTACAGCTTTCATTGTAAATGCTATTATTTAATATTATATTTAAATCCGCTGAGAATGTGAGATTCTGTGTTTTGTTTTTTGTTCTTCTTCTACCTTCTTCTTATTTTCTCTAACAGTCTGAAACTTCCGGCGTCCGACTGCTCGGCACTTCTACCATGAACGTATTAGTGTCGAATTTTCGGGGTCAAAAATTTCGGGTCGTTACAAATAATGAATATGACTACTAATGTTGTCTTAGTAAATCTCTCTTATTGAGTTATATTGTTAGCTAACAGTTGTGTTTTTGTTGATGCAACTAGCATTTCAATAACTAAGTTTGGATTGTGCATATTGGATAGAACCTATACTTATGATATGTTGGTTGCATTGTGGAAGAATGATGCACGGTGAGTGGTTGTAGGAGTGAAGTTAAGAGTCGTTGTAGGAATGAACACTTGTGGCAGGTAGGGAGAGACCATAACTGTATTACATGCATGCAACATTTGCTATATATGAGTTGTTGGATTGGAAAAAAATTGTTGTTGCATGTAGCTTGCTAAGAAGAAAGTGTTGAGTTGAAATGCTTGTATACGGGCAATAGCAAATGCAGGTTAAGAAGATGTGCAAAACATGAGTTGCTGAACCGAGTTACATGCATTCAAGCTGGGAATATGGAGCATAAGGAATTGATATGAGAAAGAGAGAGACCATAACTGTGCAGGTAGTATACATGTAATATTTATTATATATATATGCACATACATATATATATATATACATATGTGTGTGTGTGTGTTTGGGTGTGTGTGTAAAACCAAATATACACTTTTGGCACAAGCAGACTTCACTGAGCATCTACCAACTTTTTAAATCAACATCTTCTATTTGTACATATGTTTCATTACCATTATCTTTTTGTTAACTAGTTTTTACTGAACACTTGCATATACAATAGTTGGTCCGGTTTGAACAAAATGTGATAGCTTGTTCGGTTAAGACAGAACTGTTGAAACAATCACCGATTTAAGTTAGAAATATTTCAATTGACATGAGCTTCACTTACTAGCGAAGAATATTCTTAATTTGGTGATCTCATTTGGCAAAAGGAGAATCTTGGAACTATGATTGGCATGAGTGCAAGGTGAAATAGTAGATGATACACTTTGATTGAAGCTGGATATTGACATGTATAGCTAGGTATGAAACAAAACAAAAATCCGTTATATAAACCAACTGCACTCTAACCAAAGCAATTAAGTCTCTTTGTATTTCATAATAACTTTATTTACTAGTTCTTATTGGTAAGTTGGCTTTGAAATTTGAATAGCTTGCTATCGAAAATTGGCATACTACTGCAAATGCTAACAATAGTTAGGCCATTCTACAAGTGCACTCAATACTTTGCTTCAAGATCTGGATGATGGTAGACTTAGGATAGGCAAGGCAGAATGGTCGACTTCACCAACTATGTTATTATAATTACTTCAAACCAAGATGTTGAACTCTTGCTTTCTGGCATGATGGGAAAATCGTCGATGAAAATAGCAAGGGAGAGAGTGACAGAGGAGGTGAGGAAGCATTTCAAACCAGAGCTGCCGAACAGGCTTGATGAGATTGTGATATTAGATCCACTTTCTCATAAGCAGCCGAGGAAAAGCTATCAAACTGGATAATCGATTAATCAACTATCAAACTCAACTTATTATTAAAATTAGATTTTTAAAAGGATGTTTTAAAGATAGTAAAAAGTAGGAAAATAATTTGGGTTTGTTGTGACAATGTGTTAATCGCATTCGTCTTTAACCATTTTCAATTATACTTAGAGATGTAAATTAACCTTAAAAGAATGTTTTAAAAATAAGCATAAGCGAAATGTTTTTGGGTTTGTTGTAACAATGTGTTAATTACATTCATCTTTAACCCTTTTTTATTATACTTATGAATGTAAATAGATCTTTAAAAGAATGTTTTAGAGATAAGCATAAGTGGAATGGATTTGGGTGTCTAGTGACAATGTTTAAATAACATTAGTCTTAAACCTTTTTAAATGGATTTTTGAAAGTACTTAGATCCTAAGATGGATATTTTGAAGATAGAAGAAGTAAAGTTTTAAAATGAGGAATCTTCTTAATGGTTTGTGAATATACTTATACCAATTGAGATAAGTATATGAATACATTTTGAAGTATAAAAGGACTAAAGGTTTAAAATAAGGAATCTTGTTAATGATTTGTGAATATACTCATTCCATTTGTAATAAGTATATGAATACTTTTTGAAGTGAAAAAAGAAAAGGTTTTAAGTCAGAAACCTTGTTAATAATTTGTGGATATACTTATATCATAGGAGATAAATATATGAATACTTTTTGAAGTATTGAAAGACTATAAATGAATATCAAGAATTCATGAACGATGTTTTATTAGATAAAACAAGTTTTACTAATAAAAGAGGTTTTAATTAATCAAAAATTAATTAAACATAAAGGGGATTAGAAGTCGCTTATATGACTTGATCGTGCTTTGTATGAATTGATCGTGCTTTATAACTTTACTCGTTAATTGAAAACATTTAGTCATATACTTAGCACTTAAAGTTGATGAAGTTGGCTTGTCTATCTGTTGGAATTAAGACTGACGTTCGCGTATGGATATAAGTAATAAATCTCTAACCTACTTGCTTCACCCTTGATCGAGGGATAATGTGAGATGAAAATATCGAAAACGTGATGAGTATATGAAACTTGGTTTCCATATGCGATCGCTCTCATTATCATTGAATGACGAAATTCATCGATTTAGTTTTAGAGAGACCGGGATTGGTAAGTGTTTTACTTACCAAAAACCACTTCAAGGCTGAGATACGTGTTCTATCTCTTGGAAGTGGATCTGTTTGGAATGTTGGAATATTTAAGGATATTTGAGATCTATTTAAGATGCTCGAACACTTGTAGTTGTTTGTGATCTATTCAGGATGTGGGAATCTGTGTGTGATTCCAATATCTATTGAGATATGTGAATCCATATATGGTTTCGAGATCTGTTCAAGACGTGGAACTCAAATTCAAGGTTCTCGTTCTATTCGAGTGATGAAGACACATGTGAAAGATGCCAAACGTTACCTCGACATTGAAAATGGCTAAAGACAGAGTAGGCTGCACAATCTAGGGTTTTGCTATGTTATATTATTTATATTCTACACCTTTGACATTATCTATTATATAACCTTATGTTCCTATTAGATGGTGGTTCTTTTGAGAGGATAATCATTATGGCATTCCATGTGGTCTCAAATGTATCGTTACATGCTGGGCACATATTTATTGAGTTTCTTGTATTAAACTTATGTTTGATGCTTGATTTTTGTTTTTCCTAAATTCCTCGCTCTCTAAATTCCTTGCGTAATCTTTCGAGTAGTTTGAGAAAGACAGGCTTTTTGTTGATGTTCATTGGAGCCCTAGAAGACGAGCTGGATGTTCCACCTATCATGGTATTCTTATTTTCGCTGCATTACTATATTGTACATATCAGCATTTGTGAGGACGGATTGTTATAACTGTCCAGGCTAAAAATGATACTTAGGTTTTTTAAATCCAAAATTTCTATGTTGGAGTAACCCTTTGTTATTGTTTCTTTGATATTATATATTATCGTTTCGATGTGAGATTATGATATTGTGTTCCTTCTTTCTTGTTCTATTTCTTTTTATTTTTATTTCACCTTAACAATTTCCCTTCTGGCACTTGGATGCTCGACACACGAATACCGTGGATGTATTAGTGTCGACATTCGAAGGTCGAAAGGGCGGGTCGTTACACTTGGTATCAGAGCTGAAGGTTAAGCGAGAACCTTGGCTTTGGTGGGTATGACGCGTTAAGAGATAGGGTAATGGAATGCCCTAGCACGAGTTGAGTGTATTTTACATATGAGAGCGTATTTGTATTTGTTATAAACATATATCTTAATGGTAATTATAAATGTGAAAACTAAAGATCTTATATAAGGTAACTTATATAAGTGGATTCTCAAAGTATAGTTTAATCAATGCAAGGGTTAATGATGTTTATCTTTATTCCTCCTTAATTAGTTTAGTTATGCTCGGGCAGTTTATGGGCGTTAACCATCATTTGTTGATTGTTGGTTTATGCTCGACCAGTTTATGGGCATATTTACCTTTTTATTGCATGGGTTGGGTAAACTGTAAATTAAGGAAGCATTGAAACAAAACCTTGTGAATTTAGTTTCACAATTTGACTATAGGCGTTCGGTGATAATGTTAGGTTAATAGTTTAATTTAGTAAAAGTTGTTTATTTTAATCCGAGCAATATAAGATATTTTGTAAAATAAACATTTATTAAATGATTTTACATAAATATGGTTTATAAAACATGATTTACTTAAAAAGGATTTAATTGATATTTTGAGAACTTAAATCCTGGCGTCTTTGAAAATGTTTTTCAAGATTTAGGCAAAAACAATAATAGTATTATTTGGAAGTAAATATAAAGAAGTTGTTTTAGGAGATTAAGTTAGGATACTTAGTAGCAACATATGAAGTATCTAATATCGTTTTGAAATGATTTTGGTTAAGTCCGAAAGGCATGAATTGGATGTACTAAACTCACTCCTACCGCTTGAAAATAATTCTGGTGATTATTTCAACATCATCGGCGTTCATTTTCAGGTTTCTAAGTGAGGGATACTAAAGGATTGTTTTAGCAAAATAAATTTGGATTTAAATTTTGAAAGTTTGATTTGATGTACAAAAGATATATGTATGTATTATTATTTCAAAATGATTTGAAATAAAACCTAGGTGGTTGATTATAAAGTTTTTATTTGGAAAGAAATTTGATACGAATTTTCTACGTAGAAAAGTTTTATATGTAGGGATCCAAGTGGTAGTGGCATAGCCCTAAATAAATATTGGAACTTTACAGGTTTTCCCTTTATAAGGTAAAGTGTATTTAATAAATTATTGAAATATGTTAAAATATTTTATGGACATATTTGGCCTATGCATTAGGATTGTATGATATTTGCATCATATTATGATATGTTGTTCAACGGTTTTCATTTGTTAAAATGAAATGGATTTTTCAACGATTTTGGGCAGTCGTAAAATTCCAAATCATTATAGAATTTAAAACTAAGTGTTTTGTGAAAATATAAAGATGAGTTTATATAACACTTGAATTGAGACGTTAGTAAGTTAAAACAAGTTTAATTGGTTAAGCATACTTATTAAGTAAAATGAAATTAATGTTTTGTATCTCTTAGGATGCCATGGAGTATTATACGAACATATGAACTTAAGTTGTATAACTATTTATAAACTTAAAGTTACGTTTTATGGAATGGTTCATAAATGATTTTAGTATTAAATAACATATTATTTGGATAAATAAATATGATTAAAAAGGAATTGGTATAGTTAAGAAACTAATAGGGTAAATACTTAAGCTGTACATAGATCATTTTATTCATCTGACAGTTCCTAATCCAGCATTCGAGTACATAATTTCTAGGTGGTTTACACCAGTCCGAACAAGAATTTTTCACTAGATTCTTGATGGAGAACACTTGATACAGACTCTTGATATGATCTCAAAGTGTTCTATCATAGTATATTACTATGTAAGGAGAGTAAATGTTTCTAATCAAGGAACTTGATCGAGTATGCATTAGAGAGGTCAAGTGATCTATACTTGTTGGGAAGTGAGATTTATGTGATCAAGCAAGTGATCGAAATTGATAATGTGTACGGATAATATATGTGCACCATACGGGCTTTAGTATTTTCATACTATGTTTTGATTGGCTTAAGGAGAATTTAAGGAACGATTCTTCGATTTTTTCTAGGGTGGCATGAATAATCGTCTAAGTAATAACCTGAGGCGGTTGAGCAGAAGGTACGCTTAGTAGATTGATTATCATCCTTGTTCAATGAGAGGGTTTGGACTTGAGAAAACCATGAAGTCTGTTTGCTAGTGGTTGGATACTGTTAAGTATTGCTATGTGATTGTTTCTTTTATTGCTCGTGTTGGAATTTGAGGACGAAATATTCTAAGCGGGGGAGAATGTAATGACCCAGAATTTCAAACACTTTGTATTCAAATGTTTGATTGAATTTTATTAAAATGATTTAATAATCTTTTTAACCTCCTTTTAAATCATAACTAATGATGGTAAACTTGTTTTGGAAAAATGTTTACAAAAATATGTACTTCGGAAAAATATCGATAATATGACCGAAAATCGTTTTATCGATAAACATCTGTTTTCTCAACGGAAGTTGTTCAAACTTTTTGCATATGTATAATTAATAATTTTGGAGATAGTTAGAAACTTAAAATATTTTCATATTTATGGCTAACTAAACAGGAAGATGAGCAAATAAGGATAATGGGCAAAAATGGAAATAATTAGCTCTTAAGCTAATATCTAATGAACTCTTTAGCCACCAATTAAACACTATCCTCTTCATACAAGGCTGAAAGGTTCTAGAAGCTTCCTATAGGATAAGAGGTATTATGGTAAGGGTATAACTTTAATTATCCTAAAGGAGAAGTGAAATAAATTAAAATTAAGCATAAATGAAAATGCTTAAGTGTTAAGCAAATGGTAAAGTAGATGTGATGGAAGGTAAGCCTTCAAAGGGAGGGTGGGTGAGAGTAAGCTTATGCTTTACCACTTAAATGCCTATAAATACAGTGGTGGAGTTCACTTAATAATCATAAATAAATTTCTAAGCTTGAGATGAAGTAGGAGGGTTGAAAATGATGGATGTGCTTAAGTACTAATCCACTAATCACCTTCCAACTTTTTCAAAAGTTAAAAAAAAATCTTCTCTAATCTCTTTAAAACTAAAAGTTTTAGGCCTAAGAAACCATGGGAAGCATGATTATCAAGTAAGAAGTGGGAGGAGGTGATATAAGAGGGGGACCCATGGATGGGCCTTGAGCTTGGGAAGAAAACGAAGAAGGTGGCTTTGGTTTGAAAGTGCTAAAGGTTGGACCTTTAGGCTTGTGTTAATGGAAGGAGGTGATTCTTTAGTTCTTATAGCTTTATGCCTTGATTAGGCATTGATCTAAGTGATATAAATCACTGTCTCTTAAGTATATATTGTGTATATATATGTTGTGTGCAAATCATAAAATTAAAATGGCATTAACTAAGTAAAGTTATAAAATTTGGACTCTTCTTGCTTTTGATAGAAAATGATAACTTTATATTGTATAACCTATCTTCTATTACCCTCTTAAACATGTGGCGCAGCCTTGACTTAATGTTTAAATGGTTTTTTAAATTGTATGTCAAATTGAAGTAAGTTTGAAATCGTTTGGAACGAGAATAATCGTTACAAGTGCACTTCAAAATCCCTTGATTTCAAGAATTTCAATAAATGGAAAGATATTCCTAAGGAATTTTATCCATGATTTTTAAGTACCCTAATGGTAGTACTTACTATAAAATTTTCAAGTCTTAATTTTTTTTAAGTAGTTAAAACTAGTCGCAAAGATGGTGCTTTTCAATGTTGTTTTAACAAGGACTTTTAATAGCACTTTCAAATGTTGTAGTAAGTCATTTATTTTTAAATGTTTTAAATGCTACGCTTTGGTAATTTTTTCGTGATTTAAATGGTATCTATTTTCTTTTCATTATAAAATCTTTTGATGGAAGTTATTATAAAATGTATTTGAGTATGAAAGAAGAATTAAATATCGTCTTAATGATTATTTATAAATTTTGAAAGTAAAGTGTTGTAAAATGTAAAACATGTTTCAAATCAAACCTCTAAATTAGTTATGTTCAAGTAATATTTTACATGGATATTTAAAACATATTTACAAGTATTTCTAAAGTATCATTATATATATACATACATACATACATACATATATATATATATATATATATATAAGTTTTGACAATGGTGATTGACTAGGCTTAACGCTAAAAGTCGACGAGTAAACTTGTCTGTTTATGAGTTTCAAGAATGCGGTGTCTAGGATAGGCTTGGAGCAACTGGTCTCCAAACTTACTTGGATTTACTCTTGAATGAGGAATAATGTGGGTTGAAATGTCGAAAATGTGTTAGTCTTGTTTTTTTAATTACTTGTTTAAAAACGGTAATTAACTTTGTTAAAAGTGACGAAGTATTATCTATTTCTAAGTGTTGAAGATTAATGTCGAGTAGGGATGGAGCAATAAAGCTCTAACCTACCAAGATTCCCTCTTGAATGATGAATAGTTAAGTCGGGAATATCAAAATTGAGTTTAGTATACAAACATTGATTTGTATAAGCAACTATTTTAACTAGATGATCGATTAATCGACTATCGAACTTAACTTATTATTGAACTTAGATCTTTAAAAGAATGTTTTAAAGATAATAAGAAGTAGGAAAATGATTTGGGTTTCTTGTGACAATGTGTTAATCGCATTTGTCTTTAAACCTTTTCAATTATACATAGGGATGTATATAGATCTTTAAAAGAATGTTTTAAAGATAAGAGTAAGCGAAATGGTTTTGGGTTTGTTGTGACAATGTGTTAATTACATTCGTCTTGAACCCTTTTTAATTATACTTATGAATGTAAATAGATCTTTAAAAGAATATCTTAAAGATCAACATAAGTGAAATGGTTTTGGTTTTGTAGTGACAATGTTCAACATTGGTCTTAAACCTTTTTGAATGGATTTATGAAAGTACCTAGATCCTTAAAATGGATATTTTGAAGATAGAAAAGGTGAAGGTTTAAAATGAGGAATCTTGTTAACGATTTATGAATATACTTATACCAATTAGGAAAGTATATGAACAATTTTTGAAGTATAAAAGGACTAAAGCTTTAAAGTAAGGAATGTTGTTAATGATTTGTGAATATACTTATACCATTTGCAATAAGTACATGAATACTTTGAAGTATAAAAAGAGTAAAGGTTTTAAGTTAGAAATATTGTTAATAATTTTTGAATATATGTATTCCATTTGGGATAAGGGTATAAATACTTTTTGAAGTATCGAAAGAGTACAAATGAGTAGTAGGAATTCATAAACGATGTTTTATTAGATAAAAGAAGTTTTACTAATAAAAAGAGTTTTAATTATTAAAATATTAGTTAAGAAAAACGGAGATTAAAAGTTGCTTATATGACTTGATCGTGCTTTGTATGTTTACTTATTTTTGGAAAACATTTAGTCGTATACTTAGTACTGAAAGCCGATAAAGCGGGATTGTCTATCTGTTGGAATTAAGACAGATGTTTGTATAGGGATATGAGCAATAGAGCTCTGACCTACTGGAATCACTCTTGATCGAGGGATGGTGTGAGATGAAAACATCGAAAACATGATAAGTACATGAAACTTGGTTTTCCATATGCGATCTCTCATTGAATGACTAAATTCATCGATTCAGTCTTGGAGAGACCAGGATTGGAAGTGTTTTACTTGCCGAAAACCACTTCAAGGCTGAGATATGTGTTCTACCTCTTGGAAATGGATCTGTTTGGAATGTTGGATCAATGAGGAGATTTGAGATATGTTTAAGATGCTTAAACACATGTAGTTATTCGTGGTTTATTCAGGATGTAGGAATTCATGTATGATTCCAAGGTCTGTTGAGCTATGGGAATCCATGTGTTGTTTTGAGATCTGTTCGAGATACGGGGATCTAATTTGGAATTCTTGTTCTGTTCGAGTGGTGAAGAATCATGTGAAAGACGCCGAACGTGACCTCAACATCGGAAATGGCTAAAGACAGAGTAAGCTGCAAAATCTGGGGTTTTACTAACCCATGACAGGATATTGTCAACTCCAAATCCAGAGTATGCTTATCGATCTAGCGCGTGGGGGTTGATAGTATTTGGTTCATGTTGTTCATGTTTTTGTTCAGGCATTATTCGTTTTGTTTTCCTTATGGTATTTTTTATCTAGAGTTATATGACGCTCGGTAGGTAACTTCTGATCCATGTGCATGGAGTTTGGATTCGGCTCCACCGGAGAGATCTCCATGGAAAATCCATTATACGAACATTCCTTATTGAATTTTATTGTACTCCTAATATGTTGTTGAATGTAAATAATGTAACCATTCCAACTATGTTATATATTTATATTCTACACCATAGACATTATCTATTATATCACCTTATGTTCCTATTAGATGGTGGTTCTTTTAAGGGTATAATCATTATGACATTCCATATGGTCTCAAAAGTACTGTTATATGCTGGACACATATTTCTTAAGTTTCTCATACTAGACTTATGGATTATCTTTCTGCCTTGAAGAAATCCTTCCGATCATCGTTGATCAAACTTCTAAACGAGAGAACAAAACAGTTTCTTTACTAGAACCAACCGTTGATCTTAACTACACACCACAAGTAGTTAAGCTTCTAAATCCTTCCATTCAACTATCATAGATAACATCATATTATGATATTTCCAATTGCGTGCGTCCACGACTTTATTTCATTTCCCTGGTGTGTACTCAATACTGAAATCATAAGTTGCAATGAATTCTAACCATCACTGTTGTCGCATATTTAACTTTTTCTGAGAGAATAAATATCTCGAAGACTTGTGATCCGTAAAAAACTAGAACCTTTCTCCCAATGGATAGGGTCTCCACACCTTCAAAGCAAAGATTATAGCTTCCAACTCCTAATCGTGAGTCAGATATCTAACTTCATGCGATTTAAACTGTCGAGAAACGTAGGCAATCACTTTACCCCTCTACATTAACACAGCTCCAAATCCTGTTATGCATGCATTAGTATGCACCAACAAATCTGGATTTCCATCCGTAACAACTAACACGGGCGCATTGGTCAGTAAATGTTTCAACTTCAGGAATGTCTCCTAACATTTATCGGTCCAACATACTTTTCGTCCTTTCTTTTTAGTTTGGTCCTCGGTGCTTCTATATAAGAGAAATCTTAGATGAATCTTCGGTGATAGCTAGATAATCCAAGAAAACTTTTTATCTCGATCACCATCTCGGGTCTTTGCCGATTATTAACATAGCTGGATCTACCGATATCCCTTTTTCTGAAACAACATGAGTAAGGAACTTCATTTCTTTCTTCCAAAAATGACATTTCAAAAACTTTGCTTTTAGTTGATGCTGCCTCAACATCTTAAGAACTATCTAAGATGAGTCACATGATCTTGCTCATTCCTAGATTATATCAGGATGTCATCTGTAAATACTAACACGAATCTATCCAAATGCTCTCGAAATACCCGGTTCATCAAATGTACGAAGAAAGTGGGCGCATTAGTCAATCCAAATGGCATTAGCAACTAGTTAGACAAACCATATCTTGTTCGGAACACCGTCAAAGTAATACTGTCCACCACTACCTTCAGATAATGGAACCCTGTCGCCAAATCTAATTGAGAAAATACTTTGGCTCCGCTCAACTGATCAAACAGATCATTTTTTCTCGGAAAATGATATCGATTATTTATCATATTTTTGTTTGACTTACGATAATCAATACGCATCCTTAACAACCCATCCGGTTTCTTCACAAACACCATGACCGCTACCTAAAGCAAACTGCTTGGCCTAATAAAAAGTTTCCTTCTAAGTCCACCAGCCGCACCTTTAACACCTTCATCTCTATAGGTGTCATCCTGCTAGTTGGTCTACTAATGGGTTCAGCTCTAAGCACCAGATCTATATGAAACTTGATAGCTTGTTTTGGTGGTAGTCCTGTAACTGGCTCAAAGATATATGCTAACTCTCTAACGACAAAAACTTGATTCAACTCATCTTCCTTCTCCGTTGCACCCAGTAAAGCACAAACATCAAAATTAGAGTTCACTACTGAATATATAATTCGATTGCTACGATTAAGGAATCTCGATGATATTTTCCTATCTAGGCAAAATACCTTAGCATCATATTTACATAACCAATATGTTCCTAATATAATTCCAAAGCCCACAAAATCAAACACATGCAAATTGCAGGCAAATATATGTCCTAATAACTCAAGCTCTAATTGGTCACATCTCATCCCAAGAGTTGCATACCTTCAAATCAGATTTGCAACCCTTAAGGAAGTAACAAAGTATGATGGTTCTAAACTAAGCTTATCCACCAAACAATGAGAGATAAAAGAATGTGATGCACCGATATCAAACAATACTCTAATAGGTATGTTGTGAATCAAAAGCTTGTCTCCCATCACAGCCTTTCCCTTATTCTCTACTGTTGGTCTCAAGGTAGATGTTCCAAAGAAAACACTTTTCCTTTCTCATACTTGCTGGTTCAATGCGCTTATCTATACTATAAAGCAAAACCCTGGTTAATGCGGTCAAACTGAAGCCTTTTTTGGACTACCAAAATTGTCCTATTGTCTACTGTAACAGAATATAGTTAATATGGGTATTTTTGTAATCTGGACATAACTGCGTAACTCAAGACTCCACAACTTCTTCACTCCCACTACATCATCCGTCGGTGGTGGAAATAAATCTCCATTTATTCAACAAAATAACTCCACTCAAAAATACCCATGTTCATGGCACTTTGTAAGACTTATTCAAGGTGGTTTTCGTCAGTTAACAAGAGAGTGGAGGCAACGACTATTAGACGTTCCCACCCATATCCCCAATCTTTGTTTATTCTCCTTGAAACTAAATCAATTTCAATGATGGAACAAACATCATCCACAAAATTTTAACTGCAATGAAGAAGGAGAAGAAGGAGACAATGGACAAAAGAGACTAGAAGGCTGTAAATTACATGAAGGTAAACAATTTAACTTCTAGGGTTTTGTTTTGATTTTGTTAGGGCTCAATCTCAAATTAAATCTTGCACCATGAAAAAAATTCTCTAGCATGGATACTGATTCTATCTTCGTTTGTTTTTGTTTCTAAAGTGACAGAACAGTCAAGCTTATGAATTTTTTTTTCTTTTCGAAATTTCCAGGGGACAACATGATTAATTGAAGATGAATAACGAAATCCTTCTATAAAGAGGTGCAATATTGCTTCATCTATCTTACCACTGTAACCACTTAAGTTATCTTTTTGTATGTATATGATAAAATACTGACGAAATTGATATTACATGTTATACTTATACGCAACTTTAGTATGTAAATAAGGAGTGCCCCATGATCTTTCTCACTAATAGTTGTTGCCTGTTGGATTTAGTTGAATTTGTTCCTAATCATTTGATTTACAAGAAATTCTTTATAACATCAATAAAAACGATTGGAAAAAAAATAGTTTTTGTTAGTAACAGGGGGTTGTTATAGGGAACATAATGATTTAAGAGGGAGTATTACTAACCTTGAAAATAGTCCGAGAGGAAGCATGGATGTTGTCCATCTTCAACATGGAATATTGTTGTCAGTCATCAAGTACGTATTTAGCTAAAAAAAGTTAACATGAATGACTTCCTATTATTTCCATTAGTGGCATTTCAAGCATATCTTACATGGTTCAAGATACATGTTAGATCTAGCATAAAGTTAAATTTGTTTGTTATTAGCAGAATTTACAATGAACATTATCTACATAAGATAATCAATGATTTTTTACTGTGAGACAATTCCATATTTGGTAAATAGAGGTATAACTATTACTGAGCTCATTTTTTTGAAGTAGACCAATAATATTTTGACCTCTTTATTGTATGTATTCGATCGTATACCAATATCTATAAATAAAATCTTCAGCGGAGAAAAGTATATTGATTACATTGTTTTTATTTTTTCTCATAACTCATGCATAACATTAAATCTTTTGCAAAAGAAAGGAAAAGGATATTCCAATTGCTTAAAGCTATAAGCTAAATTTCTCACTTCATTCATTCTTCAATTGTTCCATCAAGTTGTTGGTTTTTCTATGTTTACAGCTGATAGTTTAAACAAAGAAATTATCAATTTTATGTGATTGGCAAATAGATAGAGTGTTACTGTTGTCTATGGAAATCCTTTTACATGCAATCTGATAACTTCCTGATAATAAATAATATTATTTATGATATTTACTTAGTAATGTTATGTGTGTATTAGAAACAGAGTTGTGCATATGTATGGTAAGAGTGTTGTTGAGGTACCTTTGTGGTGCCAAAGTAGTTCTTAGGTTGTTATTACACGAATAACAAACTTATTCTCACTGATTTTGTTTTATTCTGTTTTTATTTTTTGTGGAAGCTTCATGGGAATTATGGGGTGGAGAGAACCATGATCTCATTCTTAAGGTTATAGATATCTCAAGTATGAATGATTTCTAAATTATTTTATCTTTTGAAAACACCTCAAGTGATATGGTGGGATTTTCATAATATACAGTCATATAGGCAAATGCTTCTTTTACATTAGTCAACTTGGTGTAATTACTCAAAACTATCAGAATTTCTACCCAAATTGATCTTCTTTCTTATCTTCTTAGCATTCTTATAGGATACCATATTAAATTCTTCATTTAGGTTGGGTAGAGTTGCTTAGTTTATCATAATTTTGTTCAGAGAGGATCTACTCTTATCTTTTTTGAATTTGAACTATAATGGTATGTCAAACAATATTAAAATGATAATATTGCTTTTTGGAGCTAATAATTTAGTTTTTGTTACTCTGATGTTATTATCTGTATAAGTACGTTTAATTTAGTTACATTTTAATATATTCCATGCATAAGTGTTCTATTATGTGCAATTTACTTGAAGTAAACCTGTACATAATTTGTTATGCCACCTTTCCAATCATATGTACTCCAATTTCTTTTATACAAACGTGCTTCAATTTTCCCGAAAGAAAAGGTTATACTTTGCTTTCTTTTTTTGAGTTTGAAAAATAAATAGAAAGTGTTCACATTCAGACTTATATTTATATAAATATCATATTCTTTCATATGCACTTCAACAACTTTAACAAAATATAGGTACAAGTACTTAGATTTGTATTAGAAGCTTAAAGTTGTAATGGTGCTGGCTTTTGAAGTATTTTTGTCGTTCCCAAATATTTTCTTAGGATTATTTACCATACAGATAACCCTTCCATCCTCAATGATTTTACCCTCCTTTATATATTTATTAGTTTTCTTTTCTGTTTTCAGAAGCTTATACAGTTTTTTGCTATAAAGCATAACAAGGTTTATTTCTTAATTGGTATTTTGATGATAAAGGCATTGGATATCGAGGAAAATCGGTTATTTTTCTTCTATGTTCTTCCAATACTGTAAGTTTTTGTGAATATCTTAAAATATTGATTCCAGATGCTGATTATTTAAATATGAGTGTGTGATTATCTAAATATATTGATACTAGATACTATTATTTGAATATGAGTTTGTGATTATCTAGCAAAATATTGAAGTAGCTGTGTCACTTGCATGGATTTTATTGAACATTATATCTTATCAGCCGAATTAAATTGAATTTGTTAATTGATGTACTTAAATCACTCCAACAGCTCGAGTTTTACAATTCCTGCACTAGCTGTTATTTCTTTTACCGTTTAAATTATTTATTTTATAACCTATTTGCCTAAAAAAAGTTATAAAATAAAATTAGAAACTCTGAAACATTTACAAAATAGGAATGACTTCAGTCTGTTCTTTTAATGCAGTTTGTTTAAGTATAACTTCAAATTTTCTATAGATATGGAGGAATAAATATGCTCAGATTATTTTCTAATCATACATGTAATATATATATATATAAAACTTATGCTATAAAGCAAAACCTTTGGTCAACCGGTCAAAGTGAAGCCTTTTATGGTCTTCCACAAATAACTTGACCTCTTAGCAGTTTCAATCTCTCACAAATCGTGGACATATTTGTCATTTTTTAGTATCCATTTCTACCGTTCAATCTCACGTTTCCCGTAACTACTCCACTTTCATTATTCATTCATTTTCCTTCCTTCTCACGATCCAAACTCCAAACGAACCCCAATCTGGAAAAAAATGTTAAAAATATCCAAAAAAATGGCTTTTAAAGGGCAAGGAAACTGAGGCTCGACCTCCTCTTTCTCAACAAGCTGCTTCCTACATCTCAAACCCGGTATTGGTACGTCTGATTCTAATATTATTTACCCATTTATTATTTTCTTACTTTGATTTCGAATTTCTATGTTTTATAGTGGATTCGTTTAAATGGTTACAAACTCTTTCTATTTCGAACCCTGAAGGAGGCAGTCTGATCTATGTTTGATAAGACACGGTTATGATTTGTGCCTTCTAGATCTTAATTTTCCTGAATATTGACAAAATGTTTGATTTTCTTTGTGCTCATGTTAGATCACCATTTCATTTTTGAGATTATTCATAGCTAGATACGTAGAGAATTCTGAATTGCTTGGTGGAGTTTGGACAAGGGCTTATTTACAGGTACTCATTTTGATTAATATCAGATCTGGATCACCAAAGGTTAGTACTTGCTTATTTTAATTTGAATTGATGCATTCTTTTATTTTTTGTCTTCAATTTCTCAATGATCTGCATCTAATATGTTTCTCAGCTACTGTGCACATCTATTGGTGTACTACATTAGTTCAACAAATTGAGATTTTAAAAGGGATAATTTCCCTTTACTTCTTATCATTTGTTTCTTATACTTTAGTAGTAGTAATGGTAATTAATTTTGTTTCCAGCGAAATGCTCTTGGTTGTTATTAACAACAGAGAGTAGCGATGCCTTTTTTTTATTCAAATGTCAAATTTTATTTTGCTATACTCTAGATTTAAAAATGTAATGGATTGTTTTGGGTTGTTTTATTTTGTGGTTTGGATTGTTGAATCCAGGCACTTTAATTTTATGATTATTTGATTCTTTACTGTGTGAAAACTCCAATAATATTGTAGTTGAAAGTTGCCAAACTATATTCTACTTATATTAAATTCTATAGGTTAAATTTTTGATTTTTAGGCTGACGTAAGGATTTGTTGAAGCTTAACGACCGAGACATAAGTAAAATTGGAGAGCTATGGAGCAAACTAACTGATTTGGAGGGAGTTGTATGGCTAGGTTTATTACTATTTACCTTTTCAGTTGATTTTTTTATAATGTTTACTGTCACTAAACCACTCCTCTCAAAAAGTGCGGTTGGTTATTCGATATTGAAGATAATGTTGACCATTTGGAATGCATATCCTTTATCCCAGTCTTCCTGTCTTTGTTTCACAAGCTACATCACAATTATTCATTAATAGTTATCAACTGTGGATGGGAGAGAATTAATTGGTGGAGGGAAAGATACGACTGTTGCTATCGGCTCTTTTTGTTACAAGAGGTCCATTTATTTTATATCTTATTTATATTTTTAGTTCCTTTTGTTTGCTAAATTTTAGAACCATTTAAGGTGTAGTTGAAGGCAATCTAAATAGTAGTACGATGATATTTGGTAACCTAATGTTTTAGTAGGGCGAAAATTTGTGTTGCATGTGTAATTGTTTATACTTAGAAAAATTACACAAGAGCTGTGGCATCTTCCTGTAGGTTAATAATGTAATAGTGGGAGTTTCGTTTGATGAAATACATAAATACAAAAGAATACCACCACAAAACTATAACGGCACAGGCCATTCCAATTGTTGCATCTGCAATAATTTGTTGTTTTATTTGGTTTGTGTTTATTGGTTCTGAATTATGATAGTTTAAACATTGCAGAGAAATGAATGAGCTTACCAAGGGCAAACGACAAGGTACATAACAAATAAGCAATGATAAATTACCTGCTGAATGCTGGAGCATTGGAACAACTTATATTTACTAGATGACTACCATTTCATTTGGCATACATGTAAATTACTTGAACAATATTTTGCATTGCTGTTAAACTATATACATGTCCGTGAATCTATAATGTGCTTTACTGTTCAACCTTATACATATGTATGTGTGAATCAAATTTTACACATTGGAGCTAGCCACTTGATTCAAACAGTTTGTATGTCTTTACTGAAATGCTTCACCATTGAAGCAATGCATCAAAGATAAGGCAGTGAAGATCCAATTGAATATCATTACCAGCTTTGATCACGTTTTTCTAAGCACATGTCCAGCGGACGTGCATGCGTACTGGAAAGCAGGAAATGAACAGGTGCATATTTACCATTGAAATGTTGGAATTAACTCATAAAATTTTCTAATGTTCATAAGTAAATAAGGAAGAGGGCCTTCGCTGGAGTTAAAAAAGGCCATTTGGCAGAAGTTGATGAAAGTTTTTCCTTATAATAAGTGAAAGATCTTTGTAATGTTTCTTCAACAAACTTGAGAAACATCCACTAACTTTTACAGTTACAGTCACATTCTTTATTTGTTCATCTCTTGATAAAAAAATTAAAGTTTGTCGTGGATTGAAAAATAATACATAATAGTGGGTACTGTATATAAACTTAGCTAAGCATTTAGTTCAATTGCAGTGAGGAATGGCTGTTAAGAATGGATAAAAACTGGAACGCTGTTAGATCAATAATAGTGTCAACCAACAGTTGAACATGGGAACGCAAGGTAGTTTACTGTGCTAAAATCGAAGATTATCACTCACTGTTCCACTTTTGGACGTCGGTTCTACAGTGGTCGGTCATAATGACGACCGTGATCGAAGAAGGTATTGTTCTTTAATCAATTTTTTTGACTCCAAGTTTGTATTATTTTTTTTCCTTTTTTCCTTTGATCACCACTAAAATATGTGTGCTCGAATTTCTGCATGTTAGCAAACCAAAATTGCAAAAGAATATTGGGTAACGAATTTACTTTTGTTTTGAACAAAGATCTACTGTATATGCTTGATTCAGATTTTGTTACATACTATCCATATTTTATCCTGTAGTTAATATTAGGCCTAATTCGCAATTTTTGCTTTCAATTTTAGGCGGAATCATTGTGAAAGCAAAAAAAACCAATACTGAGGTGAAATCGACAAGAAGGATGCTACTAAGAGGCAAATTTTGTTGACCTGTGCAACTTTTTCTCAATCTTTATTACTGCATGGTTTACAATAAATTAATTTGAGATGGTAATATAAACACATGATTTGTTTTGCTTCAGGTGGAGAGAGGAAGACGAAAAAGTTAAAAAAAGGAAGCCGCATTAGAAGGAAAATGTTCCTATAAAGTAAGTATAAACAACTTAAGTTTCTAACAAAGATGTAATGCCTAGAGAATTTCCTTTTTCAACTTGCTATTAATAAAAGTATTGATTTTGTTACTTTTGTTGTTGTTCATAACAACCAGATATACATGCAATCTCGCTTATTTATATATTTCACTCACCATGTTATCACCAACCTTTCATTTAGCTATTAGTATATCTCCAGACTAAACATTAATAACCATTTTTAAACATAGTCATTGTAGTTTGTAAAATACAGATTTCATTTTTTCAATTGTTGGACCATATACATATTATAAGTTGCTAAACTTAGGCTATGTGCATTGAATTGTTCTCTTTAGATGAGGTGACAAATCTAACTGAAATTGCTTGATTGGGGTCTACACTCATATTTTGCAGCTGTGTTTGACATCAATACACAAAAAACACAGATAAATAAAGCTTATATTAAACCTTGAGTTGGTATGTTTCTTACTTACTAATCTGTCGTAAAATGATTTTTAAACTCGATATAATGTTTCCAAAATATTTACAACGTAAGTACTCAGTTCCATGTGTTCGAAATGATAACTTCTGTTAATAGATGAGTGTGCATAAAATATCTAAAATAAAGATAATCTTAGAGACACAGTTCTTTTAGAATTTCATATTCTAAACCTACCAATTTATGCAACTTAGGGTGACTTTTATTCAGACTTGAGATTTGTGGTGGTTTCATTTTATTTATGCTAATTTTTTTTTTCGGTTCTTGCTTGAAGTCTGAATTCTTGATAAACATCATTGTATATTTATTAATTTAGGGTCCCTAATTATTACATTTAACCTTATATTATCGTGAGTAAATATACAACTATTGAACGCATACAATAACCAAATAATTTTTCACTGCCTCTATATTCCACCATTTTCCCACCTCTTCTCTTTCATTTGTTATTCACAAAACCCACAAACTCATCCCTTTTTAAAATCAAATCTAGCATAATTAATTCAACAAATGACCAAGTTAGGATGGACGTTACTAACGGGAAACGAAGCATTAAGCACAAGTAACAATGACTTAATTAATTACCAGAATGAAATACTGTGGCGTAAATTTACTGACCTTATTTGTAAATTCATTCAATAGGATTTGTTTTATATGAGTAATTTTATCAAGTTGTATGCTCAAAACATTTTTGTATTTGTCTTCAGTATGTAGTGGTAGATGTCCATTGTCATGGTCACAAAGAAACTGAGGATGGGTGCCACGTGTGCCACAATTGATGAATAAGCATGTGCTTGGTTAAATCTTCTTTTCTTTGTATGTTTGTCCTCGATTCTCTTTAGTGCACTAGAAGGTGAATAAGAATTTAGATCTTTATGAAGCAGGTACAATTGATGTATATAGTTTTGGAAAAGCTGGACCAAAATGTTCAATATATGGTTTATTAGTTGATTTTTTTTTGCTTTTAGGTGCTCTTCTAACATTTATATAAAATAGTTGAAGTCATGATAGTCTGGGCAAAAGGAAAATGTTTTCCTTTTTATTGATTTTAATTAATATAGAAATAAAATATTATTGAAAATCATGTCAGTTCAATAAAATCAGATTTTCCCATAAATATGTTTATTGAAAGTAAAAGATCAATTTTATGGATATATATTTGAATTGAAGAGAGTTTCTTATATTTTTATATTTGTAGGCAATGGTTAATATGAGCCATAACATAGCATAGCAGAAGCTGGAGCCTACTTCATGGATAAGAATAAGCTATTATATGAACATGTCCGAGGCAAGGCAAAGATGAAGAGACATGTATTGGATGGGTGGTACAAGGCGTTGCACGGAAGCACAGGGTGTTATAAGGTGCTGTATGTAAGTTACAAGGGTTAACGCTGGAGCTGGATCTGAACCTGAATTGCATTGTTTTGTTCTGTACATGGAAGTTACTATTGCTGGGCAAGATGATGTAGGATAAATCAGAAGCTGAGGCCTTTTGACTGGGGTTTGGTGGTGCATGAAGCTAAAGATCTGATCCATCATGAAACCAATGATTCATGCAGAGGAGATAGATGGCTGCAATAAACTGTAAGGAGAAGTGATACAGGCCAGAAGCATGCTAAATGGCAGGGAATAACGTTGGAGCCTAAACTGTGGGCTTTTGTTCTGTTATTGTTTGTTGATTTGAACAGTGGATGGTGAAGGATGGATAGCGGATGGTGAATTCCGAGTAGGGCTTGGTGATCTTAAAAAAGAAGAACAGAAAAAGATCCAATGTGATGAAAATAACTGGATTATGTGGACGTGATGCGATCCATGTTATTACATTTCATCATCTTTCATCTTCACCCATGTTTATATGGACCTAAGTATACTATAAGCATGATAGGTTGAACTGTATCTTTTGCTATGTATAGAAAGTTATGGCATGGGTTTTGTGTACTCTCATAAAATTAATTTGGTTGTGGTATATGTCAGTTCATTTCATAGTATTAATATAGTCATATTAGTATTCTGTTTGAAATAGGTTAGACACTTTGTTCTGGAATAACCTGATGCTTTCCCATCTCCGGTTCTCATTCTAAGTCATTTTTTAATTATTTCTGATGCATTTTTTATGTTACCGATCTTTAACACATGGAAATTGGTTGCCTTTTTGCTTAGTAGGACACATGATTTTTGTTTTTTTACGTTTAAGCTTTTAAGATGATATGAGATACTGTCCCCAACTTGATAAAAAAATGGTTAGTTCTATTTACATAAGAAATACACGCATAGATTTGAGGGTCTAAATATAAATTGATGTGCGTAGTAAGTTACAAACCTTTTTAGAAATTAATTAACTAAAAACAAATTGATGCGTGCGGTGTGTTTTCAAGTAGCTTTGTGTATGCATAAAAAATACAGAAAGTATGCTTAGGAACCCATATTCTTAAAGTACAAAAAAACATTAATTAACTACTTTAAATTAGGTTCAAAATGAGTAAAAATAATTTTTCAAATTAAAACTTTATATTCATCTTCCCTCAAACTTAAACATTTGCATATAAATTTAGTTTTGTCCATGAACTCAAACCATCTATAGTTTGATGTGCAACGGGAGTTAGATTATTCTCATCTTGCAATGTCTTAGTGTTATCCAAGAGTTAGTTGTATCGCTTTTTCTATAACATGAGCGGTATTTTATTCAAGTACAACACTCTTTTTTATGTCTCATGGATACAAATCTATGGCCTTTAGAATCTCTGTTTGAAGTACCGTACTTTTAACCATTTGAGCTACAGGTCATTGACACAATTAGTTCTTTGCTTAATAGCATTATACAAAAATAACAATAACAATTGGTCATCTGATTGATATAACAATGCAAGTTTTCTAAGTTTCAAACCATTGGAAGCGCTAATTTTAATATTTGTTACATTTCTTTAAATATTGATGTAATAATTGCTTACATTCTTTACATGTTTAATTATTTTCTAAAAAAACAATCTCATTCCCGTTTTGATAAACGGTTGATATGTACATGCATAAAAAATACAACATTACATACCATTTTATAAGGTCCAAAAAAATCTTACAAACACTGTTTTTTATTACCAGTCCCTCCTACACACGTGCATCGCACGTGCCAAACTACTCGTTCTTATAATGTCTTATCTGATCACAATTGAAACAACTTACGTTCTTCTTTCCACTGACCTTCTTTCCATCCCTGGAAATACACTTGTTAGCTAAATGTCCTTTCTTGTTACACTTGTAGCAAACAATGCTCTTTCCCTTCTTGGCAACTTCGCTCTTTTGAGCTTCCTTCTTCTGAAAGAACTTCCTTTTCTGGCTTGGTCCTCCCTCAGTGTCCACGGGCTTGTTATTACCGATAACGCAAGCATCTCCTCATTTCTCAGTGCCATCTCCACTGCTACATCACATGGGTCTATAAAATGCGATAATATTTCTCTAGCAAGCTCTGGTTTCAATACTCTAATGAACATCTCGTTCCTCTTGATTACCATATCCACAATATCATTTCCATATCTGGATAACTCCTCAAACCTAGTTTCATATTCAAGCACTGACATCTCACCTTGTTCCAACCCAGCAAACTTTCAAAGTTAGGTTGACTTGGCTATTTCAGACATGAATCTCTCTTTAAACCTTCTTCTAAACTCATCCTAAGTCAAGTTATCCTCTGGTACAGTACTTTTCCACCTATACAATATAGCCCATTGCACTTGCCTGGATGCCAATTACCTCTTCTTCTCATTGTTTAAGCCTAAATCAACAAAGATCTTTTCACGGTGCGACAACCAATTCTCAACTTCGATAACATCCTCTCTTTCGATAAATGGCTTTCCTTTGAGTCTCGCGTAATCTCGACTCCGCATAACATATTTGTTAATAATAGGAACACAGGATTTTCTCCACCTAAGTTCACAGCATTTCCATCAACTACAACAACAAGTTGCATCATGTTGACAAAGAACTGATACATAGCTCTCATATCCACTGGTAGTGTTCTAGCACCCACGTTAGCAGCTATTTGTCGACCCAGATTCCTCTTAATATTTGGCCTAGCATTTTCATTGGTTGTAGTGATTCCTCCACCAAGATTCACTCTACCATCTCCTGCCTCCGTATCTTACTTTCCTTAAATCTGCATTCGAACTTTAGTAAGATACAGAAGAATGGTCTAAGAGAGAGGGAAGAATAGTGATAAGATATATATTTATATATAGAAAATACAAGTATATTACTATAGCGTTATCCCATACCCCATTCCCATTCTTTGATTCATTTGGATTATGTTTTCAAAACACTTTTAAAGTTCAAAATTCTTTTGGTTTTACATAAACCTATGCTCCGATATCAAGTTGTAACATCCGTCATTCCAAGTCCCAAAATAAGCGCTACTAATGTTGTAGTCATCAATAGTATTATTCATCGGTGGCAAAATGAGATTAGTTAATAGTATCATTAACATCAGAAACACTTTAATATTTTTTCCAAAACATATTTCATTAATAAATTTCCATATTCATTACATAATACCCAAATATTGCCTAGGTTCAGATAAAATATAATTATTACAAAGTACTTCTAGAGCGACATATGAAGTTGCCCCCTTGGTTGATCAAAGTTTGCTACTGGACAGATATATATTCTACCATTACATACTCCCATACAAAATAACATAACAACACAAAAGATATAAGTAGACTCCTATATAGCTAGCTCTACCTCCTACACATCTTCGAAAGATTTATTCATCACACCTAAAACCTGGAAATCTTACTCTCGAACTACTCAAATGAGCTCCCAAGAGTTAAAGAGGAAAAATAAAAACATTGGGTTAGACAAAAAATCTGGTATGAATAATAATATGCATCTCGATAAATAGATATTTAGTGAGACAACGCCACCGAGCGGAATGGGTCTCTCCCTCATTAGTATCTTCTGCAAATATGTTAATCGAATCATGCTCCTACAATCATAATAGTTAAATCAACATAAAAAAATCATATGCATGCATGTTACATGGGTAGACGTGACCGATCTGCCTCAATCAATTAACTATCTGTCTCTATTTTATAGTTTGGTTACTACAAATCTATATGGCTGACTCGAGCATACTCGATATACCAAATAGTAACCACCTAAAATTGTAACGTCCCACACCAGATATGGCTGTCCAAACATAATCATCTTAGTGTTAACCTGACTATCTGTCTATCTCATAGTTTTCCTAGACTCACTATGAACCTAATTGTAACGACCCAAAAGTTCACCACACTAATTTGGGACTAATTAATTAATTTTAAATATTTAAATAATAGATTTTATAACCCAAATAAAACTCTTTTAAACAATAAATAGTGATGGTTAAATAGATTTTTAATTTTTTTTACAAAATAATTAGTTCAAAGAAAAATCGAAAATGAGACCGGAATTTGTTCTCAATTTTTTTTACTTTTCGTCGGTTAAAAGTTGTTAGAAACATTGTGAACCCTTTATGCAACTATACACATTTATAAATAAGTTAGGATATATGTATATATATATATATTAGAGTGTATGTGTGTGTATACATATGTGTTTATATTTTGGTTTATAAGGTTTAAAATATAACTTAATAAAAGAAAATGTCAAATCATAAGCCAACATAAGTACATTTAAGTACTAAAACATGTTTAAATATGTTGGACAATGTGTACATAAAAGGGACAAGGGGGTAGGCATGAGGTATAAGGGTAGAGGGAAGCATGGTGAGGTGGCGCAAGGAGGTAGAGGGTAAAGTACAAGGGGTAAATTTGTAACGACCTGAAATTTTCCGACCTCGAAAATTCGACACTAGTACGTTCACTGTAAAAGTGCCGAGCAATCGAACGCTAGAAATCTCAGATTGTTAGGGTAAAGAAGAAAGTGGTAGAAGAGGAAACAAAAAAAAAACACAGAATCTCACATTTCGCAGCGGATCAAAATATAATATTACATAATAGCATCTATACAAAAAAAGATGCATTTGTCAATTTATAACAATGTATCAGAGTTACAACCATTTATACATAAACTGGGCAGTTGTACAACATGTCCCAGACTACAAACAATGCAACTCTACTATACAGCGGGAAACTCCATACGTTCCTGCCATCCAGCTTGCCTCTTGAGCTCCAGAACGTCCTCACTTGAAAATCTGTAATACTCGGTCTAACCCGAGCATTACATCAAAGTAACACCCGGGTCAGGCTGGAAACCAGCATGAGTAAACCCATAAATTTGAAATACTAAGTTATAAACATATTTGAAAACCCATGGTAACTTGTATCACATAACGAGTCCTTAACTTGTTAGCACCAATACTTATTTCACAAATCAAATACCTAAGTACCACTATAAAGTTTCAATGTGTTTGTGTCAAAATTGAGCACAACACTCTTCGGGAGTCGTTGAAGAGATAATAACGAAGAATGTAAATTCAAAATGGATATTATCTAACAAAAACTCCAATCAACAGTAAAATAAATGCATAGACAAGCGATTTATAGTGGTTCGGCGTGTTGCCTACGTCCACTGTGAAGTGTTTTTATGTTTTATTGATTCTCTTTCAATGATTACAAGTTGTTGCAGCAATCAACAGCAAGTTACAACTGGAAATTCGAAATCAACAGTAAAAATATGATGTAGGATGATGGAGGTCTTGATCCGGCAGAGTCTGGGCGCTTGAGAGTCGAAAGATCCTTTTTCTGTTGGCCTTGGGGCTCTATTTATAGGCGTAGGCTGCTGATATTTCGCTGAAAATTCGGGAGACCACTTCTGGCACGTGAGGGGGCCCACACGCCCGGTCTTAGGAAGTTTGGGCTCACTTTGGCATCGGTTCGAACTCCATTTGAACTGATCAAGAATTCATCCAATCGTGGCGAAATTTGGTGTAGACACTCTTCGACATGAATGCAAGCTTCTGTGAAAATTTCATGGCATTTGGATCAGTAGATTGGAAGATATGATGGATTCAAAATGGGGTTCACTGCATGGCTGTTTGGTTCGAAACCATGCATTCGAATCGATGGTTTCGAAACCATGGTGGCACGTGTCTTCGTGTTGATGTGGAGCGCACACTTCGCCTCGATCCGGGTTTTGCTCCGAGTTGAATGCTTCGACTCCATATACTTCGGCGCATTCGTACCGATGAAAGACACGTCATCATGGCTGGTTGATCTAGTGGGTTCGAATGAAGCTTCACAGATGGATTCGAACAAGGCTTCTGTGATGGGTTCGAACAAGGCTTCTGTGATGGGTTCGAACAACCGAAGCTTAGTGGATTCGAACAAGGATCTTTGGATGGATATGAGCCTCGCAAACTCTCCATGGACATGAGGTCCACTGGCACGAACCAGATGGATTCGAAGTTGATGGATTCGAACCATGGCTTTCCGATGGTTCCGAAGTCCATCGGTTCGAAGGTGATCGGTTCGAATGGTGCATGTTGATGGGTTCGAAGACACCCACCATGATGGGTTTGAAACCAGTGTGTTCCCTTCAAGTTGAACCGATCATAACTTGAGCGTACGAACTCGGATTGACTCGAAATTTGAGATGCTGACTTCTACGGTCTTTCTTGTCGTGTCCTATCAATTGTACCTCAATCTGGACCCAGACAAAATTCAGTGATATCCATAGCGAAACGAAGTATGACCGGTCTCTGAGACGAACTGTTCTCCGTTTCTGATCGATCTTTTGGTATCGCGGCTTTGCCAAAAAGCGGGATAACATTTTGCCCCCCAAAGTACGTCTATTGGGAACATGTCGTGCTTTGTATAGCTACAACTTCTCTCCGAACAATCATTGCTCCCTTTTTGTTAAGACTCGTACTCTGTATTGCTGCAACCTTGCGTTGATATGATTGATTGCTGTATAATAGTGCTTAGCCATTGGCTGTTGCATTTGTAACAAGATAAGTGTTTGATCCCTGCAAATGCTTAAAATCGAATGTTAGTTCGATATATATGCACATATGCTAGTTTGATCTTTGTTAACGTCCTGCGTCTACAAGTGGTTGTTAGTTTTGTTTGCTATTGAATTTCGTATCGATTCTCTCCTGAACCGATTTTGAAATTTGAATTGAGACAACGCTTGATGGTTGTTTTGAAAAGTCCCTTCGTATCGATCCTCTCCTGAACCGATGTAGAAGGTTGAAGGAAACGACTCTGCGTTGCGTGATTATAATGCTTCGAACCGATGTGTTGGAGTATAGATGGTTTCGAAATCCACATTCGTATGGATGGAGTATACTTGTGTTGTGATGGGTTCGAAACTGACATTCGAACCGATGTGAATGGGTGTATTCGAACTAGCAGTTCGTTTCGGTAGGTTGTGGATGGAGTTGCGAACAGGGGCCTCGAATCAATGTGCCCGCTGCGTGTTTCACATCGATGCAACTCATTGTCCTGCTGTGTACTTCGTATCGATGAAGTGTGAGGGTAACTTCGAACCCACATGGCATTAGGAAAATGGCTTCGAATGGTGGTTTCGAATCGACCCGCGCTTTCACTGGTTGCAACCGGTCAAGTCTACCGGAAGAGGAATCGCCTCGGTTGCTCTCGAGGCTTCATATAAATAGCAGAGGGTTTCACTTTTTTCACTTTTTACTTTTTTAACTCTCGCCTTGCTTTTACTGTGTTCCGCCTTGTCTCGAAGCGTCAGAGGAGAAGGAACTGCGTCACGTATTTGAACCAATCCAGATCCAAGACCTTAACTCCTCGAATCCATCACTTAAACTAGGTAATTAGCCTCGAATCCAAACGGCAAAGTTACTTCGAACCTATCTCATCTTCATCGATTGCTTAGTCTTGAGATTGGCAAAACCAGATCTGGCTTTGGGAGGCTTCGAACCGATGCGAGGATTCGAGTTCGAATCGATGATGGGTGCGTCATCCGTCGTTGGATTTCGCATCGATTCATGGAATAACTTTATGGGGTGACGCAGTTCGCACCGATAGACCATCTTTGATGGTTCCATTCGAATTGATGGATTCGAATCCATCAGCCATCGGTTCGAAGTTATCAACTTTGCATCGATACGGAGGGTATCGATTCGAACGTGGCCGATGTTAAGTTGGGGGTTTGCTTATCGGTTCGAACCAAGTAACCAAGGATCGATTCGAAGTCGTCCTTCATTAATCGATTCGAACTTGACACCTGATCACCGATTCGAAGCGTGCCTTTCTGCCTCGATTCGAAGTGAAGTTAGGATGGGTTCGAATGAATTCCTTGTGATCGGTTCGAACCCTCTATGATGGATACCAAAGTTTGACATTTTCTGAGTATAATTCCGACGAGCTTTATTCCTGCATATTTGGGCATATTAAACTGCATACTTGACCACCTTTCGAAGCTCGTCGATGGAACGATAACAACTTCTATTCAAATCAATTTCCATCATATAAACGGTTTTTGTGATGATGGTCAGTGATGACGGTCATTATAACTGGACTTCGTAGTTTTGTCGTTTGCATATTTCCTTTAACTCTGCGATATTCATTTATGTAATGCATGGCACTATACAACGTACATTCATACACTTTACACTGGGGAATGCATGGGTTCTTTGTCGTCTAACGATGGTTTCTCATGAGTTAGCTAGTTATGGAACCTTCAAGTTCGCAACAGCAGGAGGTTCAAAGCACAACTGCTCCGAGACTAGAGGTTCCAGATATTGAACCTGAGATCATTGGTCCGGCCCCGGACGAACTTCCCAATGCGTCTTTCATTGCCAATCCGTCGGATTCCGTTCAATCGAATATTTCGGAAGACATGTTAGGGAGAATATGCTTGAGGCACGGTCTGTCACTGGATGACGTGTTATTGCTAGGGCCGAACGATAGACCACACAACCCACCGGAGGGATATACAGCATTTAATCGCCATGCATGTGCGGCTGGTACACTTCCTCCGTTCAACGAGTATATAAGGGAAGTGTTGTCTTTTTTGAGGATCGCTCCATCTCAACTACACCCAAACGGATATGCATCCGTGAACAGTTTATTCATCGTCTTCATGGAGTACCTTCATAGACCGCCGATCCTGACCGAGATCAGATATCTATTTAACTTCAAAACTTGAGGTTATTACCCTTCTTTCACATTTCTGGAAGCGGTGAGGAACTACCAAGTGGTCACTGGGTCCTGGACCAGGTTGAGTTACTATAGGACGGAATGGTTCTATGTCAGGTGTCCTCCGGGGTTTTCCCGGCGATGGTTATTCAGACGTGAGTGTAGCTGAGTTATCAAGTAATTACTAAGGCAGTTGCGGTCAAAGAGAAACTTATGTTTTTTCTCTTTTTTACAGCGATGATTCAGCGACCTGAGGGCGAGCGCTTTAAGGAGATGGTGCGAGTACTCCGGGGAGTCCTGAGCGAAGATAGGGATATCGAGTCGCTTTTGACCGATAGGAATCTCCGGATTTACGGATTGATTGAACGAGGGCAGAGCATACTGTTTGACGGGGCACCAAGGATTGTCTCTAAAAAACGAGTCAAACACAAGAAGCTCAAAGTTATCATAGCCGAGGAGGCTGATTCTGAAAGAACTCATACTGACGATGAGCCGTTGTTGGAGCCTACAGACGTGGTTCAGGATGTTGAAGAGCAAAGAAAAGGCAAGGCAGCCGTCGTCACGTCAACTAAGAAGGGGAGATGGAAATCGGTCGTCACGGCCCGATCTTCTCCCGGAGTTAGAATTTCTGAGATGTCTCCTCCGCGAACTGAAAGTCTTTACGAGGGGCTTACCGATCTTCCAATCCCGGATGATGTGTCTTTTCAACATGACGTCGGGTTGGAGGAGTTCCATCATACTCTAGAATTGAGCGAGCCTTTTATTACTAGCTCAGTCGACACTTTTGGTTGGTCGGGGGGAATACATATTCATACACATTTCACGACACTACATAGCCCTGAGTCCCAGGTCATCAGTTTTGGGAAACCACTAACTTTATTCTCGTTTCGCTTTGCAGATATTATGACTAGACGCGGTTCGATGCTAGGGAGCCTACGACATGCTCGCAAATCTTCCTCATACTACGAGTCACAATGGAGAGAAGGAGATAGGGGTTACGATCGTAGGTACTCCGGGTATTCTAGTCAAGAACGGAGAGATAGGGATTACAGACATCGGTCTCGATCACGCACTCCTCCTCCAAGAGTTCCTATACAACCTCCTGTCCATGTTTCTCGTCCTTCTGATTCCTCGTACTACCAGTCGGCCTCTCAATCTTCTAGGCATGAACCTCGCCATACCAGATCTGAGGCAATGCCTCCAATAGTTGCGGAGCAACCTCCTACTGAAATTTCGGGGGAAGGAGCAATCAGGCTTGCTCAACTGAAGAAGGACTTTCCAAATATTTGCTTTGATAACTACATTTTTCCTCTTCACTTGAAAAGAATCCCGCCGGAGGCCGAGCAGACGGCGCACGATTATGTACATGACTTTTATGCCCAATACAGGGCGTGGTACAAGGCGGTCGAGAAAGCGTCGCCATTGGCCTTTGAGCGTGGGGCCACCATCGAGAAATTGCAGGCTGAGTTAGCTCAACAGAGTTGTATTATTAAGGTGCTGAACACCGAAGCCGAATCTTCTCGGAAATCTGAAATGGAGGCTATCAAAAAGGCCGACGAAGCCCAAGCAACGATGGATAGGATGAAACGTGAGCACTATGCCATGGTAGAGGACATGGGCCATCGTAACACCTTGGTCACTGCTGAGAGGGACGCAGCCCTAAAGGAGTTAAACGAGCTTAAGTCCAAATTCGCCGAAATCGCCAAGGATAGGGATGATGCGAATAATGCAGCCCAGGAGGCGTGTGAACAAGCCGTGATTCTCCGGATTGAACGGGATGCAGCAGTGGCCAAGGTCCAAGCGGTTGAGACGGAGTTTGAGGAGAAAGTTCATCAAGCGGAGGCCAGGCTGGAGGCCGATATTGAAGATTTGCTCATCACTTACAATGCCAACGTGTTGAGACACCGAAATTTGGCCTGGCTCCAAGATTACCCGATACACCTCCGCAGTGTTTGGGATCGATTGGTCGAGGAAGAAGAGGAAGCACGTCCGGGTGAATCGGTCGACCGATTCTAACTTGAAAACCGGCTGCTGACAGACGATGAGAAGAAGGTCCTTCATGACGCTATTATCGCTCATGAGAAGGAGATGATTGGCGGCCGATCTCTGGAGGTTGGAGAGGGTTCAGGTGTTGAGCATCACGCCAGTGTTACTGAAATCACCCCTCCACCCCCGTTAGAGCCTGCATCTGTGGTTGGTTCGCAATCCGTCCCTGCTTACGACCCAGAACAGCCGCGGTTATCTCCCATTCGGGAGCATACTTCTGAGGCCACTCAGTCGTCCGCAAGTCAAACTGGGGAAGGTATTCCGAACTTATCTCAAGTGTTTTCCAAATAGAGAGTTTGTTCTGAAGCAGTTACTGATAACCTCTTCTTATCTTTGTTTAGTGACTGGAGTTGCTCCGATTGCCGCGACCCAAGAATCAAGCAAAGGGGATAAGACCATCACCACCGAGACTACTGTTGTAACTGCAGTATCAACCAAGACGGCGCAGGGGAGCGGATTATCTCTTGATGAACAAATGGTGAGCGAGCTGCTCGGTGAGCAGGGTGGTTTCTCCACAAACCTGCCGTTCATCATTAGTGACCTTCCGCCAACCTCTAGCTTTTCAATGCAGACTGCGGATGCCCCCAGCCAAGCCCAGACGATTCATAATGAAGAGATCCTGGCCGAGATTCATGCAGAATTAGAAGCTGCGGGGCAAAGTGGTAGTGTTGGTGGTAGCACGGCGGCGCAGAGCCCAGCACCTGCGAGGATAGTATCGTCGGGTGGCACTATCCCATCTTCCGTTGCGGGTCCGGTCCCTCCTACTCCCCCGGCAAGGAGCCTTCATTTAGATTCAAGTTCTGAGGAGGACGTAGATATTATGCCCCCGGCCGAAGTGCAACCATCGGAGAGGAGGTCGTCCAAACGACGAATTTTCGTCCCTAGCGATTCTGATGACGAACCGCTGATAAGGAAGCCAAGAAAGAAGGAATAGATCGGCCTCCCAAGCAGATTTTTTGGTAGATAGGAACTTGTTTTTTTTTGTTAGTAGGTCGTGTATAGATGCAGGTTCGGCCCCTGCAAGTAGGAATTCTTTTTGGAAGAACTTATTTGCATGTACGTCCTTTTCTTCAGTTAGTTGAAATAAAATTTAGTTTCTTTGTTTCAACTCTCATTTCTTTTTTTGCTTAAGTGTTTGTAGTGTTTTATTTTCAGTCCGGTGCACTCGTGGTGTTTTTTACCGTCAAGTAGAATTCGTTTTTATTCGCCAAGCCTGAGAATCTTGGTCGCAAGTTGTGATCGACGAATAATCGAACTTCGGACATTGTATCACTTTGGTTAACGGTTAACACTTAGCTTTTTTGCCCCCTAGTCTCGGGGAATAACATTTGTGTTTTGGTGGTTGAGTGCATTTATTGCAAACTTTAAGCACATGTCCACATTCTGGGGACTTAAGATAATTTGAGATCGATAATCCGGTTCGCACTCCGGGAATTCGAGAGTTATCGATGTTTGTAACACGGTTCGCGCTCCGGGAACTTGGAATTGATGTTCACATTCCAACTCACACTCTGTGAACTTGGAGTTAGTATTAACATTTCAGTTCGCACTACGGGAACTTTGACTTGGTATTTGTGCTCCAATTCACACTCCGGGAACTTGGAGAAAACATGTATGTTTGGGTTTGCACTTCGGGAACCTGGAATTAATGTTTGTACTCTGACTCGCGCTTTGGGAATCTGGAGTTAGCCGCTGGATGGTCAGTCACACCTATTTGGGCTTTTTAGGAATTCGTTCACACTCTAGGAACGATGGATTTGATGTTTATACTCCAATTCGCACTCTGGGAATTTGTAGTCCGTTCACACTCTGGGAACGATTCATTGGATGTTTATACTCCAATTCGCACTCTGGGAATTTGGAGTCCGTTCGCACTCCGGGAACGAGTTGTTGAATGTTTATACCCCAATTCACACTCTGGGAAGTTGGAGTCCGTTCGCGCTCCAGGAACGAGTTGTTGAATGTTTATACTCCAATTCACACTCTGGGAAGTTGGAGTCCGTTCGCGCTCCGGGAACGAGTTGTTGAATGTTTATAATCCAATTCACACTCTGGAAAGTTGGAGTCCGTTCACGCTGTGGGAACGAATTGTTGAATGTTTATACTCCAATTCACACTCTAGGAAGTTGGAGTCCGTTCACGCTCTGGGAACGATTTATTGAATGGACTGTCGTGTGTTGGTCCAATTTAGCCTTTGACGTGACGGCTTGCCCCCGAGCTGGGGTTTCACTTAGTGAGTGGCCGGTCGTATCGCAGTCACTCGCTATTTGAATAAATTCCATTGTTTTATGGAACTTAGCTCTTCGTGTGTCGTGATTGTTGAATGTTGCATTCGGTGAATCACAGCTCTAGCTTGAAGAGATAGTATTTTATTGCTGAAATAAGAAAATATGGCAAAGTCAGTGCCTTATTACAAATTCAAATTTCAGAATGTAAAAGAAACTGCAAAGTATTCATAGATTGAAGGAGCCTGTCATGTGTGACAGTGACGAGGTTCTTCGTCGTTCTAGGCTCCTGAGTTAGTAGGCCCGCCACTGATGGCGTTTATCACCAATCTTCCACGGGGACAAGTCGAGTCCTCCTATCTCGGCCGATTGAGTCCATTGTTTGGATTTGATGGGCCCGCTTCTCTGGGCTGCGGTGTCCGCACAAACTGTTCCAGCTTCCTTTCTCTGACCAGTTTTTCAACAAGATCCTGTAAGTGACGACACTCGTTCGTATTGTGCCCGTAGCTTTCATGGAACCTGCAAAACTTTCCCGTATGGATTTGTCTTTCTGACGACGGTCTTGGTGCAGGTTTTTGATATTGAATTGTATCGCAAGTTTGTAAGTACAAGTCCTCTAGTGATGTATTTAGAGGAGTGTAACTGTTAAACATTGGATTCTTGCGCTGCGGGCCACGAGTTTGATCTTGTTTCTTAATTTGATTCACGCTTTCTCTTCGCCGAGCTTGTTTTTTTTAATGTTCAACTGAACTTTTCCGGAGCTCTCACCGGACTGTTTTATTGCAACATTACTTGTGGTCCCTTCCGTATTTGGCCCTGCGTCAGTTTGCTTCCTAGACTGTTTCGCGTCTTCCCGTCTCAGGAATTGAGCTGCTTTGGTATGGAAACGGTCCAATGACGCAAACCAGCCAATTGCCGAATTCAGAATCGGGGTCGATCCCCTTAGTCAATGCCATAAGGATGGAGTTATCGTTTGGATTACTAATCTCCGCGCATGCAGTATGGAATCTCTCTAAGTAGTGTCTGAGTGTCTCTCTAGGAGCATGCGTGACACTAGATAGAGTGTTGATATCTTTTGGCCTTGCGACGTGCATGCGGAATTGCTCGACAAATTTTGTGGCTAACTGATCGAAGGAAGAGATGGATCGAGGTGGCAACCGGGTGAACCACATGGTAGCGATGCCCCTCAAGGATATGGGGAAACTACGACATTTCACTGCATCGTCAGCCCTGACAGCAGTCATCGACCATTCATATTTTAGAATATGTTGGTTGGGGTCGGAGTTTCCCTCGTACATGGGTAGAGTGGGCATTCGGAATCGCCGTAGGGGTTCAGCAGTAAGAATATCGTCCGTAAAGGGAGTGTGACTTCGGGAAACTCCTCAATCATCGTTTGTGAATCCCTGACTCTCACGGATCATCCGACGTATCATAGTTGAAAGATCCGGCATTTGCGCCGGAGTATGATCATGTCCCCTACTTTGGGTTTGAATCGGATATCGTCGACGGTCCAAGTCTCGCCTTCTTGGCTCATAGTCCTCTGGGACGTACGGTTCAGGAGTACGCCCGCTATGACGACGGTCCAGGTCTGACTGATCTTGGGCGTCGACCCCTGGCTCAGCCGCAACGTTAGTGGTGCGGTATTCTGCGGTGTGGTGAGGAACGGCACCTCCTCGGGAGGAGGGTCCGGTTTGGAAACTGGCTGACGGACCAACTCTAAGTTGTCCAACGGTCAATGTCGGTTGATTTCCAACGGGTGGCATATGACTCCCATCTAGCCAGGGTCATGGAGGCCGGTTATGATAATCAGAGGATGAAGAACTTTCGCTGGATGAGCGAGAAGCGTGGTCTCTCATGGATCTCTTTCGTTTCTGGCGATCCAACTTGTTGATTAACTCAGCGTTAGTGCGTAGCTGTTCTTCTAGTTGTTGCCGACTTTGGGTCAGCTCTTGGAGTAGCAACTGCAACTCTTGTCGAGTAACCGGACCCGACGGTTCAGAGTGCTCAGTAGCATTCTGATTAGATGGAGGTGGGGGCACAGGATTTTGTCTATCCTGTTCTTCTTGATTGACAGCATTTGAGGTGGTTCTTGTGCTAACCATCTTGATAGTTGAATTCCTTTCCTAGACTTTATGCAAATCTGAATAGAAGGGAAGGAAGTTGGATTCAATAATTTGGATCTCTCTCTTAGATTTATTCAATCCGGTATCGATGACAGATCCAACGAGCAGGAGAAAATCTGGGTTTTCTCAGTGAAAGCACCAAAGTGTTTGTGTCAAAATTGGGCACAACACTCTTCAGGAGTCGTTGAAGAGATAATAACGAAGAATGTAAATTCAAAACGGATATTATCTAACAAAAACTCCAATCAGCAGTAAAATAAATGCGTAGACAAGCGATTTATAGTGGTTCGGCTTGTTGCCTACGTCCACTGTGAAGTGTTTTTATGTTTTATTGATTCTCTTTCAATGATTACAAGTTGTTGCAGCAATCAACAGCAAGTTACAATTGGAAATTCGAAATCAACAGTAAAAATATGATGTAGGATGATGGAGATATCGATCCGGCAGAGTCTGGGCACTTGAGAGTCGAAAGATCCTTTTTCTGTTGGCCTTGGGGCTCTATTTATAGGCGTAGGCTGCTGATATTTCGTTGAAAACTCGAGAGACCACTTCTGGCACGTGAGGGGGCCCACACGCCCGGTCTTAGGAAGTTTGGGCCCACTTTGGCATCGGTTCGAACTCCATTCGAACCGATCAAGAATTCATCCAATCGTGGCAAAATTTGGTGTGGACACTCTTCGACATGAATGCAAGCTTCTGTGAAAATTTCGTGGCATTTGGATCAGTAGATTGGAAGATATGATGGATTCGAAATGGGGTTCACTGCATGGCTGTTTGGTTCGAAACCATGCATTCGAATCGATGGTTTCGAAACCATGGTGGCACGTGTCTTCGTGTTGACGTGGAGCGCACACTTCGCCTCGATCCGGGTTTTGCTCCGAGTTGAATGCTTCAACTCCATATACTTCGGCGCATTCGAACCGATGAAAGGCACGTCATCATGGCTGGTTGACCCAGTGGGTTCGAATGAAGCTTCACAGATGGATTCGAACAAGGCTTCTCTGATGGGTTCGAACAAGGCTTCTGTGATGGGTTCGAACAACCGAAGCTTAGTGGATTCGAACAAGGATCTTTGGATAGATACGAGCCTCGCAAACTCTCCATGGACATGAGGTCCACTGGCACGAACCAGATGGATTCGAAGTTAATGGAGTCGAACCGTGGCTTTCCGATGGTTTCGAAGTCCATCGGTTCGAAGGTGATCGGTTCGAATGGTGCATGTTGATGGGTTCGAAGACACCCACCATGATGGGTTCGAAACCAGTGTGTTCCCTTCAAGTTGAACCGATCATAACTTGAGCGTACGAACTCGGATTGACTCGAAATTTGAGATGCTGACTTCTACGGTCTTTCTTGTCGTGTCCTATCAATTGTAGCTCAATCTGGACCCGGACAAAATTCAGTGATATCCATAGCGAAACGAAGTATGACCGGTCTCTGAGATGAACTGTTCTCCGTTTCTGATCAATCTTTTGGTATCGCGGCTTTGCCAAAAAGCGGGATAACACAATGGTCCAATTTACTTAAATTATTCCATCCCAGCCCGTTGATTGCACATATCAAATCTATAAAGAATTGTTGTAGATTACAAATTGAAGTGGTTTTGGGAATTTGTTAATACCCGACTCTGGTCTCTTCGAAACCAATGTCATCTTAACCCAAGTTATTTAAGTGAGTACAATTCAATTTTAATTACAGGATGTCACTTTTACACAACAATTCATCATCGATAGATAACCACATTATCACTGTTTAACCCAAACATATCATATCACAACATTTTATATCAGAGATATCAATAATTCAAGGCATTCAATATAATACACTCATCCATAAACAAGGTTAATTAGCACACAATTAATTTAAACCAAATAAATTAATTACCTAACCCTGCTTAATTAATATTAATCACAAACCATTTGTTATTACTTTAATTAATTAATGAAATTAATTAATCAACCTTAATTATCCAACTTAAGTAATTATCCTCAATTACTTAATTATCTCTTAATTAATCACATTAATTAACTTTTGATTAATTAATTACATTAACAAATTAACCCTTTAATTACTTACATCAAACTAACTATCCCCCTAATTACTTCATCAAGTAATTATCCCATAATCACTTAAGTTGATTAATTAACCATTAATCACTTCATTGATTAATTTTCTTTAATTAATCACATTCATTTATTAACCTTTAATTAATCTCACTAAGTAATTAACTATCCTCTAATTAGTTACATTCAGTATTATTCTTTAATTACTTATACTATGTAATTAACTATCCTTTAATTACGTTAAGAAATTATATTTCAACTTGTATAATCTTAAATAATTAAAATACCCCATATACTTTAATTAATTACTTGTCGTCATCATAAAAACCAAATCAATCTATTTTCAAGATTAAAAAAACATTTAACTTTAATATTTTTATCTTGGAAACTTCACTTGAAAAAATTATTCAATACTTATTTTTTTGGAAACCTGTTTGATAATGGCTTTGAAACTTTGTTCTTTTCTATTTGAAAACTGGTTATAAATTTTCCTTTGTTTTTAAACTTTTAAAATTATATATAAACCCGATTCCCTAATGAAATTACCCAAGCCATATTACAAAATTCTCGAGTCATTCCCTGAGTTACAACCCTAGCCCATTTTTCTTTTAAATTTAAACAATTTCCTAGAAACACACATGCGTGCAACCCGAACACACTCTCGAGCTCTAACTCCACCTCCCTGAGATCAAACTCGAGCTACCATCTTCCAACAGCAACCCAGAACACTGATACACCAACGATACCGTGCACATGCACCGACTACCGGAGCAACTCCGACCAACATCGATGGCTCCACCAAGTCGCCATCGAACATCTAGACCTATATAATCTTCCAGAATTTACGATGAACACCAGAAACGAAAACAAACTAGTGAAGCACCATCAAAGACCAACTAGGCCACCCAAACTCGCGTTACACCACCACATTCAGACCACCTAAAACTCGCTACCCTGACCAGACCTTCGTCGTAGTCTTAAGCTTCCATTCCACCCACTCCGATGAAGACTGAGGCTTCGTCAACATCGTACCCACCTCGAAACCGAAGTCGACCAAAACAGAACCTAGAACCCTAGTTTGTTATTACCCGACCACCTCGGTGATCTAGAATCTCCCCGAGCGATCCCATGATCAATGATCAACCAACAATCTCTGGCCTCAACCTCGACACACCCGAGCCTCGCAATCGTAAGAATTTGACGATAATGCAAATATCGTTCAACACCGAAATTCTCCATAAATATAAACTTAAAATTTATGGAATGATTATCAAAAATCATCATTTTCCAATTCAAATCTGATTTTGAAGTCTAAACACGAAATTATGAACGTTAGTTTTTGACTTATATCTGATTTTTCACTGTAATTTTTTATTTTCACAATATTTGCTAAATATTTTTACTTGGAACTATTTTTAGAAATAAAATTACATTGTTTCAAGCCTTTCCTTTTTAATGATCAAAGTTTAACATTGTTTCTTTGTGATGGTATGATTTTATTTGTGTTGATCTGTGTCTATAATTCAAACGGAGAAGATAATTTACATATATACAGACATGCACAGCCTTTTTCATATTCATGTGCATGTAATCACATCCATTCGAACCATATTTACAATAATACTACATAGATTTACCACTTGCATCCATGATAAGAGCAGATTTAAGCTTTTATTAAAAATTGTTTACTCACCTTTAATTAGAAACATAGAACAAAGCTTTAGAAAATCTTGGAAGTGCTTTTTATTTTGAACTAGAAGTTGGTTTGCTTTGTTTTGAATCAATCTTGAATCTACTTGCTTTGATCAGGTTGAAACATTGAAACAGGCTTTGATTTTTCTTTTATTTTAGTGTTTAGTTAAAAGATGAAAGAAGAGTTTAGAAAAGAGAAATGGAAAATGCCTTGAACAGAACCAGCCCCCCCTTTTTTAAACATTTACTTATATTGCAATCCAAAAAGAAAAGTAAGCCACTAGTAAATTTGCATGTTACATAAGTTACAAATGGTTAAAGCATGTTTTTATTATCTAACAAATGTTCAAACTTATATTTAAATATATATTATATTTTTTCTCTTAATTACTTAAGTTTTATAAATTATGTTATTTTTTTTCCTTAATTTATCTATGTTGTTTTAAGTGTTTATATATACAAATACATTTATTCATGTTAAATTTAAAAAGAAAGATTATTAACCCTTTTCTTAAATATTATTTAAACTTAAACTATTTACTTAAATTGATAACTATAAATAAGTACTAGTGTCAAAAATGTTCAGCTTAATTTTAATTAAGTTCTTATAAAATCATTATATATATTAAATTCAAACCCAAGCTTTCCATTCATAATGTATACATATATATACATTACAATTGTGAAGCCTTTTTTTATTAGCTTTGCAAAGATAAATTTTGCCAATTTAAATAATTATAAAAGAAGATTATCAATCAATATCAAACATATATATAAACAATAGCTCTCATATTTATTTTGTTATGAAATGAAAATATATTAGAAGATTATCAAAATCAATATTTATTTTCTGAATTAAGTTCAACTTAAATCAGTATTTCAATTAAAATCAATTAATTACCAATTAACCAATGTTCAAAAATCCGGGTTATCACATTCCTCCCCTTTTAAATCTTTTCGTCCTTGAAAAGGAACGAAGCCAGATTTTATTAAAATGTTTATTACCAGTTAATTATCCTTTGAACATTTTTAACTATAAACTCTTTTTATCCAAAAATTTAGAAGTACTTTAAAATCTACATAATATTATCAAAATAGTTTTATAAAAATACTTTTTATAACTTGATGTCTCAACTAGTCCATCCTTGTTCTCATAGAATTCGGTCATACGTTGATCATAAGTAGGACTGAAAATCTATAAGTACTTAGGAGACCTGTTTTCAACACCTAGTGAAAATACTTAGAAAACATTTTTGAAAATATAGAAAACAATTTTTGAGAATAGAGGAAACATTTTTGGTGAGAATGCTCTGGAAATCATCATCCCCTCCATGGTCACAGTTAACCCGATGATTACGTCGCCATCCCGGAAAAACCATAGATAACTGTAGGTGCACCACGCCCCTTGATTACACCATGAAACCCACCAAAGATCACAACGACATCCCAAGTTACGTCACCATCACGGCAAAAATCTATGTAAATGTAGGCATCAGCGCCCTTGAATTTCGCTGCCAAATGAAACTTCACCACTCCTACATAGGTTGCAGACTACATTAGTCGAGTCCCAATGTAGCCTTAGGCTCTCACGACCTCTTGACTTTCGCTACGACTTCATAGATTATAGTCTACCGATGTTACGTTGCCATTACGGCAAAATTAAACGTAGAGCGTTGGCTCTCACAGCACACACGACTTCCGTTATGGTTCGTAGTAGATCGCAGTGACATCGAGCTACACTGTCGTCACAGCATAACCCAAATGTCTCTTCAGGTATCAGCACCCTCAACTTTCACTACCCACAACACAAAATCCTCAGGAACTTCAGTTTGTCCAGACTTCCTCCCAGGATTCGATTTAGAGCCTCCCCCTTAGGGCTCAAGGCAGAACCACCCCGTGGATCTCCTATGAAGTTCATTTCAATGGGAGCGCCTTTTTCCCAGAGCTAATCTCAAAACATTTTATATTATACACTTATAGTATCTTTCAAATCATACCCTTTATGATTCACATAAATCTCCTTTACATAAAATCGATATCTCAAATCGATAGTTCCAAACTTGGCTTTCCAAACTTCTAAAATTTGATTTTCCCAAAAATCAAAAGCCTTTCCAAAATCCATAGGTTCCAAAACCTTTTTCCAAAATCATTCTCATAAAACCATATATATATATATAAATATATATAATCTTGAACAATCTTTAGATCATTTCATACTTGTATAAGTTCCCTTTGTACTTCAAATACTTTCAAAAACCTTTCTTCTGGCTACAGATTCAACAAAGGGAGTTTATCGAATATATATAACTTTATTTATGCCAAACCAATATTCAAGTATGATTTCATTATAAAGTTATTCACCACATTGCTTGCTTTTTATAAATGAGTTCTAATCATAGAAATATCCAACTTCCATTTTATTTCATCATTTATTTTTTCAAAATATAGCTTTCCATTTCAAAAATCATTTTACAGTTCTTATTCAAACATTTCCAATACCTACTCCATTCAAGCCCATACGATGTACACATAACATCTATACGTAATATCAAATCTGATCGCTGACTCGATACACAATTTCTCCTCCGAACTAGTATCATCCACCCAACTTTCTAGTGCGGACTCAGATCTGGTTTCTTGATCAAAAACCGTCATTCTCCTTGCATAGCCATAACTATGATAGAGAATTTTCAAAACCAATCAAAAATCCATATCCAGGTTCTCCGTTGAAAATCAAATGAAAAATCTTTAACTCGGATCGATATATTATCTCGAAATTCTATGTTCGAATCTGGATCAAATCGTTATGCGAATAGAATAATACACGTACATCCTACGTATTTATCTTCATTGATTATTATCAAAATCAATCTCCTTTTTTATTCAACTTCACTTGATTCTATTCACCTATTCACACTTGCCTCAATTTCTATTTGGATTATCACATCTATTCTTATCTCAAATGGGTATTAAAATCATAAACAGTTTGCACTCTGACCATCTTGAATTAAGAAAATAGCTTAAAAAGTTTAAAATAGATAAGTAGTTGTAAAATAGCAGTAAAATAGTTAAATAATTATAAAATAGTAGTAAAATAATTAAATAGTTGTAGGATAGTTAGATAGTTATAAAATAGTTGTAATATAGAAATTAATTTGTAAACAAATGTAAAATTGTTGAAAATAGTAATTAGTTTCAAAATAGTTGTAAAATATGTATAAGATAGTTTGGGTTTCAAAAGGAAAGGTTGTATAGTAAATAGCTAGGAAAATAGATTTAAAACAGTTATATTAAAACAATTTTATTTGAAAATAGTTTCATAGTCAAACTGTTCAATTTCCCAATCTCCATTTCCAATTAACTTTCAATTTCCAATCCCATTAAATTGATTCCATTTCAATTCAACTTAACCCAACTTCAATTCCCTTCTCAAATTCAAATCAATTTCCATTTGAATTTAAACTTATTCAGCTTCAACCTCTCTTCCAATCAAATTCAATTTGAACTAATTTCAATTCCACTCTCAACTTTAAACCATCTCGAATTATATAAATTCAAGTTAAATTTTAAATGTTGATTTAATCCCTTAAATAAAATTAACCTTTACTTTTAAATCAACGACCAAAATCTTTAAACAATTTAATTTGAACCTAAACTTTTATTATTCATTTAAATTACTTTTACTTAATTTATCTTAAAGTTCAAATTAGAGTTCAAAAATAATTTTATCTTCAGAATCCAATGTATTATCCAATTTTAAATTCAAACTTTGAAACCAATTCTTAACAATGTTAGTTTGCAAGTTCATTTGAATCTTAAGTTCAAAGTGATTTTATTCTCAATAAGTTCAATCTTTATCTTTAATAATCAAAACCATTAAACAATTTTAAATTAAAGTTTAATTCCATGAAATTATAGTAATGGAATATATATTATTCTCAATCTACTTCTAAATTCATTTAAACAATCTAATTCAGAATTCCATAGATTATTAATAACAATAGGATGATATCGGGATAAGCCAAGGTAAATAAACATCCCAATTATCCAAACACCAATCAATATCATCCATTACCCATATCTAGATCTCAAACCAGATCACACATGACTCCCATTTCAAATAAACTCATTTTACTTTCCTATGTTAAATCTAAATTTCATCTTGAAATTCCCAATCCAGGTTATTTGTTCTAAACTTATTTAACTTCCCTTGAGTTAAATTCAATTTATTTAATCCAGCTAACCTTATTCAATTTGAATTCTCTATTTCAAAATTTAAACTTCTTACTTAAAATCTTCCCACTTATAAGTTCAAAAACTTATTGCACTTTGGGTTTTCACATCACCTTCCAAGAAAAATTTAAAACTCAACACTTAGTGTTGACTTCCAATCAACTTGTTATCATGTATATCCCACATATATACATATCCATTTCTTTTGCACTTTAAGTCATTCTTTAAATTTTACACCATTCTTGGTTTTTTATTTTTTAATTTCAAAAAAATTCCCTTTAATTTTTTATTTAAAAACAACTCTTGTTTTAAGATACAATTCCTACATTTAGAAATATTATATATTATATCTTTTAATACTTTGAAACAATTTAGATTTTTAAACTTAGATTTAAAACTTCACAATTTAAATTACCTTCAATTCTAATTTATAAGTCATACTCACCTAAATGTTTACTTCCTAAAACATTTCATTTTGCTTAATTATTAACAAACATTTCATTATTAAACACAACAACCATTTATGATAATAACCAAGATGATCATATTTGGAAACCAATTCACTATATATTATCTTATAACTTATTGGAAAATAAAATCAGGGTCACTTAATTCAACTTTCTGAAAACATTTCTACAAATTTAGGATTTTATTTTCTAGTTTGAACCCATTTCTAGCTTATCTTATTTATATAGTGCTTAGAAATTTTTCTGCTTATATATATATATATATATATATATATATATATATCAAAATATAAGCTTATGTAAAATCATTTATTTTTAAAACCATTTAAAATTGTTATATAAGAAAATAACAAGTACGCTCATACACGCACACACACACTCAACTCATTCTAGGGTACTACTGACCCTATCCTTAATGAGTAAACTCACCAGAGCCAAGGTTCTCGCTTAACTTCAGTTCTGATACCAAAATGTAACGACCCAAAATTTTTCGATCTTGAAAATTCGATACTAATACGTTCACTATAGAAGTGCCGAGCAATCGAACGCCAGAAATCTCAGATTTTTAGGGTAAAGAAGAAAGAGATAGAAGAGGAAGCAGAAAACAAAACATAGAATCTCACATTTCACAGCGGATCAAAATATAATATCACATAATAGCATTTATACAAAGAAAGATGTAATTGTCAATTTATAACAATACATTAGAGTTACAACCATTTATACATAAACTGGGCAGTTATGCAACATGTCCCAGACAACAAATAATACAACTCTACTACACAACGGAAAACTCCATATGTTCCTGCCATCCAGCTCGCCTCCTGAGCTTCAGAACGTCCTCACCTGAAAATCTGTAATACACCATCTGACCCGAGCATTACATCAAAGTAATACCCGGGTCAGGCTGGAAACCAGCGTGAGTAAACGCATAAAATTTTAAATACTAAGTTATAAACATATTTGAAAACACAAGGTAACTTGTATCACACAACGAGTTCTTAATTTGTTAGAACCAATACTTATTTCACAAATCAAATCCCTAAGTGCCACTATAAAGTTTCAATGGTCCAATTTACTTCAATTATTCCATCCCAGCCTGTTGATTGCACATATCAAATCTATAAAGAATTATTGTAGATTACAAATCGAAGTGGTTTTGGGTATTTGCTAATACCCGACCCCGGTCTCTTCGAATCCAATGCCATCTTAACCCAAGTTATTTAAGTGAATACAATTCAATTTTAACTACAAGATGTCACTTTTACACAACAATTGATCGTCGATTGATAAACATTATCACTGTGTAACCCAAACATATCATATCACAAAACATTTCATATCAGAGATATCAACCAATTCAAGGCATTCAATATAATACAATCATCCATAAACAAGGTTAATTGATCACACAATTAATTTAAACCAAATAAATTAATTACCCAACCCTGCTTAATTAATATTAATTATAAACCATTTGTTATTACTTTAATTAATTAATGAAATTAATTAATCAACCTTAATCATCCAGCTTAAGTAATTATCCTCAATTACTTAATTATCTCTTAATTAATCACATTAATTAACCTTTGATTAATTAATTACATTAACAAATAAGCCCTTTAATTACTTACATCAAACTAACTATCCCCTAATTACTTCATCAAGTAATTATCCCATAATCACTTAAGTTGATTAATTAACCCTTAATCACTTCATTAATTAATTATCATTAATTAATTATCATTAATTAATCACATTCATTTTTTAACCTTTAATTAATCTCATTAAGTAATTAACTATCCTCTAATTAATTACATTCAGTATTATTCTTTAATTACTTATACTAAGTAATTTACTATCCATTAATTACATTAAGAAATTATATTTCAACTTGTAGAATCTTAAATAATCAAAATACCCCATATACTTTAATTAATTATATCTTATCGTCATAAAAACCAAATCAATCTATTTTCAATATCAAAAAAACATTTAACTTTAACGTTTTAATCTTGGAAACTTCACTTAAAAAACTTATTCAATACTTTTTAAAAAAAAACTTGTTTGATAATGGCATTGAAACTTTGTTCTCTTCTATTTGAAAACTGGTTATAAATTTTCCTTTGTTTTTAAACTTTTAAAATTTTATAAAACCCGATTCCCTAATGAAATTACCCGAGCCATATTACAAAATCCTCGAGTCATTCCCCGAGTTACAACCCTATCCCATTTTTCTGTTAAATTTAAACGATTTCTCGAAAATACACATGCGTGCAACCCGAACACACTCTCGAGCTCTAACTCCACCTCCCCGAGATCAAACTCGAGCCACCCTCTTCCAACAGCAACCCAGAACACTGATACACCAACGATACCGTGCACATGCACCGACTACCGGAGCAACTCCGACCAACATCGATGGCTCCACCAAGTTGCCATCGAAAATCTCGACCTATATGATCCTCCAGAATTCAAGATGAACACCAGAAACAAAAACGAACTAGTGAAGCACCATCAAACACCAACTAGGTTGCCCAAACTCGCGTCGCACCACCACGTTCAGACTACCAAAAAACTTGCTACCCTGACCAGACCTTCGTCGTAGTCTTAAGCTTTTATTCCACCCACTCCGATGAAGACCGATGCTTCATCGACATCGTACCCACCTCGAAACCGAAGTTGGCCAAAACTGAACCTAGAACCCTAGTTTGCCATTACCCGACCACCTCGGTGATCTAGAATCTCCCCGAGTAATTTTCCCATGATCAATGATCAACCAACAATCTCCAGCCTCAACCCCGACACACCCAAGCCTCGCAATCGTCAGAATTTGACGATAATGCAAATATCGTTCAACATCGAAATGCTCCACAAATATAAACTTAAAATTTATGGAATGATTATCAAAAATCATCATTTTCCAATTCAAATCTGATTTTGAAGTCCAAACACGAAATTATGAAAGTCGGTTTTTGACTTATATTTGATTTTTCACTGTAATTTCTTATTTTCACAATATTTGCTAAGTATATTTACTTGAAACTATTTTTAGAAATAAAATTACATTGTTTCAAGCCTTTCCTTTTTAATGATCAAAGTCTAACATTGTTTTTTTGTGATGGTATGATTTTATTTGTGTTGATCCGTATCTGTAATTTAAACAGAGAAGATAATTTACATATACACAGACATGCACGGCCTTTTTCATATTCATGTGTATGTAATCACATCCATTCAAACCATATTTACAATAATATTACATAGATTTACCACTTGCGTCCATGATAAGAACAGATTTAAGATTTTATTAAAAATTGTTTCCTCGCCTTTAATTAGAAATAGAGAACAGAACTTTAGAAAATCTGGGAAATGCTTTTGATTTTGAACTGGGAGTTGGTTTGCTTTGTTTTGAATTGATCTTGAATCTACTTGCTTTGATCAGGTTGAAACATTGAAATATGCCTTGATTTTTCTTTTACTTTAGTTTTTAGTCAAAAGATGAAAGAAGAGTTTAGAAAAGAGAAATGGAAAATGCCTTGAACTAAACAAGGCCCCCCTTTTAAAATATTTACTAATATTTCAATCCAAAAAGAAATGTAAGCCACTTGTAAATTTGCATGCTACATAAGTTACAAATGGTTAAAGCATGTTTTTATTATCTAACAAATGTCAAAACTTATATTTAAATATATATATTATATATTTTCTCTTTATTATTTAAGTTTTATAAATTATGTAATTTATTTTCCTTAATTTATCTATTGTGTTTTTAAGTGTTTATATATACAAATACATTTATTCATGTTAAATTTAAAAATAAAGAATATTGACCATTTTTTTAATCTTATTTAAACTTAAACTATTTACTTGAATTGATAACTATAAATAAGTACTAGTGTTAAAAATGTTCAATTTAACTTTAATTAACTTCTTAGAAAATCATTATATATTAAATTCAAACCCAAGCTTTCCATTCACAATGTGTATATATACATTACAATTGGAAAACATTTTTAATTAGCTTTGAAAAGGTAAATTTTTCCAATTTAAATAATCATAAAAGAAGATTATCAATCAATATCAAACAAATATATAAACAATAGCTATCATATTTATTTTGTTATGAATTGAAAATATATTAAAAGATTATCAAAACCAATATTTATTATCTGAATTATTTGTTCAACTTAAATCAGTGTTTCAATTAAAATCAGTTAATTACCAATTAACCGATGTTCAAAAATCCAGGTTATCACAAAATTGGTAAAATAATTTATACACTTAATATATATACAAATTTTCTAATTCTTATCATCATTTTCTCATTTTATCCCTAGTTTATAAAACACCTCCAAGCTTTCATGAGTTCTCTAATGACTACCAAAGAATTTTCAAAGTTTTAAAACCTTAGATTTATCACCTTTATATGGCCCTTTCATTTCTTCAATTTTGTCTCCTATTCCTTCTACCATATCTTTCTCATACCTTAACAAAATTGATGTTTTATTTTTTCAAAACCATATGAAATTCCAGTGGGTACAACCTTTATGTGTACAACTTCTTAAAATTTTGAGGTTAGCTATGTCAAAATCTCATTTCTTTCAGACTCATTTTCAGACCATTATTTTCAAGTCCAAAAATACCTCTTCTTCTTTTGACCATGTCTTCCTCAAAGAAGATCCAAATTAAGTGATTCTTTTTTTAACATTATAAAGATAAGAATTTAAAAGAACTTTCCATCTGGCAACATTAACTATTTCCCTGAGTAACTTGTCCAAAAATCAGTTGGAAGATGACTCAACTTCGGATTGGATTTTTGTGAATTCGATGATAATATGAACCCCCTTCACCTTTCGATGCCGAGCTCCACCACCTTTGGGCCATGTGCACCATACCTTGACCGAACCATAAAGCCACCATAAGGCCACCAAATTTGTTCTTACCAAAGTCGAAGCATGGATTTAGGCTCGGGACAAGTTTTAGTGAAGTTCGGTGGAGTCGGTAAGAATTTGATAGCTTAAAGTGAGTAAAGCTCACTGCTTTTCATGAAGTTTTTAACTTTAATTTTATTCTACTTGGTTCTAAGTTAGATGCTTTTTTAGATGAATTTGATGATGTTTGTATATCTATGCATGTGTTTGGATGTGATATATGTAAACTTGATTAGTAAGAAAAGTTAGAAAGTTAAAGTTAGTAAGAAGTTTCAAGTTAGGACATTGGCTTATATTATGATGACATGTTGTATATTTATGTTTGCAAACATACATACCAAGTTTTAGGCTATAGTTAAGTTGGCATTTGAGTTTGTCGTATGTTGCGGCATTGAGATCCTTGGATTAACTTGACATCACTTAGATGTTTTATGAAAAAGTTAATAAAGTTTGTAACTTTATGCGTTTGGTTCTTAAGAACTTTATCTAAAGTTATAAAAGTAAGTTAAAAGTAAAAATATAGAGTTTTGGAAAATAAATCAAGCTTTGAAATTTAAGGGTCGTATAGCGATAGTCGCTATAAGTGCAGTTCATAAAAATGAACTATTTTTGAAATCTAAAAAGTATTTTTTTACTTAAGCATTCTTTTTGCAAGGATTTTTCAAAACTTTAATTAAGTAATTAAAAAGTAATACTTATTTTAATGATTAATTAATTAATTAAGATAATTAGTACTTAATCATTAGTTTATAAAGGTAATTATTACTTAAAGTGTCGATCAATTAAGTTAATTATAATTATTTAATTAATTTAAGTTAATTATTATTTAAAAAATAATTAGGGATTAAATACTATTTAATTATTAATTTAAGATTAATTGTTAACTTATAAAAGGGTTTAAATATTTAATTAATCGCAAATTAAGTAGGATTACTTAAAACTTGATTAAGATTAATTTGATTATTAATGAATGTTTAAATTATTATTTAATAATTAATTAGGGATTAATTTTGGTTTAAATATTTATATAATGATTAAATATTATTTGATTATTAACATAAAGGATAATTATTATTTAATTATTGATTTAAAAGTTAATTATGGTTTGATTATTAATTAAAGGTTTAATTGTTATTATATAAAGAGTTTAAATGTTATTTAAATTATTAAATAATTTTTTTGAGGTTTTAAACCACTTTATTTCTAAAGATCGATTTTGATTTAAATTAACTTTCCTTTAAAGAATGTTTTTAAATCAAAGGGATTTCTTTGTCGATTACTTTTAAGTAACTTTATTGAATATGAAAACCGATGACATTTGTTTAGCAAAATAAATCACTATTCTGCTAATTAAGTTATATTTGACATATGTTAGCAGATCCAAATGCCATTCTGCTGTTATATTAACTTGGACATGTGTCTAGCAGAACAAATCCCCATCTACTATTGTAGTAACTTGGACATCTTACCTATATGTTGATTTGCTTATTGTTGGTTGATTCCCTTTATATACCTATATGTTTTTTAAATACTCATGTTATAACTTAATAAGTTAAACTCAATTAAATGAACCATTGTGGTCACTAAGACTTATTTGACTTTGTGAAGTCAAGTATTTCATTTTATCCCTTTTGAAAAGGATTAAAGTTATTATCATTTTTGAATATGATATTTAAAGGATAATTATGCAATGATTTTATTAAAGATGTTTTTGAAGTTAATTGAATACGTTTTAAAATGATTGTTTAAAATCGTTGTTTTATTTATAAGGTTTAAAAATAATTAAATGAAGAATGTTTAAATAATAACATGTTTATTTAAAAGTGCATAAAATAGTTGATTTGTTTATCAAAGGAACCGTATTCATTAATATTTATAAAAGAGTTTTATAGATGATTTTGAATATTTATAAGAAGTTTTATAGATGGTTTTGGATATTTATAAAAGAAGTTTTGTAATAATTTTGGAGATTTGTAAAGAGATATATAAATTGTCTTGATATTTATAAAGGATTTTTGTAAATTAACATGGAGTTTTATAAAGAGTTTTATAATTGGGTTTGGAATTTAAGTAAAGGAGATTTCATAAACGGAAGAGATTTATTAAAAAGGCTTATAGAAGTAAATTATAAAAGAATTTGAGATATGGATTTCCTTTAACTGGCCTTCTTAATTATGTTGGTATGGACATCCGTTCCACAATTAACACCGAAAGAATATTGTTTGAGGATATTTTTATCTCCAATTTAAACAACTTTTGTTTTGAACCTTTTAATATGATTTTGAAATTAGAAATCTTTCACGTATGAATATAACTATGTCGGTCAGATAAGTATAAGAATGTTTGATAAATGTTTTGAAAAGAGATTTAATAAATGAAAGATTTGTTTTGAGGCTTAGTGGTTGCTATGGGTAATTAAATCTTTGAATTGTTGTTGTTTGATTATTTGACAGTTAAATAACCGACTATCAAATCTTGGCCAGTTTCGACTTGGGAAGTATGATTGTATATCTGAGTTCCCTGGTATGGACTCGAATACTTGTTATATACTTCTAAAAGAACCGGACATGAGTCAACTGAAAATTATCGTTGTTTGTATGGAGAGACCGAGATCGGATATGTTATCCGAAAACTACTTTGAACTAACATATGCATTCGAGTGGAAGGCATATTGAGGATGACTGAAGACGATGCTCCTTTAAGAGCCTTTTGTTTCGCTCAGACCTAGAATGAACTTGTATGGATGATTACTACCATTGCATTTCTTCCTGGAAGGCAGTGTTAGCATTCCAAAATGGATTGCTAAATGTTAAGAGTGTAGCCTTTCAAGCCTTACACCCCGGTAATGGTTGAAACAGGGTGGATGTAGCAGGGATATGTTGGTCGCACCCATTAAGGTATGATCATCCCAAGATCTGATGTCAATATCTCTATGTATGCTTTGGGCCCATTTTTGGTTGTTATTCGCAATCAAGGCGTGATCATATTCGGTACTGCCCAGTTCAATGGTAGGCCCGTCCTGTGTTGGCAGGGGTCGAAAGGTTTATGATCCCACATACATTTTATCTAGAGGTGTACATATTTTCGTAAGGTAGTCCCTTACCTTGCCATTTATTGGAAATCCATTCTCCAATATGAGTTTATGATTTTTGATTTCATATTTGTTATTGATGTCATATACACATATCACGGCTACCTGATTATTGATATTTTAATCATAGACATCATTCTAATATCATCGGATTTCAAAAGAAAATGTTTTGGTTGTCGTAAGTTAAAAACATATCCATGTTATATGCGGCATGGTCTTACGAGATACCTTTAATTTTAAAGATTTTTATAAGTTATAATAAATTTCTTTGTGATTTGAGTTTCCCACACTGGTTTTACCAGACTGACACGGCTTGTTTTCCAATGATGCTTGGGTCAGCCGGAGCATATTTTGTAGATTTAGCTGGGTTCTTTTGAGCTTTCAAAAGTCAAGCCGGATTCTCCAAGACGTATTTACATATATTATATTCTTCTGTTGTTTTGGTTACATTGTTTTTCATTTTTATTTATCAGCAATTGTAAATACTGGCTGTTGTAACCGTCCAGGCTAATAATATGTGTTGTATAAGTAAAAATGATTTCTTCTTTTAAAGATCCTATGTATATTATATGTTACTCGCTACATCTATGGGATGTTGTTCTATCTTTTCTTTCTTTCATCCAAAGTGTCATGTCTTTTGGACACTTAAACAATTGGTGTGTGAATGTCGTGGATGTATTAAGTGTCGTCTTTACATGTAAGAAAGGCAAATCGTTACATTTGGTATCAGAGCGTAGATTAAGAGAGAACTCTGGCCTTCGTGGGGTAAGCTCAATTGAGATCAGATAAGTAAGACTCTAGAATAGTATGAATGTACTAAATATAAGAGCACATATTTGTTAGGGATTGCAAAATGTTTTATGTTGTGTTGTTTGATCTGTTAAGTGGCTTAATAATTCTGGTCGATGCGTTTAGCCAACTTTATCGATAGGGATTCTCTAAACACTTGAACAAGTCAAATCGATAAAAGATCACTTTAACATTAGTAAACGAAATAATTTTACCTACGACTATATTATATATATAAAGTAAATATTTCAAATATTTATACAGATATATATGATACGATTGTTGTTAGAGGTTGATAATATTTAATTATTATAATATAGGATTTGATCAGTCATGCTCATCCATTTTTGAGCATTGACTATTTTCTAAGCTATTAGTAGTTTTTCCTTTTAAGTATAGCTTAGGTAGATAGAGTTTGTGGGAATATTGAATCGAACACCTTTTGAACTAAGTTTCATAGTTTTCTATAATGCGTTCGATGATAATGTTGGATTAATTTGGATTCTAATAAAAGGTGTTCATTAAAAGAAATATTTCATATGATCTTATTAAAGCTGTATTTATTAATCAGTATTATAAAATATATTTTAAAAATAAGGTGGATCTTTAGAGGATTTAAATCCTAGTGGCTTTGCTATAGTTTTCAAACGATTCTTGGAAAAGTAGTAATAATTTTTAGCTAAAAAATACTTTAAGGTATAATTATTTTGAAAGGAGATTTGAAAGTAAGATTTTTTTGGACGGTTCGGGGAATGAGTCTTGCTCTGTTTTGTAACGATCAGAATAATCTTTAAAGTGACAATTGGATGTTTGCTTTGGCAAAGTGCTAGTGCACTTAGTAAATTATTCTCTTTATTATTGTATGATCGAAACGAGTTTGAATCCTAATGAATCCAAAGCAAGCAGATGATAAATATTTTGTTAAAAAGTATTTGGTTAGAGATATATACATAATATTGTTTCGAAAAGGGATTTAGAAAGAAGAAATATTTTTATAACTAACTAGCTCGAGTGACTCGAAAGTGACTAAAAATGGGCAGGAGATGCGTTCGAATGGTAAACACTTCTCTTGAGTATTACCCTTCTTTGTAAAGGGATACATGGTACTATTTGGTAGTACCCAGTTCCTTGATATCATTTTGGACTTACTCGGGATATATGTATGTTTTTGTGGTTGAATATATAGTATCATTTCAAAAAGATTTTTTTGACATAAAACCCAGGTATTTGGCTCTTTAATTTTCAAAAAATAACGGTATCTTGAATTAAAATGGGTTAATTAATGAAGTTTTAATTGGGTTATATTTAATAGCAAGGTTTAATAAACTTTGTTTGTTTAAATCATGTCCTTTTTTTAACATCTAGGAAGTTAAAAATTATTTGATGTTATTAGGTTAGTTAATAAAAAATTTTAACTGAGAGATGTCTAAGAAAAAGTAGACTTTAGGACGGAGTTTGGATACTCTTCCTAGCTATTTACCAGACCGAACGGGTAAAAATGCTATATTGGTCGACTCAGTTTTAAGCCCTAGATTATTTTGGCCCATATCTGAATAGTTAAAAGTAAGAAAAATAAAAATCAAATGTCTATATATACTGTTAGGATGTAGAAGAGTATTATACAAATAATAAATTAAAATGATTGATGAAAATGTTCCATAAATAAGTTGTGTCATTTTAAAATGTTGGACCTAAGTTGGAATTATTGTGAATTATTCTCATAAATTTTTAGGGGAGGTTAGAATGTAGTTGGGTAATAAAAATCTTTAGATCAGTACGTAAGTTGAGCATAGATCATTTTTCTTTTTCACATAATTCTCGATCCAAGATTCAAGTACATGACTTGAGGTATCTCACACCATTTTAAATAAGGATTTATCACTCGATTTTCGATATCTTATACTTGATGAGGGTTCTTAATGTGGAACCAAAAGTTTTCTATCATGGTTTATGTCTATGTAAGCAAAACAAAGGTTTCTAATTGAGACGCCCGATCCAAGTTCGCACCATGAAGTCGGGTGAGTGATGCTAGTTTAGAAGTAAGCTATGTATTCAAGCGAGTGATAAAATCAGATTTTGCATATGTATGATCTATGTACATCATACGGACTGATAAGTAGTGTTAAGTCTTAGGTGTTTCTGGGTTAGGGCCGTGTCGAAATTCTTTTAGGGGAGTGTAATGATTCAGAACTTCACCATATTAATTTGAGAATATTTAACTAATTTAAAAAATTTAAATAATAGATTTTATAATCAAAATAAAATTCTTTTAAATAATAAATAATAATGGAGAAATAAAATTTTAAATTTGTTCACAAAAATAATTAGTCCGAAGAAAAATCAAAAAGGTGACAGAAATTCTTTTTTCGAATTTTTGACTTTTCGTCGGTTAAAAGTTATCGGAAACATTATGAACTCTTTAGTGTAACTATACACATTTATAAACAAGTTAGGATATACATGTATATTATTAGTGTGTATATATATACATATGTATTTATATTTAGGTATATAAGATTTTAAATATAATTTAATAAAAGAAAATGTCACATCATAAGCCAACATAAGTACATTTAATTACTAAAACATGTTGGCCAAGATGTACATGAAGGGGACAAGCGGGTGGGCACGAGGTACAAGAGTGGAAGCAAGCATGGTGGAGGCGCAAAGAGATGGGGGCGAAGTACAAGGGATAAATTGGTAATTCAGTTTATACACTTAATAGATATACAAATTTCCTAATTCTCATCATCGTTTTCTCATTTGATCCCTACTTTATAAAACTCCTCCAAGCTTTCAAGAGTTCTTTAATGGCTACCAATGAATTTTCAAAGTTTTAAAAACCTTAGATTTATCACTTTTAAATAGCCCTTTCATTTCTTCAATTTTGCCTCCTATTCCTTTTACCATATCTTTCTCATGTCTTAACTAAAATGGAGGTTTATTTTTCAAACCGTGTGAAATTCTAGTGCTACAACTTTCATGTGTGCTAATTCTTTAAATTTTGAGCTTAGCCATGTCAAAATCTTATTTCTTTTAGACACATTTTCAAACCCAGAACTTCAAGTCCGAAAATACCTCTTCTTCTTTTCATATATCTTCCTTAAAAAAGATCCAAATTGAGTGATTTTTTTTTGAAATTGTAGAGAAAAGAATTTATAAGAGCTTTCCATTTGATACTTTCTCAATTTCCATGAGTAACTTGTCTAAAAACTAGTTGGAAGATGACCTATTTTTGGATTGGATTTCTGTGAATTCGATGATAATTCAAAACTGTCCACCTTTCAAGGCCGAGCTCCACCGCCTTTAGGCCGTGTGCACCATACCTTGGCTAAACCATAAAGCCACCATAAGGCTACAAAATCCTGTTCGTGCTAAAGTCAAAGCATGGATCTAAACTCAGGTCAAGTTTTAGTGAAGTTCGGTGGAGTTATTAAGAATTTGGATAACTTAAAGTGAGTAAAGATCACTACTTTTCATAAAGTTTTGAACTTTAAATTTTTATGCTACTTGGTTCTAAGTTAGATGCTTGTTTAGATGAATTTGATGATGTTTGTATGTGTATGCATGTGTTTGGATGTGATTTGTGTAAAATTGATTAGTAAGAAAAGTTAGAAAGTTAAAGTTAGCAAGAAGTTTCAAGTTAGGACCTTGGCTTATATTATGATGACATGTTCTATATTTATGCTTGTAAACATACATAAAAAGTTATAGGCTAAAGTTAAGTTGGCATTTGAGTTTGTCGTACGTTGTGGGATTGAGATCCTTATATTTAACTTGATTTCACGTAGATGTTTTATGAAAAATTTAATGAAGTATGTAACTTTATGTGTTTGGTTCTTATAAACTTTACTTAAAGTTATAAAAGTAAGTCAAAAGTAAAAATACAGAGTTTTTAAAATGATTTGGAAAATAAATCAAGTTTTGAAATTTACGGGTCATATAACGATGGTTGCTATAAGTGCAGTTTGTAAAAATGGACTATTTTTGAAATCTACAAAGTGCTTTTACTTAAGCATTCTTTTTACAAATTGTTTTCAAAACTTTAATTAAGTAACTAAAAATTAATTAATTATTTTAATGATTAATTAACTGATTAAGATAATTAGTACTTAATCATTAGTTTATAAAGGTAATTATTACTTAAAATGTCAATCAATTAAGTTAATTATAATTATTTAATTAATTTAAATTAATATTTATTTAATTAATAATTAGGGATTAATTATTATATAATTCTTTATTTAAGGTCAATTATTAATTTATAAAAGGGTTTAAATATTTAATTAATCACACATTAAGCATGATTACTTAAAACTTGATTAAGATTAATTTGATTATTAATGAATGTTTAAATTATTATCTAATAATTAATTAAGGATTAATTATGGTTTAAATACTATTCGATGATTAAATATTATTTAATTATTAACATAAAGGATGATTATTATTTAATTATTGATTTATAAGTTAAGTATGGTTTGATTATTAATTAAAGGTTTAATTATTATTAAATATAGAGTTTAAATGTTATTTAAAATTTTAAATTAATTTTTTAAGGTTTTAAACCACTTTGTTTCTAAAGATCGGTTTGATTTTTAGATCACCTTTCCTTTAAAGAATGTTTTTAGATCCAAGGGATTTCTTTGTCGATCACTTTTAAGTAACTTCATTAATGACATTTGTTTAGCATAATAAATCACCATTTTCCTAATTAAGTTATATTAGACGTCTGTTGGTAGAGCCAAACACCATTTTGCTGTTATATTAACTTGGATATGTGTTTAGCAGAATAGATCCCCGTTTGCTATTATAGTAACTTGGACATCTTACCTATATGTTGATATGTTTATTGTTGACCGATCCCCATTATATACCTATTTGTTTTGTAAATACCCATGTTATAACTTGATAAGTTATACTCAATTAAATGAACCATTTTGGTTAATAAGCCTTTATCTGATTTCATGAAGTCAAGTATTTCATTTTATCCTTTTTGAAAAGAGTTAAAAGTTATTATCATTTGTACATATGATATTCGAAGGATAATTAGACAATGGTTTTATCAAAGGCGTTTTTGAAGTTAATTGAGTACTTTTTAAAATCGTTGTTTAAAATTATTGTTTTGTTTATACGGTTGAAATAATTAAATGAAGAATGTTTATATAATAACTTATTTATTTAAAAGTGCATTAAATAACTTATTTATTTATCAAAGGAACCTTATTGATTAATATTTACAGATGATTTTTAAAAATGATTGTGAATATTTATAAGAAGTTTTATAAACAGTTTTGGATATTTATAAAAGTAGTTATATAAATGATTTTGGAGATTTATATAGAGTTATATAAATGGTTTTAATATTTATAAAGGAGTTTTTTAAATTAACTTGGAGCTTTAAAATGAGTTTTATAAATAGGTTTGGAATTTAAGTAAAGGACATTTCATAAATGGAAGGGATTTAATAAAAAGTCTTATAGAAGTAAATTATAAAAGAATTTGAGATTTGGATTTTCTTTAACCGACCTTCTTAATTATGATAGTATAGACATTCGTTCCACATTTAACATCGAAGGAATGTTGTTTAAGGATATCTTTATCTCCAATTTAAACAACTTTTTTTGATTCTTTTAATATGATTTTGAAAGTAGAAATCTTTCATAAATGTTTAGTGAATATACTTACGACACTAAGATAAGTATATGAATGTTTTGATAAAAATTTTAAAAAGTGATTTAATAAATGAAAGATTTGTTTTAAGCCTTAGTGGTTACTATGGGTAATTAAGTCTTTAAATTGTTGTTGTTTAGTTAAATAAACGACTATCAAATCTTGGCCAGTTTTGACTTAGGAAGTATGATTGTATATGCGAGTTCCCCGGTGTGGACTCGAATACTTGTTGTACACTTGCAAAAGAACCAAGAATGAGTCAACCGAAAATTATCTTCGTTGATTTGAAGAGATCGAGATTGGATATGTTATTCGAAAACCGCTCTAAACCATCATATGCATTCGAGTGAAAGACATTTCGAAGACGATTGAAAACGATGCTCCTGAAGAGCCTTTGGTTTCGTTCAACCCGAAATTAACTTGTATGAATGAATACTAGTATTGCATTTTTGCCCAGAAGGAAGTGTTAGCATTCCAATATGAATTGACAACTATTAATAGCATAGCCTCTCAAGCCTCACACTCCAATAATGGTTAAAATAGGGTAGATTCAGCAAGGCCATATGGGTCACACCTATTAGGTTATGATCATCCCAAGATCTAGTATATGTATCTCTACGTATGCTTTGGGCCCATTTTTGGTTGTTGATCGCAACCAAGGGGTGAACATATTCGATAATACCCAGTTCAGGGGTAGGCCAGTTCTATGTTGGCAGGGGTCGAAAGGTTTTCGATCCCACCGTACATTTTATCTAAAGGTGTACAGATTTTCAAAAGGTAGTCTCTTGCCTTGCCATTTGTTAGAAATCCTCTCCAATACGAGCCTATGATTTTAGATTTTATATCTATTATTACTGTCATGTTCACACATCACAGCTACTTGATTATTGATATTTTAAACCATAAACATTATTATAATATCACTAAACTTCATAAGAAAATGTTTTAATTATCGTAAGGTAAAAACCCATTCATGTTTATGTGCGGCGTGGTCTTTTGAGATACCTTTGATTTTAAAGAGTTTATGAGTTATAATAAAGTTTCTTGTGATTTGAGTTTCACACGCTGATGTTACTAGACTGACCTAAGTGATATTTTCTTATAATGCTCGGGTCAACCAGAGCATATTTTTCAAATTTAGCTGGGTTCTTTGTAGCTTTTAGAAGACGAGCTGGATTCTCCAAGATTTATTCAAATATATTATATTCTTCCGCTATTTTGATTACATTGTTTTCTGTTTGTATTTATCAGCAATTCTAAGGACAAGTTGTTATAACCATCCAGGCTACTAATAGGATAATGTACTATGGTGTTGTATAAATAAATGATTTGTTTTTGTAAGGATCTAGTGTATATTATGTGTTACTCATCACGTCTATGAGATTCTGTTCTGTCTTTTCTTTCTTTCATCCTAATTGACCTGTCTTTTTGACACTTAAACAATCGACACACGAATACCATGGATGTATTAGGTGTCATCTTTAGGTGTAAGAAAGGAAAATCGTTACTCTAATGGTTTTGCAGGCTAACCAATAACCAATCTAAGTTATATTATTTTCTGTGCATAAACATACTTTTAGTTTTACCCTTAACAAAGCCCTATACACTGAAATTGTGGACTAATATCAACTAGCGGCTAACAATTGAAGCATAGGACGCTACTCTACACCAACCCCATTTTGGTTTTCTAATCTCTATTCTTTGAGTCAAAATATCCCATCACAATTTATCTAATGGTGATAAATTTTCATATAAATTCTCAGGCTAAATACCCTCTTTATTTCCTTGAAAACAATTCTTTATAAATGATTTAACCCTTAAAATCATATTTAAAACAAGGAAAACATTGCCCTTTGCTTTATCAAAATATTTTGCCAAAATATATGCTCCTATAAAATAGTTTCATTAAAGTTTAAACAGATTGGCGGTTATCTCACCTCAAAACCTTACCCAATCTAGCCTCTTTTATTAAAACCATTAAGTCAACAACTTACGATAACGTTGTGCCCGATATGCAATATCGCAACCTTTCTTTAAAATCTTTAATATAGGTGTTTGCACCAAAATTGGTCACAAACCCCACGTGTTGTGAAAGCACCAGTGTATGAATGTAAATCAACAATATTCAAACACAAATCACAGATTTAAGCAAGCAGCAAGTAGCAATTCAGAAATAATGAACAAGGACACACGATTTATAGTGGTTCGGTTGTCTCCGGCCTACGTCCACTTCAAAGGTTTTTCTTTTTATTGATGTTCTCTTGATGATTACAGTTGGTTACAGCAAGTTACAATGGATTATAGCTCTGAAACTTAAATGCAACAGCGATGATAGAATTGAATCCGATAGAGTCTTGGCGCTTCAGAATTCCGATCCCCTTTTCTGAATGACTTGGGGCTCTATTTATAGGTGTAGGAGGTTGATATTTCTCCTAAAAATTCGGTAGACCACTTCTGGCACGTGAGGGGGCCCACATGCCCGGCCTCAGGAAATTTGGGCCCACTTTGGACTGATTCGAACTCCATTCGAATCGATCAAGAAATCATCCAATCGAGATGAAATTTGGCGTGGACATTCTTCAACATGTATGCAAGCTCCTGTAAAAATTTCATTGCATATGGATTTGTAGATCTCAAGATATGGCCGACTCGAATTGATATTCTCGAGCAGGTTGCTTGCTTCGACTCGATCCCCTTCGAATCATGGGTTCGACTCGATGGATTCACACGCTTTCGTGATGACGTGGTGCGCCTTCTTCGTGTCGATCCTTTATTTATTCCGAGTTGACTGGGTCGACTCCATGCTTTTCGCCACTTTGACTTAGTGGATTCGAGGACTTTCAGGGATTCGAACAGAGGCGTGTTCGTATCGATCGTGGTATGCTCTGGCCGATCGATACGAAGCTGTTGTAGATGGATTCGAAGTGGAGCAACTTCATGGATTCGAAGGACTTCAATTTGATGGATACGAAGCGGGGTGATCCCATGGATTCGAAGTAGGAGGGACTTGGTGGATTCGAATACATGCTCATTCGATGGTTTCGAACCTAAGGTTATTTGACCGATACGAAGCACACGACCTGCCGATGGATACGAAGCGGCACACCTGGACCGATTCGAACGAGTACTTGCTGATGGTTGTGAACTAGATGGAGTCGAACCGATGGACACGAACAGAGGTCGGTTCGAACTGACTAACTCCTGATGGATTCGAACCTAATGGATTCGAATGGAATGAGGCTACCCGGTAATGATGGATTCGAATGGTATCGATTCGAACACGGACCGATGCGAACGCTTGATGGGTACGAACAGCGTATTCTCTCTAACTTGTATCGATCATATCTTGAGCGTACGAACTCGGATTGACTTGAAATTTGAAACGCTGGCTTCTATAGCTTTGCTCATCATGTCTTTTTAATTGTAGCCTGATCCGGACTCGGACAAAATTCATCGATATCCATGGTTATCCTGCAATGCATGGTTGATACTCAAGAGTAGTGATCATTGATTTTTAGCTGATTTTTGGGTATCTCAGATTTGCCAAAAGTTGGGATAACAATAGAATTCTGATTTATAAAATCAATGGGCTATAGAATCATTGTTTTCATAACATAGAATTATATAGGTTGCCAAATTTATTAAAGATAGCCTTTTATACGTAAAATATATGGATGTGATATTGATGACATACAACATTAATATTACAGAAAGTTGATATCGGTTGCTTTACAATAGTGGCTACTATGTCTTATATATGGGATATTGAAACCATGATATAGTGGCGTCATTGCCACAAAATATTTAATGTCGTGAATATACTTGTGGCATCACTGCCTTAAACTATGGCTTCAAAATAGGAAGCATACCAACGAAAACCTATTTTTCTCAAACTGCTTGAAAGAGAACTCGTGGAATTAAGGGAAATATTAAACCATAGGCCAGACATAAGTCTTGCATGAGAAACTCAAGAAATACAATGCATCGTATAATAGTATCTTTTGAGACCAACCGTATCACCGAAATGGTTTTCCCCTAAAATGAACCAAATTCATCCAATAAGTAAATAAATTATATAATAAGCAATATCTACGGTGTAGAATGTAAATTAGAAAATAGTTGTGCTTCCTGCATCACAACAATATTAGAAATACAACTAAAAACGCTGTGGTGTGATCATATATGGATTTCAATAGAGGAGCCCCCAGCAAACTGAGGCAACCTCTTGATAAAGGTTAGAAACTACTTTCCAAAGTGACGTATATTTAAGTAAAATATACCATAGAGGTAAAGATAGTTGGACTATTCTCAAACACATGATGCCGAATATCATCAACTCCCTTAGGAACATCGATAAGCATCTCTAAATATGGAGTTAATACACTCTTGGGTTTGCGAAACCCACTGGCTATGCAACCTACTCCATTTTCTATCATTTTCGATAGTGAAGTCACATGTAACATCTCATCACTCGAACATATATCAAAATTCTTTATGGATTCCACCATCTCAACACATTAGCCATTATCACTCAAATAATTCATGAATCATTCCATAGATTTTAGCATAAGTCGTCCGACGAATGGTAACTCTTCCCTCTCTCTTGGATTCATCTTCAAGACAGACAATACATTGTTATCAATCTTTGAAATGTTAATGCTGACTACTCCCTTGGACTTAACCTTAGAATAGACAATTCAACTCTATAACATTTTGCTTCATAACTGATTCCATAACATAGAACTGTATATTGGTTTTGAAGTGGTTAGGTTTCAAGTTATCTTATATAAGTACACTCCCCCACTCACCGGACTCTTCAGAACCAAATTATTGAATTCTCGATTGACTTAACTCTGGTTCTTTTGGAAAAAATCAAACAATGCATAAGGTAGAGATAATCTCTTATCCAAATGGATTCCCTTATCTCTTGTCCTAGAGGAAAAAGATGAGTTTATACTTATGGTATAGAATGATCGAGAGGATAACCATGCTGCATAAAGCTCATGTTTCTTCTAGATATTTCCTAGGTTAATTTTGGTCAAATTCAATAGCAATAAAAGCTCACATATGGAAATCAAGTCTCGTATAATTATAATCTTTTTTGACCTTTTCGTCTTACGCTATCCCTCGGTCAAGAGTGATGCCATGTAGGTTAGAGCACTGGTTACATACAAGCCCTACCTAGGCACCTCATTCTTGACTCTCACAAACAGAACAATTCTACTTTGTCGGCTTTTGGTGCTTGGTATAGGAGTAAATACTTTCCATAGACGAACAAGCACACAAATATGATCGAATCACATAAGCAACTTATAATCCCCTTTTATTAAATCACTTTTCTTTTCAAAGTAAATGGACTATTAGCATGGTGTATTAGGCTTTGGAGAATGCTTTAGTTGGTAGAAATTTAGTAGATGCAGTAGGTTTTGGGGCCCTTTTAGTACTCATAAGCATAACTTAATGTTATGGAAAGTCTTAAAAATCGGTTTATGTACCCTCGACAACTTGGGTTTTTTTGGGAATGTAGATGACTAGTTGTTGTTTCTTTCCCAATAATGATGTGGAGGATGCACTTCATTTGTTTTTCAGTTACCCAATTATCCATAATCTTTGGACCGGGTGCTTGTTTTGGGTAAAATTGTTTGCACAAAAAATGGACAAACACCTCCAAGTCGTATGAATTAGTTGATTTTATGTTGTTTCTAGTGGTTTGGGTGATTTATGCAAATATATAGAAAGCAGGGACTAAACTATAAAAGACACACAGATTTATAGTGGTTCGGCCAGAACGTGCCTACGTCCACTTTATATGTTATTCTCCTTTTTCTTTCAGATTACAAGTACAAAGCTTTGTATACAAGTATATGAAAGTTGTTTGAAAGTTCCTTCCGTGCTTGAGCTCTCAAACTTGTCTGCCATTGTTGTACCCCTACCCCTCTATTTATAGAATGAGGCTGGGGGCAGGGGTCTTGGATGTATATAACTACTGGTGGTCCTGGGCTGAAGCAATCTGGCCTGGCACATCTGGTTCGGCGGAGCTTGGTTCGGCGAAGCTTGGTTCGGTCGTAGCTTGGTGGAGTTTGATTCGGTGGTGTGTAGAGGGTTGGTCCGGTCTTGGTTTGGTTCGGTAGTTGTGGTGAGGGTTGGTCCGGTCTTGGTTGGTTCGGCAGTTGTTGAGCGCTTTTGGTTCGGTCTTGGCTTGGTTCGGTAGTTGTGGTGAGGGTTGGTCCGGCCTTGGTTGGTTCGGCAGTTGTTGGTGAGCGCTTTTGGTTCGGCAGGGTTGGTCTTAGGGCCGATTCGGCTAGTACGAGGCGAGGCCTGGTTCGGTGGGACCTTGGATCGGTGGTGAGGATTCGCTCAACATTTGCCCCCCAAAGTGGGGCACATGCCGGTATGTGTCGCGCTTTGTTTTAGCTAGGATGTTTCCATTCGGTCCCTGAGTGCCGATCCATTTGGTTCGGTATCCTATATCTGCCTATAAGTAGGGGCTACACCCCTTCATTATTCCTTACTAAATCGAGAGAACCGAACCAGATTTCTGCCGAATCAACTTATATTGCTGAAACCTTTTGACAACCGGACCAGGGAATTGCCGGATGATCCCTGTGTTTTTAAACTACCGAATGGTATTGGGAGTGTGAACGCCGAATGACCTTGGTGATTCTGATTACCGAATGAACCTAATACCGGATGGGTTAAGAGACGTTTAATGCCGAATGTGTACTGCCGAATGAGCTCTGGGCTGTACTACCGAATGAGCTTGGGAATTCCGAGTGTTGAATGAATCCCTTACCGAATGGGCTTTTATACTTGAACTATTAGTGAAACTCTAGATTACATAGTTTATGTGTTTTAACGACGTACTTTCTCGTGTTGCAGATAAATGTCTCAAAGAGTGGAAACTCGATCAGATAAAAGGAAGTCCAAGGGCGAAGGGGAGTCCTCCTCAGTGCCCCCAGCTCAGCCAAGACTGGAACGTCCTGGACCCGCCCCGAGGTCACTAGTAGACGGGTACGGTCCTCAGGAGCTTCTAATTTTCCGCCCGACTGTTTTCCTAGCTCTCTCAAGGAGGAGCAGCTCGATGTCATTTCTCGCTCTTTCGGGATTGATAGAGCACATATGCTGTTGTCGGGGGATTTAGTGATGTCGTACAATCCCCCCGAAGGATATTTTGCGTATAGTAGGTAGCACTGCATGTGCGGAGCCATTCCTCCCATTAATACCTGGATAGTCAGCTTCATCACTTACTTGAAGGTGGCTCCCTTTCAACTTCAGCCCAACTCCTACGCCATCTTGGTGTGCCTATACGTTATTTTCCTGAGAAAGTACGGGCGCCCCCTTCCAACAGGGAGATTCGGTATTTATATAACTTGAGAGGTTATAAGAAGGGGTCTCCGTATATTAGCTTGGAAGCGGCCGTTCCCTTCAAACCGGTCCTGGACCTGTATTCGAAGCTCAGCATGTTTAAGAAAGAATGGATTTTTATCAAGGATGACTCTGTCTCCTTCCGCCTCTTCACTTCTGGCTGTAAGTTGAACTTTATTTATAGTTTCCTTGTTCCGACTGCAATGCTTCTTCTTATATGCTTTTATTTTTTGCTAGCGACAGGTGGCTTTGCGGTTGTGGAGAGTGATTCCTTGGTTCAGATGGCTGCGGAAATTAAGGCCATTCCGGGATGGGATAGGTCCGCTTCTTACCTGATCAGGAATGCTACTCTCCTAGAGCACAGCTTGATCCTGCCGCACCAGTCTGTGGTTAAGAAGAGGGATACAGCCGAGGAGAAGGCCGCCAGAGCCAAGGAAGGAGCCACGGTGAAAAGTGGCAAGAGGGAGCCTTTCACAAAGCCTCCAGCTGTCGGAGGTAAGAAGCTCAAGAAGTCCGACGGCCCCTCTCCTAGCACTTGCCCAATTTCTTCGGGGGAGGAAGATGTGGAGGAGGATAGAGGTGAGGGTGAAGGAGGCGATGGACAGAGCGGTAGTGGCGTTGGTGCCTTAACCTCCGGGCAAGCGGGAGAGATTCATGAGTGGACGGATGATGCTTTCCGTCAAGCTTTTGGGGAGTCGGAGGGAGGATCGGCTTTGGTTGAGAAGGCAAAGGAGGTTGACAAGGCTGGGGCTGGTGTCGATCCATCCTCTAAGAGCTCATCAGCTAAGGCGACTCCGGCGATTCAAGGTGAACTTTTTCCTTCTGCAGACTCCATTTACGATAGGGACTTAGGAATATTTTATGGTTCGCTTCCATCCTGGAATGAGATTCAGGACTTACTGCAGTATCCTACTCCTCCGCAGGGTTTGTATAATAGATGTGCCTTCTCACTCTTTTTAACTTAACATATTTCTTGAATTATGGATCATTGTATGTTCGTAACACTTGGTTTTTATTCCAGGAGCAGGTAAGGCGGCCAAGACATCAGATATTCGGCACCGCCTCGAACAGTATAAGCTACTCAAAGCTTCTGCCAAACCAAAGCCGTCAACTAGCCATCCTGGGGATGTAGTTAGATATCGCCCTCTTCTCGGAGTTATTGAAGAAGATATGCAAAAGAGGAAGAGGGGCCGATCTTCGTTTGAACCTTCACATGGCCCTCAGCCTCCAGTCCAGCCCATCCATGATATAACTGAGGAGGATACTGAGTTTATGCCTTCCCCCCATCCGTCCGACAATCCAACCGTCACCCCGATAGACCGTCCTGGTTTGGATCGCAACCCATTTGCCGGCCACCCGGATCTGGACCTGAGTTTTCAGGACATCTCTTTTAACGAGGTCACGGGTGAGCATCTTCTTCCCCGCAATCCCATGGTACGGGTGCTTGATGAGGCTAAGTCATTAGACCTCGATTTGCTTACTACTCGGATTGTGACCATGGGGAATGAGGCCAAGGCAAGCATCGATCGGGTGGCTGAGGAAACCAAGAGGCTAATAGAGCATCACGCTCGACTGGCCAAGGCTGGGGACGAAATCGGAAGTGCTAACATTCGGTTGCGGCTACAGGTTTCTGATCAGGCCAAACAGCTTGCCGATCAGGCTCTTCAGATATCTCAGTATGAGGCGGCCTCCCGACGACTAAAGAAAACCATGAAGGAGGCTAGCAAGGCTGAGCTACGAAAGATGGAGGCTGCCTGCAAGGAACGGATTGACATGGCCATTGCAACGGTGGACGAGGTTCGGAATGCGGATCTCGAGCAGGCAGAGGAACTATCTGGGAGGCTTGAATCTGCTGAGCTTGCTCAGGCCAGGCTGAAGGAGGATATGGAAGTGATGCGGAAATCCCTTCAGGCTGACTGCTCGAGATACCGATTGGAGAGAGATGCTGTTGTCGCACGACTGTCGGCTTCCGAGGCCCGGATGAAAGAGTTTGAGGAGAACGAGGAGATGATGGACGAGATGCTCCAGGACATGTATTTCCGTACTTGGAGGCAGGGCAACCTGTCCTGGATGGACGATTATCCCCGGGTTATGGCTAGGATATATCTCCGGGCTTTGGAGGAAGCCAAGGAAGAAGCGGATAAAGAGGGTGGCACGGCCTTCAGAATGGATGTGGTCACCGCACAGTTTACCAAGAAGGAGAAGGCGGCGGTGAAGGAAGGCATGAGGCTGCTTGCCGCCGAGGAAGTGGGTGTGCAACTGGAGGATGAAGACCAGGGAGCAAACGCTGGTAAGTCTTCCTTTTTAACCCTTTCATGATTTGATTGCTTATCTTTCGTGATTATTGATGGATTCTCTTTTGAATTGGGCAGGCGGGACCTCTGGTCAACATGCTGGGAGTTTCGACCCTGCACTTAAGTACATTCGAAGGGCAGGCAGGATAAAGGCGGAGCCCTGATGCAGTTGACTACTTGACCTGATCTGTATAGTTTTTGGTTTTCTTGACTTTCCTGTTTATACTTAGTCAAAAACATTAGTGTATTTTCGGATTGTAATTATGCATTGAACGACTCTATGCAATTTTATAACACGAGCTGATTCTGTTATATTTTGAATGCTGCTATTATTTTGATGTGTTGTATAAGAAATATAACCATGCATATGCCTGTGATTTGATGCTAAGCTTTTTCTTGAAATATAATTTTATGTTTTGCAATGTTACGAATAAGTTATAGCTACATGCTTATGTACAAGAGAAGAGAGTACCGCCCTTCATGTTTTAGTTGCAGGGGGTTTCTTTGAACGTCTTGTGTAACTGACCACGAATGCAGCTGAGTGCCTGGTCACCCAGTTTGTGGGCTCAGATTCTCATAAGCGAATGCCTCCTATTTGGCGTCCTGTACTTTGGGGACCGTTATATAGAATAGGAGAAAAGTATTTAAATAAAATGAAAATATAGGAAAGGTAAAACTTTCAATCACGGAAGGCCGTCGATGTGCTTAAGTTCGTGGCAAACGGGTTTTGTAGTCACTTTCCCTAGCTGTGGGTCTTGGAGACATTTGTCACCCATCTTACGCCTCCGCGAGGAGTTTTCTTTTTTACCACAGCCGCATTTAAGACACATCGGAGCCGAGATCGCGCACAGTAACTACCCGGGCCATTATGGCCCGTAATCGTGGGTATTATTCGATTTACTGTGGCCGGCTAGCGTGGGTGCCGATCGTCAATCGTGAACTACCCCTGGCTGGCCACACCTTATGTTGGGGCTTAAAGTAGGTTCACAGTTGCCGGCGAGCCGAACGCCGTAATGAGCTGCCATCGGCTATAGTCGGCCTTCTTGATGGCTTATAATCGGCTCATTATAGTTGGCTTTGAGGGCAGTCGCGAGCAATGAGTTAACCCGCAGTAGAGGGATGCTGGAGCAAAAGTGTCTCATTGGCGAGTGCATAGAATCGCATAGTACCTGTTGAGTCTTGTCCAGGTGAGGTTGCGCCGTGAAGTTCCAGTATGGAAATGTCGTTATACATGATTTTGTTCAACAGAAAAGGATAAAGCTTAACAAGCAGCCAAGATATAGAGGAACAAGTTAAAAAGAGACAAGATTTTTAAAGTGGTTCGGCACGAAAATGCCTACATCCACTGATTCTCTTTGTTAATTCACTTCATATGGGCAGTACAAGTTAAGAAAAGTATCGACGGAGGTGTTGGATGTTCCATGCCCTCTGGAACACCTCTCCGTCCACTGTTGACAAAATATAGGCTCCGTTGCGGAGATCTTTATGAATTACGTAGGGTCCGTCCCAGATTGGATCTAGCGCTCCGGGGCGCGGGAAGATCCGCTTGAGGACAAGATCTCCTTCTTGTAAGCTGCGGTGCTTGACTTTGGAGTTGTATTGTGCTGCAACCTTTTGCTTATGAGCTGCTGCTTTGAGTGCTGCATCATTTCTTCTCTCCTCAATTAGATCCAAAGACATGAGGAGGAGTTCTTCGTTCTCTTCCGGGTTGTAGTGGATCCTACGGTGAGAGGGCACTATAGTTTCAACTGGGAGCATGGCCTCCGATCCGTATGCCAGAGAGAAAGGAGTATGCCCTGTTGAAGTTCTGTAAGATGTGCGGTAGGCCCAAAGTGCCGTAGGGAGTTCATCCACCCAAGCGCCTTTTGACTTTTCAAGTTTCTTCTTGATTAGGGTTTTGAGGATTTTGTTGACAGCTTCGACTTGTCCGTTTGCCTGGGGGTAAGCCACAGATGAGAAGCTTTTGTGAATTCCGTGCTCTTGGCACCAGTTGGCGAATTCCTCGCTGTCAAATTGAAGTCCATTGTCCGATATGATCTTGAGTGGGACTCCGTACCTGCACAGAATATTTTTGATCAAGAAGTTGATAACTTTTGCCGAAGATATTTTATTTAGAGGTTCCGCCTCCACCCATTTGGTGAAATAGTCAACCGCCACTATAGAATATTTGGCTCCGCCTTGGCCCGTTGGCAGTTCGCCAATCAAGTCAATTCCCCATACTGCAAAGGGCCAAGGGCTGGTCATTTGAGTAATCTCGTTTGTGGGTAGTCGAGGAATCTTGGCAAATTTCTGACATCTGTCGCATTTCTTGACGAAGTCCAAGGCATCTTTGTTTAAAGTGGGCCAGTAATATCCATATCGGAGTATCTTCTTTGCCAGAGTCTGCCCTCCTGCGTGATCTCCGCAACTTCCTTGATGGATGTTGGATAAGACTTCCCTGGCTTCCCTTCCAGCGATACACCTTAATAAGGGATTAGAGAAGCCGCGCCGATAGAGGATGCCTTCTTGTAATGTATAGCGGGAAGCTTTCCTCAAGATTTTCTTGATTTCGTTACGCCTGTCGGGCAGTGTGCCAACTTGTAAATATTTATGGATAGGAGTCATCCAAGTTTCTTCGTCGATCGCAGCTATCAGATTCACTTGCTCGAAACTTGGTGCCGGCTGCTTTGAGATGGTTAATGCTCCGAAGATAGTGATGTTCTTCATACTAGCTTGCTTTGCTAGTTTGTCGGCCTCTTGGTTTTCTTCTCGAGGAATGTGTTTGATTAGATAGTGATCCAATTGATTGAGCAGCAGCTTGGTCTTTTTTAGATATGCTGTGAGTCGTTCTCCTCGAGTCTGGAAGTCTCCCAGTATTTGATTTACAATGAGTTGAGAATCACTATGGAGACATAAGGAACCGACTCCAATCTCTAAGGCCAGTTCTAATCCAACTATCACCGCTTCGTATTCTGCGTCATTGTTGGTGGCAGCGAATTCCAACCTTAGGGCGTAGTGCAGCTTCCTTCCCCTTGGGGTGATTATCACAACACCTGCCCCCGAGCCTTGTTTGTTTGATGCTCCATCTACGAAGAGATTCCACTTGATATCTTCTGCTATTTCAGATTGCTCCTTACCTTCGTTAGTAGTGAATTCGGCAATGAAATCAGCTATAGCTTGCCCCTTGATAGCGGTGCGAGGATGGTAGGTGATATCATATTGACTTAGTTCAATGCACCACTTAAGTAATCGCCCAGAAGTGTCGGGGCGATGGAGCACTTGCCTTAGCGGTTGATCGGTTAAAACTCTGATGGAATGAGACTGGAAATAGTGTCGCAGTTTCCGTGACGTGATTAGCAGACAGTATGCCAGCTTCTCAAGTTTAGGGTACCTGGCTTCTGCCCCTGTAAATCTCTTGCTCACAAAGTATACGGGCCGCTGTGCGTGGTTGTCTTCTCTCACCAAAGCGGCGCTTAAAGCATGGGACGATACGGCAAGGTATAGGTATAGTTCCTCGCCTTCATTTGGAGTTGAGAGTACTGGTGGTCTCTGGAGGTGTCCGATTAAGTTAAGGAAGGCTGTCGAGCATTCGTCAGTCCATTCGAACTTTCCTTTGTCTTTCTTTAGAGCTTCGAAGAAAGGGATGCATTTGTCAGTTGCTTTAGAGATGAACCTACTTAGGGCGGCCACTTTTTCGTTTAGGCTTTGCATCTCCCTTCGAGTAGATGGTATCTTGATATCTTGTAAAGCTCGGACTTGCTCGGGGTTTGCTTCAATCCCCCTGGAATGAACGATGAATCCCAAGAACTTTCCCGACGATACTCCGAAAGAGAACTTTAGAGGGTTCAGCTTCATTCCATATTGGCGAAGTACTTGAAACATCTTATCTAGATGGTTTATATGATCGTTGGCTTTCTTCGATTTTACCAGCATGTCATCCACATAAACTTCCATAGTCTGTCCTATTAGTTCCGCAAATATCTTGTTGACAAGGCGCTGATAAGTAGCCCCGGCGTTTTTAAGTCCAAAAGGCATTACTTTGTAGCAGTACAATCCCCGATCAGTGATGAAACTAGTGTGGTCTTGATCGAGGGCGTGCATGGGGATCTGGTTATATCCTGAGTATGCGTCCATAAAGGATAAGAGTTCGTGCCCGGCAGTGCTGTCCACAAGTTGGTCGATTCGGGGGAGTGGGAAGCAGTCTTTCGGGCAAGCGTCATTTAAGTTGGAGAAATCGATGCATGTTCGCCACTTCCCGTTAGCTTTCTTTACCAGTACCGGGTTGGCGATCCATTCTGGGTAGATGGCTTCTCGTATGAAGTCATTGGCAAGTAGGTTCTTCACTTCTTCCTCTAGGGCTGCTGATCGTTCTGCCCCCATGCTTCTCTTTTTCTGCTTTACTGGCACCTTCGTGGGATCGATGTTCAGTACGTGGCATGCTACATTTGGGGAGGTTCCTATCATATCAGCGTGCGTCCATGCAAATACATCTGTGCTGTGGCGAAGAAAATCAATGAGTTGATCCTTTAACTCTTCTTTTAGTTGAGATCCGATTTTCAATAGTCTACTCGAGTCATGTTTGTCTATAGCTACGAATTCCATAGCCTCTGCAGGCTCGGCGGTGGCCTCCTCCTCTTCGTCCCTGGGGTCTAATTCATTGAAAGGGTCACTGGTATATCGAAGAGGAGGGGCTTTCTTTAGTTGCTATGCTTTCAGGCTTTTCTTGCAGAGAGAAGTCTCTGCATCCTTTCCTTTATCCTTCCTGCGGTTATTGCGAAGCTCAGTTACATAGCAATCTCGAGCGGCGTCTTGATCTTCCTCTATTTCTCCTACTCCGTTATCTGTTGGGAATTTCATCTTCAGGCACCATGGGGCTAGGACAATTTGGAAGTCAGACAAGGCTGGTCTTTCCAAAAAGGTGTTGTAGGCCGAATGGTTCTCTATTAGTACGAATGTTTGTTTTCGCACAACGGAGCGGGGATGACTTCCTATTTCAACAAATAGGTCCAGCTGCCCGAGGGGCATCTTCGCATCTCCAGTGAAACCATGTAGTGGTTTGTTGCAGGGAGACACATCCTTCATTGATAGCTTCATTTTGTCGAAATCATGCTTGAATAGGATATTCACCGAGCTTCCAGTGTCTATTAAAATTCGGAAAACTTTGGCTGGTCCGAACCAGGCAGAGATGACCATAGGATCCATGTGTGGGTACTGTCTTCCCACTAGATCACGCCTACTGAATGTGATGTCGTCATTCTCTTTCCGTTTCGGGTGGCGTTCTTCCATAACAGAATTAACGCAGCCTTCAGCGTTCCTCAGTGACTTACCGTATCTTTCCATCTCCACCCAGCTTCTGTCGGCGATGTGCGGTCCTCCTGATATGGTGTGGACTACTATCTTCTCTTGACTAGAGCCGCTGGTGTTGCGATTCCCTCCACTTACTTCTGGGAGGGGTAGCCTAGGATTCTCATTGGCAGGAGTCGAAGTCCTGTTCTGGCTTTTCACATAGTGTTCCAGTCTCTTCCTTCTGATGTGTTCTTCAATCAAGTCCCGGAGATGGTGCCATTCATTGGTGTCATGTCCATGGGATTCGTGGAAGCGGCAGAACTTTCCAGACTTGAGTGCGTTATCTGACTCCTTCTTGTGCGGGGGGCGCTTGTATCTAACTTCGTCTTGAGTGGCTAGGAAGATGTTCTCGATTGTTTCGTTCAAAGGAGTGTAAGAGTCAAATCTTGGTCCTGGTCGATATAAGAGCTTTTCTCCCTTCTTGCCCCCAGCATTGTCTCTAGAGTCATTTCTTCGAACATCCTTTGCTGCAGCGGGGACCCTGTCTGTAGCCGTCTTAGCCTGTTGCCTTGATTGCCTCTCAGTGGCAGCGTCCTCAAGTCTCATATACTTTCCAGCTTCATGGAAGAAATCAGGTAAAGTAGCTGGCTTTTCCTTGGTTAGTCTTCTAGCGAATTTAGTGTCCGGATGTACACCACTGCAGAGAGCCATGAGGATAAGTTTCTCGTCGGCATCTTGGATTGCGGCCGCCGCGGCGTTGAATCGGGTTAGATATTGTTGCACTGTCTCTTCGAGTTTCTGTTTGATATTAGATAAGGAATAAGCGTCCTTAGGTTGTTCCACATGAATGCGGAACTGGCTGATAAACTTTTCTTTCAACATTTCCCATGAGCTGATGGACCCTTGGGGTAGGTGGCAGAACCAGGAGGTAGCTAGATCTGCCAAGAATAGTGGGAAGCATTTGCACAACACTCCCTATGTTGCTCCGCTCATGAGCATATGCTGGGTGTATCTTTGTAAGTGTACGATGGGGTCAGAGGTTCCCTTGTAAGGTTTCATCGTCGGCATTTTCCATTCACGGGGGGTGATGGCAGTCTCGATATTGCGGGTGAAGGGGCTGGTTACTCTAGCACCTATCCCCCGATCCCTTTGCTCCCGTTGGACGCACTCTCTGAATAATCGCGCCATCCTTTCATCAGAACTTGGAGCGGACAAAAATGAGTTTGGTTCTTCCCTGCGGGATTGATTCTGTCCAGATGACTTGTAGGGATGGTATCGTCTGTCACTCCTAACATTCTCCGAAGGCTGCCTCTGCTCTTCTGGGGGCATGCTGGGGTCAGCCATAGTTGGCCCTCGCCTTGATCTTCCCCTGCTGGGTTCTTTTCTCAGTGCTTCCTCGGGTCCAACTTCGGGCTGGACTCCAGCTCGGCCCCGTCTACTGGTGTTTTCATGGTTAGGTAGCATGACAGGCTCAGCTACATCCGACCCCTGCCTGGCACCTCCCCCGTCGGGTTCGGTTCCAATTGTTTCCTCGGGTCGGAATTCGGGTTGAGTCCGGGCTCGGCTCCTACCATGGCTATTTCTGTTGTTAACTTCTTCGAAGAAGAAAGGTCTTTGTTGCCTCCTAGATCCTCCAGATTGGGACTCACCCCATGATTCGGTGTTGCGGTTGGATTCTTCAGCATCCCTTAGGCGTGACATGAGTTGGTCCACCAGGGCTTCTTGTTGAGATGCGAAGCGGTTAGTTACTTCAGCCACAACCCTGTCTAGATCTGCCCTAGTAATTGGTTGTTCCGCGGCGGGGGCTGTTGGAATTGCCTGATTTTCATCTGGTATTGCTGTTAAAACGGGACGATTCTCTTGATTCGGGGCCACTGGATCTGGGATACTGCTAGTTGCGACGTTCTTTCCTTTGTTAACATCTCTCCTCTGCCTGGAAGTCATGTTGTCGGAGCAAGGAACGATGCTGTGAGGAAGAAGGTTGAGTAGGAGAAGCTGTAGCTTCTAGCTCGGTTCTCAGTGAAAGCACCAAAAATGTTTGCACAAAAAATGGACAAACACCTCCAAGTCGTATGAATTAGTTGATTTTATGTTGTTTCTAGTGGTTTGGGTGATTTATGCAAATATATAAAAAGCAGAGACTAAACTGTAAAAGACACACAGATTTATAGTGGTTCGGCCAGAACGTGCCTACGTCCACTTTATATGTTATTCTCCCTTTTCTTTCAGATTACAAGTACAAAGCTTTGTATACAAGTATATGAAAGTTGTTTGAAAGTTCCTTCCGTGCTTGAGCTCTCAAACTTGTCTGCCATTGTTGTACCCCTGCCCCTCTATTTATAGAATGAGGCTGGGGGCAGGGGTCTTGGATGTATATAGCTGCTGGTGGTCCTGGGCTGAAGCAATCTGGCCTGGCACATCTGGTTCGGCGGAGCTTGGTTCGGCGAAGCTTGGTTCAGTCGTAGCTTGGTGGAGTTTGATTTGGTGGTGTGTAGAGGGTTGGTCCGGTCTTGGTTTGGTTCGGTAGTTGTGGTGAGGGTTGGTCCGGTCTTGGTTGGTTCAGCAGTTGTTGAGCGCTTTTGGTTCGGTCTTGGCTTTGTTCGGTAGTTGTGGTGAGGGTTGGTCCGGTCTTGGTTGGTTCGGCAGTTGTTGGTGAGCGCTTTTGGTTCGGCAGGGTTGGTCTTAGGGCCGATTCGGCAAGTACGAGGCGAGGCCTGGTTCGGTGCGACCTTGGATCGGTGGTGAGGATTCGCCCAACATTCACACCCTTTGACTGATAGGAAACAGGAATGTCACTATATTTGTAGAGCGACCAAGTGGAAAAATGAAGAGGTGCATCCCTTTTGGTCCTATTAAAGGTGTTTGTCTACAATATATGGATGGAGCGAAATTTCAGATGCTTTGAAAATAAAAAGGAATTCAATAGTTGTTTTGTTTGCAGTTCTTAGAAAGGAAGTTAAGATAGCACTTGTTAATTCTTCTTTTTCTTTTTGCAGAAGTACAATTGACAGGTGGGATTAGCTCTTTGTTTTTTGCTTTTGTTGTGTGTTTGTCTTTTATTTTTATTTTTTTTCTTTTTTATGCTCTTTTGGTCCTATTGAAGGTATTTATAACCTTTTTGTTTTAATTTGTAGGTAAATAATACTGGTTGGGACAGTATAAATCCCCACTAGCTTCGCTAAAATCATCCATTTTATTTAGCACCATTTATAGCCCTCTGATATCGACCATAAGTTTCTATTTAAATATTTAAGAACAAATATTTAAATAGAAACTTATGGCTGATATCAAGCGGCTACAATGTAGTGCTAAATAAATGGGGCTATTGATCCTAGCTCTATATAAATTGATCTACATGAATAAAAATTATAAAAGTTAGAGTTTGATAATTTAAAATGTTTTAATTTTCTTAAAATTATGTTGAGAAATTAAACCATTTATTAAATTTATTGAATATTCAACTAAAACGTTAAACTGAATAATTAATTTATTAAATAATTAATTAATAATATAGATATAAATAATTGTAAATGTTATAGTTAAGTATTCTTCCTAGATTGTTTAAAATGAGTAAAGAAAATTTTCTAAAATTTTAAAAATAAATTTAATTAAATTAGTTAATTAAATTAAGAATTAAAATTAATGAAATATAATTTAGCTAATAAGATACATACAAATACTATATAATTGATTAAACTATAACAGTTATATATAAATTGAATTTATATAATTATATGTATAATTAAAGTATAAGTTGAACTGAAATAAACCCAGAATATGTTTTTGGAATAAATACATATATATTACATGCACTATGATTTCAGATGTGTTCGACACTTGTATCACAAAGGTATTTCATAAGAAATGCATTATTCCTTAAGTCGATATCACTTAAATATATCAAAAATTTATGATTCTTTAATGTAAATTACTCACTATCATGTATATATCGATAGATTACTTGCATGCGCACTAGTTGTTGGGCAAACACAAGATAGAGCTATTATGTGCAGTACTATTAATATATTTCCTGGATGATGTTAGATATAAGCATGTATTTGTTGACCAAACTTAAGGTATATGCATTATACTTAGGTCGTCAATGAAAAGTAACTGTTACGCCACAGGGGCAATTATGTAATATGTTATATATATATATATATATATATATATATATATAATTCTACAGTCAATCTTGTGCATACTAACAGCCACTAGTACAAAATATGCATGTTGTCTTCCCTCATTTGCTTCGGTTATGGTAACAACCATAGCAAATATTATCATTTGCTTTGATTTCCCTTTACAAACAAAGCAATTAGTACATGCAAAGCATTAGAAAATACAAAAATGCAATTTGCTAAGGTCGTCATTTACAACCGAAGCAAATGCATAGAAGAAAATAAGGTTTTTTTCTTCGATTTTCTTTATGACAAAATCAAATAGGTTTATTTGATTTAGTTCCTCCTTAAGGATCAAAATAATCGGCGCAAATTCTAGAGCACCATATTTAGCTCCGTTGTATATCAAACATGTAGCACAAAAGGAAATTATCCTGATCTGTAGCCGAAAAGAAAAGAATAATAATAATAATTCATAATCGATTTCGTGATTTGGATTTGCGATTCAGGAGAGGCGAAAGTAACAACATGCTGAGGCATTGCAAATAATTGACACGACTCCAGACTTCGATGGTGATGTGACTCGTCTACGACAACAAATCTTTAGGAGTTATACGCTCTCACACAGTGGATTACGATTTCCTAACGCTTTAGTTGCAAATCAAATGCCCAGTCCCCAATGGAAAATGGTAAAGACAATTGTATACCTAATTTGGCGTCTACATTTTCAGTATTCCTATTTTTACCCTTAGAATTGTCATTTATCATTTATTAACTCCTAAAACCATATCCATTCATGCTTATAATTTTTACTTTCTTTTTAGAATATGAGCATCGGGCGTGAATGATAAGCTATATAGTGTGACGCCCCACCTCTATACCCACGCTAGCAAAGAGTATTAATAGATAATACCGTCTGCTAACACGAAGAATAAGGATGGATAGGAGCGACCATCTACAGTCTTGTTTTAACTACCTATTAAATACGTCGACAATAATCACACCAAACCGATCGACATATCCAACGAATACTTAAAACAAAACCATAGGTGGCTGGAGGATCTATCAGAACAGAATATAACAACTCAAATGTAGGAAACATCACAGAACAGTAAACCATCATATACATATATACCGATACATAGCAGAGTATACAAAATAATACATGTCAAGTGGTATAGCCAACCACAATATACAGACAAACCTAGAAGAATAAATATCAGAGTTTCAACATAATAGGACTACACAAAAGCTATGATAAAAAGAAGCTAGCGAAGTAGTCCATGCGGAAACAAAATAGGCTAAGTCCAAAGTACCTTACCTGAAACATCTCGGTCTGACCCGAGTATAAAATACACGGGTCAGTCTAGCTAAACAAATCAGTTAGATAAACTGAACAACAATAAACCTGCAAGGTTACAAAGTATAACAAATATCTCTAAAAGAGATAACACAATAATCAACAAAAGATGAATCATATAGAACAAGCCTCATATCATCGGCGACATAGATAAACAAAGGATACAATTATCCCAAATCAAGCCAAAAGGCAAATAACAAATACCCATAAGTTATACAAGTTCCTCAAGGTAAACGCTACGCATCATGCGGCTCAAAAGACCAACACCGAAGGGCGATACCTAGGGAATATACATATGAATGAAACATCAGAAAATTTGCTCGAGCTCAGTACTGTACAAACAAGGATCCATGAGCCCGAAGACTCCAAACCCAATATCACCCATGCGGCTCATAACGACCAACATCGGAAGCGATACTAAAGGTCAACCCAATATCACCCATGCGGCTCATAACGACCAACATCGGAAGCGATACTATAGGCAATAAACCCGAAGGCACAAACCCGAAGGCACATACCCGAAGGCAACAAACCGTAGTGGTGAAGGTCAGAGACCCAGTACTGGACACCACTAACTGGCAGAATGTGTTACAACTCTCGAAAAGGAATCCGAAAAGTGTTAACGTATGTCCCATAACCACTCGTTCGCACTAAACGGTTTACTATCCGTCAGTCATTTTCACACTCAAAGCAGTACAAAGTTTACCTCATATCATCGATAAACCAAACCCGAAGGTCAAAACGATCAATCGAATAGGTCGGGGACTAATCGGGAAGGCAAACGCACAGATTCATGGTCCGTGTTTTACCTAACCATCTAATCTTCCTTCCACTTCGCTCGAAGTGCGAAATTGTGTGTGTGCATTATAAATAGAATTTATAATTTGGAGAAGGGAGCTTTTAATACAATTTAGAGAGATTATTTATAAAACCCGTGAATGAAGTCAAAAACAAGTCATCAAAGTCAAATATGCAATAACAACTAATTGGAATCAACACAAATTGATAAAAGTTGGAAATTAACTCAAAATTAGCCAAAATAGGCAAAACTGCGCATTTCAGACATCTGAAATTACCTTCCAGACGTCTGAACCACTACCAGATGTCTGAATGGATTTCCAGACGTCTGGATTTTGTCTCTGCCTTTTTGCGTCTTCCAGGGACCAATTCCAGACGTTTGAATTTCCAAACCAGACGTCTGAATTTGAAACCAGACGTCTGAAATTAGATTTCATACTTCTGAAATCCCCTTGTAGGCAAAAAAACAGCCAAGCCCCTAAAGGCAAAAAATCCAATGAATTGCAAACGAACGAGCGATGCATGCTGTGGGTTTATGCCATACGACAGCCCAACACTATTGGCTCTTTTATACACCTCCAAAAACATGATCAAATATCAAAGTTAGGATCTTTAAAGAATTGAACCCAAACACTAAAAATTTGGATATTCACCAATTCAATCCAAATCAAAAGCAAGTGCATATGAACAAGGTGTTAGGAATTCATACCCAACATCAATGAAATCAAGAGGAGTAGATGTGAGTTCAAAACTCACCTTTTTGCACACAAACAAAGATGAGAGCACAAACACAAGAAGGAGGTTAACCACTCTTCACTTCAACTCTACAATCTTCAATCTAAGAACCTAAACATATATTTCCCAAATTAGAGCTTAGGAATTTCTGAAATTGAAGAGGAGAAGAGATGGAGAAGATGAAGAGGAGGCTTACCTATCCTTCTCTTTGAATTTCAAGCAAGAATTTGGAGTTTGCAAATGGAACTAGGGCTTGGAGTTTCTAATTCTTCTTTCTTTCTCCTATTTTCAGTTTTCTTAAGCTAAAGGAATGAAATGAGGATGAATGGATGAAGAGTTAGTGAGCTAGAGGGTTAAGAGGAGATTGGGGCTGAACCCAAACTCAAGCCCAAGTAGAAAAAGGGGCAAAATTTCACAAACTCCAAACATATCAAAGATTATACTCAAAAAGATCGCAAACGCCATTTTGGACTCAATGGAAGTGGTTTCGAGCTCCAATTCGGCCGTTTGCAAAAAGTAGCTTTTCGGACCTAAATCCGACTAACGACGCTATATTTAAATCAAACATTTAAATATAAAATCGTTAAATATGCGGGTTGTTACAGATCTCCCCTCCTTACAAAATTGCGTCCTCGCAATTCCTAGAGACGATATTTGTAACAACTACATACATACAACATTCAAAAGAAAAGGAAATAAGCTTGAGATGAAAGGACATACTCACCGTTTCAAAGCGAAGAATGAAAACCCAGATAGGATCGCTCGATAAACTCTCTGGTTTCCCAAGTACAGTCATTGGGATTAGTGGACCATTGAACTTTAACGAGCGGCACGTCCTTGTTTCGAAGGTGTCGCACCTCCATGTCAAGTACGCGAATAGGCTGCTGTACAATAGATAAGTCCGGTGAGATCTCAAGCTCTTGCAAATCTGGAGAAGCAATAACAGAATCCGACTCTCGAAGACACTTTCGAAGTTGCGAGACGTGAAACACGTCGTGAATACCAGATAAATGAGCAGGAAGTGAAACTCTATAAGCCATAGGGCCAATACGTTCAGTAATAGAAAATGGTCCTATATAACGAGGAGCCAATTTCCCAGTCGTACTGAAGCGCATAACCCCCTTCAAAGGAGAAACACGAATAAAAACAAGATCGCCGATCGAGAACTCGAGAGGCTTCCTACGGTTGTCCGCATAGGATTTCTGGCGACTTTGTGCCTCTTTCATTTTCAACCGAATAAGATCAATCTTCTCAGAAGAATGACGAACAAAATCCGGGCCAAGAATAAGCTTCTCCCCAGATTCCAACCAACATGAAGGTGATCGACATAGCCTTCCATATAAGGCTTCGAAAGGAGCCATACCGATACTGGATTGAAAACTATTGTTGTAGGAGAATTCTACAAGAGGTAGGTAATACTCCCAACTTCCACCAAAATCAAAAATACAAATACGAAGAAGATCTTCCAAGATACGATTCACCCATTCAGTCTGTCCGTTAGACTGCGGATGATAAGCTTTACTAAAATTAAGCTTTGTTCCTAAAGCTTGCTGAAGACTCCGCCAAAAATGACTCGTGAATAAAGGATCACGGTCACTCACAATAGAACTAGGTACACCGTGAAGTCTCACGATTTCCTTGACATATAACTTAGCCAAATGTGAAGCAGTCCTACTAGACTTAATAGGGACAAAATGAGCAGACTTAGTGAGGTGATCAACAATAACCCAAATGCTAGAATGGCCAGATCTCGAGCGAGGTAGGCCGTCAATGAAATCCATAGAAATCTGATCCCATTTCCACAATGGAATCTCAAGAGGCTGAAGAAGACCAGAAGGACGCTGATGTTGGCCTTAATACGCTGACAAGTTATGCAATTACTCACATAACTCGCCACATCGCGCTTCATGCCTTCCCAATAATAAAGGCGACGCATATCGGCATACATCTTGCTACTACCAGGATGAATGGTATACTTAGAACGGTGGAAATCATCAAGAATGTCATGCCTAAGCGCAAAATCAGAAGGCACAAAAAGACGGTTCTTCTTACGAAGACACCCATGAGAATCAATGCTGAAATCCCGCAACGCCTCATCACAGGATCCAGACTCACAAAGCTGAATAAGATGCAACAAATCAGGATTACGCCGCCGAGCATCGGCAATACGATCCAATAAAATAGGTCGAGCTCCCAAACTAAATAATAGAATAGGAGAATCAGAAGATGAACCTCGATCACGAATTTCACAAAAAAGATAGAGTCTCAAGAACATCCCATTCGGCAAGCATCATAGAAACAACAGCCGAATGTTTGCGACTAAGCGCATCTGCAACACGATTACCCTTATCAGGGATAAAAAGGATATCAAAGTCATAGGAGGCAAGAAACTCGAGCCAACGTTGTTGTCTCATATTGAGATCCTTATGAGTAAACAAATACTTCAAGGATTTATGATCGGTATAGAGAATGAAGCGCTCGCCTAATAAATAATGTCACCAAATCTTCAAGGCGAAGACAATGGCGGCTAACTCAAGATCATGAATGGCATAGCGAACTTCATTCGGACGCAGTTGCGTGGAAGCATACGCAACTACCCGATCCTTCTGCATAAGAACAGCACCGAGACCACTACCACAAGCATCGGTGTAGAAAACAAGATCATGATTCCCTTCGGAAACCACAAGAATAGGAGCATTAGTGAGAAGTTCCTTCAATGTCTGAAAGGAAGCTTCACACTTGTCGAACCAAATAAAACAAACGCCTTTCCGGGTAAGGCAGGTGAGAGGAAGCACAACACGGGAAAAGTCCTTAATGAACCGACGGTAATAACCCGCCAATCCAAGGAAACTACGGATCTCATGCACATTCTCAGGCCTCTTCCAATTCTGGATGGCTTCGATCTTTGAGGGATCGACCGAAATACCGTCAGAAGATACAACATGGCCTAAGAACTTAACTTTATTCTCCCAAAAGTGGCACTTGGAGAATTTGGCTCTAAGCTGATGATGACGGAGAGTGCTCAAGACAATGCTCAAGTGATTAGCATGCTCGGCTTCAGACTTAGAATAAAAAAGGATATCATCAATGAAGACAAGGACGAACTTATCGAGATATTCCCGGAATACTCGATTCATTAGATCTACAAAGAAAGCAGGAGCGTTCGTCAAATCGAACAGAATAACGATCCACTCGAAAGAACCATATCGAGTGCGGAAAGCTGTAAGAGGTATGCTGTCCTCCGCGACTCGTAATTGATGAAAACCTGTGGTAAGGTCGAGTTGAGAAAAGACCTTAGCACCACTCAACAGATCGAACATATCATCGATCCTAGGAAATGGATACCTATTTCTGATGGTTAACTCATTAAGTTTGCGATAGTCAATGCAAAGCCTAAGAGTTCCATCGAACTTTTTCACGAAGACGACCGCGGATCCCCACTGAGAAAAACTGGACTGAATCAACTGCTTGGACTCAAGCTCTAAAAGCTGCTTCTTGAGTTCCTCATTTTCCTTTGTAGACATCCTCGTAGGAGGACAAGTAACTGGCTACGCTTCTGAAATGAGATCAATGCGGAACACAATTGCCCGCTTGGGTGGCAAACTCGAAACAGGTTCAAAAACATCAGGAAAGTCACAAGCAATAGGAATATGAGATATATCATCATCATCTCGCGAGTCAAGAGAATATAAAGCCATCTCGGAATTATCCACATCCCAAAGAACAAGAGATAGCTAAGTAGGCGAATCCGAATGTCGAAGATATATAATTCTCTCCGAACAAATAATCCTGGCATCATATCTCACTAGCCAGTCGATACCTAAAATCATATCAAATCTCAGACAAGAGATAACGTGCAGATTCGCACGAAAAGAAAAACCACATAAAACAATCTCAACATCATCACAAAGCAAATTAAGGGTCGCGGATCCCCCAATAGGATTCGCAATCCTTAAAGAAGTAACAATACAAGAAACATCCAAAGATAAATCATCGACGGGCTTCTTCGATACGAAAGAATGTGAAGCACCCGTATCGAAAAGAACTCGAATACTATGGTCATGAAATAAAACAGAACCTTCCAAAATAGATGGAGATATACTTTTGGGTTGAGAAGGACCTTCAGAAGCCTTGACAGCATTAAGCCTGCTAGACTTGGCACCAGCCGGAACAGTAGGGCAAGCTGAAACATGATGACCTTCCTTCTTGCAATAGCGGCAGAAGAGAGGCTTAGGACAAGCTCGAATAATATGATCCAGAGACCCACAATTGAAACACTTTCGAATAAAAGGTGTTCCAGAAGGCTGAGTCTAAGAGCTAGAACCACCAGTCTTTTTCTTCTTAGAAGGAAAAGGCTTCTTCTGAAATGGAAGCGGTCTCTTGTTGGGGTTCTTGGAAACCTCAACATCAACATCACTATCACACTCCTTCTCGACAGCTTCGAGATGAAGTGCCGAATCAACTAACTCCTCAAAAGAAAGCTTAAGCTGAAGCAACAAAGACTTCTTAAGATACTTCTTAAGACCAGAAACAAGCTTTAAATTTTTCTTATAAAAAGTGCTAATAAATTCAAGACCATACTTAGATAAAGCCTCGAATGATGCAACATACTCAGAAATAGAAGACTTCCCTTGCTTCAACTCAAGGAAGCGACGGGTCAATAAAACTTTTTCAGATTCAGGAACGAACTTGAGTTCGAATCGCTTCCGAAACTGAGTCCAAGAAAGAGTAGACTCATCAATCTCGGCTATAAGAAGCTCATACCAATCAAGAGCACGCTCTTGTAATAAGCTAGAAGTTACAAGAACTCTATCATGGTCAGAAAGATCCATACGAGAGAAGATACGCTCGCATGTGCGAAACCAAGCTTGGACTTCAAGAACGGATTCAGAGCCTTTAAACGGCTTTCCTCCAAGATGAGCAAAATCACTGCACTGACGTGCAAAGGCAGACTTGCGAGGTGGAGACACTCGAGGAGGAACTGGAGGCTGAGTGCTCCTAAACAACTCCATAAACTAATCGGCAAACATATAAACGCCATTCGGTTGTGTGCCACTGGATTGCCCAGCATCCAAACGTCGTCCTCTGCCTCTTCCAGCCATACGCTGAAATTAAGATAAGAGCGAGATTATTCACAAGGTAGATATTACAATATGGAATACTACGGAATAAAATGCATTCCTAGACATATTCCCAAATTCTATATAACCTTGATGGAATAGAGAGACACGATGATTCAAAGATTTGTATCACTTATACACTTTGATGTATCGTAATATGTGCTTCTATTCTGTGTTTATCATACTTTGTTCTGAACCTCGCTCTGATACCAATCTGTGACGCCCCACCTCTATACCCACGCTAGCAAAGAGTATTAATAGATAATACCGTCTGCTAACAAGGAGAATAAGGCTGGATAGGAGCGACCATCTACAGTCTTGCTTTAACTATCTATTGAATACGTCGACAATAATCACACCAAACCGATCGACATATCCAATGAATACTTAAAACAAAACCATAGGTGGCTGGAGGATCTATCAGAACAGAATATAACAACTCAAATGTAGGAAACATCACAGAACAGTAAACCATAATATACATATATACCGATACATAGCAGAGTATACAAAATAATACATGTCGAGTGGTATAGCCAACCACAATATACAGAAAAATCCAGAAGAATAAATATCAGAGTTTCAACATAATAGGACTACACAAAAGCTATGACAAAAAGAAGCTAGCGAAGTAGTCCATGCGGAAGCAAAATAGGCTAAGTCCAAAGTACCTAACCTGAAACATCTCGGTCTGACCCGAGTATTAAATACACGGGTCAGTCTAGCTAAACAAATCAGTTAGATAAACTGAACAACAATAAACCTACAAGGTTACAAAGTATAACAAATATCTCTAAAAGAGATAACACAATCATCAACAAAAGATGAATCATATAGAACAAGCCTCATATCATCGGCAACATAGATAAACAAAGGATACAATTATCCCAAATCAAGCCAAAAGGCAAATAACAAATACCCATAAGGTATACAAGTTCCTCAAGGTAAACGCTACGCATCATGCGGCTCAAAAAGACCAACACCGAAGGGCGATACCTAGGGAATATACATATGAATGAAACATCAGAAAATTTGCTCGAGTTCAGTACTATACAAACAAGGATCCATGAGCCCGAAGACTCCAAACCCAATATCACCCATGCGGCTCATAACGACCAACATCGGAAGCGATACTAAAGGGCAACCCAATATCACCCATGCGGCTCATAACGACCAACATCGGAAGCGATACTATAGGCAACAAACCCGAAGGCACAAACCCGAAGGCACATACCCGAAGGCAACAAACCGTAGTGGTGAAGGTCAAAGACCCAGTACTGGACACCACTAACTGGCAGAATGTGTTACAACTCTCGAAAAGGAATCCGAAAAGTGTTAACGTATGTCCCATAACCACTCGTTCGCACTAAACGGTTTACTATCCGTCAGTCATTTTCACACTCAAAGCAGTACAAAGTTTACCTCATATCATCGATAAACCAAACCCGAAGGTCAAAACGATCAATCGAATAGGTCGGGGACTAATCGGGAAGACAAACGCACAGATTCATGGTCCATGTTTTACCTAACCATTTAATCTTCCTTCCACTTCGTTCGAAGTGCGAAATTGTGTGTGTGCATTATAAATAGAATTTATAATTTGGAGAAGGGAGCTTTTAATACGATTTAGAGAGATTATTTATAAAACCCGTGAATGAAGTCAAAAACAAGTCATCAAAGTCAAATATGCAATAACAACTAATTGGAATCAACACGAATTGATAAAAGTTGAAAATTAACTCAAAATTAGCCAAAATAGGCAAAACTGCGCATTTCAGACGTCTGAAATTACCTTCCAGACGTCTGAACCACTACCAGACGTTTGAATGGATTTCCAGAAGTCTGGATTTTGTCTCTGCCTTTTTGCGTCTTCCAGGGACCAATTCCAGACGTCTGAATTTGAAACCAGACGTCTGAAATTAGAGTTCATACGTCTGAAATCCCCCTGTAGGCAAAAAAAGAGCCAAGCCCCTAAAGGCAAAAAATCCAATGAATTGCAAACGAACGAGCGATGGATGCTATGGGTTTATGCCATACGACAACCCAGCACTATTGGCTCTTTTATACACCTCCAAAAACATAATCAAATATCAAAGTTAGGATCTTTAAAGAATTGAACCCAAACACTAAAAATTTGGATATTCACCAATTCAATCCAAATCAAAAGCAAGTGCATATGAACAAGGTGTTAGGAATTCATACCCAACATTAATGAAATCAAGAGGAGTAGATGTGAGTTCAAAACTCACCTTTTTTCACACAAACAAAGATGAGAGCACAAACACAAGAAGGAGGTTAACCACTCTTCACTTCAACTCTACAATCTTCAATCTAAGAACCAAAACATATATTTCCCAAATTAGAGCTTAGGAATTTCTGAAATTGAAGAGGAGAAGAGACAGAGAAGATGAAGAGGAGGCTTACCTATCCTTCTCTTTGAATTTCAAGCAAGAATTTGGAGTTTGCAAATGGAACTAGGGCTTGGAGTTTCTAATTCTTCTTTCTTTCCCCTATTTTCAGTTTTCTTAAGCTAAAGGAATGAAATGAGGATGAATGGATGAAGAGTTAGTGAGCTAGAGGGTTAAGAGGAGATTGGGGCTGAACCCAAACTCAAGCCCAAGTAGAAAAAGGGGCAAAATTTCACAAACTCCAAACATATCAAAGATTATACTCAAAAAGATCGCAAACACCATTTTGGACTCAATGGAAGTGGTTTCGAGCTCCAATTCGGCCGTTTGCAAAAAGTAGCTTTTCGGACCTAAATCCAACTAACGACGCTATATTTAAATTAAACATTTAAATATAAAATCGTTAAATATGCGGGTTGTTACATAAAGCATAAGGTTACTATATAGAATCAAGCTTGTCAAACAAAATTTGAACTTTACTATGTACATTATGTTAATTTATCATCAGTGTCGATGGATGATTCTATGCTTATTACAAGGATTTCATACATCGTTACTGATAAGATATTTTCTTAAGTATATTTGAAAGTGGAAACGTTATTTGTACATAAGTTTATAATTAAATAAAATGGTTTATTTATATAATTCTACTTTTACAAGAAAAGTTCACTAAATGTAGAGACATATCTTGTTTGGATAATTCATCTAAAGTAAAGAACTTTTGATTTGTTGTAAAGAAGGTATCATGATGAGAATTAATTTTGATCTTTTAAAATATTTATTTTTATTTTAAGCATTTGAATCAATGATGAAAGTTATTTATTTTTATAAAAAATTAAAGATTATGTAAAACACTAATATAGAGCCCATGCTGTGAATTTTTTATTTTATATAACTTGGTCATTTTAGTTGCTGTATTGTTTATAATTTCATCATTATGTATTATAAGATACAAATTCGCCAGCATTGAATTCAATAAATAAACATGAAGGATTATTGATTTGTTTAAGTCAATCATTTAATTTGTATAGTTAGTTTAGTTGTATTCATATTTTGGATTAAATTATTGATTTGTTTGAGTGGATCACTCAAATATGATGTTTATCTAAATGATATTAGGTTCTATTATGTATCTTTTACATAACTGTTAAAGACTTAATTTGTTAACGTGAAATGATGAATAATAGTTCACACATCAAAATTAATGGATTATATGTAACCGAAAGTAATGTGTGATAGTCATCGTAGAAATAGTTTATCTACCTTTCCGTTTACTTTTTTAAGCAATAGTGCCAACGTAGAAATTTTATTTTCTTTGCATTGTTTGAATGATGTAGAATATGATATTGTTTATATTTGGGAAGTTCAAATATTGATGACAAGAAATTGTCTATGGCTATATGTAGATAAAAGTTTGACGTATCATCGTATGTTCTACCAATCGAATACGAAAAAGTAGACACTACAGAAATTGTTGTCCCAAAAAATAGTTTAAGATGTTTTTTTTGAAAACCCAGGAGAACCCGGCAGGCTGGTATACTCCTGAGGAGGGTACAACAAAGCCGTCCACTGATCCAAGCCCCCATACCCCCGGATAAATTTATATAGGATAGGGAAGCGCATGGTAGCAATCGAACTTGGGACTTTTTACCAGAACCCAAGCTTCCTTTCCACTGCGCTGCACCTGCGGACAATAGTTTAAGATGTTGAGAAAATGATAATTCATCTATGTAGCTTGAACTTGTACATTATTATTTTGGATGAAAGTTTGACCTTGTACTGAACATAACATATGTGAAGAGCATATGTTAAGTTGAAAATCTCTACTACTAAGAGCATCTCCAACAGGAGCTAAAGAAGAACAAGTGGTGAAAATTCTCATTTATTTCACAATTTTCACACTCTAGCAGCGTGAGTTTGGGTGTGGTGAAGGCGAGAAAATTGGATTTTTTTTACATTTTTTGGGCGTGGATACCCTAAATAGTGTTTAGAAAACCATTTAGGGTAAATGCTTTTTAAAAACCCATTTAACACCTTAAATGACATTTTATTTACCGAATTAATATAAAAATGTATAAACGATTTTCTAAAAACTATTTATATAATTTTCAATTTTAAAAAAAGCCCTATTCTCCCCACTTGCTGTTAGGATAGTGGGAAGAATCAACGCTCCTTTTCGGTCTCCTCACTCTAAAATCTACCACCCTGCTAGAGATGCTCTAATAATAAGAATCTCGTAAACTATTTTCAACAATGTCTTTTTAGATTTCCAAAAATGCCCTTTACCTATTATCGTATCCTCAGCATTTCCTTTCATTCTCCATTTCAGACTTCACACACATAAAAAATCCTAACCACCCAAACTTAAACATCAATGTCTTCATCATCGATAATCTATTGCAGACACCAATCAACCACCATCACTACCTGATCATCGAAGCTATCTCTTGCCAGACATCACACCTACTCCATTCAGCTACATATTGTAATCAAAGTTCTAAACTAGGGTTGCTTTATTCTGCCATGATTCCTAAACTTCACTAACCGCTACGAATAGGCAGTTGTTTCTTCGACAACGAACTTCAACCATGATTTATGTATATTTTTAGTGCTATTTAAATATCGATTTTCTCCCTCTTTTCTAAATAGAAAATGATGTTCGAACTCATTTGGATTGACTTAATCCCACGTTTAGCTAGGGTTACCTTTTGAGTTTTGCAAACTGTACTCAGGACCGCTAATTTTAGACTACTTTCGCAATAACAAATTTATTACACAACTGAGGATTTTTTTTACTTTGATGATCCTATCTTGATTTTTAACTTATAATTAAAATTTAACGAATTTTTCGCAATTTTTCAACTTTTAATTTAGGGTTTTTTACTTTTGATCCATATTACTATAAAGATTTTGATTTTTAACGCACTATTTCGATATTACATATGAATTTTTACGAATTTTTTATTACTATCATATTTCTAATTTTGTTTCCTTGCTATGAAACTTTTTTTGTCGTGATTTCTAAAAATACCCACAACGTTGGATAATGTTATTATCGCAGATTGATAAAAAAAATCAGTACGTATGCATTGGCCACATATCAGTACAAACTGAATGAGAAAAGCATTTATTTTAATTTTATCTTAAGTTATTTTTAGTTTGAAAAATACCAACTACTTTTAAGGTATCTAAGTAGTTTATCCAGTTTATATAAAACAGTATTTGTTGTAAGTGAATGCATGTAAAATGTAGATTATGGAGTAACATGTTAGTTTTATAAATAATAAAAAGACATTGTTTAAACTATAATTCTTGAACATTTAATTTATTTATTTTTGAAAATAATATATAAAATTTGGTTTTATATACAAAAGGTGAATATTTGATGTATTTTAATAGGAAATTGGAGTTATGTTCTTCGGTTAAGGAGTATGAATCAAAATGGTGCACAAGCACTCATTAAGAGGATTAAGTTTTGTACTTGCTATTAATAATCAATATGATTAACGGGATGATTAAGAATGTACAGCTATATATGTGTGTGTAAGGTGAGCTGTTTCTTAAATTTCACATTTTATTCATGAAACAAAAGATGGTTAAGAAATTACATAGAAAAAAGAAGTGGTGTAAAACTAAGTACAACAAATACAAATTAGGTAGGGTAGATTGATGTAGAGTGCATATGTACCTTTACCGCTAGTAATAATTATAAAAATACCTTCCATTCCTTTCAGAGCTTGGATTTCTACCTCTGGAGTTAATTCAAGTGAACAACAAGTATAAAACATGTTTATAAACATCTCAAAGTTGTAAAACAACTCATATAAAGTGAATCAATGAACCTGGAACAAAATTAACAAAACCTGGATTTTTTTATAATTTCCAGCTAAGCAGTTAATATCAATATCGGGTACATATCGATCAAGTATCGATATGAGATATTTTAAAATATCATGATAATATAGAATAATATCAGTAACATATCGAACACGTATAGAATATGTTATAAAAGATATTGTACTATGTTATAATGTTATTTGATGTTAAGTTTTCAAATATATGGACGAATACTTCCAAATTACCATCAAAGACTGATTGCGCATTGTTTACAGATTACAATCTGTTTACTGAGATTAAATACAAACATCATATAGGCTTATAAAACTAAGAAATTCATTTACTGTACATCATTATTATTTTCTTCATTCTATACTATATTCATCATTTTTTCTTTTTTTTGTTGAAAACTGGGTACTTTATATACTGAAAATAAGTTACAAAAGTTGCTAGTATTAATAATGTTTGTATCAATAAACAACTCAAATTATAAAATCGGTTTTGTAAATATTACAAGTTCGAAACGTACAAATAAAACTTTACTATCTCTTGCCTACAAACAATGAAGCTTCAACCAAAGCACTTAGCTCAACCTAGCATTGAATTTATAGTCGTCTACCGATGTAGCTTCATGCAATATATAATCTTTGAAAATATCTTCAACTTTGTTCAAGTTTGATAACTCTTCTTGACCTTTCTAATTCTTGAAACTCATTTAGCACTGTCAACTCTACCTTATCATGTGATTTTTCCAACTCTTCTTTTTGATACATATCGCTAGAAAAAAATCATAGATGGAAAAGACGAAAATTTTACTAGTTGAATACACTTACATATGAGTTACTACCAAATACAAAGTATGTTTTTATCTTTATTAGCTATAATATTTCACTAAAAATATAATAAACAATTTTTTTCTTGCATACAACTATAACTAAAGAGTTTCTTGTTATTCAAGGGGTTAAAGAAAGAAGCAAATATGGTTATAACATATAAATATTATACTAATCATTAAAATAATAAATGTTAATGGATTATTTAATTAACTAAGAATACTTGTATTCAATATACGTAGAAGCGAAGCTTCAACTTCAAATCATGACTCAAATTCAAAAACTTCTAATTGATATGCACCTTTATTTAGTGGACTTCAAAATGATAAGGGAAATTTGACAGCTATGCCCTTTAAAAGAACTTGCACCCTATCCGTTAGCAGTGCTTACACTTGCTACAAGAGCAGAACCCGCACCACCAAGTCCTTCAACATAACTTGCACCATATCCACCAACAGTACTTGCACTTACTGCAAGAACAAAACTCGCACTAATATGTTCTTCAACATAACTTGCACTGGATGCAAGAACACAACACGCACCACCCTATCCTACAATATAACTTGCATTTGCTGTAAGAGCATAACTCGTACCAACAAGTCCTTTAACAAAACTTGTATTCGCTGCAAGAACAAAGTTTGCTTTTTCTTTTTTAGCACCACGTTCTTTCTTGATCATCAACCCATGCCCTGTCCTTTAATTGACCCAGGCAAAGCAATACGAATGTAGTCGGGTTTCTCTCCCTCATTTTCTTTATTAGTCTTGGTTCTTGAAATAACCAACTCATTGTCAAGCCTAACATTATTTAATTGGGGATCATAATAGATTTATTACATCATTTGTAACGACCCATAATTTTTTATGTTTAGAATTTGATGATTTATTAAGATTTAGGCAATTAAAGCAGAAATTGATAAAAATTTGTAATTTGTTAATGAATTAATAACGGTAATGAAATGTAAGAATGTTAATGCAATTTGATAAATAATTAGTGCAATCCCAATTAATTGAAACAATTATAAGGTTATAATTGATTGTATTTAGTAAATTGGGAAATAAAATTCAATAAATGTAATTAAATATTATGTTAAGGTAAATTAAGATAATATTTGAAAATAATGTCAATTCCATTTATAATATAACAATTGTTAATAAAAAGAATGGAAAATCAAGATTTATTAATTTATTGGGATTTAGATTTCGAAATTGGATTAATTGCAAATAAATGAAATTAAATATTTAATATTATGTTAATGGAGATTAAGATGAAATTTGAAGATTTTAACGTAATAAATCATGAACCAATGTTAGTTGCATGCTTATTGTAATAAAAGACTTGAATAACAAGGTTTAAAAGTTAATAAACGGATTTTAGAATTTTAAATTTATAAATTTCTGAATTTAATGGAATTGAATTAAACATTGAAATTGAGGAATTAATCAATTTTAAATCCACAGTTAAATTTGTTTAAATGAGTGTAAATGATTAAGAAATTTAAAAATGATAAAAATTGTCAATTATAGAATTGAAATTGAAATTTGATTTAATTATTTAATTATAATTTATTAATCAATGTAAAAATAGCCATTTTGGCCACTGACTCGAATTTCGACGAAATCAGTTTCATCGGATCTGTAACGGTGAATTATTGTAGGATTTCACGTTTCATAGCGATCTGACTTGTCGTTTGATCGTATGGTCTCGAAACGCCTTGAAATCAAATTAATTGAAATCAATTTGAAATAACTTGATTTTAGCATAACTTGTTCATATGATGGAATTAGGACTTGAAACCTGTTCCATAGAGTTTAAAATATTCAAAAACATCTATTTTGACATATGAGTTGACCCAATTTCGTTCCGGAGTCAGAACGGACTTTTCAGGCCATTTATCGTTCAACGGTCCAAACCAATCGTGTCCATTCATCTCTATTTCTGAAACCCTAGCCTATTTCTTATGTCATTATTCTGTATGTACAATTCCTATAGCTCCTACTCATTCCATGGCGGACAATGCCAAATTCCAATTGCAATGTCAAACAAAATTCAAAGCCAAAAATTCATACACTTCAAACTATATCATATTTTATATCGTCGGAAAGCTCTCGACGAGCGCATCTCAGAACTGCAATTCGTTTTTCATTTTGATTCATTGTTTGAGCAGTATTCATTGGAGAATTCTCGGATTTTCGTTACGTCGTGATGGACTTCGTCCAATTGCCAAATTATCTGAGGGGTTTTGTAGAGAGGGCCGAAGGGATCAGATCCATGTGGGTTTCGTGATGAGTTAACGGCCAGATCGTCGGAAAAAATTCAATTAGGGTTCGGTTTATAAGCGGAAGCTGTCACTTTTGGCCGTCGATCAGAGGTGCCTCGATGGAGGAGGGCGGTGGCGCGATGGGAGGTGCGTCGCCTGGGAGTGGCTGCGGGTGGTTCGGGAAGCGGCGACGTCGATCTGGGTGGCGTGCGTTCGTGCTAGGGTTCCTGTGCACTTCTGAAACGATGGAGGCAGGTTGCTTTAGAGGATGGTGATGTGTCTGCTTCTATATGGTTCATCTAGTTTATTTTATTTTTATTTTTATTTTGATTCCAATCATTCTAACGTGCATAACTTTTGCATACGAGGTCCGTTTCACGCATGGTTTTCTCCTCTTGGTTCATATTGGAATTCTGGATATTTTGGCCCTGGTTTGGATGAATTCTGAGACTGTTCAAATTTTGGGTTTAAATTGAATTTAAATTCAATTTAAATTCAAAAAGTGAGTGTTTTAACCCACTCACGATTTCTAAAATTTCTTATGTTTGTTAAATTGATTTATGATGTGATTTGAAATTTATTTACGACTGTTTGGCATATTTTTAATCATTATCTCAGTTAAATTGAATTTATTTGAATTAAATTGTTATTTAATCTATTATTACATATAAACTGCCAGTTAAATTGTTATTTAATTTATTATCGAATATAAACTGCCAGTAGATATCTGTTATTTATTATCTGTTCTATATTGATGTTATTGACTGAATTGGATGATGATTGTGATAAATGTTTGATGATTGATATTGGATGAATGGATGTTGTATTTTATATTGTTATAAACTACAAGTTGTTATGAATTTTTATTTTTCAGGATCGCGGTTTGAAATGATATACAACCATATTTATATTTTAAATTACGGATTGAAATGATAAATATCTGTATCACTTGACCACAGGATAGAAAGTTATATACAGACACCGCGGTCTATATATAAAAATATTTTGAAATGATTTCTATGGATTTGTAAAGAAATATATGGGTTATATAAATATTGATTTTAGACATTATATAAATGTTATTTTATTATTGTTTTTAGCTATGTATAAATTTGTTTTGAAATATAAAATAAGTTAAATAATAAAGTTTGATTTTTTTATATAATATGGTTAAGTATCTGTTTAAACTATATTGTATATAGATTTTATAATGACTTAAATAAAATTAAGGTTGGAATATAAATATGAAATTGATTTGATTTAAATTATTTAAGAATTATACTCGAATAAATTTGATTTGAAATTTAAATAAAATTCAGATTTTAAAGGGCATGATTTCTATAACTTGATTTTGGTTTAGAGTGATTTAAATGAATATCAAGTTGATTTAAATGAATATATCAAGTTAAATAAATTGAAAGAATATCCAGTTATTTGAAGTTTAAAAGTTTTACATAAATAATATTGGATTTATTAGGTTAACATTTCAAATCTAAATAATAGTAATTGAATTCGATATAAATGGAATTACCAAAGAATTAGTTTTGAAATGGAGGAATAATTAAAGCTTTGAAATATATGGAAATTAAAATGGTTTATTTGGGGGTTCAAATCTGTATTTGGAATTGATTTGTGAAATTAAAGAAGCTATTTTATTGTATAAAGTAATTTAATATTTAAGTCATTTAAGTTGTGTAGTTATGTTTCAAAGTTATGAGTTTTAAAGTATTATGATTTGAAAGTTTTATAATTTCAAGTGTTTGGTTTTGAAGTGTATAACTTTGAAAGTGCTATGATTTTGGAAAAAGGATATATTTGAAATAAAAAAAAGATATTATATTGATTTGTTTTCTATAAAAATGATATCATATTGATTTGGTTTTTGGAAAGGAGACGATATCATATTTATATGGTTTTGAAATGGATATTATATTCTAGTTTGAAGTATAATTATTTTGAAATGAGTGCGGTGTTATAATAACGTTTGGTTGTTAAAGAGACCAGGATCGGAAGTTGTCATACTCTCTGCCAACTCCAAAAACCACTTTGACAACCGTGTTCGCGGTGGAGATTTCAGAATGAAGTAGGATGGTGGCGGCGTTTCTTTTGAGGTATATACATGGACCCGACTCCCGTGAGTTGGCATAAGGTGGCTAAAACAGGAGCGATTAACGGGCTTAGAAGGTAGCACCTTTTATCGGACACACTCCTTCGATACCATTCTATTACTTTGTGATTGATTTGGACCCTTTTGATTTTAGGGGTGTGGCTCGAGGTGGGCGGTAGTAGCTGCTACACGGTACCACCGGTCCGGAAGCGTAATTGGTATATCTACCCTGACATTGCCTAGTTGTGCCATGTCACCTACCCTAGCGCTCCTTATACGAGTTTGGTTATCTCCCGTAGCCCGTGTGGCATCCTCTGGTGGCTTCCCGGTCAGGAGGAACCATGATACTGGATGGACTACTGGGGCTATTATTGTGTTAAGGAGAATATTGGGCCACTCCTTAACGCTATTTAAAAGTAAGTTTATTTTACTTAGACATTATTATAATAGCGAAATATTACTACATAGTAAAGAGTTTAACGGAACCTTAGGAGATGTGAATCCCACGCATCTCTTAAGTTACTGCACTCACGTAGACACTGGATAGGAGATGTCAAATCCCGTAAACATCTCTGATGCCATTCCACTCATATTATTTAGTGTTGATTTAACTTACATAAGATCTTTTAGTTATGGCTCGAGTGTTTTGTCTTTTCAATTCGCTCGGGTCAGTCTGAGCATTATAGGATTTGAAGATCTTATTTCTAGAGGCCGAAGACGAAGATTATATTACTATTATTTATTTTATCATTCCACTACATTCATACTGTTCCGCTGCATTATTTATTATTCTCTGGTATGTGTAACTCTGATTTGTATTGTAAGTATAATCAAACATTTTGTAAACAGCTTCATGAACTGTTTATTTTATTATTATATTTTATCGTTCCGCTGCAAGATTCTATTTTGTTTTTTTCTCTGCTTTTTCTTATTTATCCCATACTGTCCTTCCGTATGGTTTAAGTCCGACGTGTGTGGTTTGTCGTCGATTTAAAGCGTACAAAAAGGCGGGATGTTACATCATTGGTCATACACATTTCTGCTATGTAAGCAAAAGTTTAGTCAACTTTATCAATGGTTAATTTTGCAATCATCAATATTGTTTCAAATGGAACACTTATTTTCTCTAATTGTGTAGTATGTCTCTAGTGTTTGCACATGGATCGTAGTTGGATGTACAATTTGAAATGTAGTGATAATGAATTCTTGAAAAAAAATTGAAGAGTTCATCAATTGTCCATTGAATGATTAATTAATATAAGGAAAGAAACTATTTTTTGTCCTTGTAGACACTACAAAAATAAGAGGAGATTCTGTAATATAAATCAGATTAGGGATCACATAATTTGCAATGGTTTTAAGCAAAACCATACACGATGGATATGGCATGGTGAAAGCAAACTTAGTAGAGCTAGTTCTTGTAATCATGGGAATAATGAGAATAACCAAGGATATAACATGAATAATGAGGTGAATGATGAGAGAGATTGTGTTCATGAGATGTTTCGTGATGCTGAAGATCATTTGATGGAAGAGCTAAATGTTGAAACCTCGTTTACGATGTTTCATATGTATTTTGACTACGACAAACTATATACGTTATTTTTTTAATACTAACATACTTTTGCAGGGATATCTACAAGACTGGAATCATATAATCTTCATGCTGCATATATGTTGTTTTGTGTCATTGTTTAAAATTGAAATATTGTGAAAATCTCTCCTTTGGATATATATATACACACACACACACACACACACACACCCCTAATCAATCACTCTTGCACAAGGCTAAAAATGAAAATTCAGGTCAAATTCAGACGTCTGAAATGACATATTCAGACGTCTGAATCTGTAATGAATTTTAAAATTTTAACAATATTCAGACGTCTGAAATAGAAGTTTCAGACGTCTGAATCTAGGCAAAAATAGCCTATTTCTTTTCTGGTTTGCACGTCTCAAATTTCAGAAGCCTGAAATTTATTTTCAGATGGCTGAACTTCTTCAACTGCTATATTTTTGAAAAGACATTTCATTTTCATGAAGAGTTACAACCTTTTACTAAGAGATGCATCCATACTCTTTCATGATAACTTTTCACGAATAATTACAACTCTTTATACTCTATATAAACATATTAGAATCATTTCTTTAATTAACCTAATTGATCAAAAGCTTTCTATTTCTATACTACACCGATTCTAACATTTTGAGCATTCAAATTTCTACATAATCATTCATTTGCTTCCATATTCTTCACATACGCACACATATATATCAAAAGGAGAAGATTATAGTAAGATTGTACTATCAAGAGACAAATTCATGTTATTGAGAACACACTGTGTCATATACTTTCTGTATAAGTTGAAGTCCTGTTCTGCTGTTCAGGCAAGTGAAGTCCTCTTCGGCTGTTGAGGCAAAATCCCGTTCTGCTGCTCAGGTCCCTTGTTCGGCTGTTCAAGGGTTGTTGTAAACCTGTTCCTCCAGGTTAAGTGAGGATTGTTGTTAGTGAAATTCCAGAAGGAGTCTGTGACTGGACGTAGAACGCGAAGTTCGAACCAGTATAAAAATTCGTGGTGTGCTTGTTTCATTTTTACTTACTTACATTGCTATAGTATTTTTTATTTATTTCCACACTAGTAAAGTATAATTCCATATAGCACGATCCTTATAGTTACTTTCATTTGGTATCGGAGCAGGTTCTCTTATAATTGTTACAAAGTTATCTGATATTTTGCTAAGATGGAAAACAACACCAATACTGTTAACACTGTCACTAACACTAGTTTTATTGAAGATCAATCTACTGCACGTCCTCCACTATTTAATGGTATGAATTACAATTATTAGGCAACTCGAATGCGTATTTATATGCAAGCGAGTGGTTTTGACTCATGGAATATTACTCAAACTGAATATAACATTCCTACAACAGAATATTCTACATGGTCAAACACACAAAAACTAGATGCGACAGCTAATGCCAAAGCTATGAATATGTTATTTTGTGCCTTAGTAGAAATGAGTTTAACCGTGTTAGCATGTGTACAACTGCTTATGAAATATGGAGAACGCTTAAAGTTACTCATGAAGGAACTAACAAGGTTAAACAAAGCAAAATATCCATGCTCAAAAGTTAATTTCAGAATTTTAGAATAAAGCGGGATGAATCTATAAACGATATGTACTCTAGATTTCAAGATATATATCATTCATTACTAGGACTTGGAGAAAAGTATTCTGACTTTGATATTGTTTCGAAAATCCTTAACTCTTTAACTGATGAATGGGAAAGAAAGGTCTTAGCAATTGAAGAAGCTAATGATCTTTCTACCATGAAACCAGAATAGTTAATAAGAAATCTAATGTCCTATGAAGTGAATTTGCACGCTAAAAGAGTACAGGCACAAGATAAAAAGAATATGGCATTCCATGCTGAAAAAGAAGAATCAAATTCGGATGAAGAAGACTTAGCATTCATTACTAAAAACTTTAAAAAGTTTTTTAAGTACAGAAAAGGAAATCGAAACAACGGGAAAAGGAACTTCAACAACAATTCGAATAAGCCATCTTCATCTATACTAGAATGCTTTAATTGTCACAAGAAAGGACACATGCAAAAGGATTGTCCAGAACAAAAGAAGATATATCACAATAAGAATCGAAAGGACAAGTCTAAAAGAAAAGCATTTTCAATGACATGGGATGATTCAGATTCTTCTTCTTCAGAAAGCAGCAGTGATAGTGAGAAAGAACAAGCAAATGTTTGTTTTATGGCTACAGGAAATGAGGTAAATGATCTTACTTTTGATGATATGATTGAAATTAATTTAGAACTTCTTGATAATTTAAAGAGCATCAAAAAATAATATAAAGAAGCTCTAGAAAATCAGAAGAAAGCAGAATTTGAGAGAGATATTCTTAACGATGAAAAGAAAATATTAGAAGAAGAACTTGGAAAACTTCAAGATAGCTTCTCTAATGATAACTCTCAACTTACTTTATTGAGTCAAGAAATTGAAACTCAAAAAGAAAAGAATGATTCTCTTGTCTCTGAAAATCATGAGCCAAAAACTAAGATCAAAATGATAGAATTAGATAATACTTGCCTCAAAACCAAGTTGGATAATATTACTAGAAATATATCTAACTTTAATAAAGGTAGAGAAAATCTATCCAATATTATTGAAAATTCTCAATCCACTTCCAATAAGAAGGGACTAGGATACTCTAAGAAATTAAAATCTCCACCTAAAAAGGAAATTAGGAGAAATATTTCTTATACTAATACTTATCCAAAAAGGAAAAATAATTCTAAAATCATAAAAATATGGGTTCCTAAAACAAACAATAGTTTGATTAGGAATAAATATATAAATACTTTTTTGGAAACTGTTCATAAAAATCAAAATTATATTTTTAAGGGGGATACTGAACCTACTTGGGTTTGGTTTCCTAAGACCTAACTCTTAGGACCCTAGCACAAAGTGGGTACCAATGTTATTCTTATTTTTTGTAGGACCCACTTATAAAGAGAGGAAAATGGATACTCGACAGTGGTTGCTCAAAACATATGACTGCAGACAAAAATATGCTATCAAACATTACTTACTCAAATGGAGCTCTGTCACTTTTGGAGATAATTCCAAGGGATATATCATTGGAAAAGGCGACGTCAGCAATGTCGGTACATCTGATTTACCTCTTATTTCTAATGTTTTATTAGTCAAAAATTTAAAACACAATCTTTTAAGTATCAGCCAGTTATGTGATAAAGGTTTCAAAATATCTTTTTCTGAAAATAAGTGTAGCATTTTTGTTAAAAATCAAAATCTTATATTTGAAGGAAATAGAGACAGAAATATCTATGTTCTGAATATGAAAATCAATCATAATTCAGATATGTGTTTAATAGCTAATGAAAATGATCCTTGGCTGTGGCACAAAAGATTCTGTCATATCAACTTCAAAACTATAAACAAACTTTTTAAAAATGATTTAGTCAGAGGATTACCAAAAATGAATTTCAAGGTCAATCATATTTGTGATGCATGTCAATTAGGAAAATTAACTAAATCATCTTTTAAATCTAAGAAAGTTATTTCTACTTTACAACCACTTGAATTACTACACATGGATCTATTTGGACCAACTCAAGTTCAATCCATAAACCATAATAGATATGTGTTTGTAATAGTAGATGATTTTTCTAGATATACTTGGACCATTTTTATAAAAAATATAAGGATACGTTTGAGCAGTTTAAAATTTTTGTCAAACGAATTCAAAATTTAAAAGGTTTAAAAATAAAGAATATGAGAAGTGATCATGGAGGAGGAAAACGAAGTTTTTGATCATTTTTGTAAAAAGAAAGGAATTTTTCATAATTTTTCGTTTCCTAGAACTCCACAACAAAATGGGGTTGTAGAACGTAAAAATAGAACTCTACAAGAATGCGCACGAACTTTGTTAAATGGAAGCACTCTTCCTAAACATTTCTGGGCAGAAGCTGTTGCAATTGCTTGTTATGTATTGAATCGTGTTTCTATTCGACCTCTAACGAAAAACACTTCTTATGAACTTTTTACTGGAAAAAACCCTAATATTTCATATTTTAAAGTGTTTGGTTCAAAATGCTTTATATTAAATACAAAAGATCAGCTTGGAAAATTTGATGCGAAATCCGATGAAGGAATCTTTCTAGGATATTCAGATCGTAGCAAAGCTTATCGTGTATTTAATAAAAGATCAAATACTGTTGAAGAAACGTTACACGTATCTTTCGATGAAAATGTTCTACAAAAACCAAGTATAAAAGATGATGAAGATTTTCCAAATAACATTACAAATACAGAAACTATAAATCTTGAAAATAATGAAAACATTGTTGACAATAATGTTGAATTAAGATCTTCACCAAAAATATTACGAGATCATCCTGTTCAAAATATTATTGGAGAAATTAATTCAAATGTTCGAACTAGGAGTCAACTACATCAAATGGGCCACGTAGCATTCCTTTCTAATATCGAACCAAAGAATCCCAAAGAAGCTTCCACAGATGACTACTGGATAAGTGCAATGCAAGAAGAGCTAAACCAGTTTGAACGCAATAAAGTTTGGGAATTAGTTCCCAGACCAAGTGATCAAACTGTTATTGGAACGAAATGGATCTACAAAAATAAAGCAGATGAACAAGGTAACATCACTAGAAATAAAGCAAGACTAGTTACACAAGGATACAATCAAGAAGAAGGGATTGACTACGAAGAAACGTTTGCTCCAGTTGCAAGACTAGAAGCAATACGAATCTTATTAGCCTATGCATGTTTTCATAATTTCAAACTTTATCAAATGGATGTTAAAAGTGCTTTTTTGAATGGTTATATAAAAGAAAAAGTATATGTTGAACAACCTCCCTTATTTATTCACGAGAAATTTCCTAACCACGTTTATAAACTTAAGAAAGCTCTTTACGGTTTAATACAAGCATCACGTGCTTGGTATGATCGATTAAAGACTTATCTGATTTCTTCGGGATTTCTAATTGGGAAAGTTGATCAAACACTTTTTATTAAACATTCGAAAAAGGATATTTTAATAGTTCAAATTTATGTTGATGATATCATTTTTGGTTCTACTAATGACAAATTGTGTCAGGACTTCTCCGAAATAATGACCAAAGAATTTGAAATGTCTCATATGGGAGAACTAGCATATTTACTTGGTCTACAAATTAAACAACTTCAAAATGGTATTTTTATTAATCAAGCAAAATATTGTAATAATTTAATCAAACGATTCGGAATGGAAAATACTTCTGCCAAACCAACTCCAATGAGTACAACAACACATCTTGAAAAAGATGACAATGGCAAAAGTGTTGACCAAAAAGTATATCGAAGTATGATTGGATCATTACTATATTTAACTGTAAGTCGTCTTGACATAATGCTATGTGCTAGATTTCAAGCCAATCCAAAAGAATCACATTTAAGAGCAGTAAAACGGATATTACGTTATCTTACAAACACAGAGGATTTTGGTCTGTTCTATCCTAAAGAATGTCCATTCGAATTAGTTTCATATAGTGATGCTGACTTCGGTGGTTCTCGAACAGATCGAAAAAGTACACGTGGTACGTGCTATTTTATTGGAAAATCACTCGTATCTTGGTTTAGTAAGAAACAAAACTGTGTTTCTCTTTCTACATGTGAAGCAGAATATATTTCTGCTGCTTTGGCGTGTACTCACGTAATTTATATGCAACAAACACTTAAAGATTTCAATATAAATTTATCAAACTCAACCATATTTTGTGACAACTCAAGTGCTATTAATTTATCTAAAAATCCTATCAATCATTCACGAACAAAACATATTGACATACGTCATCATTTTCTTCGTGACATTGTTGAAAAAGGAACAATCAATCTAGATTTTGTTTCTTCTGAAAAAGCAGTTGGCTGATATTTTTACGAAATCACTTTTAGAAAATATTTTTATCAAACTAAGACGAGAGCTTGGTATTGTCTCTCTTAAAAATTTATAATTTTTATAACATATTAAGTTTTGTAACTTTGCTTCATAATCTCTTGTTAACAGTTAACTATTACTAAAATTCCATAAACATTTAATTTGACTTGTATTAATATTTGTTCCTTAGCTCATTTTTTGTTTTCTTGGTTGAGTCAATTTCATAGAAATCATCTTCTGTCTATGATATATTGCAAACTTGACGTTTACTAACAATGCTAGTTCCTAACATATTTGTTTATTCTAATAAAACCACATAACTATGCTTATTTGTACTTAATTTAAATTTTTCTTCCACCTTTTAATTTTTCAACAAACGTATGGATATTATTAACTTACATCTTTCAACCACACTTTTCTTCAAAATCTATGAGTTTTCTGTTACATTTTTTTTAACAGTTAATTTTCTTTTGAAAATTCCATTTGGCTAAAATTATTTTACTTTATTCTTTACCGTTAGTTTCTTTCCTTTTTAACAAATGGACAAAACTAACTAAAGATTTTCAGCCATTCCTTTAAAACAAAATATTCTATAAATAAGCCTTCCATCTTCTATTAATACGTACAAACTTTTTTTTTTCTTCCATCAAATAATTTCTGTTTTCTGTTTACCAAAAGAAATTCTTTCTACAATGGAATTCAACTTGATAATTCTGCTTCTCTCCATGGCATCTAACTCTGACAATTCTCCATCATCCTATTCTACATCTTCTATTGAAATTTTGGCAACTCCAACACCTCATAAAAAGGATATACCTCGTCCTTCATGTGAATGTTCCGGTTATACTCCTGAAAAGAAGAAATCTTGACGGTTTCTTTTCTTTGGTTCTCCATCAACCAAAGAGAAAATATCCGAGATTCATCGTTACCGAAGAGAACAATTGGATTTGCAATGAGAGATGTATTACGAACAGAAAGTTAATGCTAAACGACTTAGTTTCATTGAACAAGTTGCATTAAAATTCTGTGGTACATCTCCAAAGAAAGATGTAGTTCAACCATCAACATCTCATCAAATAACTTCATCTGGATGGAATCCATGGGAGCCGAGTCCACAATGTCCTCCAGTTTCTCCAAACTCTTGGGAACGTCGATCATATTGGTCTCCTTTGCGACCATACAAAGGGATAACCAAGATCGAACCGGAAGAGTGCAAAACTCCAAGCGATTCGGACAAATAATTTCTTGTATCTAAATATTTGTTAAAACGATCATATTTATATCTTGTAATTCTTTCAAATAATAATATAATTTTCTTCTTTCATTTTATATAAAAAGATTTGGGCATATTTTTGAAATTCAAATTTCAGACGTCTGAACTCATTGTTTCAGACGTCTGAATATTATGGAAGAATATTTTTTTCTTCAGATTCAGACGTCTGAAACAATTACTTCAGACGTCTGAAAATAGGCAAAATTACACTAATTTCTTTCTGTTTCAATTTTCTTTCATTCAGATATCTAAAATCTTAATTCAAACGTCTGAAATCTGGCGACTTTTCAAATTTCGAAATTTTGCACGAATTTCAAGACACCTACCCCTTTATTCACCCGTCCTTTTCTTTATTCTCATACTTCATCTTCTCTTTTCAGTTTTTCTTCCTCCATTAAAACTTATATCTTTCTTCTCATACAATCAAATGGCACCAAAATCAAAGAGATCGAGACCATCATCTTCTTCATCCACACCAAACATTGATCAGTGGCTATGGAATGAACAAGCTAGGCAACGATTTGCTCAAATGAGCATATCTAACTTTTTTCCTGGAGCTTTCATCAAATTTGAGGAATTCAGCGCCTATCGTATTCATCAAATTGTAAGAGCTAATGGGTTAGAGTCTCTAGTTTCTTTTGCTGCCAATAATATTAAGATTAATCATCTTTTAGTGAAATTATTTTATGCAAATATGAATCTAGACCATCATACTCCTCACAATCGCAATGATTGTATTTGGACTTTGGTATGTGGTGTTAAAATATATCTACCAATTGCAAGACTTGGTGAAATACTACAATGTCCATCAACCGGCAACGATTTAGATGAGATTGATGTGTCTTTAAACTTGGATGATAGAGATGAATTCTCACACCAATTCTTGAATGATGACATTACGCGACTCACTTCCATTCAACTTCGTCCTCAAGCTCGCATTCTACATAGGGCATTAATTCGATCCGTTATTCCACGGACGGGAAGTTATGAGATTATTAATAAAAGAAATTTCCAAGCCCTATTTGCTATATAATCCGGTCAACCTATAAATTGGTCTCAAGTAATTTTAGAAGAATTCATGGATGTGAATCGTCGGAGACGATATAAGATTTTCCACTATGGTGCTTACATTATGAAAATTCTTCAAAATTTCAACATTCCGTTTCCTGAGTCCAAATTTTCTTCAATCAAAGAACTTGGGTCTAAAACATTGGGTCTTATGGGGTTGCCAAAACAACCGGGAAGTTTGGCATACATCTCTTTTCAAGAATGGGTTGCCAACCGTGATCAAAACCGGCCACAACCTCGTCATCACGCTCCTCATGCTCAACCAATGTTCCTCCATCGGAAGAAGAAGACAACGATGATATTGTGATTCTTTCTTCTGACTCAAGCTCAAGGAATGCCCTAGTTACACTTTCCCAAAATCAAGCAAAGCTTCACAACCGAATGGTAAAACTTGAAAAAAAAATCTGAAAAACGTTTTAATTCCATTCGCGGTTTTCTAAACAAAATTTAGGAACGAATTGGTTGTTCAACCTCGTCATCTACCAAAGTTTTCAACCCCACTCCCTTGCAATGGTCATCAAGCTCGGGGAATAACAATGGTGACGACGACGACGATGATGCTGTTGGAAGTGACTCAAGTCCTAGATTCTGATTACTTTTTATTCATATTTATTTCTGAACTATTATGATGTTTGTTATTTATCATGAACTCCTTATTATCTTAACTTATCTGTAATCTGTTTTAATTCAAGTCTACTTTGGTTTATCTTCTAAATTATTGATTACCTTTTTGCAATGACAAAGGGGGAGAAAAAGATGTTGATGCTTTTTGACAGGGGGAGTTTAGTATATAGTTGTCATCGTCAAAAAGGGGGAGAATGTTGAAACCTCGTTTACGATGTTTCATATGTATTTTGACTACGACAAACTATATACGTTATTTTTTAATACTAACATACTTTTGCAGGGATATCTACAAGACTGGAATCATATAATCTTCATGCTGCATATATGTTGTTTTGTGTCATTGTTTAGAACTGAAATATTGTGAAAATATCTCCTTTGGATATATATATATACACACCTAATCAATCACTCTTGCACAAGGCTAAAAATGAAAATTCAGGTCAAATTCAAACGTCTGAAATGACCTATTCAGACGTCTGAATCTGTAATGAATTTTAAAATTTTAACAATATTCATACGTCTGAAATAGAAGTTTCAGACGTCTGAATCTAGGCAAAAATAGCCTATTTCTTTTCTGCTTTGCTCGTTTCAAATTTCAGAAGTCTGAAATTTATTTTCAAATGGCTGAACTTCTTCAACTGCTATATTTTTGAAAAGACATTTCATTTTCATGAAGAGTTACAACCTTTTACTAAGAGATGCATCCATACTCTTTCATGATAATTTTTCACGAATGATTACAACTCTTTATACTCTATATAAACATATTAGAATCATTTGTTTAATTAACCTAATTGATCAAAAGCTTTCTATTTCTATACTACACTGATTCTAACATTTTGAGTATTCAAATTTCTACATAATCATTCATTTACTTCCATATTCTTCACATACGCACACATATATATATCAAAAGGAGAAGATTATAGGAAGATTGTACTATCAAGAGACAAATCCGTGTTATTGAGAACACACTATGTCATATACTTTCTGTATAAGTTGAAGTCCTGTTCTGCTGTTCAGGCAAGTGAAGTCCTCTTCGGCTGTTGAGGCGAAATCCTGTTCTGCTGCTCAGGTCCCTTGTTCGGCTGTTCAAGGGTTATTGTAAACCTTTCCTCCGGGTTAAGTGAGGATTGTTGTTAGTGAAATTCCAGAAGGAGTCTGGGACTGGACGTAGAATGGGAAGTTCAAACCAGTATAAAAAATTCCTGGTGTGCTTGTTTCATTTTTACTTATTTACATTGCTATAGTATTTTATTTATCTATTTCCGCACTAGTAAAGTATAATTCCGTATAGCACGATCCTTACAGTTACTTTCACTAAAGATGTAAGAAAGAATATCAATCGATGCTGAGAAGCCTTTATTTCATGGTTGTGCTAAGTTCACAATATTATCTATTGTGCTCTAGCTTTTCAGTTTAAAAGCAAAGCATAAGTGGAGTGATAAAAGTTTAAGTTGTTACTAGAACTTTTAAAAGAAATGCTTCTGGAAGATAATAAACTACCTACTTCTAACTATAAGGCAAAGAAAATTGTATTCCCAATTGAAATTGGGAATAGAAAGAAAATTATGTTCCCAATTGAAATTGAAAATGTATCCTAGTTTCTGTGAAGAAATTAGGAATCTTAAACTTGGTCTTTGCACATATGGCATAAACCTATTTAGCAAACTTAGCAGTCAATATAGTACTTGGCCAGATCTTTTGATGATTTACAATCTTTCACCTCATTTAAGTATGAAGCGCAAGTACGTCGTTTTGTCTCTTCTAATCTATGTACCACGACAATGAGGAAATGACATCGATGTTTACCTAGCTCCTTTTTTTGATGATCTAAAGTGTTTATAGGATAAAGAAATGCGCGTTTTTGATTCATTTAGTAAAAGTGATTGCACATTGCCTACTATGATTTTTTGTACCAAAAATAATTTTTTTCACGTATGGTAACTTGTTTAGTGATAGTATAAAAGGAGTCAAAGCATGCCCAGTTTGTCAAGCTAATATGGTTGTTGAGCGCTTGTATTTTTGCAGGAAAAATGTATATATGCTTTACCATAGATTTCTCCCTCCCAATGACCTTAACCTAAAAAGAAGAAGCCTTTCAATGCGGAGATAAAGAGTGGAGATTTTTGTTTGCCATTAACATAAATTGAAGTTTATGAATGAGTCAAAGATATTGAAAATGCATTTGGTAAAGCCTTTCCTATTCTAGAAGGCTCGTGGAAGAAGATATCTATATCTTAGGAACTTCCATATTAGGGACATTTATAGGTTAGGCATTATTAAGATATAATGCAGATGAAAAAAAATGTTTCTAACAGTATCATTGGGACCCTCTTGATTATTCCTAGCACTACTACAAAACAGGCCATTTGCATCACCTCATTTGAATCGGTTGAAGTAAAAACTGATGCAAATAGAACTATTTGCATCAGTTCTGTCTTAATAACCGATGCAATTGGTGCGTAGAAAGCAATAGGTAATAAAAAAATCAAATTTGCATCAGTTGTCACCAACAATCGATGCAAATACGTCGATGCAAATAGTTATAACTGCATCGGTTATAAAGTCAACAGATGCAAGCTTCCCTTTCCTTACGCACTTTCGTTGATTCCAGTATTTCGCCGCTTATATTTTCATTCCTTTCCAGTATTTCGTCTGCTTCCCAAAAAAAACCCTAACCTTAACCAAATCCATGATTTAATCAACCGAATTCCTCTCCCATTTTCTCATTTACCTTCTTCTCCTCTCTCTCATCTCAAACCCTAATTTCCTCTAATTAATGCTCGAGAGTCTGGATTAAAGGTGAAAGGGTTGGATTCGCGACGTCGTTCAGGTAATTTCGTTTGTTTTGGGGTCAAAAGAGAGGGGTGTAGGAACTTCGACTTTGACGCCTGTTTTGAGATCGTCGATCAACCTTGAGACGACGATGGAGGCGTCGATGCCTACAAGATCTATTTCTCCCAATAGGCTAAAGTTAGGGTTTCGACTGCCATCTTTGATCGAAAGGGGTCGAAATATTGGCGATGCTGAAGTGGATTGGTCCAAACTGCTCGAAAGATGTCAAAGTTCAAGGTATAATCGGCCCTTGTGCTTCTCTTGAGAAGGTACGTTTTCCATTATTTTTTATTCAAAATATTGCAAGCCTAAATTTTTTCCCCTCAAATGTATGTCCTCACTTTTATTCCTCATCGCAGAAAGGTCCATTGTGCTCGGATACTGTAATTGGTCAGGGAAACACAAGTGCTTGGAAAATGTGTGGTCTTGACAAAAAAACATCTCTATGTATAATATTTGAAATAGCAAGGAAAGGTGGTCCAGATGCAGCAGTTGGACAAGCTGGAACCAATCAATTCTATTTCCAGTTCTTAACTTAGTAGGGCTACATACTTTTTTCTTTTGTTAACAATGTTCTCTATACTTTCTATGTATTTTTGTATGCGTTAAGTAGTTGAGGATCATCTGACAAAATACAGATATCATTGCTACAGTTATCAACATACTGATGGTAACATGAGATTACGTGCAACTACTATTTCTAGAAGATGGGTAGCTGGTGCTGGTACTGTTCAGGTTATTATAGCTTTATTAATTTCTTTTTAGTGAAGTTAGTTGCAATTAGAGTAACTTATCATTAATGTTTAGAGATAGATATACGAACAGCGACTTGCTATTACTTTGCGTATCCTTGCTCTTATGGGTCTTCTTTTAAATTATCAATCCATTATATTTAATGCAGCAGCTCCCTGTATTTGAAAATAATTAGATGTTATACCGAAGCCATGAATGAAAAAAGGAGGAGAAAAAATAAATAAAAACAGACAGGTAAAGATTGTAAATAACAGTTAGGATCCGAAATTTATTGCTACTGATTAAATGACATTTTCCCATTTTTCAACAAATAACTTCATACTTGATCTTAACCCAATAGTCCACATCTGTATGGAATATAATCCAAAATGACAATTAAAATTGCAGGGAATTAAATGACTGCCAACCATATCTACATTGATTTTTCATAGTCACAACTTAAGTGGACCCGTGTTCTCACATATGTACATGTTGACATGTTTCAAGCTACACTGAACACTGAGTACCTTCATGATTGGGATTGATTTTCCTTTCTTGATGTGTCTTTCTGTAATTTTGTATATATTTGTAATAAATGCATCCATTTCCATTTATTTATGTACTATTTTTTTCTATTTTTTTCCTCGTTTGGAATTGTCTCTATGTTCCTCATGCTTTCTGAATCTTTTGTAGGACCTAATGGCTGGATTTGATCAAGAAGCTGCTGCTGCTATTATGGCACGATTGGTTTCTTTTAAGATGGAATCTGACGTAATTATTCTTCACCTTGTTAATGAAACTTTCTATTAACCAAAAATTTAAACTACGGTATAGAATATAATTTGAATTGTCATGTGGTCTCGACCGTTGATATGATTATGAAATGCATGTTACTCTGATTCCATAATTTATTGGCTTTGCATAAATAATATGAAACTACATTTAGCAATTGTGTGTCGTACTGCTAAGAAATTTGAGCTCAAAGTCTTAATGTAAGCTTGGTTTTTTAGTAATCTACTTTTATGCTAGACTTTGGTGCGTGTTTCGAGTCACTTGGTTGGTTTAGTACCCTTTTCTTATCATAGTTTGGATCCAATGGCTATAATGTTTTTAATGCCATCCAAATATTAAAATTGGATTATACACATTGGCTTATTCAAGAATAAGTACAGTTTGAAATGTCAACGTACATGGACAACAGTGTATTTATGTATGCTTGCTTCCTGCATCTCTTGACTTGTATAATATTTCAGATTTTATTTTTTTATTTTTGAACTAATGTATGACTAAAACTGTAAACCTCAATATTTGTCATTTCCAACATTCTCTTAGTTTTACAATTGCATCCGTTAGAAGAACTCTAGACTAACCTTCATATTTTGATTTTAAATTAGTATTTTTTGATGCTAACTGACAGTGTTTGTGAAAATTATGATGTAAAAATTGATGTTTTCTCTTAGTGTAATGTTAACGTTTGGCTTCTCTTTGCAGAATTATGAAAAAATTTAAACTTGAAAAATCAACTGATATAATAATAGGCAGCAGCTGAAGCAGAAGCTGCTACACTATCAATTGCTAAGCGAGCAATACCTGATGCTTCTTCAATAGCCGAGGCAAACGAAATACTACGTGGTAACTGGCTTAAAGCGATTGAAGACCACTATGTTAAGTTTGGTAACCTAGCTATAAAGGATATTCTTGATATCGGTTGCTCTGTAGGAGTTAGCACAAGATATTTAGCTGCCAAATTTCCCTCTGCTAATGTCACTGTAAGTGCATTCAGTAATAACACAGGCAGTGTTCAAAAGTTTTCATTACACTTAACCATGATCATGTGAACTAATTATTGAAGTCCAAGGAATCATAAATATATAAATTCCACGTTCCTTCTATAACAAAATAAAATCAAATTAATATTCTTCTTCAACTAGCCATATAAGTCATGTATTTCAAATGCAGTAGAGGTTTCCAAGTAGCTGTGGTATATAGTTTTCATTACACTATTAATTATTCTAGTAAACTCGTTGACTTTTGACCACCTTCCAAAGTTTGGAAACTTTGGATATTATCAATTTATTGTATACCATCAACTTGCCAGTAAGATACAGTTATTAATATTCAGAATAAATAATCAATATCCTCTACCAATTTTTTTTAATCAAGATTCTATGCAGCCCACTCCATAACAATTTGTTGACACATGGTGATCACTCCATTCCGTTGGAGTGAAATCAGCAACAATGTCATTTAATGGAAATAAAAGGTTTTTATAACAAAATATATGACCATACTAAGAATAATGAGTTGTTACAACAACTGAACTCTTGATTTATATATAAAATTTTGTTTTTTCTTATGAAGGAATGCATATTTACTAGTTGAATGGATATATTCAACAAACAAATAGTCCTATAACCGATGCTAGATACATGAATCTTAAGATACTCATGAAAAAGTTTGATCTAATTAGCAAAAGTTTTTCTAATGCACTGACACACATATACTTATATGAATCTTACTGTTTTGAATGTCTGTAACAGTAGATTAAAGTCTAAAAATTCTAAAATGTATATAGTTCATCATTTATTTTTTTAAAAATGCTACTACATTATTGCTACCTATGGTTCCAGAACCGTTGTCAGAATCTGCAGTTGCTTCTAAAAGAATATTTCATGAATTAAGTGCACTCATGTCTTTATTGCATGTTGTATAATTGGATAAGTGTAGCTATCATGTTGAATTGATTTTTAGGTCTGATCAAGATTGGATCAATACTCTGCCCATTTCTGGATCTGTTTACTGTATTGACAGAGGTGGCATCATCATCTTGATTCGCCATGATGGGTCAAGAACCCTGCTGTTTGAAATCTTGATCAGTGAAGCAGCACCTTGGCGAGGCAATGATAATTTTGCAGCCAATAGTTATGGATGCAGAGCAATCAGGTGAGAAGATCTTGATCAAGAAGATGATGCTTTTGGCAAGGCAGTGATAATAGTGCAGCCAAAGTGGACTCTAGTGATCAAGATCAGTGCAACCAGATGAGGAGATGAAGATTTCTAATCTGATCCTCTTCTAGGATGGCACAGTTTGCAAGAATTGGTAAGAATTTGATATGTAGATGATTAAGAGATCGGTATACCCCCTTGTGATGATAATGCTCTGAAGGGAGAAGGATAAAAATCATCTTTTTTTTCTGATTGATAATTGCCTTTTGGCTATACTAGCTCTGATACCATGAAATGAAAGATGAATTTTATTAATCTCACTGCTTCTATTTCTCAAAATTGAATCTAGTTTCAGTATTCTTCTCCCTTCTTCAGAATCTATGTCTACATGGTATGGTGCCCTATAAAGTGATATCGCAACCCCAAATTCCTATATTTGCACATCACCATCAGATATGTCAGTTAAGAGTAATTTTGAGCCTGTTTGGTATAGACTTATTTTAAATCTTCTAATTTGAATTATAATTTTGCATGCACTATCTGCTACTCTCTTTTTCGTTCTGGCCTCAAAATTCAAAGCTAATTTCACTTAGCTATAAGAAAAGTTCGCTGCTGCAAATGTTCAAGCAAATTGGTTGTAGGTTCCTCTTCATTTTGCTTCTTCACATTCTCCATGTCCATTCTGCTTCTGCAGACAATATTTCAGGTGAGTATCTTATTTCAGGTTAAATGTTTGAATATATCTGAGTCTATCTGAGCTGGAATTTGTCACCTATTTTGCATCTATTTTTAATTGGATACTAATTGGTAAGGTGGGATTTTCTCTTTTTTTTTCCTCAGACATCCTGCTAAAGAGAATTTGTACCGAATTGTTAATTAGATAGTTGGAAAACTGATTATTTTTTAAGGTGATGTTGGCACATCAAAAAAAATGAGTTGCAATAAATATTTGTTTGCTTTAATACAAAATTATCCTATTGGATTGGACCATCATGCCTGTACTTTATGATATTGCAAAAGTTGTATGATTTTAATTTCTTTTAGTTTAGCAAATTGAATGCAACGCAAATGATGGTATTTTTTGTAGGCAGGTTTAGGGATTGGTGGTTTGTTTAATGTACTATTTGGAGTTATGTTTAATAACTAATTTCTTAATTAACAACTGATTATGCACAGGCAAAGGCTGATTTCTCTCATGGAAAAAATGCGGGGAAAAGGAAAAATGTGGGCAGAAATGGTAGCCGAGGAAAAATGTAATGGGGAAGAGGATAAACAACTGAATTACTACCAACCAAAGAACAAACGAAGGGCATAACTACCAGAAAGTGTACATGCTAGATCAAAAACTAAATGGGGGTAATTCTTTAATTGTTCATGTTTTCGGGTCCAAGCCATATTATTTGCATTTTAAAAGATATAGAACAAATTTTTGGAAACCAAAAAGGGATTTGAGATAAATGGTTTGTTTCTAATCAAATTTGATGATAAGGACGACTGTAATTCAATAATCCAATTATGTATTAATCCATGCACTTATGCTATTTATTAAATCTGATTATGTATTTGCCATCAAATTTAATTTTGAATGATTGTAATATTCCATGCAATAATTGTTTGTTATAATCAATAATATATATAGTCTATTTGAGTACTGTAATAATGGTTTCCGAGAATGACTTTTTTATATGCAATAAGGGGATTAGTTTGCATCGGTTGTCATAAAATACTGATGCAATAGAGGGATTAGTTTGCATCGGTTTTCAACAACAACCGATGCAACAAGTTCCTTTGTTGCATCGGTTTTCATTACAACCGATGCAACAGGGGGCCGTGTCCAAGCAATCAACCATGATATTTTGCATCAGTTATTAGTAACAACCGATGCAAAAAGGATCTTTTTGCATCGGTTTGAGAACTGATGCAAAAGGGAGGTAAACAACCGATGCAAATGACCTGTTTTGTTGTAGTGTAGTAAGATAAAGGATGGTGAAAAAGCTAGGTAAAATATGTTGAAATTGGTACACAAAAGGAGTTAGCACCAGTGGAGGAAGGAATACATACCTATTTGCCTCCTGCATGTTACAGATTGTCCAAAAAAGAGAAAACTAATTTATGTATGTGTCTTCATGGTGTCAAGGTTCCAACATGTTATTCTTCAAACATTAGCGGTCGTGTATTAATGAAGGATTTGAAATTGACCGACATGAAGTTTCTTGACTACCACTTGTTGATGCAATATTTGTTACCGGTGCAATTTGAGGTATATTGCCTGGATATGTTAGACATGTTATTACAAAGCATTTTATCCTTTTCAATGTAATTTATAGCTATGATTGATCCTGATATGTTGGATGATTAGTTAGTTGGTGTTATTATTACCTTGTGCCAATTTGATATGTATTTTCCCTTTTCATTTTTTGATGTTATAGTGCACTTGGTTGTTCATCTGGTAAGGGAAATCAAGATTTGTGATTTTGAGCTTATGGGATATATGTATCCGATTGAAATGCATATGGGAACTTCAAAAAGTGAAGAACATATATAGACTTGAAGCTAGTGTCATAGAAGGTATTATAGCTGAGTATGTTATTGAATTTCTCACTCAATACTTAACTGGTGTTGAACCTGTTGGGCATTCCAAGTCTCGGTATGAAGGGCGACATGACGATCAAGACACAATCGGGTTAAAACTGATTTTAATTGGTGATGAAATGATTCACAAGGCCCATTACTTTTTTTCTAACAACTTAATGAGGTTCATCCATACTAAGGGAGCACATGGAAATTCTTAAGTATGAGAATCCTTCAAAGTCCAAAATGGTAAACATACAAACATAACCACTCCTTCATCGTATGGTTTAGTGTAACGTCTCAACCATCTTAAATAAATCATGAAATTTCTGATACAATAAAAAGGTTGGCATAAGTGCCTTGATTTCAACTCAGCTCTTATGAAGGACATGATATTAATGGGTATGTTCTTTATACGAAGTGCTAGGATTAGAAAAGTAAAACGCAAAGTAGTAGAGTTAGTGTCATGGCATCTTCAAGAGATTATGCTAGTGCTAAAGATAACAGGATAATAAATGTGACAGTGTCATATTACAAGGTAATTAAGAATATTTGGGAGCATGAGTATAAGGAATTCATGATCCCTCTATTTCATTGTAAATGAGCTGGCAGCCATCGAGTTGTATGAGTGGATGAACATGGATCCAAACTTGTTGGCTTTGGTCTAGTGATTCATGATAACGATCCACTCATCTTGGCATTTCAAGAAAAACATGTGTTTTACGTGATTGACCCATCTGATCATAAGTAATTTGTTGTTCTTCCTAGTATAAAATGCGTTATTGGGATTTGTGATGCGCTAGATGAAGCAGATTACAATTAATTTGATGAGAACCCTACTTTTTCCGTCAGTGTAAGTTTACCTAAAGAATAATTTGATTTAAATGCAAATTATGCACGTTCTGATCACGATGAAGGTGTTTGGATAATTGGGTAATTTTTTGTAATTCTATTCATCATTAACACACAATATAGCATATAATTAGCTTATCAAAACTTGAAATTATTATAAAATTAGTACCGTTGTCTCAAAATCAACTATTCCCGTATTTCACATGCATGAATATAGCTTGTAAGTTGATAGAATTGGCACAATTTTATTAAAAATGACCTGAACTTAGTCAATAATTATTGTATTTTCAACTAGTTTTGTTGCTTTTCTTAAGGCCAATGAAGGTCAATGCCCGTTTCCATGTTTATTTTCACTAACCATTGTACTAAGCTTCACTTTATCACATGCCAACTTTATACTTAGTAGATTAAGAAAACACCACTAATTAGCATCACTATTCTCTTTGAATCGATTTGATACTAACACTGTAACACCCCTAATATTGATAACATTATCCAGAAGATTTAATTAGATAAATTAAATAGAATAATGATGATAAGGGGTTGAGATTTGAATAAGACTATAAGAAGGCTGTCCTTAAGTAATTAATTAAAAGGTCTTAGAATGGCTTATATGTTATTAATTAAAAACCTAGGCATATTAGTAAATGGCTGTAGCTTTTTATTCACGGCTATACCCATTGACGTTTGGTTTTTCTCATTTTTCACGTTCATTCTAAAAACCTTAAACGCAAATCAAACCCTAAGAGAAGCCAACCATTAACAAGGAAAAAGGAAGAAAAATTAATCAAAGCTAAGGAGCAAAACTAGAGGAATCATTCTTCTACAAATCTCAAATTCCTTATCATATTTAAGGTGAACAATAATTCATTCCATCTCTATTTTGTTTTTGTAGTAATATGTTTTCGGATTTAAGTTTAAATTTGTTTTTATGATGTTTTGGATGATGATATGCTTGAACTATTATATGTTTGATTTAAACCAACTCGACTACATACGTATTTGCACGGTTTTAGGGTAAAATTGATTGTTATTGGTTTTAGAATGCCATAGAAAAATTATATGTTAGGTAAAACATGATTTTAGAGACAAGTTTCAATTTTCATAATTTTTCAAGCTACGGAAAATGTATTATGAATTTCTATAGGAAAATATGATATAATTGGGTTTAAAATTTATTTCAATTATTTCTGGAAGAAATTGGATTTGGAATTTTAATATGTTTGATTACATGATGAAAGTGAATTTATGTGATTTTTGGGAATTTTTCTGATTGATTTGCTATGGAAAATAAATTAATTTAAAAGAATGACTTATGTGCAATATTGATTTTGCTTAAAGGAAGGGCTTAAACGTTAATTATTCTTCGATTTAGATCTGATAAATGTGGTAGTTATTTTGTAAAGCAATTGAATTCTTTTTAAGGCAATCAATTGAAGGAATACAAATAAGCAGGTAATTATAAAGCAATTACTAAAAGCATCATAATTTTTGCCTTTAATTCAAAAAAGTTGGTTCCGCCTCTTTTAGTAGTACCTTTAGACTCCAATGCTTCTGCTCCAACTCAGTCGAACCCAACCCAGCCGAAGCCCACCCAGTCGAAACCAATACATAATGTATCACTTAAATGGTACGCAGTGGATTGGATGAAAGGCGAAAGCTATGGTACCGAAAGCAATGCTTCTGATGGGGTTGAAACCTTAGTTTTGTTTTCAAATGTTAAGTGCCTGCTTTGTTTTACTTAAGGCTTCCGATGTAGTAGAAACATATGTCTTAAAAAAGGGGTTTATCTAAATAGCTTTCAAAGGAGGTTGCTATTTTGTATTTTAAAGGTATAGGTTTTCGAAGGGGTTACTTGCGTTATAAAAGATTGCTTTTGAAAGCAGTTGTTCCGACCTGGTCGAAACCCAGGCGCTATTCTTTTTACCTATCGAATGTAATTGTAACGACCCAGAATTTCAGTCATTTGAAATTCATATATTTAATTAATTTTAAATATGCACAAGTAAATTTTATAAGCTGAATGAAGTATATTTCGAATATCGTGATTTAATTGGATAATTAAATCGTTAATTTAATATTTGAAATTGAGGAAATAATTGATATTTGGATTTAATGTGAATGAAAATGATTTAAGAAGTTGTGTTTATTCATATTTGAATTGGAATGATGTTAGAGAACTTTTAAAATCGAATTAAAAGTTAATTTGTAGAAATTGAATATTTTAATATTTAATTGACGAGTAAAAATAGCCATTTTTCAAATAGTCTCAGATTTTGACGAAACTAGTTTCATCAGATTCGTAATGTTATATTATTGTAAGATTTCAAATTTCGTGTCAATCGGATTTACCGTTTATCCAGGGTAAGCCAAAACGCATAGAAAATTAGTTTAATCGGTTTAATTTAAAATTGATCGTTTATTGCCGTAACTTGCACATATGATGGAATTAGCTTCCGAAACCTGTTCCATTGTGTCCGGAAGGCGGGGTAAACCCTAGAAATGCCGGTCACCGCATGAGATTTGGAGTTCGGAAATTTGGAGTGAATAGTGCTTTTCGTTGAAATTCTATAAAAGGACGCCCATTATCTTCAATTTGCAAACAGACTAGGGTTTCTACAGCAGCCGCCTCCTAAGAAATTCAAAGGCTGATATTGTTCGAATCTTCCCTCTCTAATTTCTCTAAATCCGTGAATCAATTCAAGAAACCTCCAACACAAAGATTGAAGAGCTTCGCGAGCTCTTCGAATCCATACGGGGATGATGAAATATGGAGCGACGTCGTGGCCAGGATCTCGGCCCGTTCGTGCATCGTTTGGGCACGAAAATCGATGCTTAGGGCTGACCGAGCGTGATGCCCTTCTGGGCGTGAGTGGAGCTTGCGTAGACGAACGGTTTGGTGATGGCCGATCGAATTCTAGTGGACGATGGAGGGAGCGGCTTCGAGATGTTGTACGTGAGTTTTGGGTTGTTTCTTGCGTGAGTTAACTGGAGAGGAAGATGAAGCAAGGAATGGCTTTGATTTCATGTAGGAAAATCTAACGGCCGTGATTAGCAGAAGGTTTAATAGTAAAAGAAAATTGAAATTTATTTATATTTAAATCGTGTAATGTTTAAAATATGATATCTTTTTCATACAAGGTCCGTTTCGCACGAAACGAATTGCGTTGGGTTCGTATTGACGAGCACTACATTATGGAGCTGGATTGGGATTTATTTGAGCTAGTGAAAATTCTAATTCAAATTAAACACTCGTTTAATTTTAATCGGAATAAATCGCTAACGCGACGACTACAAGCAATGTGAGTACAACTCACTCTTTCTCACTCACTGATATTTTTATATAAGTGAGAAATAATTTATTATATGATGATTGATGATTGTTTGGATGATATATGATATATTGATTGGTATTTGGATATATACCTGCCTTTTGGAGCAGATGTGACCCTATACGTTCCCGTGTATGAGCGGATGACCCTTTGTACGCGCGTCTGCCTTGTAGCGGACATTGTACACATATTCTAATATGTATATTTGTTGCAGGCGACAGGTTGGAGGGATCCAACTGGATTCCTCAACAGTATTGATTTTATTTACAGATATTTGTGATATATGCTGTTATCATATGATATATGACGTTTGGATGCCGTGATTGATGTATTTGGTGCCGTTGCATCATTTGGCCTATTTTGAAATAATAAAAATATTAAAGTGATGGTTTCCAAATTTAAATGGATTTTTATAAGTGAATAAGATTTATAATTTGTGAAGTTATTAAACGAATGAATTTTATAAATAAATGATTTATAAGCAATTAACTTATAATTTGGGTTTTTGGGTATAAAATTGAGTTATAAATGGAATTGGTTAATAAGGGATTTTATATATAGTAGTTATTATAAAATGAAAATGAAATTTATAAACATGGTTTCATATATCCGAAATCAAATAAATTTGATAAGTAGGTATAGAAATTATTAAAGGAGATATATCCACGACTTTGGACAGTGGATAATCCATTAATTAATTATGCAGAAGTGTTGAATGTGGTTAGAGATTTATATCCATGATTTATGATAGTGGATTATCTTTAATCAAAATGTGTAGAAATATTGGATTTGGTAAATTGACTATATTCACGATTTTGGACAGTGAATAATATTTTAAAATTTTATAAATGTTTTGGGACGTGATATATTAAATAGAATTAAAACGGTTTGAAGTTGTTTTAAAAGGTGTTAAGGATCGAAACCATAGATTTCAACATTCATTGTTGAAATAGACGTTTTCGAGAAATAAGAAAATGATGGACTATAACACTGTTGTTATAGTAAATGATTTCCGAAAGGAAATGTTTTTGTATAGTATTGGGATTTATATATCTATCTTAACTTCGAATCCCTATACTATTGATTTTGGGTTGTCGTAACGATGTTTTACGCAACATTCGTTCTGACCCGAATAAAGATGTTTAAGAGAATGATTTCCTTAAAGAATAAAATATACACTTATCGTATTTTAAGTATATGTAATATTTTCTAAGTTTTGAAAATAAATTGAATTGTGAATTACTTATTATTAGATAAGTATTTGGAAATGTTTTCCAATGATTGAAATGTTTTGAGAATTATATCTTTTTAAAGATAACTTGAAGTGAATATTTGGCAAGTGACTTAATTAATAAAAGATTAATTGAAGGGCCTAGTGATTGTTATAGTGCGGAATATTTGTTTGTTTGCTTTGATAGTTAAATAACCAACTATCAAATTGCCCAAAATTTTAGTTCCTCAACTTGATGTGGGAACTATTTAGTCGTACACTTAGTACGTAGCCTTCTGTGTAGGCTTGATTATCGTTTGTGTTGAGGATGTTGATTCGTATAGTGCGGAGTATTACTCCAATCTATCGAGCTTCCTTCTTGGCCCGAAGGATAGCAAGTTGAAAGTTGGAAACATGATAAGTCTACGAGACTTAGTTGCTGTGTGAGGTTGAGAAACGCTTTTGCGTTGTTGGTGCGAAGAGACCGGGATCAGATCTATCTGAAAACCACTTCGGACCAACGTATATGCGACGATTATGCAGGTTGCTTATGATGATATTGGTTTTCGGAGTTTCATAGTGGAGGACTGCTTGTTGATCATTTGGGGACTAAAATCCCCATATACATCCTGTAGTAGTGGTCTCTTCATTATGAAATATCCAATGCGAGGACTATTCGCTACTAATCCTAGGGATTTCCCGACAGGATGTGGTAGGAAAGTACCTTCGGTTTGTCCTGTTCCTGGACAACTTGTATGGATGTTTGTCTGACATTGCATTTCTAATGATTATGAACATTGGTTTTTACAAACGTATATCAGTGGTGGCGGAGAAGGCAACTTCTCTTAGCTTAACACCCTCCTTGAGACGTATGTGCTTAAGGGTTGTATTTTTATGGAAGGCAATTAGTAGTCAACGGAAATGGCCGTGTGGCATTCTATGTGATGTGATATGTGATTGTAAAAGGTAATCGTTACCTCTAGCCTCATCAACCGAAAATGACCAAAACATGGTTGGATGCAGCAGGGCTAAGTGGGTCATTCCCATCAGGATATGATCATCCTCTTCTAGATATATCTTTGCACGCTATGACGTCGTGTATCTGATTACTGTGGTTTGTATGCTAGAGGGCCCTCGGAAAGGTCGGTAATGACCGGAGGATGACATATTCGGTACCATCTAGTAAGAGGTGGGCCGGTCTTGTGTTGGTAGAGGGCAGATGTTCTATGCCTCGGGACATCCATATAGAGGTGTACCCCTTCGGAAGGTAGTCCTTGCACCTGGTCATTTGTATGGAAATCCAAACTCCACTACATACCCGCCATTTTGATTGTATTACCCAATTGGGCTATGTGCTGGAATTTAATCAATGTAACAATTTTGGCTATGATTAATATTATTTGTATATAGTAGACACTACTATAATATAACATGACACTTGATATGAAATGTTTTAGTTATCGTAAGGTAAAAACATGTCCGTGTTTATGTGTGGACTTGTCTTACGAGATACTTTTGTTTTGAAAACTAAGGAAATTTTTGGTAATTTAATAAATTCAGTTGAGTGAGTTTCTCACACTGGTTTACCAGACTAATCCGGGCGTTCTTCCCTTTCAATGCTCGGGTCAGACCGAGTATATCTACAGGTTATGCTTTGGTGCTTTTGGAGCTTCAGCAGGAGAGCCGGAGATCTTCATTTCGTACGTCCGTATTTGCTTGATTTTCCGCTGTGCTTAGTTGTTATTTATTATCGGCTATTGTGAGGACAGGTTATTATAACTGTTCAAGCCGATAACTCAGATTGATTGTTGAACTCTGATTGATGTATGTATATACAGTTTCTGTTTTGTAAAGATCATTGATATGATATTATATATTTTCCGCTGCGATGTGAGATTCTATATTGTTCTGTTTGGTTCTATCTTCTCTCTTTCTTCTCTTCTCTTCTTCTCTCTTCTTTTCTTTCTCTTGACTTTTTGTCAGTTTGTGCTTTTTGGGTCGGACACGTGTGGATTATTGTCGATCCAAAGGGTACGGTTTTCGGGACGTTCACAGCTGGTATCAGAGCTTAGATTTTGTATATTCCTAAGCTTTGATGTGTACTCAGTATAGATAGGGACAGTAGTATCCTAGATTGAGTTTGAGTGTATTATACATATGAGCGCGTATTTGTTAGTGAATATAAAATATTTTATATTGTGTTTGCTTATCCGTTGAGCTGTTTGTGAATTCTGGTCGGTATGTGGGACGCCATGTTATCGATAGGGATTTCCAAACACTTAAACGAGGCAAGTCGACATGGTATTATTTTAAAATTGGGCAAATGAAATAATTTTACCTCGATTATATTTTATATATAAAGGAATAATTTTTCATAAATTATTAAAGTGTATATAAATTGATTGTTTGGTTGTTTGAAAATGAAAATATATGTAAGTTAATGAAAGATGTTGAATAATCTAAATAAAAAACAATTGTAAGATAATAAATTGTATAAGCAAATGAATTAAATAGTATGGAATTATAATTAATATGATTTACAATTTTGAAATAATCTTATATATAAGAAATGAAACTATTTGAGTTGTAAATGAAAAGGGATTTAAATTAAGAATTGGGGAAATTTGAATCGCGTTTACTTTGAAAATTGTTTTTCAAAGTTAAAGATGTTATACTATTATAAATCTAAGTAAGATAAATAAATCTGGAATGATCTTATATAAGTAAAGTGAAATAGAGAAGTCATATAAGTAAAAGATTTATAAATGTGATTTATAAAGAATAAAAGAAAATATAATTTTTAAAAGTATATAAAGCACTGAATTCACTACTGTTACTGGGAAATAATAAGGGTGATGACAGCAGCATCATCAGTATCATTTTCGAGTTTCTGTGTGATGGATTTGCTACCAATAATAAGTTGAAATTGATAAAAATAAGTGAACTTGAGTTATATAAAGAAATTCAACATTAATGATAAAATGAATTAGCAACTGAATTAATAAATGGATTGGATGTCAATCAATCTAATGTAAATAAATTGATATGGAATAGTGAATGCAAGTGTTAATTCATTAAGCTAATGAAATTTGAAATTAAATAATTGAATGAAAGTCAATTGAATGTTAAACCAATTTGAAATTAAATGTGTTGGACCAAATTGAATGAATGTAAAGTAAATAAATTTGGTTGTGTTGGATATGCATTGATTGTTAGATGAATGTTAGTTGATTGAATAGAGATTCATTAAGTGTTAATGAAATTAAATTAATGAAAATGAAAGCTATAAATAGTTGAATCCAAATTGAAAGTGAAGTAAGAATAAATAGAATTGAATGTGATTTGATTTAAAAGTGAACTAACTTGAATATAAATTAGTGAATGTAAACTATTTCGAATGAATGAATGTTAGTAAATCGAATGTTAATGAATCAAATGTGATTAAATTGAAAACCAATTCAGTGAATATTAATGAGAAGTGAATTTATATTGATATGGTTATGGATAGATTGGATAGATATGGTTTGTTGGATGATAGTTGTTTGATGGTTGGATTTGTTGCCTTTTGTTGCATTTGCTATAGTGGCATATGTAGTTGTTGTAGTGGTATATGTTGTATATTGATATTACTTTCATATATACATGTTTCTTATTGTTGTTGAGTGTTTAGTAGGTGCGGATTGCGCTTGCTTCGCATTTGGAGCTCGCTTTCGCGCTATATTAGCCGTATATGCTCGCTAATAATATATAAGGTACATATCGTACTTTTACACTTTTTTCCCTGCGGGATGTCTCATTACTTGATGAGATGTATATTTGCGATATATATATTGCCATTTTTTTGGGATCTAACCGCGCAAAGGAGACTATGGCGAATTTTTTTGGAAATTTTAGGCGTTAGGATTTTTTTGGAAAATTGGAAAAATTTGTGAAAACTAAAAGTTTGATCTTTGAGTTAAAAGAGTTAAACGATATTAGTTGGTTTTGAAAAGATAACTAAGTAAGTTTGAAAACTTAGAAAAGTTTTTGTAAGAAGTTTAACTAATGAAAAGTTAAAAGGTTAAATAGATTTGGTAAATCTAATTTGAACGAATTGTTTTGAAAAGTTAATGGATTTTGTAACTTTGTCTTACTTTGTAATTTCGAGGACGAAATTCTTTAAAGTAGGGGAGAATATAACGACCCAGAATTTCAGTCATTTGAAAATCGTATATTTAATTGATTTTAAATATGCATAAGTAAATTTTATAAGCCGAATAAAGTATATTTCGAATATCGTGATTTAGTTGGATAATTAAATCGTTAATTTAATATTTGAAATTGAGGAAATAATTGATATTTGTATTTAATGTGAATGAAAATGATTTATGAAGTTGTGTTTAGTCATATTTGAATTGGAATGATGTTAGAGAACTTTTAAAATCGAATTAAAAGTTAATTTGTAGAAATTGAATATTTTAATATTTAATTGCGAGTAAAAATAGCCATTTTTCAATCAGTCTCAGATTTCAACGAAACCATTTTCATTGGATCCGTAATGTTATATTATTGTAAGATTCAAATTTCGTGTCAATCGGATTTAGCGTTTGTCCAGGGTAAGCCAAAACGCATAGAAAATTAGTTTAATCGGTTTAATTTAAAATTGATCGTTTATTGCCGTAACTCGCACATACGATGGAATTAGCTTCCGAAACCTATTCCATTGTGTCCGAAACGCGGGGTAAACTCTAGAAATGTCGGTCACCGCGCGAGATTTGGAGTTCGGAAATTTGGAGTGAATAGTGCTTTTCGTTGAAATTCTATAAAAGGACCCCCATTATCTTCAATTTGCAAACAGACTAGGGTTTCTACAGCAGCCGCCTCCTAAGAAATTCAAAGGCTGATATTGTTCGAATCTTCCCTCTCTAATTTCTCTAAATCCATGAATCAATTCAAGAAAACTCCAACACAAAGATTGAAGAGCTTCGCGAGCTCTTCGAATCCATACGGCGATGATGAAATATGGAGCGACGTCATGGCCAGGATCTCGGCCCGTTCATGCATCATTTGGGCACGAAAATCGATGCTTAGGGCTGACCGAGCGTTATGCCCTTCTGGATATATACCTGCCTTTTGGAGCAGATGAGGCCCTATACGTTCCCGTGTATGAGCGGATGACCCTTTGTACGCGCGTCTGCCTTGTAGCGGACATTGTACACATATTCTAATATGTATATTTGTTGCAGGCGATAGGTTGGAGGGATCCAAATGGATTCCTCAACAGTATTGATTTTATTTACAGATATTTGTGATATATGCTGTTATCATATGATATATGACGTTTGGATGCCGTGATTGATGTATTTGGTGCCGTTGCATCATTTGGCCTATTTTGAAATAATAAAAATATTAAAGTGATGATTTCCAAATTTAAATGGATTTTTATAAGTGAATAAGATTTATAATTTGTGAAGTTATTAAATGAATGAATTTTATAAATAAATGATTTATAAGTAATTAACTTATAATTTGGGTTTTTGGGTATAAAATTGAGTTATAAATGGAATTGGTTAATAAGGGATTTCATATATAGTAGTTATTATAAAATGAAAATGAAATTTATAAACATGGTTTCATAAATTCGATATCAAATAAATTTTATAAGTAGGTATAGAAATTATTAAAGGAGATATATCCACGATTTTGGACGGTGGATAATCCTTTAATTAATTACGTAAAAGTGTTGAATGTGGTTAGAGATTTATATCCATGATTTTGGACTGTGGATTATCTTTAATAAAAATGTGTAGAAATATTGGATTTGGGAAATTGACTATATTCACGATTTTGGACAGTGAATAATATTTTAAAATTTTATAAATGTTTTGGGAAGTGATATATTAAATAGAATTAAAATGGTTTGAAGTTGTTTTAAAAGGTGTTAAGGATCGAAACCACAGATTTCAACATTCATTGTTGAAATAGACATTTTCGAGAAATAAGGAAATGATGGACTATAACACGGTTGTTATAGTAAATGATTTCCGAAAGGAAATGTTTTTGTATAGTATTGGGATTTATATATCTATCTTAATTTTGAATCCCTATACTATTTATTTTGGGTTGTCGTAATGGTGTTTTACGCAACATTCGTTTTGACCCGAATAAAGATGTTTAAGAGAATGATTTCCTTAAAGAATAAAATATATACTTAATCGTATTTTAAGTATATGTAATATTTTCTAAGTGTTGAAAATAAATTGAATTGTGAATTACTTATTATTAAATAAGTATTTGGAAATGTTTTCCAATGATTGAAATGTTTTGAGAATTATATCTTTTTAAAGATAATTTGAAGTGAATATTTGGCAAGTGACTTAATTAATAAAAGATTAATTGAAGGGCCTAGTGATTGTTATAGTGCTGAATATTTGTTTGTTTGCATTGATAGTTAAATAACCGACTATCAAATTGCCCAAAATTTTAGTTCCTCAACTTGATGTGGGAACTATTTAGTCGTACACTTAGTACGTAGCCTTCTGTGTAGGCTTGATTATCGTTTGTGTTGAGGATGTTGATTCGTATAGTGCGGAGTATTACTCCAATCTATCGAGCTTCCTTCTTGGCCCGAAGGATAGCAAGTTGAAAGTTAGAAACGTGATAAGTCTACGAGACTTAGTTGCTGTGTGAGGTTGAGAAACGCTTTTGCGTTGTTGGTGCGAAGAGACCGGGATCAGATCTATCTGAAAACCACTTCGGACCAACGTAATTCGACGATTATGTAGGTTGCTTGTGATGATATTGGTTTTCGGAGTTTCATAGTCGAGGACTGCTTGTTGATCGTTTGGGGATTAAAATCCCAATATACATCCAGTAGTAGTGGTCTCTTCATTATGAAATATCCAATGCGAGGACCATTCGCTACTAATCCTAGGGATTTCCCGACAGGATGTGGTAGGAAAGTACCTTCGGTTTGTCCTGTTCCTGGACAACTTGTATGGATGTTTGTCTGACATTGCATTTCTAATGATTATGAACATTGGTTTTTACAAACGTACATCAGTGGTGGCGGAGAAGGCAACTTCTCTTAGCTTAACACCCTCCTTGAGACGTATGTGCTTACGGGTTGTATTTTTGTGGAAGGCAATTAGTAGTCAACGGAAATGGCCGTGTGGCATTCTAAGTGATGTGATATGTGATCGTAAAAGGTAATCCTTACCTCTAGCCTCATCAACCGGAAATGACCAAAATAGGGTTAGATGCAGCAGGGCTAAGTGGGTCATTCCCATCAGGATATGATCATCCTCTTCTAGATATATCTTTGCACGCTATGACGTCGTGTATCTGATTATTGTGGTTTTTATGCTAGAGGGCCCTCGAAAAGGTCGGTAACGACTGGAGGATAACATATTCGGTGCCATCTAGTAAGAGGTAGGTCGGTCTTGTGTTGGTAGAGGGCATATGTTCTGTGCGTCGGGGCATCCATCTGGAGGTGTACCCCTTCGGAAGGTAGTCCCTTCACCTGGTCATTTGTATGGAAATCCAAACTCCATTACGTACCGCCATTTTGATTGTATTACCCAATTGGGCTATATGCTGGAATTTAATCAATGTAACAATTTCTGCTATGATTAATATTATTTGTATATAGTAGACACTACTATAATATAACATGACACTTGATATGAAATGTTTTAGTTATCGTAAGGTAAAAACATGTCCGTGTTTATGTGTGGACTTGTCTTATGAGATACTTTTGTTTTGAAAACTAAGGAAAAGTTTGGTAATTTAATAAATTCAGTTGAATGTGTTTCTCACGCTGGTTTACCAGACTGAACCGGGCGTTCTTCCCTTTCAATGCTCGGGTCAGACCGAGTATATCTACAGGTTATGCTTTGGTGCTTTTGGAGCTTCAGCAGGAGAGCTGAGATCTTCATTTCGTACATCCGTATTTGCTTGATTATCCGCTGTGCTTAGTTGTTATTTATTATCGGCTATTGTGAGGACAGGTTATTATAACCGTTTAAGCCGATAACTCCGATTGATTGTTGAACTCTGATTGATGTATGTATATACAGTTTCTGTTTTGTAAAGATCGTTGATATGATATTATATATTTTCCGCTGCGATGTGAGATTCTGTATTGTTCTGTTTGGTTCTATCTTCTCTCTTTCTTCTCTTCTCTTCTTCTCTCTTCTTTTCTTTCTCTTGACTTTTCGTCAGTTTGTACTTTTTGGGTCGGACATGTGCGGATTATTGTCGATTAAAAGGGTATGGATTTTTGGGATGTCACAGTATTATAGCCATCAATTCTTTCGAAGGGTTCTCTTTATTTTATGCTTAAGCTAAGTCACTTCCTAAATGCTTTCGAAAGGGGTCTGAGGTTTTGAAGGCTATGGTGTTGAAAAGGGGTTTCGATGCTATCATTCAAATTTTTACTCTAAGGCTTTAAGCTTTCGAATAGATGGTTTCGACACCCTCAATTTTTCCCCCAAACAATTTTATTAAGGGTTTCGAAAGAGATACTTTCATGTATAACCACTTTGACCCAAAAGATGTTTTTAGAAGTAAAATCTAATGCTTTCGAAAGGAGTACTTTCATTGGTTTCGAAGCTAAGTTTCTAAAGATTATTAAACAATGTTTTGGCATAAGCGAAAGGTATATTTGGCTTTCGAAAGAGATGTTTTAAAATGGTTTCGAAAGGTATATACATAGTGTTTTGAAAATGAGTTTTCTTTGCTTTCGAAGGAATTTATTCCGAGGTTTCAAAAGAGAAGTTTTATGGTTTTCAAAACAAATAACACAATCTCATTTTTAAGGAAAAACCATGGCATAAATAAATTAAAGAGTTTCTGAAATAGAAGAAGTTTTCCTTGATTAGCAGGTTAAAGGGTTTAACCAAGTTTTATATAAAATGATTTAAAGGACATTAAACTATAGAGGTTGGTATTATCATGATTGCTCTTCATTTATTTATTCACATTGTAGTTTACCCACAATGATACCTTGGGAAAGGGCAGAATAACCTGCTAGGTTGACCCGGTAGTGAATATAACTTAAGAAAGGTTAAAATCCCAGTTAAAGATTTTGGCAAGGGCCAATAAGTTCACAGTAAGCCCATGAAAACTGTGTATAGCAAAAGAGATTAGCAGGGACCAATAGGTTCATAGTAATCCTATGAAAACTATGATTTGATATTGATAGTTAGTCAATAGTTTCCTAGTCAGCCCACGAAAACTAGGATAAGAAATTAAGATATTAACAGTTAGTCAATATGTTCCTAGTCAGCCCATGAAAACTAGGATAAGAAATAAAGATACTGGAGTTACTAATAGGTTCTTAGTAATCCCATTAAAACTATGAAACCGGACAGGGAGTCTGTAAACTTTGACATGTTATTAGTCAACCCATGAAAACTAGTAGGTTAATAGTAACCCTAGAAACTACAAATAAGACAGATAGTCAGAATGAATGGGGATGGAAAATCCAGAATTGATTAATTCATTTGCATACCATCATATTATTTTGAATTGTTCAACCATTGTGGATGCAAAAGCACAGTATATGGTTTTATAGAAGTTTTAAGATACCAGTGAAGGGAACACCCATTCTGCTAAGCGGCATGATCTCGCTAGATATCTAAATGGTTTGAGATGGTAGTTTATTATTCATATCAAACTTTATGTCTGACTCGAAGTTTTTTCCCCTTAAACTCTTGGGTACTCAATTTATTTTGAGTAGTTTGAGATTTAGGGGTTTCAGGTGTTCTTTTAGACGAATAAAGCTTCCGATGACGAGCATGAGGCATGTTAACTACTTAAAGTTCTTTTATTTCCACTATGTTTGGTTATAAATGAAAACTTGTTGTATTGCCTTATTATATACTCTGATCATTCAAGGGAGAATCTTTATATGTCGCTCTTGGCGTATTTTTTAATAAACATATTTTGTCTGAACGTGGTTCGCACACTGGGATTATGTAATTAATTTGAAATATTTTGAAATGGAACATGGACTTTGTTTATTTTTTTTAATTTTTTTTCCATATTCTTATGTTTCTTTGTATCAATGTATCTAACACTGCTGTATTTAGTCATCGAGGATTAATAACTATCGATGACTGCAGCATCCGTAGCCATTAACTTTAGACCTTCAAGTTGGGGGATGTTACAAGTTGGTATCAGAGCATAGGTTTATGAAACTTTAAAAGGAAAACTGAACCTAAAATCTTTTTCAGACATAATCCAATGAATTAGAAACATGATCGGGGTTTGGAATAACGCTATAGTAACATACTTGTATTTTTTATATGTATATATATAAGTACATATTCCCCTCTCTCTTAGACCGATTCTTCTCGATGGAGGAAGCTCTACAACTAACGGAAGAGGAAATCTCGATGGAGGAAGCACTATAACTAACGGGAATTTTCGACCTAATAATAGGAGGAACCAAGGTCCATAGGCTAATGCTAACCAAAATGTCGATGCCAATGTGGGTGCTGGAAATCTATCAGTAGATATGAAGGCAATGTATTAGTTCTTCGTCAATATGATGCAAGCAGGGGTTGCTGCTAGAGTGGCTGGAAATGTAGAAGGAGCTAATCCTATAGGGATTTGCAAAATAATTACGCTAAGCTGAGTAGAGACTACACCGTTCAAGTGGAAAGCCATTCACAGGGACAGAGGATGCTATTGAGGTAAAGAATTGGCTGTTGCATTATGAGCGTATATTTGCTAATTTCGGTTTATATGATGGAAAAAAGAGAAGGTTGGCCTCTAGGCAGTTACAAGAGTTAGCGCTTTATTGGTGAAATAGTGTTACTACCGGAGTTTCGGAGGAGCGGTTGACTTGGGCACATTTTAGAAGGAGATTCGAGCAAAAGTTTGTGTCTGAGTTTGCTAAGATAGAGTTGATGAGGAGATTTGTGGATCTGGAGCAGGGTGAGATGTCATTTATTGAGTATGCCACTAAGTTTGAGGAGCTATCCCGTATAGACATAATATTATAGACATCGACATCAGAAGGAACGAGAGGTTCATTAGGGGACTAAGGCCTGAGATTACTAGAGCGACCCTGCCACATCTTCACGATCCTAGTAATTTTGTTGTGGAGATAGCCATTCGCAATGAGGAGATGCTTTCTAATTGTGCTAGAGAGAAACCAATGGAAGTTCAGGGTTCTCAAGGGAAGATGAGAAAGTTCTTCAAGAAGAAGGGAGCCTAGAAGGGAGATACTTCCAAGAAGGTAAAGGCAGAGTTAGTTTGCTATATGTGTGACAAAAAGAGTCATTATGCGAATGAATGTTGGTTAGGTAATAGGAAGAAGGCTACAACTAAAAAGAATGTGAAGTGCTTCAACTGTGATCAAGTTAGGCATCATAAGAATCAGTGTCCAGAGATAGTCAGGGCTGACAAGGGAATGTTTTTTATATTGGATTAGTTAGGTCTACTGCAGCAGATAAAGGGAAGACTATGATGGAAGGTACGCCTTCGATTCAGAGTATACCAGTTAGGGTACTTTTTGATACTGGTGCATCAAATTCATTTATATCTCAGTGTTTAGTTGATAGATTATGCTTAGAACCCACCTACCTTGTTACTTCCTTTAGATTGCGACTCCAATAGAAGGGTATGCAACTCTAAGGTTGAGATATGACCAGTTAGAACTTGATTTGTTAGGTCACAAGTTTGCATGCAGCTTGTATGTTATTGATTTCTTAGATTTCAGAATCATTTTGGGTATGAATTGGTTGGGCAGGCATGAGGCTAGAATATTTTGCCTGAATGGCGAGATATCACTGAAACACCCTGATTGTCATAACTGAGTAATATTTCCAGTGGAGAATTCTAGCCGGAGTGCTAGTACTTTGCTTAACGCTATGGAGAAGGAAATGGGTTAAGTCAGGTTCGGGTAGCAAGAGAGTTTGTAGATGTCTTTGAGTCAGTCATTGGACTACCACTGAAATGAGCAATTGAGTTTCGTATAGATCGTGCCCGAAGCTGAATCTATGAGTAGACCACCTAGCAGGATGACATCGACTGAGATGAAGGAATTAAAGGTGCAGTTAGTGGATCTTGAAGGAAGGAATTTTATTAGACCAAGCAGTTTGCCTTGGGGAGCGGCCGCGGTTTTCGAGAAGAAAACAGATGGTCCATTAAGGATGTGTATCGACTATCGTATGTTGAACGAAAGTAAGATAAAGAACAAGTATCCTTTTCCGAAAATTAATGATCTGTTTGATTGGTTAAATTGAGCTAGTTTTTTTCCCAGTTGGATTTGGCAATGGGTTCCCATCAGTTAAGAGTGGTAAATGATAACATTCCTTTGATAGCATTTCGGATTAGACATAGTTCGTATGAGTGGTTAGTAATGCCATGCGGATTAACAAATGCACCTATTTTCTTTGTGGATTTGATGAACCGAGTCTTCTGAGAGTATTTGGATAGAATCATGTTAGTGTTTATAGACAACATTTTGGGGTACTCTAAAAATGAAAGAGGTCATAAAGATCATCTTAGAATTATGCTTGAGACACTAAGGCAGAATCAGCTAAAGGAAAAATTTTCCAAGTGTCATTTTTGGAAGAAAGATGCTAAGTTTCTTGGTCACGTGGTTTTAGAGAACGGGTTATCAGTAGATCCGGATAAGATCAAAGCTATTAATAATTGAAAGAGACTAGAGATGCTGACTGAGATTAGAAGTTTTCTTGGACTTCTGTGTAGCAATCCGCAGTTCCGTACCCCTTGAGTTGACAATAATTCACCCTTGTCCAACCCAAAGTGTATGAAAGAGCGAATAATTAGGGTAAAGAAGAAGAAAAGGATAGATGAAAAAATAGAACAACAACAGTAGAATCTCACAATTATAGCGGAACAAATTATAATATATAATAACAGATTTTAAATACAAGAACTGTGATGTTAATATACATACCATTATCAGAGTACAATATGCAACAATCAATCTGGAAAGTTTACTAACTTGTCATCATACAGCAGAAATATAAAACAAGTACGAAGATACGTCTCTACTCCTCCAGCTTGCCTCCTGAACTCAATAGAATTCTATCCTGAATCTGTAATATCGGTCTGACCCGAGCACTATAATAAAATAACATGCGAGTTAGTCTGGAAAACCAGTGTGAGAAAAACACATTCAATTTGAATTATTAGAGTTATCAAAATCCTTCAAAAAACAAGGTATCTCGTAATACCGTGTCACACATAAACACGACAGGTTTTTCCCCTATAATAACCAAAACATTTTATAGAAAATCCAGTGATATTATAATAGTGTCTAAATACAAATACTTATTCAAATAGTTGAAATTGTTACATTATTTAAATTCCATCATACTAGGCTTTGCAAAAAAAATCATAAGCTCATATTGGAGAATGGATTCAAATGAATGACTGGGCCACTAGGGTACCGCCAATCACAGTACAACTCTAGAACAATGTACCGAGGACTTGTCAGGATCCCCTGCTACACATAACTGGCCTATCCCTAACCTGGATAGACTGAATATGTTATCACCCGGGTGTTCCTACCCTTACCATCGAGTGCACTCTTCATGCACAACCAAATCCATAATAAAAAGGTTTCCGACGACATCTAGAAAAGCAATAACATACCCTAATTGGATACGATCCGCTTAGCCTTGATGCATCTTCCCTGTTTCAGTCATTCCCAGTTAATGAGGCTCAAGGCTAGGCGTTACCTTTTAAGAAACATTTTTACTTAGAATGCTCATCGTCCTCCAATGACGATGCTCTAATATCATTCATCTATACAAGTTGCCCTGGGTCTGGATAAATCGAATCACCATCTTCCTCATCTTCAAGGTATTCATTCGTTACATTCAAATCGGATCGAAGTGGTTTTCGGATAACTAAATCCGATCCTGGTCTCTTCAAAACGATTAACAAAATTGGCTAATATTAATTTTCGGTTATTTAACTATTAATAAAACATCCATAAGCAGGCACTAGGCCTTATTTTATAAACCTTCAAAACATTTACTTATCTTTACTGAGATATATGCTCAACCACTTTCGATATTTCTATATTTCAGACCAATTTCAACACTTGATCCATAACAAGATATTTCACCATTTCCATACTTAGAAATATTTCCAATTTCCATTTTTATAACACCTAAAAAAAATATCTCTATCCCAAATCATTTTACCACTAATAATATTTCCAAAACCTTCCTTTCAATACTTAGGAAAATATTTATACGTATAATTTCCAAAATCGTCTCAACACTTAGAAATATTTTCAAATTCCCATTTTTATAAATAGGAAAATATTATAAGTCTTACTTTCCAAGATATCTCAATATCAACTCTTTAGAGAATATTTTGTAACTTACTCCAAAGTCTCCGGAATCACTAATATATTTCCTCTCCTCAAAATCATATCCATTTATAAGCCCCCATTTTCGAAATTCGAGAGAATCTATAATAAAATTTTCCATCATTTCAAAACTCTAAATGTACATATGTAAAATGAGTATTTAAAAGAATAAAAATTTATTTTTAAAAGAATGTTCAAATAATTATTTAGAATATCGAAAAACACTTTTATAAACATCAATAGCTCAATTTTAGTTAAATAAATAAACTTCCAAAGCTGATTTTAAAAGTTAGAATTTACTGAAATCAGCACCTCATATTTAAAGTCTACTTACCAAAATATTTCAACCTAACTAGTTTATAATTTCATAGCTTTAAAGTAATAAATTTTTCCTTTGTAAAGCAAAATTAACCTCTTAGAACTGAAAAATATATTTTTAAACTCAGTAACTAATTCAATTTATAAATTCCTCTCGAATCACATCGTATCACTTCCATTCAGATCTCCTTAACCATCTTTATTTTCAAAAAAAGTTCCACTGTTTTTCTCACTCTATTTCCATATCCTAATAAAAATTCTCATATTTCCAATCTATCATCTAATATCGATTTTTCTTATATATATCATTGTTTATAAATTTTATAACTCCCTTGAGTTTCACTTTTTCAAAAAAAACAATCTTGTTTATAAAATTCCATTTTTTATAAATCCATTACTTTACTAATCTCATTTATAACTTCCAATCTATTTTTAACATCGACTTCAACTCTTTTTATATTTCTGGAATATTACTCATAAATTCTATTATATAATTTATTTTTAAAATCTCCATTTAATAATTCACAATAGTTAAATGTTACCAAAAATCACTTTATTTTTCTAACTTAATTTCATTAAAATACCCTGATTCCAATATGAATATTTTTATATCAAAAATTACCTTTTATTCCTTAAATTTTAAAAATATATTTATGGTATTTAAATTATCAAAATTCATACTAGTGCTACAATAGCATCCAATAATTCCAAACACTACAATAATCTATAATAGATTATCCTACACAATCCATATATCATAATATACGAAATTAAATTTAACATTTTGAGGAATCCAATTGGATCCCTCCAACCTATTTCACTGCATCCAAAGATGTTAACATAATATAAAAATACCAATCTCACTTTGAGGGGAATATTGCGATATATAGGGTCATCCACTATTATGTAGGACACATAGGGTCTCATCCGCTATAATGTGCAGGAATATCATTCCAAATACTAATATATATAATATATCATTCATCAGATAATTATTAAATCAACCAAGCATTCAATAATTAATTTTAACTATATATTTTTAATTTATCTGATAATCCAAATAAGTGAGAATTTTTCTCACCTTGATATTTCATTTACTGAATATCCGGAATTTAAATTTTCAATGATCCAACTGACTTCAAAAATCTCCAAACAAATATTAGATCGTAACTCACGAGTTTTGGACCTCGTAAAAATTCAATGTGGATTAATGAACTTGAATAAATTTGATTTATTGATAACTTAAATTCAAAATTTGTTTCTAAATGAAATTACTTCCTCTACTTCTTAGCGCACGAGAAACCCTCACCATCGTCACACCTTCGTTCAAATGCTGTAGAAACAACTCACGAAGATCTCCATCCTGACGACAATTGCATGCCCTTGCCTCAGCACCATGCGACCTTGACCAAGCCCATTTGTCACTTACGCACGGGCGTCTTGAATTTTTGCCAACAACCACCACGAAAGCCTGCGCTCACAACCAACATCGCCTCACTCGCCCACGCGAACGCCAGGAAAATCGCGCGCATGATCCATGGACGACCCAACTTCCCTCTAACTCGCACGCGTGAGCCACTCGACCCTAGAATACATCGCGACCACGTCTCACTGCTAGTGTCGTCGCCGAAGCTCTGGCCCAATAACGCTTTCACGATTTCAGATCGCGTAACCCTTTTTTTCGATTGTGCAAATCGATTATTTGAGGAGGAATAAGCGATACAGGTATTCGAATGGGAGAGTCGCGATTTTAATTTGAAGAGGAAGGATGAATCATTCATGATTTAAAAATGAAGGAGAAGTCCATTGCATCGTCGATTTTTAAATTAGAGGAGACTGCTATACTTTCTTTTTCTTTCTTTTTTTCGATGTGAATTGATTTTGACCTGAAGAAAGTGGCTCGATTTGATTTTGAACAGAGAGGGAAAAGACGAGATTTTAGGTTGAGGGAGGCGTAACGAACACGGTAGGGGTTGAAACGATGGAATGACGTGATTTACTTATCCAATTTATAATATCAATTAATTATAAAATATCTTGTTCAATGTGACTTAAATTTTTAATTTCCTATCGAGGCATGCCGCTAGGCGTTCATAATGTTATACCCCTATTCCGCACACAATGGAATAGGTTTTGAGTCCAAATTCGATCGTATAGAGAAGATAAGCTTTTTTGACCCAATTATATTAAATTTTGATACTAATTTCAACGTGTTTTTATTCTGTACAATCAAACGATAACTCCAAACACAACAAAATTTGAAATCCAATAATAATGCACTATTATGGATCCAATGGAACTAATTTCGTCTAATTTCGAGACTTTTCCTCGGATTGCTATTTTACCGCGTCAATTAAATCGACGATTTCAAATATTTTATGAAATCGCTTGAATTTTTAGTTCTAAAAACTTATTAACTCAATTGTAACTCCAAACCAAATATTTAAAATCATTTAAATATTCAAAATTAACCGTCGAAAAAATCCGGGTCGTTACATGTTGGCTATTACCAAAGATTCATTAAGGATTCCTCGTAGACAGTAGTGCCTTTGCCTAAGCTAACCAGGGAGGAGGTGAAGTTTATCTGGTCTGACGAATGTGAGGAAGAATTGCTTAAGTTTAAGCATTTGTTGACCAATGCACCAGTATTAGTAGTTTTAGATAGAAAACAAGGGTCGGTGGTGTATACTGATGCATGTGGAATTGAATTAGAAGTTGTGTTGATGTAAAAGGGTAAAGTGATTGCCTACGCTTCACGACACCTTAGACTGTTTGAAGTGAGATATCCTACTCATGATTTGGAGTTGGCTGCGGTAATCTTCGTATTGAAGATTTGGAGGCATTGTCTCTAAGGGGAGTGGTTTGATCTATACACAGATCATAAGTCTTTAAGACACTTATTCTCTCAGAAGGAGCTGAATATGAGATAGCAAAGGTGGCTCGAGTTTTTAGCTGCTTATGATTTTGGTATAAAGTATACTCCTGGGAAGGGTAATAAAATTGTGGATGCCATTAGCAGAAGACATCAGAATGTGGTGTTTACTATGTTGGAAGAATGGAAGGATCTAGAAGCTTTAGCCAGTTATGGTGTGCAATTAAGATTGACTGCTAGTTCTAGTTAGAGTACTGCCATGATGTCTCGTTTAGAAGTTCGACCAGTGTTGATCGAGAGAATTTCTTCTAAGTAGAAGGAGGATACATTTTTAGCCGAGAAGGTCAGAAGGCTTGAGGTTGGAACTAAGATCAAAGATTTGAAAGATTTTTGTCTTGACCAGAGAGGATGGTTGAGAATGAAGGGGCGATTATGTGTTCAAAATGTTAAGGACTTGAGGAAAGAAGTTCTTAGGGAATGTCATCGATCCATGTTTACGATTCATCCTAAAGGGACCAATATGTATCAAGATATGAAGAGGAGCTTCTATTGGGATGGCATGAAGAGGGATGTTGGCTTGTGGGTTAGGCAGTGTGCAAACTGTCAACAAGTGAAAGCCGAACATCAAAAGTCGAGCGGATTGCGTCAGCCCCTAGAGATTCTAGTTTGGAAATGAGGTTCGATGTCCATGGAATTTATAGATAGGTCACGAAGGTCAAATAGAGGTAATGAAAGTATATGGGTTATAGTGGACATGTTGACCAAAAGTGCTCATTTCATTCCAGTTAAGTCAACCGGATGACACCTATTTTAGCTGAGTTGTCCATGAAGAATATACTTAGACTACATTGAGTTCCTAATAGTATAGTTAGCGAGAGAGATGCGTTGTTCACTAGTGAATTCTGGAAGAGTCTACAGGAAGTATTGGACACCAGGCTTAATATGAGTACTGCATATCACCCTCAGACGGATAGGCAGACAGAGAGAGTCATTCTAGGATTTGTTGAGAGCTTGTGTATTGGACTTTGGTGGATATTAGGAAGATCATCTACATTTGGTTGAGTATTTCATATAATAATAGTTACCATACTAGTATAGGAATGGCGCCTTTTGAAGCTTTATATGGAAGGTCATGCAGATCATCAACATGTTGGTTGGAAATTGGAGACAGATTAGTCTTAGGTCCAGATTTGGTTAGAGAGGCGTCATAGAAGATGGAGTTGACCTAGGAAAGGATAAAAGAAGCTCAGTCCATACAAAAGAGTTACGCGGATAAGAGGTGTAAAGACCTAGAGTTCTCAGTTGAAGATAAGGTTTTCATTAAGGTGTCACCGATGAAAGATGTGGTGCGATTTGGAAAGTCAAGGAAAGTAGCACCAAGATATGTTGGACCATTCCAGATTATTGAGAGGATTAGGAAGCTCGCATACAAAGTAGAGTTGCCGAGCAGTATGACGGGTGTCCATAATGTTTTTCATGTGTCTCATCTTCGCAAGTATGTGCATTATTCAGAGACTATAATTCCTCCGACAGGGTTGGAAGACTTGATAGTAGAGTCTAATTTGACTTTTGTTAGACAACCAGTTTGGGTTGTAGCGAGAGATGGGAAAAGATTGAGGAACAAGACAGTCAGGCTGATGAAAGTTCAATGGAGCAACAAAAGGAAGGACTGTATTTAGGAGACAGAGAACATGATTCGAGATACTTATTCTGATCTGCTATGAAGGTATGTCTATATTAGACTTATGTAGATATTTTCTAGTCAGGTAGACTAGTATGGTTGTTAGGAGTTGTTACAGATGATTGTTATATTTCGTATTTAGTCCTTACTAAATTTCGAGGACAAAATTCTTCAAGGGGAGAGCCTGTAACATCCCTAATTTTAGTAACATCATTTAGAAGTTTTAATTAGATAAATTAAATAGAAAAATGATGATAAAGGTTTTCAGATTTGAATAAAACTATAAGAAGGTCGTGCTTAAGTAATTAATTAAATGGGCTTAGAATGACTTATATGTTATTAATTAAAAACATGGGCATATTAGTAAATAGCCATTGCTTTTTATTCACGGCTATGCCCATTCATGTTTCATTTTTTTCATTTTTCACGTTCTTCTAAAAACCCAAAATGCAAATCAAACCCTAAGAGAAGCCGACCATTAACAAGGAAAACAGGAAGAAAAATTAAATAAAAGCTAAGGAGCAAAGCTAGAGGATTCAATCTTCTATAAATCTCAAATTTCTTATCATATTTAAGGTGAATTGTAACGACCCGTATTTTTACGGATCGAAGGGTCGTAGAATTGTTGTTATTAGGTCGTTAGTGTTGTTAAGTCGTTTAAAATTTAAGTCGTTTGGAGCTTAAGTCGTCCAGAGATGAGTCGTCCAGGGTTGGGTCGAGTTGTAGCATGAGTCGGTGGAGCGACTTAGAGGATGGAGCGACTTAGGGAAGGTGACCGACTTAAAGAGTAAGCGACTTAAGAGATTGATCGACCTATAGGATTTGAACGACTTAAGGGATAGTGGTTGAACGAGTTACCGACTTAAGGGGATAGGTCGGTAAGGCGACTTAAGGGGTTTTGCGGCTTAGGAGTTAACGGTTTAAGGGATAGCGACTTAAGAATTGGGACGGCTTAAGGATAGTAGCGGCATAGGTGAGACCCTGTGTTTGTAGTTAGGTCGTGGACGAGATAAGGCTTAGGTCGCATGAAGGCAAGGGTGTTAGGTCGCGACCATAGTTAAGTCGCTAAAGGCGCATAGGTTAAGTTGTTAGGTTGTTGAGCCGTGGAAAGTCTTAGATCGGGGACACTGCTAAGTCGCTAGGTCGTTGAGTCGTAAGTCGTTGAGTCGTTGAGTCGTTGAAACGACTTAGGACTTAGGTAGGAACGCGCGCATGTGTTAAGTCGCGCATAGGCTTGAGTCGGTAGGTCGTCTCCTGTGTTCAGTGGCTTGAGTCGTTAGGTCGTGTTTAAGCTAGGTCGCATAGAGGCTTGAGTCGGTAGGCTGTGGGGTTGATGAGTCGTATGTCGTTGGGTTTTGTTAAGTCGTGAACGACTCATAGGGGCGAACGACTTAAGGATTCGACCTATAAATATACGGCCTTATCTCACTTTTTGGGATCCGGATTTTGAAGCGACGAAGTGCTGCTATTTTGAGGGCTCAACTACAACACTTCTTCACTTCTTTTCTCTACTCTAATCTAGTGCTTCCTTCCATCCAAGATTGAAGATCTAATCGAAGATCCAAGAGCCAAAGTTGAAGATCTCCGTCCATCGAAGAGAGATTTCATCGTTTGAGGGGAAATCTTGTCGGATCAAGCTAGATCCTTCACTGTCCAGATCTGAAGTTAGTTGCTTTTGAGGTGTTTAGGTGATTCGATGAGTGGTGGTTATCTCTCATACGGACCCAAAGGAGTATATTGGATCGGTGGCTTGTTTGTGTGTTAAAGATAGTGATTTCATGCATTTTTCTTAAGTCTGCATGTAGATCCATCGTTCATAAAGTTTTGATATCCATCTTACTACATGTTAACCTATGCTAGTTCATTAATCACGATATTACCTAAAATTCATGCTTGTTAGATTTGGACTCTTTATTTACGAAATTGCCATTATTGTTATAAATGTTTATTTAGATCTTGTTTGAATGATTGATTTGATTGATTGTTATAAATTAGTTGATTGATGATTTGATTTGGACAAGTTGGTCGAAGATGATTAAAAAGCTAAGTGGAAAGGCTCTTGAATAAGGAAAGCTGCCCGTGGCATATGAAGCGGATGATAAAGCTCATATGGATAGATTTGATGATGATGTTGAGATGGGACTTTGCTGTAATGCGATGAGGCAAAGCATGATGTTGAGATGGGACTTTGCTATGATGCGATGAAGCAAAGCATGATGTGAGATAGCCTTGGTTTAATCCAAACGGGATCATCCCAAGCATGTCGATAACTCGGTGATATGGTTCGAGTTTGTGGATAATGGTTGGCTCGAGAGGCGCTTGAGCTAGTATGAGAATAGTCGTCGAGGAGGATGACTAGAAGGCTGAGATTTCACCGTTGTTGAAGGTTTTAGCATGCTCAAAGCAAGAGTACGCTGGGCAGATTCGATAGTCCCAAGACGAATAGTTGATGGTCTAGTACTCTGGGCAGATTCGATAGTCCTAGGCACGGGTCACGATGACGTGCGGAGTTATGTCTAGAACCGGGGTTACCATTAGCCCTTGACGGACAGATGAAAGAATGAGTCGGTCATTCAATTAACGGTGATATCAAGGCAATGATAACAGTGATAGCCAGAGTCATGGATGTTTGGATGCTTTGGTTGTATCGTCACTCGGTCTCAACAGCGATGTTTTATGGGTGCTTATCTGATCTTGGTTTAGGCCTTGGGGGTTTGTGCTTAGAAAACATCGACCTTGACTCGAGTGATAAATGTTTTACTTTAAATGTCTGCTTTGCTACGTTTATTTCTGCTTAGTGGGTCTGGGGGCTATCACTGTAGAAAGAGGTGGAGTGGGATGGTTGGGTTCCTATTCCTTTTTACCCTTTATGCTCTTTTGGTATGTTTGATAGTTGATTTACTGCTCACTTGGACTTTTGTCTGACTCAAGGCTTTATGTTCAACTCTTATTACCTTGGGTTGTTCATCCATTTTGGGATGGGCAGACTAGGTAGCAGGTGACAGGTGCTGTTCTTAGTGACCAACGTTGTCGATGACGAAGACGAGCTGGAGGCTTTTGCATATTGTTTTTCTTACTATATGTACTGGATATTCCGTTGTTTGTATGATTCTCCGAGTGATATGTAGTGAGGCTTGCTGTATTGACTTTTCAGATTGTTGTACCAAACTATTATGAGTTTATATGATGAGATTCTGTTCTATGGAGCTTCACTATGTATACTTTTCTATTGTATTTTATCCATGCGCTGTGAGTAATACGATAGACTATTCTGTGTTTACATTACCTTGATGATCGTGCATGGCAGCCTGACACACTTTTCAGCGCATTATTTCCTTATTTGGTGCAGGAGTCATGGGCGGTCGTCACATTTGGTATCAGAGCTTTGGTTAATCAATTTTAGCCAACGCTCGCTGACGTAACTACGTATGAGAGACGTAATTGTATTTTGATGGATGATTACTATATATATATAGTAGCTTAGAAGGATTTGAACCCTTTATGCAGTTGTTCTTAAGGTGTATTAATCATTTCTTTTAGATATTAGGAATGAGTCGAAGAGGGAGACCAGCTGCTAGGGAAGGCCATGATTCTGAGGGGGCTGCTGATTATGCTTCTATGTTCGAGGCTATGATGACGTCAATCATGAGAAGAATACCAGCTTCGGGGCCAATGGTAGATGTTGGAGTTCAAGTTCAAGCCCCAAAACCAGTGGATTTTGCTAAGTTGTGCAAAGACTATACTGCTCTTGGAGGAAAGGTTTTCTTGGGGACAGAATCAACCATTGAAGTCCAGAGATGGATTGATGCTTGTAGAAGGATCTTTGGTGATTTGGGAATTGAGGATGCAACTAAGAGGAAGCTTGCATCAAGACAGCTTCAGGGAAGAGCTTCTGATTGGTGGAACTCTATCACCATTGATACTCCAGAGGAAGAGATCACTTGGTTGCAATTCCAAGCCAGATTTGAGGCTAAGTTCATTTCTACAGCTCAGAAATATGTTCTGTTCAAGAAATTTGTGGAACTCAAGCAAGGTGGAAGACCAGTTCTTGAGTATGTTTCTGAGTTTGAAGCTTTGTCCAAGTATGCTCGGTCGTATATTGAATCCCCATATCAGAAGAACGAGAAGTTTGTGACAGGCTTGGACAGTTATCTTGGGAGACAGTTGGTGGATCATTTGGACGATCCGTTTGAGAAGCTTGTGGAGAAAGCTCTCAGGCATGAGAATTTTTTTCCTAAGGAAGGATCTGTTGTTGCTGTAACCAAGCAAGGGTCTAAACCACAGCAGGGTGGAAACAAGAAGAGGAAGCAGCAGCAACAGAAGGGTAAGGATGGCCAGAAGAAGCCGAAGGGTGAAGTGACCTGCTACAATTGTCAGCAGAAGGGCCATTTGTCTAGAGATTGTAAGAATCCAAAGGTGCCGGTGAGGTGCCACAACTGTGACAAGCTGGGGCATATTAGGAAGAATTGTCCAGAACCGAGGAAGGACAAACAGATTGTGCAAGCTTATGCTTTGGAGGCTGTGCCATCGTCTTCGAAAGCTCCTACTGCCGAAGAGAAAGGAAAGAGTATGGTGGTTCAAGGTACTCTTTCCATTTGTGGTGTTCCAGTTAGAGTGTTGTTTGATACTGGGGCGTCGCATTCTTTTGTTTGTAATGAACTTGTAGGCCGGTTGGGTTTGGAATCAGATATTGTTGATAGACCATTGGTTGTGACTAATCCAGTTGGGGGTTCGTCTTGTTTGTGTATGGTATGTCGTGGTCTGGTTGTGTCGAGTCATGATTGCTCTTTTGTTTGTGATTGTTTTATTCTGAACTTTGCGGGGTTTGGAATTATTTTGGGTATGGACTGGCTTAGGAAGTATGCGGCAAGGGTTGATTGTAAGAGGCTGGAGGTGACAGTCGAGAATGTGGAGGGGCGAAGGGTTGTGATACAATGTAAGCATGAAGAAGGCGTCTTCATGAGCTTCATGTATTCGCTAGTTGTTCCACGGGATGGACTGTCATCGGTGCCTATTGTGAATGGATTTGAGGATTTTTTTGATGAGGTCAAAGGGTTACGCCGCATAGAGAGATCGAGTTTCGTATCGATCTAGTTGAAGGAGCCAGACCTGTTGTGATGCCTCTTAGGCGGATGGCGTCTAGGGAACGACAAGAGTTGAAGGTGCTAGTTGATGACCTTTTTCAGAAAGGATTCATTCGGCGTAGTGTGTCCGAATGGGGTGCACCAATTGTGTTTGCAACCAAAGCGGATGGATCGTTGAGGTTGTGTGTGGATTATCGTGAGCTGAATAAAGTGACTAAGAAGAACAACTATCCATTGCCGAGAATAGATGACTTGTTTGATCAGCTTCACGAAGCTAAGGTGTTTTCTCAGATGGATTTGGCAACGGGATTTCACCAGTTGAGAGTGGCAAAGGATAGTGTGCCGAAGACTGCTTTCAGGACACCATCCGGTTTCTATGAGTGGCTGGTAATGCCGTTTGGATTGACCAATGCACCAGCGTATTTTGTGGATCTTATGAATAGAGTGTTCAGAGATCAGTTGAACAAGTTCGTACTTGTGTTCGTGGATGATATTTTGATTTATTCCAGAACTGAAGAAGAGCACAAGACGCACTTGCGTATTGTTTTGGAAATCTTGCGAAAACAACAGCTGAGGGCTAAGTTTTCGAAGTGTCACTTCTGGAAGAGTGAAGTGAGGTTCTTAGGTCATATTATCTCTGGAAATGGAATAGCGGTTGATCCCGCCAAAGTGGCAGCAATCCAGGATTGGGTTAGACCTAAGAATGCATCTGATATGAGAAGTTTCCTTGGATTAGCAGGATATTTTGGTCGGTTTATCAAAGACTTTTCCAAGATAGCTGCACCATTAACAGAATTGACGAAGAAGAACCAAGTGTTCAGGTGGGATGCTAAGTGTGAACAAGCTTTCGGAATCCTGAAAGAGCGACTGACAAGTGCTCTTGTTTTGACTATTCCAAGTGGAAATGATGAGATGGTGGTTTACACCGATGCATGTGGTACTGGACTTGGAGCAGTGCTAATGCAGAAGGATAAAGTTGTTGCATATGCAAGTCGACAACTGAAGCCGCATGAAAGGAATTATCCGACTCATGATTTGGAGTTAGCGGCGATTGTATTTGCTCTGAAGATGTGGAGACATTACCTATTGGGAGTTCGATTCGAGTTGTTTACAGATCATAAGTCATTGAAGTATCTTTTCTCCCAGAAGGATTTGAATCTTCGACAGCAACGATGGCAAGAGTTTTTAGCATCATATGACTTTGGTATAGCCTATACTCCGGGAAAGGGTAACGCAGTGGCAGATGCGTTAAGTCGAAGACATGCAGGATTGGGAACCATGTTTTCGGAATGGAAGAGTCTCGAGTATTTGGCTGGATTTGACTTCAGGCCTAGATGTGAATTGGAACCTGAGATGTTGGCAAACTTATCAATAAGACCTACTCTGGTGGAAAGAATTGGCAAGAGCCAAAAGCGAGACGATAAGCCTGTCAAAATTATCCGTGATTTGGAATCTGGATTGGACCCAGAAAAGGATAAAGGATTCGAAATCGATCGAGAGGGTTGGCTTCGGAAACAAGGACGACTGGTTGTTCCCGATATAGATGAATTGAGAAATGAAGTTCTGAAGGAGAGTCATCACTCGAAGTTGACAATTCATCCAGGTGGAAATAAGATGTATCGGGATATGAAGAGAACCTATTACTGGGAAGGTATGAAGAAGGATGTTGGAAATTTTATTTCCAAATGCATGAACTGCCAGTTGGTAAAGGCCGAGCAGAAGAAGCCCAGTGGATTGCTTCATCCATTAGAAGTTCCTACATGGAAGTGGGAGCAAATATCGATGGATTTTATCGATGGACTACCTAGAACCAGGGCGGGAAATGAAGGGATTTGGGTCATCGTAGATCGATTGACTAAGAGTGCAAGATTCATTCCTGTTCGATCAACTAGGACTGCATCGAAATTGGCTGAGCTATATGTTAAGTGGATAGTTCGATTCCATGGTATACCGAAGAGTATAGTGAGCAATCGAGACCCATTGTTCACTAGTGGATTTTGGAAGAGCTTCCAGGAAGTTTTGGGAACCGAGTTGTGCTTGAGTACAGCTTATCACCCTCAAACAGATGGTCAGACCGAGAGAGTCAACCGAGTTTTGGAAGATCTCCTCAGAGCATGTGTTTTGGACTTCGGAGGATCATTGGAAGATTATCTTCATTTGGTGGAATTTTCATACAATAACAGTTACCAGTCCAGTATTGGTATGGCACCGTATGAAGCATTGTATGGGAGACCGTGTAACTCTCTGACATGTTGGATAGAAACGGGAGAAAAGTTGATACTTGGGCCAGAAATGATTCAACAGACTACGGATTGTATAAAGATCATTCGGCGACGAATGAAGGCAGCCCAGGACCGTCAGAAAAGTTATGCCGATAAGCGTCGTAAGGATTTGGAATTCGACGTAGATGATATGGTTTTTGTGAAGATTTCTCCACTGAAGAATGTTATTCGATTCGGGAAGAAAGGGAAATTGACTCCGAGATTTGTTGGACCATTCCTGATCATCGAGCGAATTGGAAAGCTCGCGTATAAATTGGAGTTATCGGAAAAGATGTCGGGTGTGCACAATGTTTTTCATGTATCGTATCTATGGAAGTATGTGCACGACTCGAATACAGTGGTTTCTGCTGATAGCTATGAAGATTTAGAAGTTGATCCAGTCGTTGAGAGACCTCATAAGCCGCTTCAGTTGTGGGAACTGACACGAAACAGCTTAGGAGGAAGGTAGTCAAGTTGCTCAAGGTACAATGGAGTGATGATGTTAACGACTGTACATGGAAGGACGAAGAGAGGATGAAGGCAGCTCATCCTGAACTCTTCGAGGTATGGCCCTAAGGTGTCGTGACATCTCATGAATTTGTAAGTTGTTGTAGTCTTAGAATTCTGCATGCTAAGCTAGTAATTGGATGCATGGTTTGTTGATTGCTATGGATGGTAGGCATGCAGAATAGTTTTGGTTGCTCTTGTTTGTTTGGAATTTCGGGGGCAAAAATTCCTAAGGGGGAGAGAATGTAACGACCCGTATTTTTACGGATCGAAGGATCGTAGAATTGTTGTTATTAGGTCGTTAGTGTTGTTAAGTCGTTTAAAATTTAAGTCGTTTGGAGCTTAAGTCGTCCAGAGATGAGTCGTCCAGGGTTGGGTCGAGTTGTAGCATGAGTCGGTGGAGCGACTTAGAGGATGGAGCGACTTAGGGAAGGTGACCGACTTAAAGAGTAAGCGACTTAAGAGATTGATCGACCTATAGGATTTGAACGACTTAAGGGATAGTGGTTGAACGAGTTACCGACTTAAGGGGATAGGTCGGTAAGGCGACTTAAGGGGTTTTGCGGCTTAGGAGTTAACGGTTTAAGGGATAGCGACTTAAGAATTGGGACGGCTTAAGGATAGTAGCGGCATAGGTGAGACCCTGTGTTTGTAGTTAGGTCGTCGACGAGATAAGGCTTAGGTCGCATGAAGGCAAGGGTGTTAGGTTGCGACCATAGTTAAGTCGCTAAAGGCGCATAGATTAAGTTGTTAGGTTGTTGAGCCGTGGAAAGTCTTAGGTCGGGGGCACTGCTAGGTCGTTGAGTCGTAAGTCGCTGAGTCATTGAGTCGTTGAGTCGTTGAAACGACTTAGGACTTAGGTAGGAACGCGTGCATGTGTTAAGTCGCGCATAGGCTTGAGTCGGTAGGTCATCTCCTGTGTTCAGTGGCTTGAGTCGTTAGGTCGTGTTTAAGCTAGGTCGCGTAGAGGCTTGAGTCGGTAGGCTGTGGGGTTGATGAGTCGTATGTCGTTGGGTTTTGTTAAGTCGTGAACGACTCATAGGGGCGAATGACTTAAGGATTCGGCCTATAAATATACGGCCTTATCTCACTTTTTGGATCCGGATTTTGAAGCGACGAAGTGCTGCTATTTTGAGGGCTCGACTACAACACTTCTTCACTTCTTTTCTCTACTCTAATCTAGTGCTTCCTTCCATCCAAGATTGAAGATCTAATCGAAGATCCAAGAGCCAAAGTTGAAGATCTCCGTCCATCGAAGAGAGATTTCATCGTTTGAGGGGAAATCTTGTCGGATCAAGCTAGATCCTTCGCTGTCCAGATCTGAAGTTAGTTGCTTTTGAGGTGTTTAGGTGATTCGGTGAGTGGTGGTTATCTCTCACACGGACCCAAAGGAGTATTGGATCGGTGGCTTGTTTGTGTGTTAAAGATAGTGATTTCATGCATTTTTCTTAAGTCTGCATGTAGATCCATCGTTCATAAAGTTTTGATATCCATCTTACTACATGTTAACCTATGCTAGTTCATTCATCACGATATTACTTAAAATTCATGCTTGTTAGATTTGGACTCTTTATTTACGAAATTGCCATTATCGTTATAACTGTTTATTTAGATCTTGTTTGAATGATTGATTACTTGGATTAATGATTGATTTGATTAATTGTTATAAATTAGTTGATTGATGATTTGATTTGGACAAGTTGGTCGAAGATGATTCAAAAGCTAAGTGGAAAGGCTCTTGAATAAGGAAAGCTGCCCGTGGCATATGAAGCGGATGATAAAGCTCATATGGATAGATTTGATGATGTTGAGATGGGACTTTGCTATAATGCGATGAGGCAAAGCATGATGTTGAGATGGGACTTTGCTATGATGCGATGAAGCAAAGCATGATGTGAGATAGCCTTAGTTTAATCCATACGCGATCATCCCAAGCATGTCGATAACTCGGTGATATGGTTCGAGTTTGTGGATAATGGTTGTCTCGAGAGGCGCTTGAGCTAGTATGAGAATAGTCGTCGAGGAGGATGACTAGAAGGCTGAGATTTCACCGTTTTTGAAGGTTCTAGCATGCTCAAAGCAAGAGTACGCTGGGCAGATTCTATAGTCCCAAGACGAATAGTTGACGGTCTAGTACTCTGTGAAGATTCGATAGTCCTAGGCACGGGTCACGATGACGTGCAGAGTTATGTCTAGAACTGGGGTTACCATTAGCCCTTGACGGACGGATGAAAGAATGAGCCGGTCATTCAATTAACGGTGATATCAAGGCAATGATAACAGTGATAGCCAGAGTCATGGATGTTTGGATGCTTTGGTTGTATCGTCACTCGGTCTCAAGAGCGATGTTTTGTGGGTGCTTATCTGATCTTGGTTTAGGCCTTGGGGGTTTGTGCTTGGAAAACATCGAACTTGACTCGAGTGATAAATGTTTTACTTTAAATGTCTGCTTTGCTACGTTTATTTCTGCTTAGTGGGTCTGGGGCTATCACTGTAGAAAGAGGTGGAGTGGGATGGTTGGGTTTCTATTCCTTTTTACCCTTTATGCTCTTTTGGTATGTTTGATTGTTGATTTACCGCTCACTAGGACTTTTGTCTGACTCAAGGTTTTATGTTCAACTCTTATTACCTTAGGCTCTTCATCCGTTTTGGGATGGGCAGACTAGGTAGCAGGTGACAGGTGCTGTTCTTAGTGACCAACGCTGTCGATGACGAAGACGAGCTGGAGGCTTTTGCATATTGTTTTTCTTACTATATGTACTGGATATTCCACTGTTTGTATGATTCTCTGAGTGATATGTAGTGAGGCTTGCTGTATTGACTTTTCAGATTGTTGTACCAAACTATTATGAGTTTATATGATGAGATTCTGTTCTATGGAGCTTCACTATGTATACTTTTCTATTGTATTTTAACCATGCGCTGTGAGTAATACGATAGAATATTCTGTGTTTACATTACCTTGATGATCGTCCATGGCGGCCTGACACACTTTTCAGCGCACTATTTCCTTGTTTGGTGCAGGAGTCATGGGTGGTCGTCACATGAATAATAATTCATTCCATCTCTATTTTATTTTTATAATCATATGTTTTCGGATTTAATAACAAATTCGTTTTTATGATGTTTTAGATGATGATATGCTTATATGTTTGATTTAAACCAATTCAATTACATATGAATTTGCACGGTTTTAAGGAAAAACTGATTGTTATTGGTTTTAGAATGCTATTGAAAAATTATATGTTAGGTAAAATATGATTTTAGAAATGGGTTTCAATTTTCGAAATTTTCCAAGCTATGGAAAATTTATTATGAATTTCTAAAGGAAAATATGATATAATTGGGTTTAAAATTTATTTCGATTATTTCAGGAAAAAATTAGGTCTGGAATTTTAATTGATAACATGATGAAAATGAATTTATGTGCTTTTGGCGATTTTTCCTTATTGATTTTCTATGGAAAATAAATTAATTTAAAAGAAGGACTTATTTGCAATATTGGTTTTGCTTAATGGAAGGGTTTAAATGTTAATTTTTCTTTGATTTACATCTGATAAATGCGGCAGTTATTTTGTAAAGCAATTGAAAAGATTTTAAGGCAACCAATCAAAGGATTACAAATAAGCAGGTAACTATAAAACAATTTACTGAAAGTAGCATAATTTCAGCCTTTAATTCAGAAAAGTTGGATCCGCCTTCTTTAGTTGTACCTTTCGACCCCAATGCTTTCGCTCCAACTCGGTCGAAACCAACCCAGCCGAAATCCACCTAATCGAAACCAATGCATAAGGTATCACTTTACGCGGTGGATTGGAGGAAAGGCGAAAGTTATGATTTTGAAAGCAATGCTTCCGATGGGGTAGGAATCTTAGTTTTGTTTTCAAATGTTAATTGCCTGCTTAGTTTTACTTAAGGCTTCCGATGTAGTTGAAACATATGTCATAAAAAGGGGTTTCTCTAAATAGCTTTCAAAGGAGGTTGCCATTTTATATTTTAAAGGTATAGGCTTTCGAAGGGGTTACTTGAGTTATAAAAGAATGCTTTCGAAAGTTGTGGTTTCGACCTGGTCGAAACCCAACCGCTAATCTTTTTACCTTTTGAATGTATTGTAGCCATCAATGCTTTCAAAGGGTTCTCTTTGTTTTAACTTAAGCTAAGTCACTTTCTAAATGCTTTCGAAAGGGGACTGGGGTAAGGCAATGGTGTCAAAAGGGGGTTTCGATGCCATCCTTTAAAGTTTTACTCAAAGGTTTTAAGCTTTCGAATAGATGGTTTCGAAGCCATAAATTTTCCCCCAATCAATATTATTAAGGGTTTCGAAAGAGATACTTTCATATATAACCACTTTGATCCTAAAAGATGTTTTTAGAAGTAAGACCCAATGCTTTCTAAATGGGTATTTTCATTGGTTTCGAAGCTAAGTTTCTAAAGATTATCAAACTGTGTCTTGGCACAATCGAAAGGTATATTTGAGTTTCGAAAGAGATGTTTTAAAAGGGTTTCGAAAGGTATATACATAGTGTTTTGAAAAGGAGTTATCTTTGCTTTCGAAGGAAGTTATCTAGAGGTTTCAAAAGTGATGTTATATGCTTTTCAAAACAAATAACCTAATCTTATTTTTAAGGAAAAATCATTGCATAAATAAACTAAAGAGTTTTTGAAATAGAAGAAGTTTTCCTTGTTTAACAAGTTAAAGGGTTTGACCAAGTTTTATATAAAATGATTTCAAGGACATTAAACTGCATGGGTTGGTATTATTATGATTGCTTCTTCATATATTCATTCACATTGTAGTTTACCCATAATGGTAACCTGGGAAAGGGTAGAATAACCAGCTAGGTTGACCCGGTAGTGAATATAACTTAAGAAATGTTAAAATCCTAATCAAAGATATTGGCAAGGGCCAATAGGTTCATAGTAAGCCCATGAAAACTCTGCATAGCAAAGGATATTGGCAGGGGCCAATAAGTTCGTAGTATGCCCATGAAAACTGTGATTTTATATCAACACATGAAAGCTAGGATAAGAAATTAAGATATTGACAGTTAGTCAATAGGTTCCTAGTCAGCCCATAAAAATTAGGATAAGAAATAAAGGTACTGGAGTCACCAATAGGTTCTTAGTAATCCTATAAAGACTATGAAATCGGACATGGGGTCCATAAACTTTAACAGGTTATTAGTCAGCCCATGAAAACTAATAGGTTAATGGTAACCCTAGAAACTATAAATAAGACAGATAGTCAGAATGAATGGGGATGGGAAATCCAGAATTGATTAACTTATCAGCATATCATCATATTATTTTGAATTGTTTAACCATTGTGGATGCAGAAGCACAATATACAGTTTTATAAATGTTTTAAGATGCTACTGAGAGGAAAACCCGTTCCGCTAAGCGGCGTGGTCTCACTAGATATCTAAATGGTTTGAGATGGTAGATTATTATTCACACCAGGCTTTATGTCTGACTCGAAATTTTTGTTTTCCCCATGAAAATCGGGTACTCAATTGATTTTTATTAGTTTGAGGTTTAGGGTTTTCAGGTGTTCTTTTAGACAAATAAAGCTTCCGGTGATGAGCAGGAGGAATGTTAACTACTTAGAGTTCTTTTATTTCCGCTGTGTTTGGTTGTACATGCAAACTTGTTGTATTGCCTTATTATATATTTTGATCATCCAAGGGGGCATTTTCATATGTCGCTCTTGGCGTATTTTGTATTAAGTATATTTTATCTTAACTTCTTTTGCGCATTGAGATTATGCAATGAGTTTGAAATATTTTGAAATGGAATGTGGACTTTGTTTGCTGTTTTAATTTATATTTCATATTCTTGTGTTTCTATGTATCAATGTATCTAACATTACTGTATTTGGTCGGCGTGGATTAATAATTATGGATGGCTGCAGCATCCGTGGCCGTTAGTTTTGGACCACCAAGTAGGGGGATGTTACAGACCATTCAAAACTTACCTCCAAAGCATTGAATCAAGTCCCAATGGATCTTAAATCTTTGTATCAGCCTCAAATTCAATATATGAACATTCTTATTAGCAAATCTTTCTTTTGACTAAGTTATCATTATGAACATTCTTATTAGCAAATTTTAGGAATTTACAGTTCTTATTTACTATGATAGAATAAATAGCTAAATATTAAATCAATTTTGATACAAAAATAATGGAAATAGAATACAGACATGATGAAGGGCGGAACTCTTTTGCTTCGAAGTTTTTTAACAAGAGGCAAAAAGGTCCAACGGTCGAAAATAAATACAGAACATAAGAGCACAAATACATTAAGTAGAGTGATAATGGCAAACCCATTGGAATACGTGTGATAAATGCATATATTTCAAACACAAATCTAAGAGCTTACTCTTAGCCAATCACTGCAAAAGGTATAAACATTAAAAATTTTAGTAACTAGTTTACAAATTTGCTGCTGATTTTAACTTTCTTATAATGCAGGAAACATTGTTTACTTTTTAGGCAAACTGAAAATTAAGCCGCAGGTGAACATATCGATCGATTAATAGTGATAGTATCAATTAATGTAGCAATAATTTGCTGTGACGGATGCCTATCGATTAACTTGGTAAAAATGTTAATCTAGAGATCTATTTAATGTCATATAATATTGTCAAATTGAATATCTTTGGAAAATTGAATATATTATGTAGAAAATTAAATATAATATATACCTTTAAAAATAAGAAATGTTGGCTTCCTTATTGAGATTTAATCATTACAAACTACTTGTTATCATATATATAGTGTACAAAACAAATTAGTTATAGCATAATAGATTCAATCTAGGACACCTAAATATTCAACATATCATTTTTATGCAATTACACGCCATATTAACAGTAACTATATTTACAAATTATGTAAATGCTTGCCTCTCAACTATTATCAGAGTGGTATAAATATCATCTTTGGTTTTTATACACCGACATATATTTACATCATGTGCATGAGTACACACATCATTGAGGGTAAATATAATAAGGTAGAGCATATAAATAACAAAAGGTAGCACATTAGTGCATGAGTGAATAAATCAAAGCACAAGTTCGAATTACTAGAAACCTGAAACTTGAACCTTAAAATACAAATCCATACTATTATATTATTATCGAGTTTAGTTTTCCTTCCAATTTTAGAAACCAACCGTTGCACCATGTTTTCGTCATTCACAGGAGAGATATTTTTTAAGCTTCTTTCCTTCCTCTTTCTTCATTCTAATTTTTAAATCATATTTTCCCTTAATTTCAGACATACCAACTGAATCCCGTCGTATATACCTACGATCCACATTGACCTTTCCTCCTACCAGCCTCACCTAGCCCCTTCGAATTTGAAACCCTAGCTTTATCCCCTCGAAACGGTTGATAACAAACTTCACCGCACCATCCCTATCAATTTTACTTATCCAATCGTTAATGAACATCAGGCTTCTCTGATCGTCTGACGAATTGTTGGCGAGATTGCCCTGAAAGGTACCGGTTCTTCTCTTGGTTTTATATTTCATGTAACTATAATGTGTTGCGGTCTTCAACCTTCACAATCCATATTTTGTAATATGTTTTAATAATACAATCTAGGCATTTGTTGTTAATATTTCATTTGAATCCGAGATTTGTATTCGAAAATTTATTTATAGATCTTGGTTTTAAATGTCAGTATTTCATTTGAAATTAGGATTTATGTTCAAGAATATATTTACAAACTCAGTTGATTTAACATATATGAGATTTCGTAAAATATTTTATTGTAAAACATTTTTTAATGTAATCATATAGGTTATATCAGAATCTTTGTATTGGTTAACATATGTGAGATATTTTAATGTAATCCCAAAAAAATTCAATTTAGTGCAACAATTTTTCTATAACAGTAAGTTCTCGAAAAATTGTGACATAATTTATTCCCAAAAATTTGTTAATTTTTTCAAAAAAATCTAATTTTCTTTAATAAAAAACTAGCCGAAACATTTGACTTTCCTACATTTATAAGTTTCCCTGTTTTTGTTTTGGATGTTTTGGAAAGCTTATATATATATAGTAATTTAGAAAATATAATTTTAATTCTTACCTTATAATTTCCCGTAAATATGAAGCCATTATAATTGTGGTTGCAGGATTGGATTTTATTATTTCCTAACAGTTCCTATACAAAATTCTTATGCATAACTAAAATGGAAAACATACACGCTAATGTTGAATAGTGGAAAATTTTCTTCCACTTACATTCCCATTTTTGTAAGCAATGTATGATTTTTGTTCCCAAAGTGATTCCTTTTTCTCCATTACATACAAGACAGGGTATGGATGCTTTCTTATTTCACTACAGTCCTTTTTTGAACCATTTTGTTTTAGGGATCGGATTTATGTGAAATTTAAATATGTTCAAATATGTCTTGATAATATTGTCTTTTTATCCAATTGTGTTTTATTGGATTTTTTTTTGTCTAATATGGAGAGTTACATTAGACGCAAACATTATCCAATAAAATATTATAGTTGGATAACCTTTTCTATATAATTCTATAGATTCCTTTACATAGTTGCTCAAATAACCCTTTCGAAAACATCGTTCCCATCTGGCCAGCTTATATTTATTTTTATTTATCTAATAGAATCGTATTGGTGTCGGCTTTTTTTCTTTTAAAATCCAAATAGACTATTTTTTAAATTTAATCTCTTTTGTTACATCGAGTTTAATTATTTGATCTCCATTAAAATATGAGAATTTGGTTGATAAAAATTTGAGAATAATGCTATTTAGATTATTAAGAAGTTTGTTTGTCATCTTTCTGCCGAAGGCATGGCTAACTGTCATTTTTGAGTTTGTTTTGTATTTTTGATAGAATATTATATTTTATTTGGATATGATTTTGATTTTTCGACCATCTCAATATTTATTGAAATTTAACTTCTATGCAGCTTATTTTAATTTTTGTGCATTGCTACATTTTTTACATCTCCAGACTTTACAAAATAGTTGAACAAATTTTCATCATCTGTTTGGTTTGTTTATTATTTAACAATACGGTGTAACAAATATGCTTACCAATAAATTTATGAAACATTACCACATGTTTATGATGTTATGATAACATATTTTCAAGTCTTCTCAATTAGTACTTATATGGAAAATTTAATAGAAAATAAATTGCCAAAAAATTATAGGAATGCTCAATTGATTCTTCTTTTGATTTTCTTATTTCAGTTTTTTTTAATATTTATATTCTAATATTCTGCATTTATATGTTTAGGCAAAAAGTCAACCTAATAATTATCATTTTTACATGTACGAGTCAATTTAAAGCGGAGTATATACACATAAAGATTCAGTTATGTTTTGAGTTTACGAAAGGAAAAAGTCAGTGCGCAAATGAAGAGTTTTAATTGAAATTTCCTATTTCATAAATAAATTATCATCATCTTTATTCGTCACAATATAAACAATTTGTTGTTTTCTTAGTAGTTGATATTGTGTTTTTCCTTTTTTTGGTTGTTCTTAAATAGACATCGACTACCTTCTAATTTCCCAAGCCATGACTTATGCATTCTAACCGAGTTCTAAACGACTAATATCAAACGGGGCACCAATGCCATAGATTGGCACATTCTAAGCTGAACTTTGAATACATAATGGCCAAGATTCTATTTTCCTTCCATGTTGATGACAATCACAATAAGATTAGAACTAACGCCTGGCCAACATATGAGGTTTGTTAAATATTTTTATTGCTCTTGTTTACATTTCCTCCTCTTTTATGATTTTAGGTTGAACAATCTATCGTTATACATAGTTGTTGTGATCTATTATGGTCTCTTTCACCATGGATTTTATCATTCGGATTTCATACTCATAATTAATCAAATAATACATGTAGGACGTTTGTACCTTTGTAAGCTCTTCTTGTTCAAAATTCCCTTTGCGTTTTTTTAAAATTCAATTGTGTTATAAATAAAATTAATTAATTGGTGATTTTCAATCATGTAAATATTCTCTAAATTACTTAATTATGAAATATATTAAGTTCAATTTATCAGATTACAGATTCATAATGGATTCATCCACTTTTTCGCATCAATTTATTCCCTGTTTAGATTAACGTGGTTGGACTAAGGATAATGAATTTCTTTTAGTGGCAAGGATCATAGACTCAATGCTTACTTATACTAGTCAGAGTCACAGTTGTTGCTAATGGTTTAATGGATTTCCTTTTGGGTGAAAAGCAATAGCATATCTGTCAAATTACTCTTCATACCATTTTTTTATTTTTTTTCCTTAGATGTTATTGATACTCCCTTCTCTCAATTGTGACTCCATTATTTTCCTTTCTGCCTGCTAAAATAAACCTTCTCTTCAACATGCCATTTCCAGATTTTACATAAATGACCATTTATAGAAAACTTTAGTACACTTACACGTTTTTTCTACGGACATTTCAGTTATTGGGAACTGAATATTTAAAACATGACTGATAACTAAAAGTGGAAATTAGGTTGAAGGGCTTCTATTTGCAGGGTAATAAGTTTTAAGGACAACATTTCTGAATAATTAGTTTTAAGGACAATTTTCAGCATAATGATAAATTCATTTATCTTTTTAAGTTATGCTGAAAAATGATAAATCCTTTTATCATTATTTCTGTATAACTGAAAATGATAAATTCTTTTATCTTTTTCCTGTAAAATGTCCTTAAACTAATTTTTCAGAAATAGTGTCCTTAAAACTTATTCCCTTCACAAATAAGCCCTTTAAGTGAAAATCCCCTAACTAAAATTGGGCGTAATTGAATCTCCATGAGGAATTCCAAATTCAAAAGTTATGGACATAGCATACTTATAGTTATCAATACTTTTGTCAAAGACGATTGTACATTATCTTTACATATAAATAGTAAGTAATAAATGTTTCATCCATTTCCACTTTATTTGGAGTACATTTGTATACCCAAGAAATTGGCTTGTAAACTTATGACTTTTTCAGAAAATTAAATCAATTTGGTCATTCACAATGGGTTCGAGGCTTACTTTTTCCTTAACGTACTTTTTCTTTGGTTCAATAAATTCAAAAGTCCTAACTTTTAGACCATCATGATTTTTATTTTAACCACCTCATTCTTTAACTTTTAGATGTACATCAAAAAGCCATCATTTTCTAACAAATGTTGTATAGAGCCGAAAACGCACCTGTTTAGATCATAATAAATTATTTGATTCTCTTGATCACCAGGTATAACATCACTAGATTATAGGACACACATTTTCTTATGAATATAAATTAATGATTACTACAAGCAAATAAAAATTGTTTTGCCATTCTTGTTTCATAAGAAAAATAGTTATATTGATATAATTTGTATTCCCAAGCCTTATTATGATATAAATTGGAACAAAACTGGTAGGAAAGTGGGTCAATGGTAGAAATTAACATATTATAAATATACTGTCACGGTATTAAGGAAATTAAGAATCCATTATTCATTTTTATTAATTAAACATCAAGTTATTTTTTTAAAATACAAAATATATAAGAATATTTAATATAATAAAGTAGGAAGCAAGGTTCAGCTAATAATATTATATAAGTCATTAGCTTAGATAAAGGATGACAATTTGACATTAAATGCCAAATTATATTCTTAGTATACAAAGTATATTAGTATATTTTACACAAATCAAATTCAAAGCACATGATATTAAATAATATCTTTAAAACCATATTTTACCAAAAGAATTTGTTTAATTGATTTTTTGGTTACACAAATACTATGTATTATGTTTGATACTAAATAAAAAATATACTGAGAGGTGATAACAATTTACCAAAGGATATGATATTTGTAGAACATTGTGTTTGATGTCTATTATCGATTAGGAGGGAAGCATAAACACACAATGTGAAAAATAGCATTATGTTTGATAGCTATTGTTGATAATCTAGAAAGCATAAACACACCATATGATCAGGTACTTAATAAAAATATAGCAAACACAATGAGCTCTTGATTTGATTACGCCTATAAAAGGAGAAGATGGTTTTCAAATTTATTTTATATTTGGAATTTTTAGTTCATCCATGCCTAAGAGCATTTAAAAAATGTTTATCTCTTTATTCTTAGCTTGTTGATTTTTGGCGTACATATGCTTAGAATTAATGTTTGACTTTCAATTCATATCTCTTATTTTTATGAGTATTTCATTGATTTGTCTGTTATTTTAATTTACCTTAGATTTCAAAAATCATAAAGCTTTAATTTTATGTTTCATTCTCAAAAAATTATTATTATAAAAATGTGTCAAGCATCAGCTTCAAACTACACTATTGTTTTTTGACAGTGAAGTGTTTGATGCAATATAAAATGGAGAAGGAAGTTGCTTATAAAAGGTAACAAACATTCATATAAATTGGTTACTATAAAATTGTTCCAAGTTTCAATTTCACGCTACACTGTTGGTTTTTTTTTGTAATACCAAAGCGTATGATGCAATAAAAGTGCATGCAGACGAACTATAGAAGGAAGTTAGGAAAAAGGTAACAGAAATGCTTATGCAACTTTGTTCACAGTGTATTAATATCATAATTTGGCATGGCTAAAATACACATGATGTACATGAAGGAAAAAAATGCACCAATTTTCCCATTTCTCAATTAGTATCAGAATGTGCATATATATATATATATACACATATTAGACACGTTTCACTATGGTGAGGTTTGTTTTAATAGGTTTCCAGAAGTAACAAAATGCATTAATTATTTAAGTAAAACCTTTAAATCATGGACTGATAAGACATACTTGACTATATTTAACTGGTTTCATAAATTTGACTATCCATTGCACTTGGGAAAACCTCCTACCATTCTCATTCAAACCGAGTTCCTAGCCGAATTCCTATCAAGGAAACTAACCTACAATTGTTTTTCGGCTTTAGTCGATTATTGGTCCATATTTAAGGCTCATGATTAATTACCAAATCTTTCATCTGCTATACCAATTTTCTCCACATTTCAAACACCTCAATAACACTATGGCTGCGAAGATCCCTTCATAACTAGATTGAGGATGCACTGAAAAGTGAATTCTATTTCTGTATATACTACTATAAAGATGATGGTTATATAAATATGTTAACTTTTATGGTTTTACCTCTATTTTATTATTATTTCTTTATGTTTTGTTTCTACTTTATTTGTTAATTTTTCGATGATCTGATATGTGCATTCCAATATATAATTTGATGGAAGTATTGTTTTTTGGAAAATTAAGAATATGTATGAATTCTTTTATTGCGTAATTAAATATGTACTTACAAATTTAGTTGTATATTATATAAAGTCTTTCTTTTACTCTTTGGTTATTGAACAAACCTTTTCCAGGGGAATATCTAGGAACATTAAACCTATACCTTCTTTTTGACGGGCCTTCATTGATGAAATTTGTATGATTAAGATTATGATTATTTCACTTGTAATAGTGAATTTGCATAAAAGTGATTCATGTTTTTTATAAATACATATATTTATACATTAACAAATAATAATTAAGCATTGAATACTCTATGGGACAATCTTCATACGTGTAGACCTGACAAGCGCTTACTGATCTTCATTACCTGCTATGTATATTGATCCATGCTGAGTTTGGTGATTTTTTACTTGCTGCATGCTTAGGAAGTTGTACATTTTATGTTTCTTTGTTTGGAAAAAAGGATGATAGCGGCGTTTTTTTGCTATCTATGATATATATTGATGAGGTTATGTACTAAATTAACAACATAACATGAATTGGATGACGAAAACAAAGTTGTTGCTTGGATTCGTAGTTTCTTTTTGGTTGTCGGTAATACTTTTTACAATTTTTTACGCTTATTTCCATCAACAAATGCAGATGACTAATAGATAATTGATCATTTGATGTTCTTTTGGAATATATTACAAGGAATATGTTAGATACATGTTTTTTTGTTATTATTTTGAAATTTTATAGTTTTTTATTGTCGTTAACAAATAGTAGTTTAGTTTACAGACCCAATTTGAAAAAACTATTGTATATGCCTCAATGTTTAATACATGTTCCAACATTCGTCTATATATTGAGAATTTCAAACTCTCAGCATCTAAGTGCATGTTGAATAGGATCCGCACAAATTGCATTTTAATGAGAATATTTTTAAAATTTGCAATTACTGATATAAATGAATATGCATTATTAGTGTAGTAATAATTATGGATCTGTGTTTTTCATAATGAATTTCTAAAAATGTATTATTATATTTAAATTCTTCAATAGCTTTTCCTGCATGTTTTCCTTTGTATAGAGCATTAAGTTTTCATTAAGCTTTTTCTATACATGTTCCAATTTCAAACATTTTACTGTTTATGTTTTGTGCTATTAAGTTTAAATGTAGCATGGTATATTAAGTTACTTTATATAACTATTCGTTTTGCGACTAAAGTGATTTTAATTACACTATGGTAGTAATTTTGTAAAGACCCAGAATTTCAGTTATTTGAAATTCATATATTTAATTGATTTTAAATATGCACAAGTAAATTTTATAAGTTGAATAACTTATATTTTGAATATAAGGATTTAATTGGATAATTAAATTGATAATTTAATATTAGAAACTGCAGAAACAATTGGAAATTGAATTAAATATGAATGAAAATGATTTATAAATTTGAATTAAATATTATTTGAATTAGAATGATGTTAGGGAACTTTTAAAATCGAATTAAAAGTTGATTTGCAGAAATTGAATATTTTAATATTTAATTGACGAGTGAAAATAGTCATTTTTCAAACAGTATCGAATTTTGACGAAACCAGTTTCATTGGATCCATAATGTTATATTATTGTAAGATTTCAAATTCTTTGTCAATCGGATTTACGGTTTGTCCGGGGCAAGCTAAAACGCGTATAAATCGGTTTAAGTGAATTTTAAATTTAAAATAGTCGATTTGAAAACCTATCTTCCAAATATGATCGAATTGGCTCCTGATATATATTCTATTGCAATCGGAATAGGGGTAAAACATTATAAACGCCAGGCGGTATGCTTCGTTTGGAGTTCGGAAAAAATTCGGGTGAATAGTGTCGTAGAATTTTCTATAAAAGGACGTTATAAATTTCATTTTCCATTTAGAAACCCTAGCTAGGGCTAGCCGCCACTAATAATTTCAATGGCCGAAAATTATACTTCTTCCTCCTTGTTATTCTTTAAATCCATCGACTTTCATGCGAAGTCTTCAACTACAAACGTGTAGAACACGACGAGCGTTCAATCCAACGGTTATGATCGAAAATAGTAGAGTAAATCGATGACGATTGGCGTTCAAAGCCGCCTGTTTCGGTTGCGTTTTTCGATGAGTATATTCAACCGAGCTTGAGTGTTCATTAGCCGAAGATGAAGCTGGCGAAGGCGGTCAGGATGGTGGTGCTCGATCGACTCATAGATCGTCGAGGATGGACCTAGATTTGGTCAACGTTTCGAAGGTGATGGGTTCATTTGCGTTCGTCTCGACCCCGGTTTGAACGAAGAAGAGACAACAATGAGCGGCCGAGATGGGATGAAGCAAATCGAATGGCTGTAGTGAAATGAAGGTTTGAAAATATAAAATAGAAAGTGAAATTGAATTATATTAAATCGTGTAATCTTTGTAACATCATAACTTTGTCATACGAGGTCGAAAATTCACAAAACGAATTGCGTTGGATTCGTATTGTCGAATACTACGCGATGGAGCTGGTTTGGAGCTGATTGGAGCTAGTGTGAATTTTGAGTAAAATTAAACGCTCGTTTAATTTTATTCGGAATAAAACACTAAACCTGCTATTGGACGCAATGTGAGTACAACTCACTCTTTCTGACTCACTGATATGTTTATATAAGTGAGAAAATATTTATTATATGATGATTGATGATTGTTTGGATGATATATGATATATTGATTGGTATTTGGATATATACCTGTCTATTGGAGTAGATGAGACCCTATATGTTCCCGTGTATGAGCTATGACCCTTTGTACGCACGTCTGCCTTGAAGCGGACATTGTACACATATTCTAATATGTATATTTGTTACAGGTGACAGGTTGGAGGGATCCAACTGGATTCCTCAACAGTATTGATTCTATTTATAGATATTTGTGATATATTCTGTTATCATATTGATATATGATGTTTGGAAGCCGTGGTTGATGTATATGGTGTTGTTGCAGCATTGGGCCTATTTTTGGAGTTTTAAAAAATGCTAAATTAACGATTTCGAATTTAAAAGGATTTTAAAGTGATTTTTGAAAGTATACATTTTATTGAATTTTTGAATCGTTAAGAATGATTTATTTTGAATAAATAAATGTTATAATTTTTATTGTTATAAAAATTTTGATTTTTGAGAAATATAGTTGAAATATGATTTTTGAAATATGGAGTTAATGATTTTATAAAATGGTTTAAAATGAGATTTTTGACTAATATGAATGGTTTATAAAGAAGATTTATAAAATTGAATTTTTATAAATCAGAATAATTGAATTATAAAGGAGTTTTTATAATTGTTTAAAATGAAGTTATAAATGGATTTTATAAGTGAATACGATTTATATAATTTGTGAAGTTATAAAAGAACGAATTTGTAAATAAATGAATTATAAGTAATTAACTTATAATTTGGATTTTTGGTATATAATTGAGTTATAAATGGAAGTAGTTAATAAAGGGATTATAAGTTGAAGTTTTTATAAAATGTAAAAGGAATTTATAAACATTGTTTTATAAATTCGAAATCAATTGAATTTGATATGTTAAATATAGAAGTTTATTAAAGGAGATATATCTACGATTTTGGATAGTGGATAATCCTTTAGATTTAATGTTGCAATAATAAAGAATTTGATTGGGAATTATATCCATGATTTTGGACAGTGGATTATCCTTTCGTAAATATGTAGAAGTGTTGAATTTGGTTAGAGATGTATATTCACGATTTTGGACAGTGAATAATGTTCTAAAATTAAATTAATGTTTTGGGCAGAGATCTTTTAAATGGAGTTAAATGGTTTAAAGATGTTTTAAAATGTGTTAAGTATCGAAACCATAGATTTCAACATTTATTGTTGAAATAGACGTTTTCGAAAAGTAAAAGGAAATGATGGACTATAACACTATTGTTATAGTAAATGATTTTCGAAAGGAAATGTTTTTGTATAGTTTTTGGTTTATATATCTATCTTATTTCGAATCCCTATACTATTGATTTTGGGTTGTCGTAACGATGTTCTATGTAACATTCGTTTTGACCCAAATAAATGTGTTTAAGAGAATATTTTCCTTAAAGAATAAAATATATACTTAATCGTGTTTTAAGTATATTGAATATTTTCTAAGTGTTGAAAATAAATTGATTTGTGAATTACTTATTATTAAATAAGTATTTGGAAATGTTTTCCAATATAGAAGTGAAATGGTTTTGAGAATATATCTTTTTAAAGATAATTTGAAGTGAATATTTGGCAAATGGTTTAATTAATAAAAGATTAATTAAAAGGGCCTAGTGATTGTATATAGTGCTGAATATTTGTTTGTTTGCTTTGATAGTTAAATAACCGACTATCAAATTGCTCAAAGATTTTAGTTCCTCGACTTGATGTCGGAACTATTTAGTCGTACACTTAGTACGTAGCCTTCTGTGTAGGCTTGATTATCGTTTTGTTGAGGATGTTGATTCGTATAGTGCGGAGTATTTCTCCAATCTATCAAGCTTCCTTCTTGGCCCGAAGGATAGGAAGTTGAAAGTTGGAAACGTGATAAGACTATGAGACTTAGTTGCTGTGTGAGGTTGAGAAACGCTTTTGCGTTGTTTGTGCGAAGAGACCGGGATCAGCTTTATCTAAAAACCACTTCGGACCAACGTATATGCGATGATTGTACATGTTGCTTGTGATGATATTGATTTTCGGAGTTTCATAGTGGGGGACTGCTTGTTGATTGTTTGGGGTTAAAATCCCAATATACATCCAGCAGCAGTGGTCTTTTCATTATGAAAAATCCAATGCAAGGACTACCCGCTACTAATCCTAGGGATTTCTCGACAGGATGTGGTAGGAAAGTACCTTCGGTTTGTCCTGTTCCTGGACAACTTGTATGACTGTGTATCTGACATTGCATTTCTAAAGATTACGTACATTGGTTTTTACAAACGTACATCAGTGGTGGCGGAGAAGGAAACTTCTCTTAGCTTAACACCCTCCTTGAGACATACGAGCTTAAGGGTTTTATTTTTGTGGAAGGCAATTAGTAGTCAACGGAAATGGCCGTGTGGCATTCAAAGTGATGTGATATGTGATTGTGAAAGGTAATCGTTACCTCGTCAGGCCTCATCAACCGAAAATGACCAAAACAGGGTTAGATGCAGCAGGGCTAAGTGGGTCATTCCCAAGTAGGATATGATCATCCTCTTCTAGATATATCTTTACAAGCTATGGCGTCGTGTATCTGATTATTGTGGTTTGTATGCTATGAGGGCCCTCGGTAAGGTCGGTAACGACCGAAGGATGACATATTCGGTACCATCTAGTTATAGAGGTGGGCCGGTCTTGTGTTGGTAGATGGCAGATGTTCTGTGCCTCGGGACATCCATCTAGATGTGTACCCCTTCGGAAGGTAGTCCCTTCACCTGGTCATTTGTATGGAAGTCCAAACCCCGCTACGAGCTGCGATTTTGTTTGTAAAGGCGTACTGAATAGCCTTGAAATGCTATATGGGTAACCATTTCGACTATGATTAATATTATTTGTATACTAGACACTAGTATAATATAAGAGGATTTGATATGAAAGAAATGCTTTAGTTATCGTAAGGTAAAAACATGTCCGTATTTATGTGTGGACGTGTCTTACGAGATACTTTTATTTTGATAAAGGAAAAGTTTGGTAATTTAATAAATTCAGTTGAGTGTGTTTCTCACGCTGGTTTACCAGACTGATCTGGACATTCTTCCCTTTCAGTGCTTGGGTCAGACCGACTATATTTACAGGTTTAGATTTGGTGCCTTTGGAACCTCAGCAGGAGAGCTGGAGATCTTCATTTTCGTACGTCCGTATTTGCTTGATTATTTATTATCCGTTGTGCTTTGTTTAGTTGTTGTTATTATCAGCATTTGTGAGGACATGTTATTATAATTGTTCAAGCTGATAACTGTTGGTTGATTGTTGAACTCTGATTTATCTATGTATATATATACAGTTTCTGTTTTGTAAAGATCATTGATATTATATTATATATTTTCCACTGCGATGTGAGATTCTGTATTGTTCTGTTTGGTTCTATCTTCTCTCTTTCTTCTCTTCTCTTCTTCTCTCTTATTTTCTTTCTCTTGACATTCCGTCAGTTTGTGCTTTTTGGGTCTGGCATGTGTGGATTATTGTCGATTCAAAAGGTATGGATTTTCGGGCTATTACAAATTTATTATGCATTAATAAGGTAGTTGCATTCAAGACAATAAATAATTGAAATAAACAATGATAAAGGTTTTCATTTTAATTATATAAGTGTATTTCATTTACTTACCCGAATATTTCTTACTACAAAATTGATTATCGAGCATGTTTACTAATACTGTTACTGATCAATCTGATTTTGTTATCTTCGTTGTCACATATGTTAGTATTTGTATTACTATTTTTCTTAGTTGAGAAATTATTTACTGTGAAATCAAACTATCTATAGGTGTACATGCCTTCCACTGTAGTGAAGGTATACATCCACTCATTTACATATTCAATATTAAGTGAAGACAATGTCAGCAAGATATGCTAGCATGAAGGCATATCTTGGAATTGAATAAAGCAGAAGTGATGATTTTTAACCGTTTGAATTTGTTTTTGATACACTTATTAAGGGAAGCCTTCCATTGTAAGGTTTAAGAACATGAAACCTGAGGAAAAAAATATGATAATCACTTAAAGAAAATTCTTGATAACTATTGAGGTGATTTGATTCGAAAATCATAACCCGAAACCTTTCATATCCAATGGTTGTAATACTCATTAGATGCTTTAATTTTCAAACATTATAACGTGGTTATCCCTCGTAAATTTCATCACACTTTCATTGTATTCGTTGATTATGATTTGACAATAAGCTAGACTATGCTAATTACCTTGAAAACATTTTCAGATATCTACTTATTCAGGAAGGTTGATGAAAAGTCTTATGAACTATTTCACTATGTTTTGAGATTTTCATATCGTGAACTTTTGTTACTATACTAACTACAGTACTAATATATGATCTATGCTCTCAAATGGACATTGACTATTATATTCAATTTTAGTATCTAATTTAATGAATATATGGTTGCTTTGTATTTAAGGTAGGTGATTACTACATTTATTTGGCTGAGTTATATGCTAACATAATGGGAAATAGGTATCATAAATTTCGCCCAAGACATATAATATATAATATTCTTTTTATTGTTCCATACTATAAAAGATTTATGTCGTTAATGTTATAACTATAGCTGAACACCGTCTCATTCAACTTATTTTTTTTGAATTGGTGCTTAGATACAACGTATCACTGGGACAACATATCACATGTCAATATATGTTCGTATCACGCTACGCAAGTTTCGAACTTGTGAACTCTCGCACCAAAGTCGAATCACTTAACCACTGAGACAATGATGCTTGTCGTCTCATTCATCTATTGTTACGAATATTTTTGCCTATGTCATTTCAGTTTACTGATCCATAGTTTATTTTGTTGAATGTGTTGATGAGTTAAATGTTAATTGATACTTAAATACTTATTTATTTATTGAGCCTGGTCAAATGAATCTAACATTATTCCCTCGCTGTTGCTGTGAAAGTAATTTTAAGTAACACATGGTTCTTTATTTGTGGTTTTATTACAGTCAGTTATTGTTTTTCTATTACTGTATGAATATTATAGTTTATCATAGAAAGTACTAGATATGAAAGGCCAATTTTCTTTTCACTGTTATAAAAGTGACAAATATGAATCATCAATATAATTATGCCCTATTTACTGTTTGTTTTATTTAAAGTTCATTGGGCTTTCTTCCATTTTATCCTAATTCCCTAATTACTATACCCAAAGTTTACAACAAAAATAATGGCAATGATATCACGTAACTACGAAAATAAAACCTTAACATGAGTGAAGACTTTTCATTATCTTAGGTAATAAATTTAACCTCCTAAGTTAAAAATAAACATGACACTTTACCTATAAACGCAAAAGTTTCTAATTAGTCTCACAATACACATAAGTTAACATACATGCATCCTTTTTCTTAAAATATAAGACATAAGGTAAAAGATAAGCTTGGTTTCTTTGGTTACAAAGAAATCTGTGTTTGAGCTAACTGTGTGGCCTTTGCAGCTGCGCCTCAAATGTGATGGCAGATCGACCTTTGATATTATTGGACTAGCATTTTGATCAGCCCCCGATTTCATTGGACCAACACTTACACCAATTCTATGTATGCTAGCACGGCCGCATAACATGGTGAAATATTTCATTGGGTTGTCCTTAGAAGAGGCAACGTAAAATATTTTTTATATTATTTTAAAAGAAAGTGTAGTTATGATCTTGCTATGCTTAGTAACACCTGTAGCATGTTTACTTGTTCTGACCTACTGCAACAGAAGATAGATACACTGACATGCTATAACAGAAGGTAGATATACATAAATATTAGTATGGTAACACTGGGTGTTGTTTTGAAATATATAGATCTAAGTAAAGACTAGATTTAGTTGTACATCTTCTGATTGTAAATCTAAGTAAGCTTTTGGCAACTCTTTGGTTTCTAGACAAAGAACAAATGCATAGTGTTTTGTTAATGGTAATTAACTATATGTTGTATTTGTAATATATTTTTGATTTTAATTTTGAATTTAAACAATTTCTACTATAGTAAGCATATGCAGTTTTGACGTGGATATTATTTTCTCTAGAAATTTTACCTGAATTGGAATCAACTTCTGTTTTTATATTCATACTAAGCACGGACTTCTTGCCTTTAATCTTGAGTTGTTAGAAGCTTTCTGTTGAAAAAGCTTCCTCATTCATATATCTACTATGAATATCAATGTTCATATTGCCATGTTTCCAGAATCAAAAGGTGATAGAGAAATAATATTGGTGTCAACTATACAATTTTAAAAAGTATATATATTCATGTAAAATCCAAAGTTACAAATGACTTGAAATATCAATGCTGAAAATTTGAATAAATATAATGTTTCTTCCAATATAAGGTTTAGCTTGTTATCGTTTAAACAAACGTATCAAATGTAGTTTAAATCATAATGTAAGGAAAAGAAGAAAAGATTATCAATTGTACAATGCTTATGCATATCCACAGATGTATTGGAAAAAATCCTTAGTATATTTCCATCGTTAAGTTGTAGAGCCGTTGATAGCCTAATTTCTACTTAAATTAAATAAGCTAAGTCAATGTACAACATTAGTTTCTGAAATAATAATATGTGTATGAATATCCTTAAGTTGTCATCTTCTTCTTTTACTAAAATTGAAGATCTATCCTTTAATACAATTTTTTCAGAAAAATTGATAAGTTTTTATTATGGACATGCCTAAAGCTTCATTTCCACATTCTTACATAATATCGAGACAAGGTTAGAATGTATCGCCATGATGAATTATATTTAAGAAATACTTATCAGAAATGGAAGTGTAGAATCATTAATCTGTAGTTACAACGTAAATAGTAAAAATACTTGTGAGGTTTATCCTATTGGTGGTGACTATAAGCTGGCTACTTATTTTTCTTATTTAATCTATAAGTTTTTTACGGTTGTAATGAGTATATGTAAAACAATGCATTTATAATTTGGATAGCCGGTGAGTATCTGTTTAACCTGTATTTGTGTATATGTATTCATATTGTATACCGGTAGTATTAGTAAGCAAAAATAAGGGATTTCTTCCTTCGTATGTTATTATAAATCAACACGGAAAATATATCAAACGTCAATGACTTATTAGGATATTTCTAGATGTCTAGTGAAGTGGCACAATGGTGTAAAATCAATTATATAGAGATCGCTCTAAGTCACATCAATGACGCTTTCTTTAAGATGTTATTTTCCATCACTACTTAGGTCGTTCTCGAGTGATTCCAACTAAGGCTAAAGCAGCGCTGTAACCAAGGGTGTTAAGTTAACGAGGAGGGAAGCACATTATAACTACTTAGATAGTTATGGAGTGATTCCAACCACATCGAAGTCGACCTAGACGACAACCTATTATAGGCGGCACTACACTACTATGATTCTTCTAAAATGTTTAGCCATATATCATCGCCGCATTTCTTCTTGCCGTTATATTTTAGGGCCGAAGTCTATCAAGGTCGACACCTTACTTTCTCTTACCTTCGGCATCAACAATGTGACGGAATTGATGCCGCCAGTCTTCAACTAAAATGTTTATAAAGTCGGCATGAGTCTTGGTGCCACTGTTCCTCAAGGTCAGCAATGTCCCTTTGTTTTGCTTCGGCAGTGATGCTATGTGGCATTGCTGCCGCGACTATTGGTGTTGACATTATTTAATAGGTGGATAACCTATAATGAATGTGCAACGACCCAATTTTTTGATGTTTGAAAGTCGACATCAATACGTCCACTATATCAAATGTCGCACAATCGAATACTGGAAAACCGAACTGTTAGGGTTAAAGAAGAAGAAGATAGAAGAAGAAACAGAAACAACAATAGAATCTCACATCTCACAATGGGACAAATATAATAGATAAATGAAAAGTTTAAAAAAAAACTATATCGGTTTATACATACATCATCAGAGTTTACAACGACATAATACAACACTGGCAGTTATTTTAACTTGCTTACATAGAAATTTTGACTTGCACCAACCCAAACGCAATGGACACTACATAGTATAAGTGATACGTCTCGCCATCCAGCTTGAACTCTAGATCTCCAAGCAACTTCTTAACTTCGCTCCAGAATAATGATAACCTGACTCTAGGCTGTCCATGTGGAAAATTTGTGGGCGTCCAGAGTTTAAAAAGGGAACAATAAACTCTAGGTCAGTCATGGAGATGGTGTGAGATCTTAAAACAGTTATTTTCACAAAAGAAAATAAAAAGAAATCCGCTATGCTTTTGACAAATGAAACTACCATAAGGCCTCCCGCCACACACACAATGCAAACGCAGAATTGGAGGAGATTTCTCATTATGATAGTCAAACATGCTTGATACGCGAAATCTTTTAATATTATCATTAGTGCATAGTGTGGAAAACATTTCGAAAGTATAATATTAATCTTAGCCAGCATACAACCATTATTGTATGCCTACTATAGCTACCATCTAAATAGTGGTGACCACCATAAGTAAATGGCAGGTTATATAACTAAAACCGTACAAGGCGCGTATTGGAGATTGGATTTCCAACAAATGGTCAGGCTTAGGAACTTCCTATTGCCACATGGGTACACCTATGGAGGGACGTCTCGAGAATCTAACCGGATCTCTGCCAACACAAGGACGGCTACCTCTGTAACTAGGTAACTACTATACGAGTATGCCATTCCCCGTTTGTTTGCGACCTTTATCCGAGGATCCAAAACCACAAAGCAACAACCAAAAAGTAATAAATTTGCAGCAACAACATAGGTGAAATATCTGGGCTCCATACCATGATACTACCCTTTTCCAATAGGAAATGACATACCCTCAGGGGGCGCTACCCCCAAATAACCTTGCCGCATCCTTCCTGTTTCGACCATTTTCGGGTTGAGAGGTCCGACGAAGTCTCGTCCAAAAAGCTACACTTTTCACAAAGCCATGCTTCGATCAACAAATGATCAGTAGCACTTCATATTCCACATTACCAAATTGAAAATGTATTACTAGTACCATCAACTACATAACCTCCGGGCTCATACGTCTCAGAGAAGGGTGTTAAGCTAAGAAAATAAATTCTTCGCCACCAACAGAAATGCATTTGATAGAAACCAACTTTACATCTCAAAGTGTAACGTCAGACACACAACCATACAAGTCCGTTTCGGGATTGAACGGAACTGAAGGCACTTCCAAAGAAGCCCGTGCAATCCAAATATTCACTAATCACGTCCGGAATCCCCATCACAAAGGGTGATAAAATCTCTATACAGAAGCAACTCGGTGCAGAGACATTCGACAGGTAATCCTTTCGCTTTCGCAAATACCCGGTCTTCAACACTATTTTCAAATGCAATCCCATTTCGTGGTATCATTTTTCGGAATGGGTTTTATGACACCAAGTCCTCTCCCGGCTAATCCGAATAACAAGTACTTATTTTAGAAATAAGTGTTACATTCAGATTTCAAACAAATCACAACCATTTCCACTTTTATCTTTTAAACAAAAGATCCAACACAAAGATTCGATGTAGTTTTCGAATATCCATCTGGAATCCAACCCTCGGTCGCATCGAAATTCAAACGCCATTTTAAAGGCCAATATTGATATTCGGTTATTTAACTATCAATCAACATTCACAACAATCACCGGATTTAAATAATTTTACCCAATTATTTATTTTCAAAATATCTTCGCAAGATATATTCTCATACTTCAACCCTTTGAAAACAAATTTCAAATCACTTTCCACATTTCTATCTTTTGAAAACAAATTTCAAATCACTTTCCACATTTCTATTCTTTGAAAACAAATTACAAATCACTTTTCCTTACGCGGAATATATTTCTAAATATTTATTCATTTCCACTGAAAATCTGCCAAGTTCAAATACTTTAGAATAATTTAAATTACTTATCCAAACATATATACTTGGAAATATTTAAAATAAAAACTATTTTTAAACACTTATTTTAAATATTAGCTGCGAAAACATTATACCAATATCTCATATAAAACTTCAAATCCAAACTAATTTTGAAATAAAATTAGTAGATAGGGTATAACTATTTAAATAACCATTTTCTAAAACAAATATCAATTAAATCTTTAAATAATCACTTCTATAATAAATTAAAATAAATCTTTACTTTAAAGATTTTCAAAATAACCTAAGTAAATAATTTCTCCAAAATATTCTTTCCTTAAAACCATCTTTACAACTTCAATTTATATTTATAAACTATATTGAAAACATACTCGGCTTTCCAGGGAAAGTACACCTTCCATTCTAAAATGATTCATTCAAATCAATTTATAAATCTTTCTGGATTTATTTTAAATTTACGTTTCAAATCCGTAAATTCCTTTCCACACTTTTAAAAATAAAAAAATATTTATTTTTAAAACAAATTTCCCTTTCTTTTTTTAAATTCCGTTGTGAATTTTAATTTTCCAAATATCTACTGATATACGATTTTCAATTGATTTCAAAAATCATTTCTAAACACCAAATCAATTTTCAAATTTATTTCCCAAAGATTTTTTTAACACCAAATCAATTTCCGAATATATTTTTAAATAAATTCCTTTATCTCTTCCAAACTATTTAAAATCTGTATTTTAAAATAAATTCTTCAACTTTTGAATAATATTACTTGAAATCCATTTATTAAAATCCTTTCCCATATTTTTTGGAATTTATTCAATAGGATTCAAAAATAAAACTTTATCCTTTTAGAATTCCTTTTTTTATTTTTATCCAATTTTTAAAAATAAATTTCACTATAAACTTTCAACTTGAATTTCAAAAAAACCAATTGTATTTATTATCGGTATCCTATGATACAAAAAATACATTCGGCTAAACTATAGCCATCAACGACTTCAATCACAAATATAATCGCATACAGATTATAAATAATCAACACACAATAATGAAACAAATTCAAATATTCGAGGAATCCAGTTGGATCCCTCCACCCTGTTTCCCTGCATCCACAGATGTTAGCACAGCAATTAAATACCAATTCCACTTCGAGGTGGAATTTCACGGTATATGGGATTAAATAAATCATTCGCTATTATACGGCGCATACGGTCTCATCCGCTATATAATGCGGGAAATCAATCACTCCAAATACATACATAATACCAATTCCACTTCAAGGTGGAATATCACGGTATATGGGTTTATATAACATCCTTCGCCGTAGAGCGGTGCATAGGGTCCAATCCAATACAACTAATAATATATCAACCAAGCACACAATCAACAATTTTAAATTTAACTATTTAAAATTTAACTGGGAATTCCAATTGAGTGAGAAGATCTCACCTTTGCTTTGCATGCAATCCATTTTCATTCCAGATTGTTTTCTTCACAGTTTCGACCTTGTATAAACAATTACATAATTTTTATTAATATTCGAAATAAATTGAACAATTCAATTTTCCATTTTATAATTTTAATTCAACTAATAATTTATTTTGAACTAATAGTTTTAATTTTTAAACTAACTTTCTTTTTAACAAATTTTAAATTATTAAATAAATTGATTAAGTAAATTAAACACCTTACTATATTATTTAAAACAATTAGTAATTGAATGAATGTATATGTTTATTTTTATTTATATTTTTCTTCAACCCTTATACAAATAAATACATATTTACTATTTTTCCTGTAATTACAAAATTGTGATTACTTTAATGTAGAATATATATATATATAATTAAGTCTAGAATAGGTTTTACACCTTATTGTAAATCAAATGACGTATTGTATATTTTTTCTGCAAATATAAATACTTATTTGCATAATTTAAATTAATAAAAAGAATTGTTACATACAGAAAATCGACGAACTTCGCCATGTCCTCCACGACATGCCTATTTCGATTGCGCGACTACTCCCATTACTGATTTGTCATTGTCGCTTCTCACCGCTATAGTCGTCGAGCATCACCAAAACTCGATTCGAACGGCCTTAATGAACTATCGACCCCACGCGCACACGCCTACCCCATGGCTTTGGCAATCCCCAAATCGATGCTGACTTTGCCTTGGTTGCGTCGCTTGCCTGAATCCCCAAACGCAGCAACCCCTTTCGAAATCAGTGACGTGAACCACTGCTTCAGGTAGTCGAACATCCCTTCTCCCCTTGACTTCCACAGATGTCTAGCACGAACGAATGGCGAGCCCTAAAGTCCAATATGAATTCGATTTTTCCCTCTTTTTTTTTTATATTTGCGAATTTGATTTTAAGAGAAGCGACCGTTTTTATTTTTATAAATGAACGATGGATTTGGGGAAGAATATTGGCGTTTTTTCATTTTATAAAACTTACTTCGTTCGTTTATATTTATCTTATCTTTTTTTTATTGCTTATCATGAAATAAACGCGTGTATAATATTTGCCAAGTGTTGTAAGAGGGAAGAAATGTGTCATTTTGCCTTGAGAAAATATTACATCAAATATATATATATTATTTTAAATTCAAATTCAAATTTAAATTGTCTCGGTTTCGCAACAAAAAATCTCGATCTCCAATCGAGGCGTGCCGCCAGGCATTTATAGTGTTATACGCCTATTCCGAACACAATCGAAAATGTTTCGACTCCAAATTCGATCGTATGGAGAAGATAGCTTTCTGAACCCAGCTTTTAAATTGAATTTCGATATAATTTTCAGCGCATTTTCTTATCATATGGCCAAACGATCGCTCTAAACAATACAAAAATTGAAATCCGATAATAATACAATATTACGGATCCAATGGAACTAGTTTCGTCGAAATCTGAGACTGTGCCTCGAAAGGCTATTTTCAATTATCGATTTAAACGATATAAATTCAAAACTGAATAAAAAATTTCCAAATTCAATTTTGAAGCTTTCATTATTTTCAGTACTACCAATATGAATTTTCTAAGCCTTGAAATTATTTTTAAATCAGCTTAAAAATCAAGATTTAAATTTTTACACCTTCAATAAATTTAATTCAAAATTTTTAATTGCCAATTTCATCCTGATATTTGAAATCCGAGTTAAATCAACTTCCTAATATTAAAAATTCAACCAAATATTTCAATTTCAAATATCACAATTTTTGAGTCGTCACAGAATGTAAGTCGATAACATATTTTCGATAAGAATTTTTATACTTAAAATAAATAGGCTTCAACCTTGGGTAGAGGTTCGATAGGGTAGTGCGGCATGGGTGTCGCGTATCATCTTTTTTATAGGTGGCAAACCTTAAATTGTCTTTTTCAATGTCATAATTGAAGATATCGATATATTTTAAATGAAAAATTTCGAAACTATCATTGAAGATACTATATTTTAAATGAAAATTTTCGACACTATCATTGGAGATACCAATGAAGTTGATTTTCAACAAGCTATGTGTTTTAATAAACTCGACACCGTCATTGCGGATTCCAGTACAATTGATTTTGCAACTTCAATATAGATCATTGGGGATAACGTGTAGATTATGGTGATACCATTGCGCATAATTATGAGATGTTATAACTTTAAGTGATGATAACCTAATTGTGGATACAATAGACATAGGTTAAACATATGGGTAACATGAATTAAGTTGTTAAATAATGTGTTCATAGTTATCATTGGAAAACTATGGGCGTGAATGAGTAGTCCACATCATATTAAAGATGAATAGTTTCTATATGGTTATTGAAGGGTTCATAGTCATCCTTGGAATGGGACGTGTGATCGATAGTCCACATCATTTTAAATAGATGAAACCATATGTGACGGGTAGTCCATATGGGAGGGTATAGGTAATTCATGTAAATGTTTATATGTGAGATGGATAGTCCACATAACTTTGAAAATGAAGCCATATTTGATGGGTAGTCATGTGGTGGGGGATGGGCCATCCAAGTAATTATATGTGAGATGGGTAGTCTACATAAGTATGAGATGGATAGTCAATAAAAGTTTAGATGGATAGTCTAATAAATTGGGATGGACAATTCAGTATATGTTGCATAACTACAGATAATCTTTAATGTTCTAACCATTGTGGATGCAATAGCACAATATATGGTTAATATATTTTGGTTAAGGTACTAGTGAAGGGAAAACCCATTTCACTCAGCAGCGTGGTCTCACTAGATATCTATTTGGTTCGAGATGGTAGTCATTATTCACACTAGACTTTTTGTTTGATCCAAATTTTTGTTTTTCCCCTTAAACTCTCCAGTACTCATTTGAGTAGGTCGAGAGTAAGGGTTTTTAGGTTCCAGTTAGACGAATAAGCTTCTAGATATGTGCATGAGGAAATATCGCTATTTAGGAGTACCTATCTAATCTGCTATGTTGTTTGGTTTTACCTATATGGATGTAATGGCAAGTTATATTACCTCCAAGTGTTAGACTCTGATCAACCAAGGAAGCATCTTCATATGTCGCTCTTGGAGTATTTTGTAATAGTTATATTTTCTCTGAATATGGAACCGCGAATAAGATTATGTAATGAATTTGAAATCATATTTTGAAATGGAATGTAAAGGTTATTTTTGAGTTGCGTTTGAAAAATTTTCGTATTCATATGCTTCTGTTTATTGATATGATTAACATAGTTGTATTTCGTCATAGGGAATTAATAACTATGGACGATTGTAGCATCCATAGTGGTTAATTTTAGGTCTCAGAAGGGGGATGTTACAAGTTGTTATCAGAGCATAGGTTTATGTAAAACTTAAAAGACTAAAAAGATTTTTGAAAACATAATCTTGGTGAATCAGAGAATAAGATTGGGGTGTGGGATAACTCTATAGTAATGTACTTATATTTGCTATATAGGTATGTAATCCATCTCTATTCTTCCATCTCTCTTAGACCGTTCTTTTGTATCTTGCTAAGGCCCGTACGTAGATTTACAAGAAAGGAAGATATGGAGACAGGAAATAGAAGAGTGAATCTAGGTGGAGGAAGCACCATAATCAATGAAAATTTTCGACCCACTACTAGAAGTAATTCAGGTCGACGGACAAATGCTAATCAAAGTGAAAATGCCAATATAGGTGCCATGACCCTAGCAATAAATATGGGGGCTATGTATCAATTCTTGTCAATCTGATGCAAGCTGGAGCAGTTGTAGAAGTAGTTGGAGGAAATGCTGCTAATGCGGAAGGAGTCAATTTCATAGCGCAGTTGGTAATATTTGTGCTAAGCTGAGTCGAGATTACACCAGCCTAGGTGGGAAGCCTTTTCTAGGAACCGAGGATGCAAGAGAAGTGGAGAACTGGCTGTTACATTGTGAAAGAATTTTTGTTGATTTAGGGTTGAATAGTAAGCATAAAAGAAGATTGGTTTCGAGACAGTTGCTAGGAGTCATGTTGTTCCTGTGGAACGGGGTGACTGTAGGGGTGTTAGAGGAGTAATTGTCTTGGGTGGAATTTTAAAGGAGATTCGAGGAAAGGTTTTCACCTAATGTAGCCAAGTCAGCCTTGCATAGGAAGTTCATGGAATTGGAGCAATGAGAAATGTCAGTGTTGGAATACTCTTCTAAGTTTGATGAGCTATCCAGGTATGGATATGCCACTATTGACACTGTTATCAAGAGAAACAAGAAGTTTATTGAGGGTTGAGATAGAAGATTGCTACGACGACCTTGCTACATCTCCGAAATCCATTAAATGTAGTAGTGGAGATGGCGATCTGGAACGAGGAGATGCTTTCTACTTTTAGAAAGGAGAAGCTAGTTGGAATCCAAAGTTCTTAAAATAAGAAGAGGAAGATCTTTAAGGAAAAGGGAGCTCAAAAAGGTGGAGCCGCTAAGAAAGAGAAGGTGGATATCGTTTGTTATAAGTGTGATAAGAAGAGGCACTATGCAAATAAGTGTCGATCGGGTGATGCCAAGATAGTTGTAGGCAAGCAGAATGTGATGTGCTTTAACTGCGACCAGGCTAATAAAGGAAAGGTGTTTGCTTTGGAACCATCTACATCAAGGCCAGCATTAGTTGAGAAGGTAAAGTCTATGATTCACGATACGCTTTTGATTCATAGCATATCAGTTATGGTACTGTTTGATACCGGTGCATCACATTCATTTATATCTTAGTGTTTGGGAAATAAGTTATGTTTAGAACCATTGTACCATGTTTCTTTCTTACAGGTATCCAATCCAATAGAAGGGTACACAACTCTGAGAATGAGATGTGACTATCTAGAGTTTGAGTTGTTAGGTTATAATTTTTTCCTACATTTTGTATGTGTTTGATTTTCTAGGTTTTAGGATTATTTTGGGTATGGATTGGTTGAGCAAATATGATGCTAGGATATTTTGTCGAGATAGGAAAATATTAGATAGACACCCTAACAGTAGTGATCGAATTATATGCTCAGTAGATAAATCGATTGTGGACGTTTGTACTTTATTGGGAGCAATGGAAGTAGAAGTCGAGGTGAATTGGGTTTTGATTGCAAGACAATGTGCAGATGTTTTTGAGCCGGCTACACGACTACCACTGAAACGAGCTATTGAGTTTCAAATAGATCTTATACCTGGAACTAAACCTGTAAGTACTAGTAAGATGATACCTACCAAGATGAAGGAGTTAAAGGTGCAAATAGTGGACTTAGAAGGAAAGAGTTTTATTAGACCAAGTAGTTCGCTTAGGGGGCGGCCGTTGTGTTTGTGAAGAAACCATACGGGTCATTGAGATTGTGTATTGATTATCGTAAGTTTGAATGTGAAGACGATAAACAATATACATCATTTGCCGAGAACTAATGATTTATTTGATCAACCAAGTGAGCAAAAGTATTTTTCCAATTGGATTTGGCGATATGGTTTTATCAATTGAGGGTAGCAGAGGACAATATTACTTTAACGGCATTTTAAATGAGATATGGTTCATACGAGTGGTTAGTGATGCCATTTGGATTAATCAATGCGCCTGCTTTCTTTGTGGATTTGATGAGCTGAATTGTCCAAGAGTACTAAGATAGATTCGTGTTGGTATTCATTGATGAAATTCTTATATATTGCTAGAATGAAAGAGATTATGATATTCATGTTAGAATGGCGCTTAAGACGTTGAGGCAACATCAACTAAAAGCGAAGTTTTCAACGTGTCATTTCTAGAAAAGAAAGATGAAGCTACTTGGTTATGTAGTTTCACAAAAGGGTTATCCATGGATTCAGCCAATATTAAGGGTGTACATAATTGGAAAAGACTCCAGACGGTAACCGAGATAAGGAGTTTCCTTAGACCAGCTAGCTATTATTGGAGATTTATCAAGGAATTCTCATGAATAGCGGTGCCTTTGACTAAACTAACTAGGAAGGATGTGAAGTTTATTTGGTCCAATAAATGTGAGGAAGCATTTTCGAAGTTAAAGCATTTGTTTACCAATGCGCTTGTGTTAGTTGTTCCAGATAGGAATCAGGATTTGATCGCGTATACAAATGTACATGGAATCAGATTAGGAGTTGTGCTAATGCAAAGGATTAAAGTGATTGTCGACGCTTCTTGACTGCTTAGTCCACATGAAGTTAGATATCTGAATCATGATTTGGAGTTGACAGTGGTGATTTTCACATGGAAATTATGGAGACACCACCTCTTTGGAGAATGATTCGGTTGTATACAGATCACAAGTGTTTAAGATATTTATAATCTCATAAAGAGTTGAGTATAAGACAATAGAGGTGTTTGGATTTTTAGCCGCTTATGATTTTGGTATTGAGTATACACCAAGGAAAGGAAATATAGTAGCAGATGTAATTAGCAGGAAACATCAGAATGTGGTGTTAGCTATGCTGGCTAAATGGAAGGATTTAAAGGCGTTGACCACTTCTAGCGTGCAATTAAGGTCGACTGCTAGTTCTAGTCAATGTACTGCCATGTTGTCTTGTTTGAAAGTTCGAACCAGTATTGATCAACAGGATTTCTTCTAAGCAGGGAAATGATCCATTGTTAGTCGAAAAGTTTAGAAGGTTGGAAGGTGAAACCAAGATCGATGATCTAAAAGATTTTAGTCTTGACCATAGAGGATGGTTAAAAAAGAAGGGTTATGTGTTCCAGATATTGGTAACCTAAGAAAGGAAGTTCTTAAGGAGTGTCATCGATTGAAGTTTATGATACATCCTATAGGAATCAATATGTATTAGGAAATGAAGATAAGTTTCTTCTAGGAAGGTATGAAAAAGGATGTAGGCATGTGGATAAAGCAATGTTTAAATTGCTAGCAAGTTAAAGCCAAGCATCAAAAGCCGAGTTGCTTCAGCCTTTAGATATACCAGTTTGGAAATGAGATTCTATATCCATGGATTTTGATTGACGGGTTGCCAAGGTCAAATAGGTGAAATGAAAGTATTTGGGTCATAGTGGATAGACTGACCAAGAGTGCATCCTTCATTAATGTTAAGTCAACCAGGACAGCACCAGTATTGGCTACGTTGTTTATGAATAATATTGTTAGACTACATAGGATTCATAGTAGCATAGTCAATGACAGAGATACTTTGTTCACTAGTGAATTCTGGAAGAATCCAGAAGAGGTATTAGGTACCAAGCTTAAGACGAGTACTGCATATCCCCTACAAACAGATGGGTAGACTATGAGGGTCAATAAGGTACTTGAAGATTTATTGAGGGTTGTGCACTGGACTTTGGTGGGTCATGGGAAGATTATTTGCATTTAATTAAGTTTTCCTATAATAACAGTTATCAGACTAGTATACAAATGATTCATTTTGAAACTATATATGAAAGGCCGTACAAATCACCATTATGTTGGTTAGAGATCGAAGATAGATTGGTCTTTGGTCCAGATATGGTAAGAGAAGCCATAGAGAAGATGAGTCAATCCGAGATAGGATGAGAGAAGCTCAGTCTAAGAAGAAAAGTTACACAGACAAAAGGCGTAATGATTTAGAGTTCCCAGTTGGAGAACATGTTTTCATTATAGTATCACCGATGAAGGGTGTGGTACGATTTGGAAAATCAGAGAAACTGACAGCGAGATATGTTGGACTGTTCCTTATTATAGAGAGGATCAGAAAGCTCGTATACTAAGTAGTTTGGTATATGTCCATAATGTGTTTCATGTTTACCATCTTAGGAAGTATGTGCATGATCCAAAGACTATTATTGTTCTAACTGCATTGGAAGACTTAGTGGTATAACTAGATTTGAATTTTGTAAAACAACCAGTTTCAATTGTGGCGAGAGATGAGAAGTGATTAAAGAACAAGAAAGTCAAGCCAGTGAAAGTCCAATGGAGTATTACAATGAGAAAGAATGTACTTGATAGACATGGAATAGATTAGGGATACTTATCTTGAAGTTCTTATGGTATGCTCTGTATTTGTTATATATAAACTTTATAGCCAGTAGGATATACTAGCATAGTTTGTATGGTTGATATGTTTGTTATGTAGTCATTGATATATTTCAAGGATGAAATTCTTTAAGGACGAGAGTCTGTAACAACACTAATTTTTTTTTAACATTATTCAGGATATTTTTGGATAGATTAAACAAAATAATGTAATAGTTAAGGAGAATGAGATTTGAAACTTTATAAGGTCGAGCTACTATTAATGAACTAAGTAATGAGATTGTTTTGATAAACCTAAAACATATAAGAGAATATATGAGAGGGAAAAAATTAGTAGATCCATCTTTTAAACCATAAACCCTCTCCCTCGCGTTATCATTCTCATTTTTCCTAACATCAAAACAATCAAAGATAAGCAGTAAAGGCCAACCATTAAACCGGCTAAGGAGGATCACGAAATCAAAAGAAATTCAAGCAAAGTTTAGAGAAACTAAAGCACTAATCAAACCTTAGCTCCAACATTGGTTTATGGTGAATAATATATGAACCATCTCTATATTTATTCTTGAATTCAGCTATAGATAATATTCGAATTGTTTTGATGATTTTTGCCAAGTTATGATTGTTAATCATTATTTGGATAGAATAATGATTTATAGATTATTAATGAAATTATTTGAAAGGGTTTTAAGGGTAAAACCGATGTTTTTAATCTCCAAATGCTTTGATTTTCTTATATGAGGTATAAAACGTTAAACTGGAGATGATTTTCTAATTTTGTAAGTTTCCAAGTTAATACAAATATTTAATGAATTTACTTAGGTATAAATTGAGTTAATTTTAGGTTTTAATTGTTAAAAATAATTAAATTTAGTTTTTGGCCTTCAATATTTTAATATGACAAAAAATATGGTATTTTGCAATTTCTGTGATTTTCAAGAATTTCTTCCAAGTGATTTCGAATTATTATGAATTAAATATGCAAGAAAAACATTTAGACTATTAATTAGTTAAGGCTATTTATTAATTAAATTGAAAAAATGTTTTGGAAGTTTAAAACTGATATGTGATAGTTTTTCTTAAAAGGAAATGTTGAAAGATGTTTTTATCCAATAGAAGTGGAACAAGAGATTAAAGTTGTTGAAAAGATATTTCTTTTAGTAGTAAAAATTCAATTTTTTCAATAATTACGATAGTTCCATGCCGCACTTTTCCATACAAGGCTAGAGCAGCGCCGTAACCAAGGGTGTCGATGTCGACGAGGAGGGAAGCACATGGTAATAACTTAGTTGTGGAGTGATTCCAACCACGCGAAGTCGACCTAGACGGCAACCTGTTATTGGCAGCACTACACTATTGTGATTCTTCTAAAATGTTTCGTCGCATTTCATCACCGCATATCTTATTACTGCTATGCTTTGGGTTGAAGTCCATCAAGTCTGGCGTCTACTTTTTATTACCTTTGGCACCAAAAATGTGATGGCATTGATGTCACCAGTTTTTAACTAAAATGTTTATAAAGTCGCTGCGAGTCTTGGTGTCGTTGTTCGTCAAGGTTGACAAGGTCCCTTTGTTTTGCTTCGGCAATGATGCTGTGTGGCATTGTTGTCGTGACTATTAGTGTCGACATTGTTTAATGGTGGATAACCTATAATGAATGTAAGTCGACAACATCATTTTCGATAAGAAGTTTTATACATAAAAGAATGTAATCTTTATTTTCTAACCTTGCGTAGAGGTTCAACGAGATAGTGCGGCATAGGTGTCGCCTATCATCTTTATTAAGGGTGGAAAGCCTTAAATTTTCTTTTTCGATGTCATAATTGGAGATACCAACATATTTTAAATGGTAAATTTCGACGCCATCATTAGGGAAACTAATGAAGTTTATTTTCAGCATGCTATGTGTTTCAATAAAGTCGACGCCGTCATCGAGGATACCAATGTAATTAATTTTGCAACTTTAACATAGATCATTCGGGATACCAATGTATATTTTGATATATGTTTAACATAGATTATAGGGATACCATTGTACATCCTTATAAGATGCTATAACTTTAAGGGATGATAACCTAAGTGAGGATACAAATAGATATAGGTTAAACATGTGGGTAATATGAATTAAATCGTTAAAATATGGATTCATAATCATCTTAGGAAAACTATGGGATATGAGATGGATAGTCCACATCATGTTGGAGAGAGATGGTCTCTATATGGTCATTGAAGGGTTTATGATCAAACTAGGAAAACTATAGGATGTGCAATAGATAATCCACATCATTTTAAATAGATGAAGCCATATGTGATGGGTAGTCCATATGGGAGGGGATAGATAATCCATAAAAATGTTAATATGTGAGATGGATAGTCCATATAACTTTGACAATGAAACCATGTGTGATGGGTAATCCATGTGGTAGGGGGGTGGGTAATCCAAGTAATTATATGTGAGATGGGTAGTCCACATAAGTATAAAACGGATAGTCATAGAAATTTAGATGGGTAGTCTAATAAATTGTGATGGATAATCTAGTATATGTTGCATAACTGCAGATAACCTTTAACGTTCAAACCATTGTGGATGCTGGAGCACAATATATAGTTAATATGTTTTGGTTAAGGTACTAATGAGGGGAAACCCATTCCGCTCAACGACGTGGTCTCACTAGATATCTTGGCTCGAGATGGTATGTTATTATTCGCACCAGAGTTTTTGTCTGACCCAAAGTTTTTCTTTTCTCCTTAAACTCTCAAGTACTCGTTTGATTAGGTCAAGAGTAAGGGTTTTCATGTTCCAATTAGATGAATAAGCTTCCGGAGATGTGCAGGAGGCAATCTAGCTATTTAGGAGTGCCTATCTAATTCGCTATGTTGTTTGGTTTTGCATGTATGGATGTAATGGTAAGTCATATAATTTCCAAAGGTTATAGACTCTGATCAACCAGGGGGCATCTTCATATGTCACTCTTGGAGTATATTATAATAATTATATTTTCTCCGAACGTGGAATCGTGAATGGGATTAAGCAATGAATACTAAATCATATTTTGAAATGGAACGTTAAAGTTATTTTCGAGTTGTGTTTGAAAATTTTCATATTCATGTGTTTCTTATTATTGATATGATTAGCATAGCCACAATTTTTTGTCGGACATTAATAACTATGGATTGCTACAACATCCGTCGCAGTTGTTTTGAGCCTCAAAATGGGGATGTTATAGTTTAAGTATCTTTAATAGACTCTTGTCGTTGCAAATATGCTTAGTAGCACCAGAGTCGATTCACCAAGAATCCTCTCTTTCAATCATGTTGATTTTAGAGATTACGCTACCAAGTTTTCTTTTTTGTCGATTGAAATTTCTTTTTAAGGAAGTGACAATCTCATTTAAAGTGACCACGCTTTCCACAATTGTAGCATCCCTTCACTTTTTTGACCTTCTTGTTATCGCAATCTTCCTTATTTTGAAACTTCCTCTTTTGATAAAAGAGCTCTCAGAGGTTTTATTTTCCTCTTTTTCCTCCAATACGTGGGTCTTAGGGGGAAACACTGTTGGTTCAATGAATTCTATCTGCCTAATTTGCTCTTCCACTTGTAAATACTATGCAAAATTATCCAGTCGCATATCCTCCTTCTTGTGTTTAAGGATTTTCCTTTGATCTTTTCAAGAAGGGAGAAGTTTGCCTATTATAGATGATACTTTTATCCCCTCATCCATATTCACATTATGCTAGTTGAATTGGTTTAAGATATGCATAATATCATTGAATTGCTCTACTATTGGCATAGCATCAGTCATTTATAATTAAAAAATTTAGTAGCCAAAAATTTCTTACTTGTTGCATCCTCCATTAGATACTTGACCTCCAGTGCATCCCAAACTTCTTTGGCAATTGATTTGTTGTAATACATATCGAACAGAGTATCCGTCAATGCATTGCGTATATTCTCCTTGCATATGAAATCACCTTGATTCCATTTTAGTCTTAATCATGCTTGTGCAATAGTCTCATTTTTGTTTCTTATGGCTTTGGTGTAGTAAGTACATAAACCACTTTTAGTCCGATCAATAGAAAATGTATCTTCATCTACCAACGTACAAAATCAAAACCATCGAACCTTTCCAATTTGGTGAAATGAGGAGCAAACTCCCTTGAACTGTGCGGTGCCATTGTCGAACAACGTCTTAAGACTTTTGGTGGATATTTTTGGATTTTTGATGAAGTGGCATGATGGTGATAAAATCAAATCAGTAGAGATCGCTCCAAGGCACGTCGATGACGCTTTCCTTAAGACGTTAGTTGCCCTTACCACTTATTTGAAACAAATGGGTGCTGTGAGTTAAGACAAATTATCTCTCAAGATACAATGGAGCCACGATTATTAATCTCTTTGATCGATTGCGATAGTATGATCGAAATCGATTCAAACTATCTTCTGAATTATCTATAGTTATAAGAGTATTGAATTTGTGATCTACTATATCACAAACTAGAAATGATTTGAAATGTTTCAAATGTCAACAGTCAAGTTTCCCAACATTTGCAATAGACGCATCTCCCGCCATTTCTCTCTTTTAATTATTGAAACCCAAACCCAGCCTAGTCAATCGGATGGACGGTGGCGCGCGCATGTGTATGGTTGTGCATGACCTCCCTCATCACAAAAGATCAAGCATTGGTGCCCAAAGATCCCAAGCTTCCCTTAAGATACTTATATTTAAACCAATATTGTTTCTTTTATTCCATGATGTGGGACTATTCAAATCCCTCTTTCTTCCTCACCTTTTTCCGTTCTTCACATTTTAAAATAAATAAGTCACATAAACAATTTTATAAAATTTTACATTAACATGACTTATTTTGAAATAGTAAAGCTTTACAAGTACATATGAATACAACCATCTGATGCACACTTTGGAAATTAATAATGATAATACGTTTTGTGAAATCAAAAGTTTTGGATTTAATATTCAAAACATACATATGGCTAAATTAAAAAAGTGAAAGAAAAAGGAAAGTACAATATTAGTTTAGTCACCCGCACTGAAATATTTTTTCTCCTAACATTTATCAAAGTGTTTTACCTACAAAGCCAAGTATTATTTCACGTTATTTCAGGGATTTATATAAAGCATTTAGTCACTTGAATTCAAATATTGTAAGTTATGGCGAATCATCAACTTATTGGTTATGTAATTCTAGCTAGTTGATCCAAGCAACTCTATAATTTATGTTGCTAAGACTCGTAATACTCAACTCATAGTAATTGTAACCCATAGATGTACTATTAGCCATTCAAATAAACGACAACAATCATTCATATGCATCATTTTTTGAAGTGAGAACACTAGTTAGAGCTCCTAAACTAGATTGCCTTTTGCCAGTACATTTTTTCTCAACAACAGGCTGGGACTACTTCTCTAGGTATGACAATGATACCAAAAGGTAATTCAATGAGTCCTAAAGCTGTACTAGAAGAAAAATATTTTAATTCATAGCCATATTACTCATAGAAACAATGCTATGAAATACTTAATTCGTGCATGTAATCTGTCTATATATGATTTGTTCGGAAAAGATCTATAAAACCACAATGAAAAAGTTACTTTTATCAGAATCATTTGAAACAAGTAGATACATATTTAGAAAAGGAACAACGAATGAAGCATATGACGGCAAGTGTAAGGACTTTAACAAAGAATAAGTTATTATCTAACATTTTTTTGCATGTGTATTGCCTTTAAAACTTATATAAGGAATATGACAGCAAGTCTCTTGGTACTACCTTAAAATTGGAGACTATTAAGGTAAATGGTTTTCTAACAAACAAAAAAAACTTGTATGTCGTTTAAGATATAAATTCATTTTAAACCAAATATTAAATTATCTTGTAATATTTCTATAATGTCCTTAACAATCTGGATTAATGGATTGTGTATAATATGTAATAAGATATATGTATAAAATAGTAAAAACCACTATCAAAACATACTACAAAGACTTGAATACAAATTCTAAGTAAAATTGGGTGAGTCTTGAAAGCAGCAAAGTCTCCCCAGCGTTCTCCAAAAAAAGGTCCCTTTCACTGTGCCCTGCCCCTCTATTTATAGACGAAGATGGGTTGGACTTCCCTAATGGGCCTAGGAACAAGATATCTCGGCCCATGGTGAGTGACTTCTGTTTGCCAAGCCACAATGCCGATCGGGAAATGTCGAGCCATATCTCCAAGCCGAACGAGACAGTGCGTTGAGTGAAGCGTGTAGGCCGAACGAGATCCAAAGCTGGTCGAGGAGAGATGCCGAACGACATATTTATGCCGAGCGAGGCCATGTGCCGAGCGAGGCTGGAAAGCCGACGAGGCTTGAAAGCCGAGCGAGGCTGGAATGCTGAACGAGGCTCATGGCGAACGAGGCTGGAATGCCGAACGAGGCATGAACGTCGAACGAGGTTGGAACGCTGAACGAGACATGAACGCCGAACGAGGCTGGAATGCCGATCGGTGCTGGATGCCGGTCGAGGCTTCTCCGCCGAACGGGGTTCGTGCCGAACGATAAGGAATGCCGAACAACCATGTTATGCCGAACGGCCTTCAATGCCAAACAAGCCTTCTACACTAAGCCTCTTGTTACTCGGTCAAACCTCCGAGTAACACTTGCCCCCCAAAGTGTGTCATGTGGGTGATCATGATACGCTTTGAACCATTAGCACTCCATGTTTCTCTTTGGAGTCCTCATTCTGTCTTTAGATAACGTTTTTCTTCAACCTCTCGAATGTCAAACGAGGCACTGAATGCCGAGCGGCATACTAATGCCGAACGATATAGTAATGCCGAGCGACATACAAATATCGAACGACATAATGCCGAACGAGGATGGTGAACCGGTCACCATCCGTTCGACTTCCCTTCTCTCTATTTAGGCCGAGACTTCTTCTTCCTCCCCCTTTTACTTTTACCTCTACTCTTCAGAACCTACGAATTTGTCTCAAACTCTTGCAAACTATTTACCTTTCCCCTCCTTTCTCGAAACTCGCCTCCTTTCCCAAATTAGAGAACCCGATCAGAATCGCGCTTCCTACTCCAGAATATCCCCAAGCTTCGAGTGACTTCTTAGGTAATGGCCTTAACTTTAAACACGTCATCTCGAAAAGGAAACATAACATGAGATTTGAACTCGTGAATCTTTGTAAGACCGAGGATAGTTGGAACCGCGTGGATAAGGACATCGAATTCGAGGTCAAAACACGTTTTAGGGCTAGGTGGAGTGATGGAAAGAAGGAAGTGTCAGAGGTGTTTGGGATATGAGAGAGTAAGAAGTAGTGAAGTTTGGTGATGTAAATTGAGCATGGCGTGAGATTCGAAAAAGAGATAGCCATGGCTCGGCATTACTCTTACGTGCCAAGCGGCGAAGAGAAATTGGAGGAGAGCAATGAGTTATGCCGAGAGAGGAAAGAGGGAGAATGGAGAAGAAGCAATGGCTGAGCCTAGATGCCGAGCGATGTGGCTCGGTATGCTCTTGGTTCGGCACGATTCTTTTATGCCGAACGAGGTAAGAAGGAGTGTTGGAGAAAAGTAGGAGCTAGGCAAAATGCCGAGCAAAGCCGCTCATTGTGATTGTGGTTCGGCATAACTAGACGATTGCCGAACTATGAAGTGGATAGGTAGAAGAGTGTTGGTGTTGAGGGTGAAGTGCCGAGCGAGGCGGCTAGGCATGGTTACAGTTCGACATGACTAGCCAAATGACGAACGGTGGAGAGGATAGGTGAGAGAGTTATACACAACAGCAACACTAGTCGAACCTAATGCATAGTTGACTCAACACATCTCACGCCTGAATATATGATAATGGACAATGACAGACTTACACAACTAAGCATATCGGATAATCCGGACTGATAACTCTCGTGTTTATACAACTGTAAACTTGAACTTAACTTGCTTAACATTCAATAAGCTTTCATATGCGATGTCGATGCCGAGTTCAAAACATTAACTATCTTACTATAAGCTCTCGTAGACGGTCAAAGATGATGGTCTTCGAAGACGATAGTTCGAATCCTAACTATAATTCGCCAAGCCCGTGACTTTTAATTTCTTGGCACTTACATTTGAATGATCGCACTAGTTCATGCACCGCACAAGGGGAATATTTATGTTGTTAAGTCTAATGTTGATTGTTTTTCAAGTATAGTTCAAACAGGCTTTGGTTAGATTCAATCTTCATTAGAAATGTCTAGGAAATCTAGCTCTGCTATGATCTCGGACAGACCCGGGCCATTCTCTCGACAAGAAGTAGTAGGAACTTCAAATCTGTCAACTACTCCCACACAAGACTTGCCGAGCCCTATGACTGCATCTGTCGACTTGGCTCCCGACGCCCTAGAGGTGCTGATCTTCTTAGACGATCCAATTGATTCCCAAGCCTCGAAGATTAACGTAAGTATGCTCCGTCTAATATGCTCAATCCATAGAATCCCCTTCGATGATGTGTTAGTTCCATCGGGGCAGGATCGTCCTCACTTGCCCCCAATCGGATCTACAACTTGCAACTGATTCATGTGTTGGGTCGGGAGCGTGCCGCCATTCAACTCCTTTATTCGAGAGGTGTTGCAGTATATCGATATTTTCCCATCACAACTGCACCCGAATAGCCACGCATTCATATATGGCACTTGCATCCTCTTCATGAGTGTCCTCTTCAGGCTTCCGACTCCGGGTGATATCCGCTATATCTATCACATCAAGAGACGGTCGAATAGCCCATCTTTCGTGTTCCTCGAGCCACACAGCAAGTGTCAAATCTTAATTGGGGCATGGAGCAAGTTTGCCTAGTATAAACAGGAGTGGTTCTATGTGCGCTCTCCTCCCGGCTTTGCGAGGAGATAGGTGGAAGGAAGTAAGTCTTTTTCCTGGACCAATACTCATGTTTGGCCAAAGCTGTACCTTTTCTAACTCCTCCTCTACCTTTTCAGGTATTAACCTACGTCTCGAGGGCTCCGGATATTCTGAAGCTGTCGAAGCTATCCGAGCCATTCTCGTCGAAGACTGGGACATCAGAACTCTCATTTTGAATGAATCGCTCATGAAATTTGGGTTGCTGGTGGAAGGTCGCCGAATAAGCCTCCCCTAAGGTGTTACCATAGCTAGGCCTGCTTTGGGCAAAGGAAAAAAGAAGGCCGAGTCTTCAGCATGTAACGCCCCTGACACACTAGAGGAGGGGGAGATTAAAGAAGCCGAAATGCCCGAAGTACATGGCGAAAATGTTAGTCCATCTCGTGATCTGATAGTCGAAGTTCATGACATTGAAACGATGCCTTCCCCTTCAAAGAGGAAGAAGAAATTGACATATAAGTTGATGAAGAAAACAGTGGGCAGAACTTCTAAGGTTACCCTTATTCCAATAGAGAAAGAGGCTTCCTCACAACACTTAGATAGTTCTCTGAAAGGCCTGTCGAACCTTACTATACCTGATGATCTGCTCAACTATGGTTTTGACGATCCAGAGGGCCTTAAGCTTCATTCTCCCGTGAGAGGCGATACAATCGCTCAAGCCCAAAACCAGAGAGGAAAAAACTCCTATTAGTAAAGAAACTGGTCTGTCGGGGGAAGCACTAGGACACACACAAACACATGCACTTCACCTTGCACTTAAATTTCTATCACCACTCTACTCTTCGCTAACTCGTCGTTATTTAAACTCTGTATAGGTGACATGGGGAGTATACATGGACTTGACCACCTTTGTGTTTCATCGATTTTTCACCAATCTGGATGGGATTCGGGTTCCGGCAAGCATCGAGATAGAGATGACTTCGATGATCGAGACTACTACAGCCGAGAATCGTCATACCGATGAAAAACATATAGTCAGCCCTCATATCCTCACGATCCTCCTTCTCAACCAGAGCACAACAAAGAGAAACCTGCACATAAGGGGTCCCAGCCTGAGGCCAATCGGGATCAACACTCCGGTTCATCAAGTACCAGGCAATCACAAGATCCCCATAGAACACGTGTAGCCTCCAAGCAGACTCCTCTCGTTCCTGCATCTGATCCATCGGTAGTAGAACGACTTGCTGAGCTTAAAGCCTCGTTTCCAAAGATATGCTTTGATGGCTTAAAATTTCTTTCGACGATTTACCAGATTCCAGGACATGTTAAGCAAAGCGCTATTTCTTGCACTAATGACGTTTATGTCCAGCACGATGCATTCGTGTAATTAGCCGAAAAAGTTTCATAAGTCTCCATTGAGCATAAGCATGAAATTGATCGCCTGAAGCTCGAGGCTATCCACGATAAAGATATTATTAAAGCTTAGGATGAAGAGCTTGCTTGTTATAAGTTTCAGCTTGAAGTCGCCCAACAAAGCGCTAAAGATATGGTGGAAGCCGTCAATCACCTGGTGACAACTCATAAAAAAGAAATTGACGAGGCGGTCAAACATTGTGGGGCCCTGGATTTAGAGAAGGACTCGGTGCAGAAGGAAAGAGATGCATTTGTTCTCCAAGTCAAAGAGCTGGAGGATCAACCCCGTAAAGAAAGACAGGAGAAAACTACTGCCCAAGAAGAGTCGCAACGATATTGCAACGAGATCGTTACCACGCGACTTCTGAAGGCGAAATTCGACGACAAGCTTTCTAAAGTCGAGATGCTGAAAGATGAAGCCCATGAAGAGGGAAAGAAAATAGCATCTGTGGAGATTGATTCTCGCCTTGAGGCGGCTAAAGAGGCTAGTAGGGAGGAGGTCAAATGCATGTTCGACCAACTGATTGCAGAATTCAACGCCCGTGTCCTCATGCATCAGGACTTAACTTTTCTGGACAAGGGCTACCTCGAATCCCTAGCTGAGGTGTGGAAGACTTTAATAAAAATCAGGAAGTTCGAACTTGGCACAGAGGAGGTTGATGAAGATGCTTTAATAAAAGAATTTCTCAAGGGGAACGAGCCTTCGGACCTGTCTGCGGCGAAGGCTCTCTACTGCAAAGGTTCCTCCTCATAGAAAGGGAAAGATGTTATTGCCGGTCCATCCGAAACCGAGTCTCCAGCTCATGCTCCTACTCAGTTGGCTGATCGGCCGATACTTGATCCATTTGAGCAACATGTTGGTTATGACCCGAAGGACCCTGGCCTCGGCATTCACATTCTATCTCCCATTCCAGAGGGTGAGACCCCTCGGACGGCTGAGAGTCACCCAGAAGCCGGTATATAACTCTTTATTTTAAAATTCCAAGAGCCGTCTTTTCTGATGAGAGATCATTGTATTCTAATGTTTGTTCTTCGTGATTTTGCGCAGGCCGTTCTGATCTTGAGCCCACTCCAAGCAGCGATGACGCCAAGGAGGTGAAGGGGAAAAAAGTGAGGCTACTCACGCAGGAGAGACTCTCGGTCCAGATGCTCAAGTGATTGGGGCACTTGATGAGGATAAGTCCGAGACTTCATCTCCCATTGAGGAAATTTATGAAATTGAGATCACAGGCGGCTCTGAACATACTTCTAAAATGAGCATGAAGGAGCGGCTCGAGAAAGAAAAGAAAACGACGGCCGAAATCAAAGTCGAGCCTCAAGTCATGGACCAAGATGATCCTCTGAACAAGCCGTTGAAGGTCGTCCTCCTTGGTGGGTCCAGACCACTAGAGGTTCCTCGCTCTTCCTCAGTTGTCACCTCCACACCAAGTAAAACTTCTAAGAAAAAACGCGTAGAGGAGGAGGAGTCAGAGAAGACGAAAGAGGACAAGAAACCGAGGAAGTCAAAGAAGTAATTATTACTCTCGTTCAATGAGAGTTAGTATAGATTATGTAATTATTTTATTTATTTTCGTAGTCCATGTAAATAGACTTTTGACTCCAAGATTTAGAGGAGTTGTAGTAGAAACTTATTTTTGAATAAATAAAGCTTAGTTCTTTTGTCTTTCAAAAGACTTTATCGTTCAGCTTTCTGTATGATTGTGGTCGAAACCCAAGCTATTGTGAGTTACATAAACTTCTTAATTCGTCTTGATATGAGTCGAAAACTCTTTGGAATTGTACATCCTTCATTCCACGCTTTGGGTACTTAGAATAATTTTCAGTCCGTATGCTAGGGACTAGATGACTTCAAGTCATTTGTGTCCTTGTTCACACTTCGGGGACTTAGAGAATTTTAAACCATTTATACTCCAATCCGCACTCTGGGGATTCAGAGAGCTCCAGTCCACACTCTGGGGACTTAGAAATTTTTAAGTCGTTTATACTCTGGTCCGCACTCAGGGGACTCAGAGTATTCCAATCCGCACTCAAGGGACTTGAAGATTTCAAGTCGTTTATAATCTAATCTGCACTCGGGGGACTCAATGTACTCCGGTCCGCACTCAGGGGACTTAGAGAATTTGAGTCGTTTATACTCCAATCCGCACTCAGAGGACTCCGAGTACCCCAGTTCGCACTCAGGGGACTTAGAGATTTTGATTCGTTTATACTCTGGTCCGCACTCAGGGGACTCAGAGTACTCTTGTGCGCACTCTGGAGATTTGGAGATTTCAATTCGTTTATAATGGTCTGCACTCAGGGGACTCAGAGTACTCCAGTCCACACTCAGGGGACTTGGAGATTTCAAGTCGTTTATACTCAGGTCCGCACTCAGGGGACTCAAAATACTCCAGTCCGCACTCAGGAGACATTGATATTTCAAGTCGTTTATACTCTGGTCCGCACTCAGGGGACTCAGAGCACTCCAGTCCGCACTCAGGGGACTTGGAGATTTTGAGTCGTTTATACTCTAGTCTACACTTAGGGGACTCAGAGTACTCCAATCCACACTCAGGGGACTTGGAGATTTTGAGTCATTTATACTCTGGTCCGCACTCAGAGGACTCAGAGTACCCCAGTCCGCACTCAAGGGACTTGAGGATTTTGAGTCGTTTATACTCTAGTCCGCACTGAGGGGACTCAGAGTACTCTAGTCCGCACTCAGCGGACTTGGAGATTTCAAGTCATTTATACTCTGGTCCACACTCAAGGGACTCAGAGTACTCCAGTTCGCACTCAGGGGACTTGAAAATTTTGAGTCGTTTATACTCTGGTCCACACTCAGGGGACCCAGAGTACTCCAGTCCGCACTCAGGAGATTTTGAGTCGTTTATACTCTGGTCCGCACTTTGGGACTCAGAGTACTCTATTCCGCACTCTGGGGATTTGGAGATTTTGAGGTGTTCGCGCGCGTTCGTACGTCAGATAGAATAATGTAACTTCAATGGTTTTCCATAGAATTATCACATAGAAACATCAATAATCAAGGAAAAGATAGCTTCAAGCCTTTATTATTGAAAATAAGCTAAATTGTCTTATTACATGCTGAAAACTAAGAATAAAAACATGTTGGAAATAAGTGCAACTAACATACAAAAGAAATGGACTAAGTATAATAATGCCGCAAATGCTTGCTATTCCATGCTTGGGGGAGTGTCGCACCATCAACGGTCGCTAGCTTGAAAGTTCCCTCTCCAAGCTTCCGTTCAATGATGTATGGAACTTCCCTTGCATGATTCATATGCGATGGGAACGGGAAAACTCGTTTCAAAACGAGGTCACCCACATCAAAGATTTTCGACTGGACCTTTTCATTATAATGTCGAACGACTCGGTATCTGTATACATCTGCTCTTAAATCAGCTTCTTTACGTTTTTCATCAATGAAATCAAGTGATTCCAGCAAAAGATCCTGATTCGACTCAGGGTCATAATAAGTTACCCGATGTGATGGAACTTTAAGTTCTATGGGTATAACAGCTTCCATGCCATATGCCAATGCAAATGTGGCCAGTCGTGGACTTGTGGGTGGTTCTATAAGCCCAGAGCACTGTCGGAACGTCATCCACCCACTTGTCTCTAGCCTTTTCCAAAAGCTTTTTTAATATGGACTTGATTATTTTGTTCACGGCTTTCACTTGTCCATTAGCTTTTTGATGAGCAACTGCTGCAAACTTTTTCTCAATGCCATAACTTTGGCAAAACTCTTTGAACTCAAGTTCCGTTGTCTGTAATGATAGTCCGTGGAAGGCCAAAACGGCATATAATACTTCGTACAACGAAATTAATGACCTTTTTGGTGGTGATAGTGGCCAAAGGCTCTACTTCTGCCCACTTGGTAAAGTAATCGACCGCAACTATCGCGTATTTCGCACCACCTTTAGATATGGGTAGAGAACCGACTATGTCGATCCCCTACATTGAAAATGGCCAGGGACTAACCATTTGCATGTGTTCTGTCGGCGAAGCTCCCGAGATTTTCGCATACTTTTGGCAATTGTCGCATCTCTTTACATAGTCTATAGCGTCCCGATTTACAGTTGGCCAATAGTATCCATAACGGAGGATTTTCTTCGCTAATGTTTGCCCTCCAGTATGGTCACCGCATTCTCCTTCATGGACTTCCTTCAGGACTCGTTTTATCTCATTGAGAGCAATGCGCTAAAGTAAGGGGGTCGAGAATCCCCTCCGATACATTATTCCATCATGCATTACATATCGTGAAGCCTTACGAATGACTTGTCGTCTTTCACTCCTTCTTTCGGGCAAGAACCCATGTAGCAAGTATTGCTTGAATAGGGTCATCTATGATTTCTTCTCGATTTCTGTTTCTAACATAAAATCTACCTCCATCATATCTATACTTGGAGCATGTAAGGTTTCAACGGGAACTAATCCCATTTGCTACGCATCGCCAGTGCTTGCAAATTTTTCCAATGAATCGGCTGCTATGTTTTTTTCATGCGGGACATGTGAAATATCATAATACTCTAGATTCGCTAGCAGCTCTTAAACCCGTGCGAAGTATGGGGCAAGTCTATGTCCCTTTGCTTGATAGTCCCCCCAAACTTGGTACACCACAAGTTGTGAGTCACAAAAGATTTCAACCGATCTTAACCTCAATTCTCTGATAAGTCTCAAGCCAGCAATCAATGCTTCATACTCGGCTTTGTTATTTGTTGTTGCGAGTTCGAGCTTCAAAGCATAACAAACTGATCGATTTTCAAGAGTCACAAGAACTATGCCAGCCCCCGAACAACGGTCGTTAGATGCCCCATCCGTGTACGTCTTCCATCGAAAGGGAGGTATGGCATTGTGACTGTTTGATTCATTTGACACGGTGAATTCAACAATGAAGTCTGCTAGCGCTTGCCCCTGTATGGCCCTTCGTGGTAGGTAGGTAATATCGAACTGACTCAACTCCAATTTAACATCCTTCTAGAGGTTTCTGGTCGTTGGAGTACCAGCCGCAAGGGTTGACCAGTGTAAACACTGATTGAGTGTGCCTGAAAGTATGGATGAAGCTTGTGTGATGCAATCACCAAGCAGTAAGCTAGTTTCTCAATCTTGGGATAATTTCTTTCTGCCCCCGTCAAACATTTACTGACATAATACACTGGTTTTTGAACTCGGTCCTCCTCGCGAACCAAAGCCGTACTGATAGCATGTTGGGATACAGCCAGGTACACATAAAACATTTCATGGTCAATTGGTTTTGATAGCACCGGAGGACTTTCTAAATGCCTTACTAGAGCTCGGAATACCTCCTCACAGTCGGATGTCCACTCAAAATTTCTCTTTCCTTTCTTTATCACATCGAAGAAGGGAATGCACTTATCCGTAGCTTTGGATATGAATCGACTCACTGTGGCCACCTTTCCATTCAAGCTTTGTACTTGCTTTATAGTTCTAGGCACTTGTATGTCTCAAATAGCTTGAATCTTCTCCGAGTTAGCTTCGATTCCCCACGCATTCACAATGAAACCCAAAAACTTCCCTGACGTAATGCCAAATGAACACTTCAAAGGATTGATTTTCATCCCATAATGCCTGAGTATATCAAACATCTCTGCTAAGTCTCGAATGTGGTCGTTTGACTGTCGTGACTTCACGAGCACGTCATCCACATAGACTTCCATCGTTCTACCAATCTGATCTTTAAACATTCGGTTCACCAGACGTTGATAAATTGCTCTCGCATTTTTCAATCCGAAGGGCATCACTACATAGAAATATAACCCAACCTCTGTGACAAAACTGGTATGTTCTTGATCTCGAATGTGCATCGGGATTTGATTGTATCCCGAGTGCACATCCATAAATGACAGTAACTCTTGTCCGATCGTTGAATCAACCAACTGGTCGATTCTAGGTAAAGGGAAACTATCCTTTGGGTATGGTTTGTTTAAATCAGAGTAATCAATGCAAGTTCTCCACTTCCCATTTGCTTTCCTCACTAGCACTGGGTTAGATACCCATTCAGGGTAGAGGGCATCACGAATGAACCCATTGGCTTTGAGTTGTCCACCTCCTCTCTAAGAGCAGCGGACCTTTCTGAGTCCATGCTTCTCCGTTTCTGTTTTACTGGGACGTACTTCGGGTCTATGTTCAACATATGACTTGCAAAAGCAGGAGAAATCTCGCACATATCAGAATGTGTCCAAGCGAAAACGTCCAGGTTCTCTCGAAGGAAATTAGTAAGATCCTCGGTCGTTGACGGGTCGAGTTGCGATTCAATCTTAAGAACTCGGGACGGGTCATCCCGGCTGACTGGAATGTCAATCGTCAGCTCAGCCGGTGCTGCATTAGCTTCCCTAGGTCCTCCATCATCATCTCTCGGATTTATGTCTCTATAGATCCGAGAATGTCACCCGAGCCAGGGCTTGGGCACTACTTGTCAATCGTTAGCATTCCGAATGCGGACGGAGCTATCTGCAACCTTCCCTTTCTCCCGCCGTTGGGCCTCTCTCAGCTCAGCCACATAACATGCGCGACCAGTCGCCTGATCGCCATGCACCACACCGACTCCCTTGCCTATCAGAAACTTTAACATCAAACACCACGGGGCTAAGGCTGCCCTAAACTCCGCCAGGGCCGGATGGCCCAAAAACACGTTGCATGGAGAATCAACATCCTACACTACAAACAGTAGGATTCGCACCCTCCTACGCTCACCTTCTCCCAGTTCAACTGGCAACTCAACATACCCCACCGCATCTGTAGCTGCACCATTAAAGCCATGGATACGGGCTTTAGATGGCTTTAAATCTTTTGTCTCCATCTTTATTTGGTCGTAAGCCTTTTTGAAGATGATGTTAACGGAACTTCCACAATCAATTAAAATTCTTTCAACATAAGCTGGCCCGATCGTCATAGATATGACCATCGGGTCGATGGTAGGAGCTTCCACCTTGTCCGCATCTCGGCTCCTAAAAACTATATCGTCTGTCATCATGCGTTGCTGCTTTGCGGGGGTCCCATCCTCCACACTAGAACAACACTCATAATCCACATGCCTTAAGGAGTTAGCATATCGCTCCATCTCCTGTCAATTCTTGTCTGCAGGGTGAGGTCCACCGACTATCGTGTTTATGACCAACATACCCACAGTCTGGGCAGGTTCCGCTGGTTGGCGTAGAGCCGGCCTGCATTCGGGGTTTGATGTTCCTTGCCTACCCTTTCGTGGGTTCTTGACAAATTTCTACACCTTTTTCTATCTGATCAACTTTTCTATGGCGTCGTGGAGGTGTCTACACTCATCTGTATTGTGCTCATACATTTCATGGAAGCGATAGTACTTTCCCGTCCACTTCTGTTCCTCTATGGACTCCTTTGGGCGTGACTTTCTGTATTGAAAAGTGTTACATGTTGATAGGTAAATGTTTTCAAGAGATGCATTCGGTGGGGTGTATTCGTTATAGGTTGGAATCCTTAGTTTCCATTTCCCTGCTTCTCTTTTCTTTTCAGGATTCCCTCCTCCGGACCCTTTAGATTGCCCAGGCTTGTTCTAAATGTTGACTTGAACCTTTCTCGAGTTATCGCCGGATTGTTTTACGGCGATGTTGATTTTCACAGTCTCCTGAACAGGCCCTGGTGCCTTATCTTGCCTTGTCCACCTGGCTTCTTCTCTTCTTAAGAATTAATGAGCTTTTGAATAGAAATGCTCCAGCGTTGTTGGAGGCTTTCCTGCCAACCAATCTCCAAACTCCGAATCCGAATCTACACCTCGCATTACCGCTATCAGAATTGTGTGGTCGTTAGGGTTGCTAACTTTAGTAGCTGCAACATGAAATCTTTGCAAATACTCTTTCAATGACTCTCCTGAGGACTAAATTACACTTGATAGGGACATCATGTCTTTAGCACGAGTTGCATGTATCCTGAATTATTCTACAAATTTCGCTGCCAATTCGTCAAAACTGGATATAGACCGTGGGGGAAGTCGATTAAACTACATGGTGGCGATTTCGGATAAAGTAATTGGGAAGCATCTGTACTTGGTTGCGTCATTAGCTCTAGCCGAATCCATCATCCACTCGTACCACATCACGTGCTCCCTGGGATCGGTCTTTCCTTCGTAGGCCAGGATAGTTGGCATGCTAAACTTCCTAGGATACTCGACCTATAGAATAGTATCGGTGAATGGAGTATGACTCTTGGATATTCCCCAATCTTTATTGGTCAAGCCTTGATTCTCTCTCATCAATTGTCTGACCATAGCCGTTAAGTCCGAAGTTTGTATAGAGGATGGAAGGTAGGACTTTGTTCTATAGGACCGCTCAGGTTGATGTCCCCTCTGTTGGCCATCGGCCAAATGTGTATCTTGAAGGCCAGCTTTATTAGGATCTTGGTGAGTCGGGCGTTTGATCTCCACACGTGCTCCCGCTCTTAAGTTTCCCATTCCAGCTTGAGTGCGGTCTCCAAGATGCGATTGATCCCTGGTTAATCGATCAGGAGCACCTGCTTGCACAGTTTCAGTTTTACGGCGTCTACGCCTGGGAGGTTCATCAGATGAAGTCGAGCTATCAAACAAAGAGTAAGATGCAGGGCTACCTCCAGCAATCTGATGCTGTTGCTGACTAAGCTGAGTCATCCAGTTAGCGTTAGCTTGAATCTGCTCAACGAGTTGTCTTCTACTTTCCATGAGTTCTCTCATTAAGTCGTTGAGCTCTATCCTTGTAACGACTTTGCTTGATTTTGGGTTGTAGTCCCCGCAACTGGGTTTGCTTGTTGGTTGCTAGGACCTATCTATTGTACGTTAGTAGTCTCGTTGACGTCTGCATTATGAGAGGCTGATTGGGTACGTGGTCTTCCCATAGTAGAGTTATCGATAGGAACTCTGAGTAGAATCAACGGACGTCCTGTGAATAACTTAGATCTCCTTCAAGGGATTTATTCAATCCAGTAGCTGCAAAGCAGATCCTAATGGCCTGAGAATTCGACTCTCAATAAAAGCACCAAAATGTTAGCACCAGAATTGGTCACTAACACCCTTTGAGAAAGATTGTGTAAAGAGATTAATGATGAAAGTAAATTGAAACAGAGAACTGTATACTAGATAAATGCAAAAACAAGAACACCGGATTTATGGTGTTTCAGCGTAATTGCCTATAACCACTTTAATTTTCGATCTTTATCGCTTTCACAAGTGACTGAATATAGATACAATCCATACTACAAAGACTTGAATACAAATGCTAAGTAAAATTGGGTGAGTCTTGAAACAGAGAACTGTATACTAGATAAATGCGAAAACAGAGAACACCGGATTTATGGTGTTTCAGCGTAATTGCCTATGTCCACTTTAAGTTTCGATCTTTATTGCTTTCACAAGTGACTGAATATAGATACAATCCATACTAAAAAGACTTGAATACAAATGCTAAGTAAAACTGGGTGAGTCTTGAAAGCGGTAGAGTCTCCCCAGTGTTCTCCAAAAAAAGGTCCCTTTCACTGTGTCCCTGCCCCTCTATTTTAGACGAAGATGGGCTGGACTTCCCTAATGGGCCTAGGAGCAAGATACCTAGGCCCGTGATGAGTGACTTCTATTTGCCGAGCCACAAATGCCGATCGGGAAATGCCGAGCCATATCTCCAAGCCGAACAAGACAGCGTGTTGAGCGAAGTGTGTAGGCCGAACGAGATCCGAACCCGGTCGAGGGGAGATGATGAACGACATACTTATGCCAAGCGATGCCATGTGCCGAGCGAGGCTGGAATGCCAAACGAGGCATGAACACCGATCGAGGCTGGAATGCCAAACGAGGCTCATGACGAACGAGGCTGGAACGCCGAACGAGGCATGAACGCCGAACTAGGATGGAATGTCGAACGAGACATGAACGCCAAACGAGGCTGGAATGTCGAACGGTGCTGGATGTCGGTCGAGGCTTCTCTGTCGAACGGGGTTCGTGCCGGACGATATAGAATGTCGAAAGACCATGCTCTACCGAACGACCTTCAATGCCGAACGAGCCTTCTACACTAAGCCTCTTGTTACTCGGTCAAACCGTCGGGTAACAGTCCCCTTATTAGTTCAAGGAACCAAAATTAATGTTGTGCTTTGTGAAAAAATCAAAATTTACTTTTTGGTTCTTGCTTAATTTGCCATGAAAGAATACTGAAAAAATGGAATAAACATAGTTTTCCATGAACTAATGTTTGGATGGAATCTTTGAATTCAAATAAGTATTTTGTTATCATAAAATTTAAACATATTTCTAAATAGTAGTTTTAATTGACTGTTGAATCAAGGTTAATGAACCAAACATCGCAATTAAAGATATAATATTTGAAACAAAGATTCAAATCATTTTTAAGATATGAGGAAAAGAGGTCTGCACCATAATTTGTTGGATTTTACAGCACTAAAGGGGTAAATTAGGAAAATTTACTTCCACGAAACTAATGAATTCAAAGTTTGTCTATAACTATATTTCAAACATAATTTTATGATTTATTTCATTTTTTTAACAGATAATGGAAAATGACCACTATTATTTCTGTGATACATGTTACCCTTATGAAATATCAGAAACATTTGTAGAAAGCCTGCATGAGTTCCCATTTACTTGTTTGAAGCAAAAACCAGTTGATTGTCAATATGGTAAGGATGAATTATGCAGTTCAGATTTACTAGAAGCTTTCATCATGTTTTCTTATTTCACCGACACTAAAAGAACAAGTAATTAAAATTCTATGGTTGTATATTTTGTTGATGAAAACCTAAGGTTCTACATCATTTGAGGCATGAAAAGAAGGAAAATTTGTATTATTCTTGATATGTACTCTGAACAATCACTTCATACATGTGCAAATTTAGGGCTCATATCAAATTCTTGATTTGTAGGAAAACTTGAAGCGTTTAATGATGCATGTATGTTGATATATTTGAGAGATTCTATAATATTCATGCTCTTTTTTTGTCAATGTAGTAGACATGAACAATGTTGATAAATAATATAATTGTAGTATTTGTTCGATAAGATTCGTAGTAATAATGCTTTTACTAATTTCTTAAATGCAACATGATAACGTTTCAAGTTTAAAACCTGTAACGGTACCATTTTATTTGCTTCAGCTAATATTTTCTTTAGTTGTTAGACCGAAGCAAATGTATGTTTTTTGCACCAGCCGTCACATGACGATCGAAGCAATTGATATTCTTTTGCTTTGACCATCACATGAAAATCGAAGCAAAGAGAAAATAGACATTTGATGGCCCGCATTCAATTGCTTCAGTTGTCATGTAACAACCGAAGTAAAACAGTGTCAATTGATTCGGTCGTCATGAGATGACCAAAGAAAAAGAGGTTTAATTGATTCGATCGCCATGAAACTTACTGAAGAGAAAACCTCTTTTGCTTCGGTCTAACAATTAAATCAATAGACTTTGGCCTATTACACCGTTTTCGTTTTCATTGGTCATTGAACCGAAGCAATAGAAGTTAAACGATCGAAGCAAACGACATGTTTTGTAGTTGTGGGTGTTTGTTATTCTTTTATATGCTTTAATATATAGTGATATAATTAATAAAGTTATTGATTTAAAGTATAATAATAATAAAATCCTTAGAAAATGTTATGTGAGTATAGCTGCAAATGTTGAAAATTAATTAATCATTATTTACTTTTCAAGGTTATAAAAATTAATATTTATTACTCTCCAAATCTTCTGAAATTCCATGTTAATGTAATTTCTCGTTATGTGGTCTTATTAATTAATATGGACACAAGATAAATATTTAATACTGTATTTTTGGCTAAATTTTGATTCACGTGATGGTTGGTGAAATAAAGATTGACGCTTAACATCTTTATGTCATCAATGTAGTGGAATAAAGAATGACTCATAGCATCTTTGAGTCATCAATTCATAAGATTTCGGCCATCTCCCACTATATAAACTGTAATATCTTTACCATTTAGATATACTCATAACACATAGTTTATTTTATCAAGGGAGAGCGATTTTGAAATTATAAAAACACCATTCTGGATTGTTTCTTAAGAGGAAGCAGAGCATCATTCCAAAGCTTCAAATCGGCTGCTAGCATGAGTGATTCAGTTGATTATTTGATTATGGTTACATGAAGATAAAATCCTTTTGCTAGCTTTTCTTATGTAAATAAAACTGACATGACAAAACTAACATGTGGTATCCAAGCGATGTTCTAACAATCTCATGTTATCCATATACTTATATTTCACCATGAATCTGAAAGTAGCAAAATGTTTTTAGTCAAATTTTTTCTTTTCTTTTAGCTATTAATAATTATTATTTTTGGGCCATCCGATTTTGTTTATGCCCTCAAACTCTTGGTTTTATCATTCAAGAAAATAATGTTAGGGTTTATAAATTTAATAGAAAAGTGGGTTTAAGATTCCATAGAAGGTTTTGGATTTATGGCACAATTCTCTTTCATTATTTAGTAAAAACTCAATTTTTTGTAATTCATGTATTTTATGTTCAAAATATATATGATCACATAATTATGATTTAAGACCATTTGTTGATGTCTAGATATAGTAGAAAATATGTTGATTGCATATAAATTATTCATATTAATGTTTGATTGAATATATTAGGTCATATAATGTAAGAAATTACAATTTACGTCAAAGGCAAGCAAAGATCATGACTGCATGAGCAAAAATACGCTTGCATTAATTATAGTCTATATCTGTTGTAATTTGGGTTGAAGCGCAACAAATGTTGATATTCAAATTAAATAAACATTAGAATTATTATAAACTTGAATAGTTGATATTAACTCTATTAGTCATGGAATTAAATTTTTAGACAAAAGCAAAGTTTTCAAACTTATTGAGCCGTAACAAATAAATTAAAGGGAAAATTCCTTTATACAAATATTATATGATGATTAGCAAAGATTTTATAGCATTTGTATTCATTAAGAAATTTCGCAAATTATGAATTAATCGACAATTCATTATCGATCCTTATGATTATAGTTGTGTATAAAAATTTAACTTTGTGAATAGTATAAATAATTTGCAGTTCCCCTCAACCTATTATCACAAGCTCAATATTATGTCAAATTTGATGGCACTAACTTTTTTGAATAAAATGAGCAAATATTATTCAGCGTGAGAATTCTTGACCTAGACATGTCTAGCATGAGTGTCGAACCCACCGCTATTACTAATATAAGCAACGAGGATGAGATAGTAGTTCACGATGCATGGTTATGACCAAATAGATTGGCACTTATGCATATATATATATATATATATATATATATATATATATATATATATATATATATATATATATATGCATAGCACCTAACATTAAGACATCCATACTTGAAACAAAGAAAGCGAATGAGTTTCTAAACAACATCAAAGATCATTCTATTCTGCTAGTAAATCCCATGTTAAGAAACTAATGGCAGATTTAACCACAATGAGATTTGATGGCACTTGAACCATGAATGAGCATATAATTGATATGACCAATATGGCTGCTAGATGCTAAACTTAGAGTTTTAGGCATGACTGTGAATGACCTTTTTCTCGTCCAATTTATCCCTAACTCCATTCCTTCTAAACATAAGCCTTTTCAAATCAATTACAACACTATAAAAGATAAGTGGAATGTAAACAATTTTAAAGCATGTTGGTTCAGGAAGAAGGAAAACTTAAGCAATAGGGTGGCCATGGAACTAAAGGACATGTATCAAATATGACAACTAAAAGAGCTAGTTTTAGGAAGAAGGCTGGAAAGGGTCTTAACAAAGGTCCTGGACCATCTCATCAAGGAGAATCATCATTATCTACTGGGAAGAAGAAAAAGAACCACAAGTGATTCTGTAAAAGGAAGGGTCACATCTAGAAGGATTGTCATAAGAGAAAATATTGGTTCAAGAAAATATGGTAAGCTTTTTATTAATGTTTGTTCCAAATAAAATCTTATAAATGTTCCTTCTAGTACATGGTGGATTGGTTTTGTTTTTATGTGTTATGTTTCAAATTCGATGCAAGGATTCATTATAACCCACAAAACAAACCTAAATGATCATTATATCTACAAAAGAAATAAAGCAAAAGCAAAAATTGAAGCAATTGGAGTCTTCTCACCTACTTTTGAATTTTGGAGTGATTGTAGATTTAAATGAATCCTTTAATGTTCCTACTGTTCCTAGAAATTAAACTTCTGTTTCCAAACTTGCTGTTGAAGAATTTGAATTTAAAAACAATGGTTTTGGTTTATTTAACATTTCTATTAATGTTAGTTCTAGAACTTCGTGTGACGGTTTATACAAGTTAAATCTAGATAATAATTTTATAAATAAAGCATTTGTTATCCTGCGTCCTAATATTTGTATGAAACATACACTTGATGAAAATTCCACTTACTTATGGCATAAAAGATTAGGGCACATATCCAGGACAAGAATTAAAAGGCCTGTTAAAGATGGAATACTTCATAACCTAGATTAGGCTAGATATGATGCTTGTGTGGACTGCATTAAAGTCAAATGGTCAAAACAGTGAAAGAAAGGAGCTACGAGAAGAACCTAGCTACTTGAAATTATTCATACAGATATTTATGGACCTTTTGATATTCCATACATTGGTAGAGAAAAATATTTTATTACCTCTATTGATAATTATTCTCATTACTATGTTTTGTACTTATTGCATGAAAAATATCAATCTGTAAATGTCAATGAAATATATATGGATGAAGTTGAGAGGCAATTAGACAAAAAGGTGAAAATCATTAGGTCGGATATAGGTGGTGAATATTATGAAAGATGTGAGGAGTCGGGACAATGCCCTGGCCCTTTTTCTAAACTCCTTGAAAATTATGGTATATGCACCCAGTTACAATGCCAGGATCACCTTGGCAGAATAGTGTAGCTAAAAGGCGTAATCTTACCCTTATAGAAAGGGCTTAAAGCATGATTAGTAGGACTACACAACTTACATTTTCGTGGACACATGCCTTGAAAATCGTTGTATATATTTTAAATCAAGTTCATAGCAATTCAGTTCCAAAAACCCCTTTTGACTTGTGGACAGAAAGGAAACCCAGTTTAAGACATTACATGTGTTTGGATTCCCAAAGGAAGTTAGAATTTACATTCTTCATGAAAAGAAACTGAACCCAAGGACATTCTCATGTCATTTTATTGGTTATCAAAAAAGAGCGTAGGGATGTTATTTCTGTTGTCCTAATCATGCAGCCAAAAAAGTATAAACTGGAAGTGCTAAATTTATTGAAGATAGTGAAGTCAATAGGTTTGTAAAAGCAAGCGAGGTGATCACTCAACAAGTCCATGTACAAATTCATATATCACTAGTTCATATTGAACATGTTCATAATGTAATTGTTGATCCATTCGTCAAAATCCATAATAACAAACAACAAGTGAATGATCCACCAACTGAACAACCACACAATGAAATTATAACCAATGAAGTTATAGAAGAACCATAAGAAATGTCGTTAAGAAGGTCTTGAAAAGAAAGGATATCAATGATTCCTGATGATTGCGCGGTATACCTTTATAAGGCTAAATTTAAAACATGTAATGATGATCCAATTTCTTATACGAAAGCTAAAGAAAGTAATGATTCTAATAAATGGATTGATGTCAGAAAAGAAGAAATAAATCTATGCCTGGCAATAAAATTTGGGAGTTGGTTGAACTTCCATAAGGACAAAAAAGAATTGGGTGCAAGTGGACCTTTAAGACCAAACATGACTCAAAAGGCAATATTGAACGACATAAAGCAATACCTGTTGCAAAAGGTTTTAATCAAAGAGAATGCATTGATTATAATGAGACTTTCTCTGTCGTATAAAAGAAAGGCTCATTGAGAATCATATTAACTATGGTGGCGATTTAGAGTGGCAACAAATGGATGTGAAAACAGCTTTTCTTAATGGTAGTTTGGAAGAAGAAGTCTACACGGATCAACCATTAGGTTTTATAAAAGAAGGAGTGTAAAATATGATCTGTATGGTAAAGAAATCATTATATGGTCTAAAATGTTATATGGTCTAAAACAAGATACTCGACAATGATACATTAAGTTTCATAATAACTTTATGTCCTTTGATTTCAAAGAAAAAATATTTGACTGATGCATATACCTAATGATCAATATGAGTAAGTTTATATTTTTAGCATTATATGTTAATGATTAGCTTATCACTAGCAATAATCTTGGTTTACTACCAGAAATTAAGAAATAACTTTCTGAAAACTTTAAGATGAAAGGTTTAGGCAAGGCATCCTTCTTGATCGGGATAGAAATATCTCAAGATAGATTACGAGGAATGTTGGGATTATCTTAGAAAATTTACATCACTAAGATTTTAGAAAGGTTTAGGATGCATAATTATAATTCTGTTGATGTTCCTGTAACGACCCACTTTTTCGTATGGTTTAAGCAGACAATCAACCACACATGACCCACTCAAATTGAATGGAAAGGTGGATAGTTAGCGAAAAGAAGAAGAAAGGAGGAAGAAAACTAAACAATGTAGAATCTCAAAGCAGAACGAATAATCTATAATATACAATAAATCTTTACACAAAGATAAATGTAATATGCATACACTAATTAGAGTACACTAACCTATTTCAACCCGAATAGTTATAGCAGCCCGTCCTTAAAATTGCTGATAAATACAACCAACCGATAACACAGCGGAACACAAAGAAATACATGGATATGTCTTGGACCTCCAGCTCATCTCCTTAGCTCCAATGCATCCAAAGCAATTGGTAAATATGCTCGGTTTTACCTGAGCATTATAATAAAATAACACCTGAGTCATTCTGGAAATCAACGTGATAAAACATAGCTTAATTGAATTTTAACGTTTCAAAAATATATTAAAAATAAAGGTATCTCGTTAGACCACATCGCATATAAAAACGGATGGGTTTAACTTTACAATAACCTAAACATTATCTATAGAAAATCCATTAATATTATAATAATGTTTAGAGGTCAAAGTAAAATATGAATATAGCTGAAATGCTTGCATCTCGCATTTCGACATAGTTGGGCACAACTAAGTCTATACGATGCTTATTAGAGAATGGATTCCATACAATGCTAGTGGGGTACCGCCCATCATGGTGCATCTCTAGATAAAATAACATGGAGAACCATGCCAGGATCCCCTGCCATCATAGGACTGGCCTACCACTTGACTAGTAGTACCGAATACGATCACCACTTTGTTAATAGGCCCCCAAGCATACAGATGAGAGATAATATCGACTCTAGATAGAGATGCTCATACCCTAATTGGGACCGACCCACTTAGCCCTGCTACATCTCTGTTTTAGTCATTCTCGGTTGATGGAGCTTGACACTATGTTTTACCTTACATATAGCACTTCTAACTTGGAATGCTACATTGCCTTCCAGTTGACGACACGATGTCAGCATTCATCCATACAAGTCGTACAGGAGATGAACGAACCGAAGACGCTACTTCTACTAGATCCATTTTGGAATCACCCTCAGGATTAGTGGCAAGCATCCCTTGCACTTCAAAGAGCTCTGTCTTCAATTCCATCATCTTAAAGATGTCTCCACTTTGAAATGCTTGAGTTGGATCGAAGTGGTTTTCAGATAACATATCTGATCCCAATCTCTTCGAAACAACATTTGATAGTTTTTGGTAAACTCAACACTGGTTCTTTAAGAAAACAGTCAAAGAAAAGAGCGGAGATCACCTCCTAACTGTTAGTGGATGGATTTTCTTATCATTTGTCCTAGGAAAATGAAACAATATTTATACGCACAGTACAACAACATCGGAGATGACTGTGCCATATAACTCACGTGTTTCTCCTATTACATGTTGGGTCCATATTTGTTAGTCATTTATTTACCTATCCACCAATACATGTCCAAATTAGGGATTTAATTGTGGAAATTAGTGGTAAAGGCCTGTAAGTCAGACCCATTTATTTTGTAGGACACAGTTTCGAATGAATTATTTTGTATAACAAAAACATACGTCCGACCATTTTTTCAAATTAAATCGTCTCAACTGTAAAAGGCGATTTTTCTAATCTCCAAATCTATGATTTTCTCCTAACATACGTCCGACCAATTTTTTTCAAATTAAATCATCTCAACTGGAAAAGGTGATTTCCTAATCTCCAAATTTATGATTTTCTTCCAATCTACAATTCGACAAAAGATAATTTCTCCTGATCTCCAAATCTACAAAAGGTGATTTTTCGTCGATTCTAATGTAAAGTTCTTCTAATTCGATTTTATTTTAAATTAAACTTTGGTATGTATTGGGAATGAAATCATGTTTGAGACGTTTATGTTTTCAAATGTTGTAAGAAAGAAAGCAAAATTGGATTCTTTAGTTCTTCAACTCTGCTGCCAGCGTTTTCCGCTGCTTTAGTTTATTTTCTTCTCTGCTTTCACCAAGTTCAAAGATTTGTATTCTTAACTTTAATTTACTATGATTCATATCTATTACATTTTTATTAGTTGTCCTAGTATGAAATTTTTATGAAAGTAAATAGGCAAATGGGATTATTGGTTATGGCAACTTGTGACTTTCTTAAATCAATCGGCCGATCTTTGTAATTTGATAATGGGCTCTGAAAATCAATGTTCAAGAGATCAGTTAATGGATTATGGTGATGAAAGGTATCGTTTTTTTGTTTTTTTAAGTACCTGTTTTGTTTGGTTGTGATAATAATTCCTCAACTTGTTATCTTTTTAGTCCACTCTTCTCACTTCCTCGGCAAATTGTATGATAAATGAATTTTTATTTTTGTTAAAAGAAGTATACAGATAAGGTTGATAATTTTGGTTGATTATTAGTGGTTTCTTTGTTGTTTAGTTATGAATTTCTTGTTGACAGTGCTTCTTCTTTAGTCATTGGTTAATGTGTTAAATGGATGACATTGTAATTTTGATTTCTAGAAAAGATAAATGGTTTTGTCTTTTTCTGAAAAGTGGGTTAAAAAGGTTTTATTACGTAATTAGTTGTTAATTAAGATTAGATGTTTTCAAACTTTTTCATACACATATTTATTTGTTTATATCTTTAATTACACACGTTATTCGTCTATTATGGCTGTGTTTGATTTCAATAAGAATTCTTTTAGTGCTCATTTTGGATTGGATGCTTCTATTTCTTATGTTGGAATAAGATTTGTGAGTAGTGGAATAATTTTACTCCATTATGCTTTTATATTTTTTATATTCGAGAATCAAAGACCAGGTTTTTTGAAACAAATAGTGATCTTCAAACTGTATTATGCTTATCTTGGTTTAAAAAGGAAGAATATTTAGCTTTTTTCTAAGGTTGAAGAATAATTCCATGGATACTATTGTTGGTGAAAGTAGCAAATCTTGTTCACTTGTTGTTGGAGAATCAAGTAGTAATATGTTAGAGTATGCTGATGATTTACAGTCTGGTTTTACACAAGAAAGGGATTTACATGAGCTGATGAAGAAGAATTCAAATTTTGAATTTTTTACTGGGGTAGGCCAATAATTTGATTCTGCTCTTGGATTTCATCGAACAGTTAGTGCTTATTGTTCGAAGAATGAGTTTAAAGTGCAATATATTAAGAACTGTAAGGAACGATTGACAGTTCGATGTGTTGTAGATGGTTGTCCGTTCAAGATTCATGCTTCTTGCAAATTGAAACAATTGGACCAATTGTTTGTTAAAAATATTCATTTAAGTCAATCTTGTGGTGGTGGATTTCGATCGACTAGTACTCCAACTATTAATAGTGATCTTGTGAGAAGTTTAATTGTTAATCAAATTCATGATGAGCCAAAAATAAAAATGAAAGATATTATGAAAAGTTTTAAAAGAGATTATGATGTGGATTTTAGCTATTATTTTTCTTATAACGGTAAGGAAATGGCTATGAATGATATTTATAGTGATGAAAAGAAATCTTATAATGATTTGATTTGGTATTTGAAGGCAATGGAAGGAAATAATCCAAATAGTTACTCAAGTATGGAAGTGGATCCGGATACTAATCATTTTGAGAGAGTTTTTGTTTGTTATGAGGCATGTATCTTTGGATTTTGTTATTATCATCCTATGGTGTTTTTAGATGCAACATTTTTGAAAGGTCGAAGTGGTATTTGGATGGCAACTACTGCAAAAAATGGGAATCAAAGTACGTTCGTTATATGTTTCTTTTTTTAAATGTATATAGGTTATACTTTGCAGTGTTTTCATGCTTTCTTTGTTATAAATTTGGACTTGATAGTTATGTTGCTGTAATTTATTTTTGTAAATTTGGGTTAGATAGTTGTGCTGCTGTAATTTATTGTTGCTGTGTGGATTAATAGTGGATGTATTTTGCTTTTTTTGTTTCATGTTTTTTTCCATTGGCTATGGATCTTGTTCCTAATGAAAATGAAGAATGGTGGAGTTGGTTTTTGACTCACATAAAGAATGCTCTTAATTGTGATAGACCATTGAATTTTTTAAGTGATAGACATTGGGGTTTGCTTTTAAGTATTCCTAAAAAATTTCCAAATAGTTATCATTCTTATTGTTTGTATCATATGCAAAATAATATTGCTAGTATTATGAAAATTGGAAGAGGTTTGTGGGTAGCTCATTTACTAGAACGTTGTGCTTTAGCTTCTAACCGTTATAAGTTTGAAAAGGCTATGTCAAAGTATAAAGAAATTGGAGGTCTGAAAGCTATTGAATATTTAAATGATAAGCTATACGACCACTAGGCTAATTTATTTTTTCCTAGAAAAAGATATGGTGAAAATAAGTCTAATGTAGCCGAAAGTTTTAATTCTTGGATTTTTGATGAAAGAAGTCTACCTGTCACTTCATGTCTTGATGGTATTCGGTTAAACTTATGATGCAAATGTCTAATTGAAGAGAAGAGGCGTTTAAGTGGACTAGTATGCTTTGTTCAAAAATGGAAGCACATTTGTTAAAATTGAAGGAAGAAGGATTTGGATGGACTATTTCTAAATCATCTAGGTATGTGTTTGTATTTTATTATATGCTTCTCACAGTTTTCGAAAAAGATAAATGTATTTATCTTTTTTCCATATGCTATATATCATGTGTATTATGTTTTGACTTTGTTACTGGATGTTATTTTTGCATTAAAGAATTCATTTTGTTATCGGACACACTTTTTTGCACCTACTTTGAGGATTATGTGTTATAGAGAATATAAATAGCGTGAATAACTTTTTTTTGGAAATTCAACTTGTTTATATATATGTAACGACCCAGAATTTTGTTCGTTAGATTTTGAACGTTTAATTCATTTTAAATGTTAAATGTGGATTTTGAATTGATTTTGAAGTAAGAAAATTTTGGTTAAATCAACATAATTAGTTAAAATATTGAGTATGGCAATTCAATTGGATTTGAATAATAATAATTTAATATTTGGAATTGGGATAATTAGTGAATCTGAATGTAAATGGTTATGAAAATGGTTTCTAAGATTTCTTTTTGGTCTTGTTTGATTTGATTTATAATATTGGACTTTTAGGTAGAATCAAAAGACGATAAGTTAAAATTTGAAAATTTTATATTGATTTTAAAATGGAATTTATTATACAATAATGCAAATAATCAGATTTTGATTTAAAACGAATTAGAATGATTTCTAATGTGACTATAAATTCTATATGATTTATAATGAAGATAGTAAAATTTTAAAGGTGAAATTTAAGTGATTTCGACAGTTTTGAAAATCACTCGAACTTATCGACAAGTTAAAATAGCTTTCCAGGCTACAGTCTCGGAATTCGATGAAACTAGTTCCATTGGATCCGTAAAGGTTACTTATTATCGGATTTCAAATTTCGTAGCGTTTGGAGTTACCGTTTGTTCGTACGGGTGAGAAACGCGTTGAAATTTAAATCGATAATTTATTATTAAAAATCGATTCAAAAAGCTATTTTTCACATATGATTGAATTAGCTTTCGAAACACATTCCATTGTGTTCGAAACGTGGATAAAACGTTATAAACGCCCGTTGGCATGCGTCGGTTGGAGATCGTGTGAAAAAGTTGTTTTAAAGTGAATGTAATATTAAAATAATGATTTTAATACGTGTGTGTATATATATATACGTATATATATATATATATATACGTGTATATACATATATATACGTGTATATACATATATATACGTGTATATATATATATATGTTTTGGCCGAAACCCTAATCTATTTTCTTCGGTCGCCACTTAAACTATTCTATGGCCGAAAATCAATTTCATTTCCTCCTCGTTTTCTCTTCATCCTTTAATTTTTAGCGAATTTCTTCAACTTGAAACTTGAAGCACTCGAGGAGCTTTACCATACCAACGGTCGAGATCGCTTTTAGTTCTTCGAGTATGCAGAATTTTGTCGACACAAGCCGCGCGTTCGAGCATGAATCTTGGAGTAGGGAAGCGACCGAGCCCAGCACTGTTTCGGCCCTAGGTGCGCGACGACTTGCCCTTTGTCGTGGTGTTCCCCGATCGAGTTAAATGATGTTGTGGTTAAATGATTTAGTTTAAATTATATATTTAAAATCTTTAAAACTGAATAACTCTTGCATACATTATCAGATTCAAATGAAACAAGAAGTACCGGAATCGTAGCAACGAGCAACCCGCTGTGGTGCAGATCTGGGATCATTTTGAGCAAGTAAAAATTTAGGTTAAATCGAACGCCGTTCGATTTAATTTAAAATTTGAACGCTCATCGAAAATTCAAGGTGAGTTAATCTCACTCACATCTGGATACCATTTAATTTAAATAGAAAATATTCAAATGATTGTTTGGTTGATTAGATGAATGTGATAACTATTATCAGATTTGATCGATATTTTATTTGTCGTGCTAACATCTGTGGATGCAGGGAAACAGGTTAGAGGGGTCCAACTGGATTCCTCACAAATAGAAATAATATTCATAATCTATGGTATATCTCATTGATATCATGTGATAAATTGATTTGGAATTTTGTTATGCTGTGTTATGGTTGGATAAATATAATTTGGTATTTTAAAAATATCAATAACTTAATTGGGATTAAAGGAAAATGAAAGGAATTTTTAAATAATGAATTTAAGGAAATTAAATTTTGGGAAATTGATTTAGAATTTGTTAAGAGTTTTGAAACTATGATGAGGAATGGGAATTTGTAAATTGGTTTTACAAACGAAGTGGAATAAAATATTTATTAGTGGATAAATTTGGAAATATAGATTACCGGTGGGAAATTCTATAAGAAAGATATAATTGTTTTAAAAGTAAAGATGAGATTATCTTTAAAGGATGGAAAGTGCATTTTTCCTGGAAATTTGGTATGTTTCAAAGAAAAGCTTTCAAAATATAAATTGGCGGTTTAAAATGTGTTTTAGAATATTTTAGAAAAAATATTATTTTTAATTATTTTTAAGTATATTTAAGTAATTATGATATTTAATTATTTTAAAGGTAAAGTAGCATTAAGTTTTCAAAAGGAAATTATAATATAAATACTTGATTAATAACTTTATGTTAAAAGGTAATTTTGTTTTAAATTACTTAGAAATTCCTTTATATTTTCTTAAGTATTATTTTCATTTAAGAAATTTCCAGTAGCCTTATTCTAAATATTTTAAGCATATATTTTGGAAGTGATTTTCCAGGAAATGGGAAATGTGTTTAAAAATAAAAAGGTTTTTTTTTTAAAAGTGTGGGAAGGAATTTACAGAATTTAACCGTAAATTTGAATTGAGATAAATCCGGCAGAATTTATAAAAAGAATTCTTTGGTTTATTCTGAAATGAAAGTGTATTTCCCTGAAAAGCCAGTATGTTTTAGAGTAGATTTTTAAGTAAAAGTTAAAAGTTTTAATTTTTTTAGAATGTTTTTAAAGAAATTATTATTTAAGTTGTAAAAAAATTAAAAGTAAATATTTACTAAATTAGTTATAGTAGAAATTATTTTAAAGGGTTAATTGGTATTATGTTTTAAAGAATATTATTAATATTTATATTTTATAAAATGGATTTATTTTAAAGATAATTGGTTAAAGTTTTATATGAAAATTGTATAGGATTTTGTAACTCTTCTTGTAAAATTTAGTTTAATTTAACTTTTATTTTAAAATTAGCTTAAATTTTATAAAGTAATTTTGCTTTAAATATTTTTAAATATATTTTAAGGTATATTTAGAATAAAGTGATCCAATGTTTTAAAATCTAAAGTATTTGGACTTGGTTATTTTCAGTGGAAATAGAAAATGTTTGGGAAATTTATTCCGTAAAAAGGAAGATGGTTTGAAAACTATTTTCAAAGGGGTTAAAATTGGGAATATATCTTGTAAAGATATTTTGAGGTTAATAAATAATTTGGAAAATTATTTATTGTTTGATGGATGTTTGTGAATGTTAATTGATAGTTAAATAACCGACTATCAATATTGGCCAATGCGCTGATCATTTCGAAAAAACCGGGATCGCCTGAAAACCACTTCGATCCGGTTTGTACGTTTTCGTGAGGAAGACAAGTTCGAAGTCGAAGATGGAGCAGTGAAGGGCAAGGGCTAGTCGCTACTAATCCTGAGGGTGATTCCAAAATGGATGTAGTAGGAGTAGTGCCTTCGGTTCCGTTCGAACCCGGAACGGACTTGTATGGATGAATGCTTTCGGAACATCGTCAGGTGGATGGTGGGCATTCTAAGTGAAACGTTCTAAAAATGTAACGCTTAGCCTCAAGCCTCATCAACCGCGAATGACTGAAAATCAGGGGATATGCAGCAAGGCTAAGTGGGTAGCGCCCATTAGGGTGAGGTCATCCTTGTCTAGATGTCCCTTTTTATTTGGCATAGTGGTGCGGTTGCTGATCCCAACTATGGGGTGATCTTACTCGGGATTATCCAGTAAGGGGTAGTCCCGGTCTTGTGTTGCAGGGGATTTAGGGTGGATCCTCGGTATGCTGATCTAGACTTGGTACTGTGACAGGTGGTGCCCCAATGCCTAGTCATTCGTTGGAAATCCATTCTCCCTACGTGCCTTGTACGGTTTTGATTGTAAAGCCCACTTTGTGGCTAGTTTGCTGGAATTTAATCATGTAACAATTTCAGCTATTTTGAATAAGTATTTGTATATAGACACTATTATAATATCAGAGGATTTTGTAGAAATGTTTTGGCTATCGTAAGGTAAAAATCTGACATGTTTATTTGTGGCGTGGTCTTACGAAATTCTTTTGATTTTCAAAGGATTTTTGAACTTTAATAATCAATTTGGGTGTATTATTATCACGCTGGTATTCCAAACTGACTCGGGTGTTATTTCATTATAATGCTCGGGTCAGATCGAGTATTATATATTCAGGATAGGATGCTATGGAGCTCAGGAGAGGAGTTGGAGACCGAGACGTATTATCCGTACTTTTTTATATCTGCTGCTGTGATTTGTTTGAAAATCGTCAGGCTGGTAATCGTTGTTTGTTTGAGATATATTCGATGATATATTGTATAAAATAGATATAATTTTCATTTTGTGTAAAGATCTGATATTATGTATTATATTTTGCTCCGCTGCTATTGTGAGATTCTGTTATTGTTTAGTTCCTTCTTTCTTCTATCTTCTTTCTTTTCCCTCAACAATCTATCTTTTCCGGCACTCGAGCGTCGGCATATTATTCTGTTGTGTATTTTGTGTCGATTTTCGAGGGTCGAGAAGGGTGGGTCGTTACAGTGGTATCAGAGCTTAGGCTGGCGACAACCTAGGCTTTGGTGGGGAAATGACTCATTATAAATAGAGTCGATAGTACTCTAGAATGAGTTTGAATGTAATAATAGATATGAGCGCATATTTGTTAGTGGATATAAAACTGTTTTTATACTGTGTCGACTTATCGGTCGAGTGTTTATGAATTCTGGTCGGTACGGGAAGTACAACTGTATTGATAGGGGTTTCTAAACTCTTAAACTAGATAAACCGACATAGTATTGTTTTTAAAGTGGGTAAATGAAATAATTTTACCCAAAATTATATTCTGCTATAAAAGGAATAATTTTCTGAAATTATTATATATATTTGGATGTTTGGTTGTTAATATTATAATCAAATATAAGAATCTAAAATTTGAAATGGTTATAACCAAATAGAATTCTATAAGTATGATTATCCAAAAGAAGAATAACTAAAATTTGATTTAGACCAGAATTTAAATCCTGGAAATTTTGAAAAGCGTTTAAAGTGTATTTAAACAAAGGTTTGGCAACTTGGAAATGGTGAAAATGTTTTCCAAAAATTTGAAGGAAATAATGGAGTATTATTTAGGGAAACCTTTGAATGGAATTTTTTTTGAAAGGAATTTATGGAAGTAAGGAAGCACTGAACTCACTTCAGTCGCTGGAAATAATCCTGATGATGATGGCCACATCATCAGAATTCATTTTCGAGCTTCTAAAGTGATGGATTGCTACCGTAGTGGTTGGTTATGATATTTGTTTGGACTTGTTGGGTATACAAGTTGTTTTAGAAATTTCAAAAGGGAAATTTGTTTTAGTAAAAACAAGTTGTTTTGGAATCTGGAGATTTGATTTAATATACCAAGTGGGTATGTGTTATTTATGATTTTAAAATGGTTTTGAAATAAAACCGGGTAATTGAATTCTGGGAACTCTATTTAAATAATGTGAAAAGTTAAGATAAATCAACTATCGAACGTATAAAGTGAAGTTGATATTAATAAGAAGAAAATGAAAATTTTAATCCTGGAATTAAAATTTAACTTGAGTAAATGGAAGTGAATAAAATATATATTTGCATTTTACTCAAGATAGGTTAAATCTAAAATAAAATTGAATAAAATTGAAATGTAAAATGATTATAATTGTGTAATGAAAATTTATACCCTTAAGCTGTTAAGTGATATATATATATATATATATATATATAATTTGGAATTTTGATTATAAGGTGAAAATGACTCAAATGAGCAATATAAGCTTTTAAATAAATAAGTGGGTGAACTTAAGAATAGGAAATGAAATTGTAAAACCAAAATAAAATGGTTGGAATTTTATGGGAAATTCAAAAGTTAAATCCTAAATGAAATGTAGAGTGAGATAAGGCAAAGTGAGATATAAAAGGATGAATGGACTTAGGTTACTAAATAAGTTTTAAAACTTATATATTAGAAATTAAAATTTTAAATTGAATGGAGAAATAAAATTGGATCGAATTAGATTTAACTTAAATTAAAAAGGAATTTAGTTGAATTTGAATTGAATTAAAATCAAAATTCAGTGTATTATGAATAGTAATGAATGGAATTAAATTCTTATTTAAAATAGTAATGGAAATGGTATGAAGTTATTAGCTAAATAAAATTTGGTTGAACTTGAATTAAATTTGGATAAGAATTGAATTGAAAGAAAATTTAATTAAGTTGAAAGGATATTGTATGAATAAAATTTTAACCCAACTAAATTCAAAAGAACTGTTTGAAGATGAATTTGGTGTAAGCTAAACAAATAAAAGGAGTAATGGAATGAATATAATTTTGGTAGCTTGTAAAATTTGAAAAGTAAAATAAAACCCAGTTCTGGTTTAGGATAATTAGGATGGTTATGTTATTAATAAATTTAGAAATGAATTGAGAAGGTGAATTAAAATTTACAATGGATTCAGTAAGCAAACAAATTGAATTAAAGTTTGTAAATGGATTTGAATTTGATTGGGTAAGAATCAAATTAAAATGAAAAAAAAAACCGATGTAAGAAGAAATGGAGTTATTTTGGAGTTGAAATAACTTAAGAAATTGTGTAAGGGTTGTTGTTGAGTTTTAATAGATGGTTTTGAATAAACCCATATGGATAATGAATTGGAAATGTAAGAATAGGAATTTAATTTGATAATGGAATAAAAATGAGGATGTTTGGGTTCAAAAATAATTTCGAATGGAGTAAAATTAATATAGTTTGAGTTAGAATTAATTTAAAATGGTTATAAACTTAAGTAATTGTTGTTTTCTTGAATGACGTCAAAATTGTGTTGTGATTAGTCGTTTTGTTGTAAACAAAGCTAATAAATTAAAGGAAGCAAATAAAGTTGGTTTTTGAATAAATTGGAATTGGTTGGGATCTAATTAAGTGGTTTTGGATATAAATGAAAGTGGATCATAAAAGAAATGCAAATATATCGAATTTACTTGTGAATCAATTTGGAATTGATTGAAGTAAATTTATGTAAGTAAAGCATAGGTTAATCATATTGAAGAGAAAATGAATTGGTTATGGCAAATATGAATTGTATGTAGAAAACTTGAATGTAAATCATTCTAGTGAAATAAAAATGAAGTTTGGATTTGTAAAGGAAGTTAAGATAGTATTGAAATCTTGGGATTTGCTTATAATATATGGTTAACAGGTTGAATTATGAAATTTGTTTGTTTGAACTATGTAATTGTTGTGTTTGGCTAAGTTAAATGTATGGAAGGTTGTTAAACATCTTATATTGTTGAAAACTGATATGTTTGTTTAAGTAAGTACAGGTACGGAAGGCAATTGATAGAGTTGGAGCGCGTATATGCAATATATATTAGCCGCTTTCTTTTAAATGCTAATCTAAGGTACGCCTACGCAATAAAGTTGGAAAATGATAATATAATGTGATATATTTTGTTTTCCGACCGTGTGGGTCGATGTATATATATTTATATCTATTGTGATATTGTGAAACGCTCTCCGTACAAAGGAGACGTTGTCAAAAAATTTCTAAAATATTGGAAGTTAGAAATTTTTTGAAAGTTTTGGAAATTTTGGGTTAACTAGAAAGTTGCATTTTGAAATAATGTTGTAAAAAAAACTTTTGAGTTAAAAATAAAGCGAACGGTTTTGGAATAGAGCTAAAAGTTTTGGTGAAGTGAATGTAGGTTTTTAACCAAGTGAGTTTGGGGTAAGTAAATGAGTTTAGTAGCATTTTCCTACCTTATCAAATTTCAGGGACGAAATTTTTATAAGAGGGGAGGAATGTAACGACCCAGAATTTTGATCGTTAGATTTTGAACGTTTAATTCATTTTAAATGTTAAATGTGGATTTTGAATTGATTTTGAAGTAAGAAGATTTTGGTTAAATCAATATAATTAGTTAAAATATCGAGTATGGCAATTCAATTGGATTTGAATAATAATAATTTAATATTTGGAATTAGGATAATTAGTGAATCTGGATGTAAATGGTTATGAAAATGGTTTCTAAGATTTCTTTTTGGTCTTGTTTGATTTGATTTATAATATTGGACTTTTGGGTAGAATCAAAAGACGATAAGTTAAAATTTGAAAATTTTATATTGATTTAAAAATGGAATTTATTGTACAATAATTGAAATAATCAGATTTTGATTTAAAACGAATTAGAATTATTTCTAATGTGACTATAAATTCTATATGATTTATAATGAAAATAGTAAAATTTTAAAGATGAAATTTTAAGTGATTTCGACGGTATTGAAAATCGCTCGAACTTATCGAAAAGTTAAAATAGCTTCCCGAGACACAGTCTCGAAATTCGACGAAACTAGTTCCATTGGATCCGTAATAGTTAGTTATTATCAGATTTCAAATTTCGTAGCGTTTGAAGTTACTGTTTGTTCGTACGGGTGAGAAACGCATTGAAATTTAAATCGATAATTTATTATTTAAAATCGATTCAAAAAGCTATCTTCCACGTATGATTGAATCAGCTTTTGAAACACGTTCATTGTGTTCGGAACGCGGGTAAAACCTTATAAACGCCTGTCGACATGCGTCGGTTGGAGATCGTGTGAAAAAGTTGTTTTAAAGTGGATGTAATATTAAAATAATGATTTTTATACGTGTGTATATATATATATATATATGTTTTGGCCGAAACCCTAATCTATTTTCTTCGGCCGCCACTCAAACTATTCTATGGTCGAAAATCAACTTCGTTTCCTCCTCATTTTCTCTTCATCCTTTAATTTTTAGCGAATTCTTCAACATGAAACTTGAAGCACTTGAGGAGCTTTACCATACCAACGGTCGAGATCGCTTTTAATTCTTCGAGTAAGCAGAATTTTGTCGACACAAGCCACGCATTCGAGCATGAATCTCGAAGCAGGGAAGTGACCGAGCTCGGCACTGTTCCGGCCCTGGGTGCGCGACGACTTTCTCTTCGTCATGGTGTTCCCCGATCGAGTTAAATGATGTTGTTGTGGTCGCGATTTTCGATTTGTCGTAGCGGCTTTGGGTTTGATTAAGCCTGGAGACGAGCGAGAGAGAAGAAGCTATGAGTGACTGATTTATTTTCTTCGTTAAATCAAACGGCTGATAGTAATAAAAAAAGAATTTAGTTTAAATTATATATTTAAAATCTTTAAAACTGAATAACTCTTACATACATTATCAGATTCAAATGAAGCAAGAAGCGCCGGAATCGCAGCAACGAGCAGCCTGCTGTGGTCCAGATCTAGGATCATTCTAAGAAAGTAAAATTTTAGGTTAAATCGAACGTCGTTCGATTTAATTTAAAATTTGAACGCTCGTCAAAAATTCAAGGTGAGTTAACCTCACTCACATTTGGATACCATTTAATTTAAATAGAAAATATTCAAATGATTGTTTGGTTGATTAGATGAATGTGATAATTATTATCAGATTTGATCGATATTTTATTCGTCATGCTAACATCTATGGTTGCAGGGAAACTGGTTGGAGGGATCCAACTGGATTCCTCACAAATAGAAATTATACTCATAATCTATGGTATATCTCATTGATATCCTGTGATAAATTGATTTAGAATTTTGTTATGTTGTGTTATAGTTGGATAAATATAATTTGGTATTTTAAAAATATCAATAAATGAATTGGGGTTAAAGAAAAATGAAAGGAATTTTTAGTAATGAATTTAAGGTAATTAAATTTCAGGAAATTGATTTGGAATTTGTTAAGAGTTTTGAAACTGTGATGAGGAATGGGAATTTGTAAATTGGTTTTATAAATGAAGTGGAATAAAACATTTATCAGTGGATAAATTTAGAAGTATAGATTTCTGGTGGGAAATTCTATAAGAAAGGTATAATTATTTTAAAAGTAAAGATGAGATTATCTATAAAGGATGGAAAGTGGATTTTTCCTTGAAATTTGGTATGTTTCAAAGAAAAGCTTTCAAAATATAAATTGGCAGTTTAAAATGTGTTTTAGAATATTTTAGAAAAAAAATATTATTTTTAATTAGTTTTAAGTATAAGTAAATACTTATTTAAGTAATTATGATATTTAATTATTTTAAAGGTAAAGTAGTATTAAGTTTTCAAAAGGAAATTATAATATAAATATTTGATTGATAACTTTATGTTAAAGGATAATTTTGTTTTAAATTACTTAGAAACTCCTTTATATTTTCTTAAGTATTATTTTCATTTAAGAAATTTCTAATAGCCTTATTCTAAATATTTTAAGTATATTTTGGAAGGGATTTTCCAGGAAATGGGAAATGTGTTTAAAAATAAAAAGGTATTTGTTTTTTTAAAGTGTGGGAAGGAATTTATGGAATTTAACCGTAAATTTGAATTGAGATAAATCCGGTAGAATTTATAAAAAAAATTCTTTGGTTTATTCTTAAATGAAAGTGTATTTCCCTGAAAAGTCAAGTACGTTTTAAAGCAGATTTTTAAGTAAAAGTTAAAATTTTTAAATTTGTTTTTTTAGAATGTTTTTAAAGAAATTATTATTTAAGTTGTAAAAAAATAAAAGTAAATATTTACTAAATTAGTTATAGTAGTAATTATTTTAAAGTGTTAATTGGTATTATGTTTTAAAGAATATTATTAATATTTATATTTTATAAAATGGATTTATTTTAAAGATAATTGGTTAAAGTTTTATTTGAAAATTGTATAGGATTTTGTAACTCTTCTTGTAAAATTTAGTTTGATTTAACTTTTATTTTAAAATTAGCTTATATTTTATAAAGTAGTTTTGCTTTAAATATTTTTAAATATATTTTAAGGTATATTTAGAATAAAGTGATCTAATGTTTTAAAATCTAAAGTATTTGGACTTGGTTATTTTCAGTGGAAATAGAAAAATGTTTGGGAAATTTTTTCCGTAAAAAGGAAGATGGTTTGAAAACTATTTTCAAAAGGGTTGAAATTGGGAATATATCTTGTAAAGATATTTTAAGGTTAATAAATAATTTGGGAAATTATTTATTGTTTGATGGATGTTTGTGAATGTTAATTGATAGTTAAATAACCGCTATCAATATTGGCCAATGCGTTGATCATTTCGAAGAGACGGGGATCGGGATTTATTTCCTGAAAACTACTTTAATCCGGTTTGTACGTTTTCGTGAGGAAGACGAGTTCGGAGTCGAAGATGGAGCAGTGAAGTGCAATGGATAGTCGCTACTAATCCTGAGGGTGATTCCAAAATGGATGTAGTAGGAGTAGTGCCTTCGGTTCCGTTCGAACCTGGAACGGACTTGTATGGATGAATTCTTTCGGAACATCGTCAGGTGGATGGTGGGCATTCTAAGTGAAATGTTCTAAAAAGGTAACGCTTAGCCTCAAGCCTCATCAACCGGCAATAACTGAAAATCAGGGGATATGCAGTACGGCTAAATATATAGCTCCCATTAGGGTGAGGTCATCCCTGTCTAGATGTCCCTTTTTATTCGGCTTAGTGGTGTGGTTGTTGATCCCAACCGCGGGGTGATCTTACTCGAGATTATCTAATAAGGGGTAATCTCGGTCTTGTGTTGCAGGGGATTTAGGATGGATCCTCGGTACGCTGATCTAGACCAAGTACTGTTACAGGTGGTACCCCAGTGCCTAATCGTTCGTTGGAAATCCATTCTCCCTACGTGCCTTGTACGGTTTTGATTGTTGAACCCACTTTGTGGCTAGTATGCTGGAATTTAATCATGTAACAATTTCAGCTATTTTGAATAAGTATTTGTATATAGACACTATTATAATATCAGAGGATTTTGATAGAAATGTTTTGTCTATCGTAAGGTAAAAACCCGACATGTTTATTTGTGGCGTGGTCTTACGAGATGCTTTGATTTTCAAAGGATTTTTGAACTTTAATAATCAATTTGGGTGTATTATTATCACGCTAGTATTCCAGGCTGACTCGGGTGTTATTTCATTATAATACTCGGGTCAGACCGAGTATTATATGTTCAGGATAGGATGCTATGGAGCTCAGGAGAGGAGTTGGAGACCGAGATGTATTATCCGTACTTGTTTATATCCGCTGCTGTGATTTGTTTGAAAATCGTCAGGCTGGTAATCTTTGTTTGTTTGAGATATACTCGATGATATATTGTATAAAACATATATAGTTTTCATTTTGTGTAAAGATCTCATATTATGTATTATATTTTGCTCCGCTGCGATTGTGAGATTCTGTTATTGTTTAGTTCCTTCTTTCTTCTATCTTCTTTCTTTTCCCTCAACAATCTGTCTTTTCCGGCACTCGAGCATCGGCATATTATTTTGTGTTGTATTTTGTGTCGATTTTCGAGGGTCGAGAAGGGCGGGTCTTTACAATATATATATGAAAGATTGTGTCATATATATGTTACAATATAATGGCAGAATTAGCAGTAGTCTTGCATATGTATGTTAGGATAATTTTACAATCATTTTTTAATTTTAATTCAACATTGTAAACAAGAATTGGATAGAGATAGATTGATGATTGTAAACTTAACCGGCACTCTTTTGCTAGAGTTTTTGTTATACAAATAATAATATAACTAGAAATTCATATTCAACAATTGAGAATGATATGAAAGATGCCTTTATACAAGCATAGTGAAAGTAATACTCTTTGCAATGAAAACTCTCACAATCTAACATCCCATGAAAACTATTTAGATTTCATTCAAACTGGCTATCTGGATTCAAGCACTTTACAAGAGATGTGTGTTGAAAATTAAGGTAAAATTAACATCGACAGTTCTGTCAATTCCGTCTCTGACATCTGGTAAAATCTTTAGTGGTCCAAAGATATTTGACAACAAATGTAATAGTGGTGAACATCCTTTATTGCGTTTAGTCTTCGTAGTTCTATTATGTTTCTTCTGTAATAAAGGTGAACATCCTATATTAGGATTTTTTGACAATGATTTCCCAATATTTATTTTGATGCAAAAATTCTCGGTTTTATTTTCTGTAGTGGTTGTGTAAAATTTTAAAGAATATCACTACTTACATTTTTTGCTTTAGTCTGTTGATTTTTTTTATAGTTGATACGCTGATTAAATTTTTGAAATTTTGTAGGTATATTTTTGAAGTTCATTCTCCAATGTCGCAAAAAGTTGATCTTAAAAGTCGTATATGTATTTGCAATCAATGAAAAGTGACGAGTTTTCCTTCTGCACATACTTTGAAGTGTATATCTTTAACCAGAAATTCTGTTTATGATTATATTGGGAATTACTTTACTGTTGAGTATTATCGAGCTTCGTATTCACATGTGATCAATCCTATTCCAACTTTTGATAAGGAAGTAAGTGAAGCTGAGGAATCATCTACTGTTATTCCTCTTAAGCCTATTTGTGGAGATGGTAGGCCTAGGATGAATAGAATTGAAGGGGATGATTTTCATGCTAAGCAAAACAGATGTCGAAAGTGTAAAAAACTAGGACATAATAGAAGGGGGTGTTCTTTGAATAATTGAGTTGAGTGTTTTAATCTAATATATTTGATTGATTATTGCATATATGTTTGAATAATTGAATCATTGGGTAAGCTGAATTGTGCTGATATGTTTCTGATTATTTTTTGTTTTAAGCAATTTTTATGTTTAATTGTTATTTGGTATGCATTGTTGTTATTTTTGTGAAAAGGATAAATTCATATATTTCACTTTTTTGGTTCTGTTAAAGATTGAAAGATACATCAATCTACCAAATGTCCTTTTCTTTCCACAAATTATTTTTCTATCCTGTTACACTAATAATTTGGTATGTGTGAACTAGTAGATAAAAGATTGAATAATTCTAGCATGTTGTATGTTGGTATGAAAGTTTAATTTTTTTCCTTGTTATCTCTATCTGTAATTAAATGATTTCCAATCAGAACATATTGCAAGTATACAGAAAGAGTTATATAAGATACTAGGTGTTATATTAATTTCATAAAATTAAGATTCTATAGTAAAACTGACAGCAGTATCACTTGTATAATGCCTATCCCAAATTTTACTTGCATTAGTATGAGATCTGCAACCTTTTATTTGTGTAGCAATAATTTTGCCATAAATTCTTTAATCACTTTCACCCCCATAATCTTTAAGGAACGAAAAAACAGAATTTATACATAATATGCTTTGAAAAGAACAAGTTGTATAGGGTTTTTCTTAGGTTATCAATTCTACATATGTCATTGTCAGGGTGATGAATGCAGTGCAATTGAGACCATGAATGTAATTAATGTTTGTATATATATCCTGAACAATCAGCTAAGTTCTCTAATATTGATGGACCAAAAGGTAAGTAACAAATGTTTTATTCTTATATATGCAGTGTTTCTTCCAGTGTATCTTCCATTTTGACAAACTTTTTAGTTGACACTTATTATCTTCTAATGTTAATTTAAATAGGAGACTGGCATTTCTTTTGCTTTTGTAGCTATATGAATATAGTAAACATGGTGAAAACTCAAGCTTTTGTAAATAGTTTTCTCTATGACAATGTCATCTGCTTGTTTTCAAGTTGCTTGTTCTCATAAAGACATAGGAGAATATGCAGAATGTTATATTGTATATGAAATAAAGTGAATAGTGCTATACATATAAATCTGGGAGACATAAAAATAGTGTGTACTCTAAAAGACTGATACAACATACTGTTAATAATGAATTATTTTATAACATCAAAATATTATGAATAAAACATAAATGCTTTTATCTTTTGTTAATAGAGCATTAGAAATAAATTTTCCATTACAATTTCACGATCAGTTATCGGAATTTCATCATCAAATTAATATCAGTTGCATAATTTTTGCTATTTAACATCAGCCTTGCAAATTCATTAGTAAATTCAGATATACTACGTTCTATCATCAAATAAATTTTTAGCAAATGTATGATAAAAAGATTGTCAAACATCAAAGAAATTGTTCCTATGATTCTCAGTTTGAATTTTTTTTGTAGCTGAAATTGAGATATAAAAAATGTCAACTGTCCAGCAGTATGGTTCGTCGGAGAGGATTTGTGCAGCTATTTGTGCTCTAAATGCATTGAGTTATTCAAGACTGATTTTGATGTAGTCTCCATTCCATGTGCAACCTTTTGTATGAACATCATTGCCAAAACTTCCCTCTCTATCTTTCCTTTAGATCCTATCGCCTAAAAATTCATCAAAATTCCGAAATCAAAGAAAATTTGCTCACCGTTCATCGATGAAGTGCTGCCACCTCACGACGAATGAAGATGATCCAACCATTAACTCAGTCGAGCTCGATGTGGCAAACAAAATCCTTGTTGGGGACCTTGCAAGATAATGTCGTTAATGGCTGCGATGATCGAGACCCATTGGATTGCGTGGGAGTTGATTTGAAATTTTCGAACCATTTCTCTGGTATAAAAGCGATTTTATACAGGGAAGGGATTAAGGTTGGGAACGTGGGCAAGTATGGCCAATGCAAGGCATATGTATGGTGTGGGTATGGGAAGTATGTATTTGTGTGTGTATACATATATATGTGTGTGTGTATGCATACATACATATACATTGAAAAATATATATGCACTAAAAATATCGAACTCCAAACAAGGCGCGCCGCCTGGCATTCTATAATAAATATCCCTATTTTGAACACAATGGAACTAGTATCGAGACCTTATTTGACTATGTGCAGAAGTTAGCTTTTAAAACGAAATTATATTATATTAGTTCTCTAAATTAATTTTTGTGCGTTTCTAGCTCACATGACCAAACGATACGTTTGATCGTCATGATATGTGATGACATATAATAATTCATTGTTACGGTTCCAATGGAACTAGTTTCATCCAATTTTGAGACAGTGCTTCAGAAGGCTATCATCACATGTTAAAACAATTTATTATTGAAACCATTTTAACTCACTTTTAATTTCAAAATTAAAAGTTTAGTATTATCATTCTTACTTAAATTGATATAAATAAGATTTCCAAATTATTTTTATTTACACTGAATCAAAGATTTAATTATTAAATATTCCAATTATTTTAAATTCACTATTCAAATAAATCTCCATATTTGAAATTTAGCTATTTGACTTATAAAAATAATTATTCAATATTTAAAATCAATTAAATATTTCAAAATTCTTCTTCCCTTAAAGAATTTTGTCGTCGAAATTAGCATGTAAGAAAAATGCCTCAGACTAATTAAATTTTCAAAACCAATTTGTTGAAACTTTTTTATCACCTTTTCTCAGTCCTTAAAATTCATTCATAGTTACTAACTAATATCATTCCAAATTATAACATAAACATCAAATTTTAGTTATTAAATTTTTTTCAAAATTCTCAAAAAAATTCTAACGCCTTAAATTTACGAAAAATTTCATCAGCGTCTCCTTTACGCGGCTCGATCAAGAAAACTTATAATATATATATAATCACAATATACATCTGATCTTCAAGGATGAGGCATCCCGTAGGGAAAAATATAAAAATAAGGTATGTAATCCGAGATATGTACCTATTTTATTAGCGTTAACAAGTATATACAATCAATATACAACAAAAGCGAGCTCCAAATGCGAAGCATACGGCATCCACGCCTACTAATCACTCAACAACCAATGAGAACATGTGTATAGAAAGTAATATCAATATATATAATAGGCTACACAACAACCATATGCAAATGTAACCAGAGAAACCATCAATCAAATAATACCGATATAATTAGTTCACAACTATATCAATTTACATTTTCCAGTGTCAAAATTTAATTTATTGAAGCCTGTATGATGTACATATATCATCAATATGCAATATCAAATCTGACCACTCGCTGAACCGTACAATTTCACTTCCAAACGGTGACGACCCAAAAATTTTCAACATTTAAAACTGAAATATTTAATTCATTTAAAATGTTTGAAAGCTATTTTAACTTGAATTTCAAATATCAAAATGAATTTGGCAATTAAATTATTGAATTTATTTTATTGAAATTGGATAAAAATTTGAATCTTTAGTTATAAGCTGATTTAAAATATTTTCAAGGCTTAGAAAAATTTATATTGATAATACTGAAGATGATGAAAGCTTTAGAATTTAATTTGAAAGCAAATTGTTCAGTTTAGAATTTATATCGTTTAAATCGATATTAAAAAAAATAGCCTTCCAAGGTACAGTCTTGGAATTCAACGAAACCAGTTCCATTGGATCCGTAATATTGTATTTTATCGGATTTCAATTTTCGTAATGTTTGGAGTGATCGTTTGGCCGTACGGTCAATAAACGCGCTGAAATCTAAATCGAAAATTCGATATTTTAACTGGTTCAAAAAGCTATCTTCTCCATACGATCGAGTTTGGACCCAGAACCTTTCCATTGCGTTCGGAATAGGCATATAACATTATAAACGCCTGGTGGCATGCCTTGATTGGAGATCGAGATTTTGAGTTGCAACTATCGAGGCAGTTTGAATTTAAATTTAAAATTTGAATACAATAACTATTTTTACAAGGCAAATGTCACGTTCTTTTTTTTTTCAAACACTTGGCAAATTGAAAAGCACACGCGTTTCGCTTTCTCTTAAATTGCTACACGCGTTAGAAATTTTTTTATAACCGAGTCTTATTTTTTTCTTCTTCTTCGTCTCGTGTAAAATTAAAAAAAGGAGGGAACAAAGACATTTTCTTCGTTCGAAAAAATCAAATAAAAATGGCTGATTCAAACTTCAAATCGAAACAAAATAAAAAAATCAATGGTAGAAGATAAAATCGATCAAATTGAAATCGATTTGGGTTCGAAGTCAAATCAATGGCGAGCCTTGTCTCATTGTCACGATCAGGGCATTCGTCTGTGGTGGTGGTGAGAAGTGGCGGTGGCGGTATCGTGGTTGCTGGCGGCTGGTGGTTAGCTTGAGGTTGGCGCAGCGATAGCCTACAGACTAATAAGGCGAAGTCAACGTCGGCACATAGACGACCGCGTTTGTCGAAATTAGGTTTTCGACTTCAAAATCAGGGCGGCATTGCAATCTGTGTCGATCGAACGCGAGGCCAGTTCGGGCGATCTGGGGGATTCGAGCGAGATTCGAAGCTTGGGTTCGCCGATGAAAATTTTCAAGCAGTAAGGTAATCTCGAGCCTTTTTCGAGTAAATTAGTTTTTGTAAGATATTGAGTCTATAACTAAGATTATTTTAATAACACAGATATATGTTGATTTCTATTATATATGTGCAGATTTGGAAAATTTATATATAAAGTTTTTTAAACAAAGGAAATTATATTTTTACTGTAAGTTGTAAAATAAATTTTGTTTTGAATAAAATATATATATATGTAGGTTAGAAAAATATATGATATATATATATTGACATATCAATTTTTTGTATTACAATTGTTTTAACTACTACGAGTAAATTATTAAAGAAAATTAGTTAATATTAATTTTCAATTAAATAAATTTGTTAAAAGGAATTTGTTTAAAAATTTAAAATATTAGTATAAAATAAAATCACGGGTTAATTTAAATTTATCAAATGGAATTTAATAATTCAATTTATTTCGAATATTAATAGAATTGTATAAATGTCATACAAGGTCTAGAATGGAGAAACAAGCCGGAAAAGAAATGAGTTGGAATGGACTGCAAATTAAAGGTGAGATCTTCTCACTCAATCGGATTTCCGATTTAATTTTAAATAGTTAAATTTAAAATTGTTGATTGTGTGCTTGGATGATAAATTATTATCAGTTGTATTGAATTAGACCCTATGCGCCGCATAATAGCGGATGATGTTATATTAAACCCATATACCGTGATATTCCACCTCGAAGTGAATTGGTATTATATATGTATTTGGAGTGATTTATTTCCCGCATTATATCGCGGATGAGACCCTATGCATCGCATAATAGCGGATGATATTATATTGATCCCATATACCGCGATATTCCACCTCGAAGTGGAATTGGTATTTAATTGTTGTGCTAACGTCTGTGGATGCAGGGAAACAGGTTGGAGGGATCCAACTGGATTCCTCGAATATTTGAATTTGTTTCAATGATTGTGTGTTGATTATTTAATCCGTGTGTGATCATATTTCTGATTGAAATCATTCAAGGCTATAGTTTAGCCGGAATATATTTTTGGTATCGTAGGATACGAGAAATAAATAAAATTGGATTTTTAAATTTGAGTAGAAAATCTATAGTGAAATCCTATTGAATAAAATTCCAAAATACGTGAAAAGGTTTAATAAATGGATTTCAAGTAATATTATTCAAAAGGTGAAGAATTTATTTTAAAATATGAATTTTAAATAATTTAGAAGAGATAAAGGAATTTATTTTAAAAAAACAAATTCGGAAATTGATTTGGTGTTAAAAGAATAAATCTTTGGGAAATTAGAATGAAAATTGATTTGGTGTTTGAATGAAAATCGATTTGCCGTTGAAATAAATTTAGAAATCAATTTGGGATTTGATTTGCTGTTTAAAATAAAATTTGAAATCAATTTGGAAATTGATTTGGTGTTTGTAAATGATTTTTGAAATCGATTTAAAACATATATAACTGGATATTTGAGGATTTGAATTCACAATGAGAATTTTAAAAGGAAAGGGAAATTTGCTTTAAAAATAAATATTGTTTTATTTTTAAAAGTAAGGAAAGAAATTTATGGATTTGGAACGTAAATTTAAAATAAATCCAGAAAGATTTATTAAATTGATTTGAATGAACCATTTTAGAATAGAAGGTGTACTTTCCCTAGAAAGCCGAGTATATTTTTTAAAATAGCTTTTGAAATAAAATTAAAAGTTCTAGATTTAGTTTTAAAAGAATATTGCTGGAAATTAATTTTGGGAATTGTTTTAAACCTTTAAAGTAAAGATTTATTTAATTAATTATAGAAGGGATTATTTTAAAGATTAAATTGATATTTGATTTAGAAAATAGTTTCTTAAATACTTATACTCTATCCACTAATTTTATTTTAAAATTAGTTTGGACTTGAAGTCTTATATTGTGATAATTAGTACAATATTTTCATAACTAATATTTAATTAAAGGTAGTTTTATTCAAATGTCTTCCTGAATATTTTGGATAAGTGATTTAAATTATTTTAAAGTATTTGAACTCGGCAAATTTTCGGTGGAAATGAATAAATATTTGGAAATATATTCCGCGTAAGGAAAATGATTTGAAATTTGTTTTCAAAGGATTGAAATGTAGAAATTGATTTGAAATTTGTTTTCAAATGGTTGAAGTGTTAAAATTATATCTTACGAAGATATTTTGAAAATAATGGTTGGGGGAAAAATTATTTAAATCTTAGTGATTGTTGTAAATGTTGATTGATAGTTAAATAACCGACTATCAATATTGGCCTTTTAATGGTATTTGAATTTCGATGCGACCGGGGGTTGGATTCCAAATGCATATCCAAAAACCACATCGAACCTTTGTGATTGTGATGGATCTTTTGTTTAAAAGATCAAAGTGGTAATTTGTTGTGATTTGTTTGAAATCTAAATGAACACTTATTTTTAAAATAAGCGCTCATTATTCGGATTAGTCGGGAAAGGACTTTGTGTCATAAAACCAATTCTGAATAATGATACGATGAAATGGGATTGCATTTGAAGACGGTGTTGAAGACCGGGTATTTTCGAAAACGAAAGGATTACCTACCGAATGTCTCTGCACCGGGTTGCTCCGGTATAGAGATTTTATCACCCTTTGTGATGGGGATTCCGGACGTGATTAGTGAATATCCGAATTACAAGGGCTTCTTTGAAGTGCCTTCGGTTCCGTTTGATCCCAGAACGTACTTGTATGGATGTGTACCTGACATTACACTTTGAGATGTAAAGCTGGTTTCTATCAAATACATTTCTATTGGCGGAGGAGAATTTATTCTCTTAGCTTAACACCCTTCTCTGAGACGCATGAGCTCAGAGGTTATGTAGTTGATGGCTACTAGTGATATATTCCCAAATTGGTAATGTGGCATATGAAGTGCTGCTGATCATTTGTTGATCGAAGTATGACTTTGTGAAAAGTGTAGCTTTGTGGACGAGACTTCGTTGGACCTCACACCCCGGAAATGGTCAAAACGGGAAGAATGCGGCAAGGTTATGAGGGTTGCGCCCTTTAGGGTATGTCATTTCCTTCTTGAAAAGGGTTGTATCATGGTATGGAGCCCGGATATTTAACCTATATGGTTGCTACAAATTTATTATACTTTGTGATTGTTACTTTATGGTTGAGGATCCTTGGATAAAGATCGCAAACGACCAAGGGATGGCATACTCGAGTAGTAGTTACCTAGTTACATAGGTAACCCGACCTTGTGTTGGCAGAGATCCGGGTAGGTTCTCGGGACGTCCCTCCAGAGGCGTACCCATGTGGCAGTAGGAAGTTCCTCAGCCTGACCATTTGTTGGAAATCCAAACTCCAATACGCGCCCTGTACGGTTTTAGTTATATAACCTGCCATTTACTTATAGTGGTCGCCACTGTTTAGATGGTAGCTATAGTAGGCATACAATAATTGTTGTATGTTGGCTAAGATTAATATTATACAATCGAAATGTTTCCTTCACTATGCACTAATAATAATATCGAAAGGATTTTACGTATCGAGCATGTTTGACTATCATAAGGAGAAATCTCCTCCAATTCCGCGTATGCATTGTGTGTGTGGTGGGAGGGCTTATGATAGTTTCATTTTCCAAAAGCATAACGGATTTCTTTTCCTTTTCTTTGTGAAAATAACTGTTTTAAGAACTCACACCAGTCCCATGACTGAGCTGGAGTTTGTTGTTCCCTTTCTAAACTCTGGGTGTCCATAATTTTTCATACGGGCAGCCTAGAGTCAGGTTGTCAATTGATCTGGAGCAAAGTCAGAAAGTTGCTGTGGAAATCTGCAGTTCAAGCTGGATGGCGAAGCGCATCATTATACTATGTAGCATCCATTGCATTTGGGTTGGTGCAAGTCAAAATTTCTATGTAAGCAAGTTATACCAACTGCCAGTGTTGTATTGTGTTTTTGTAAACTCTGATAAGGTGATGTATGTAAAACTGATATAGTTCTTTGTTTCAAAGATTATTCATTTATCTATTATATATTGTTCCGCTACGAAATGTGAGATTCTGTTATTGTTTTTGTTTCTTCTTGTATCTTCTTCTTCTTTAACCCTGACGGTTTGATTTTTCGGCATTCGACCGTGCGGCATTTGATACAGTAGACGTATTGATGTCGACTTTCGGGCATTGAAAAATCGGGTTGTTACATTTTGGTATTAGAGCATTTGGTTAAGCATGGCTCTGGTGGGGATTACTCATTAGAGATAGAGTCAGTGGTACTCTAGAATGAGTTTGAGTGTAATAATAGATATGAGCGCATATTTGCTAGTGAATATAAAACTGTTTTGTATTGTGTTGACTTATCGGTTGAATGGTTATAGATTTTGGTCGGTGCAGTTTGGCCAACTGTATCGATAGGATTTTCTAAACTCTTAAATAAGATAAACCGACGTAAGTTTGTTTTAAAATAGGGTAAATGAAATAATTTTACCCAAACTATTTTTGAATATAAAAGCAATAATTTTCCATAAATTATTATAGTTATATATGATTGTTTGGATATTAGGAGGTGATAATATTACGGTATTATCATTATTGTTGAATAAAAAATTGAAATCGTAACTCCAAAGTTAAGAAATAAATTCACATATAAATGGGATTTATAAATATAAATTGTAAATGTGATTTATGATTTGAAATAGAATTTCAGAGTAATATTTGGGAGGGATAAAAGCACTAAACTCTTTTCGGTCGCTGGAAAATAACTTCGGTGATGACTACAGCATCATCGATGTTCATTTTCGAGTCTCCACGAGAGGAATTGCTACCAAATTATTTTTAAAAAGGAAGTTGTTTGGAAAACTGGGTTGGTTTTGGAAATTCAAAGGATAATTTGAATCGATTTCAAAAATTATTTTGAAATGATGGAAAGACTCTAGAATCCTGTATAAAAAAAACAGTTAAGGAATAAAATTTATTAAGGTGAACAATAAAATTTTGAATGAATGAATAAATTTACAATTGCAAGTAAATGAAAGTGAAATTGAATGTTGAAATTCATTTTGAATTTGTAAGCAAATAGAATTGAAGTGGAATTGAAACTAAATATTGAAAACCAATTTGAATTGTGTGAAATTGAAACGATCGCGATTTTTCGTCCACGAATGCCGACATCAATACGTCCACGGTATCAACTACCGAGCAATCGAAGGCCGAAAAACCGTACCGTTAGGGTTTAAGAAAAAGAAAACGATAGAAGAAGATAGAAAATAGAACGGAAAAGAACAGAAACAACAGAACAATAACAGAATCTCACAATTCACAGCGGAACAACATATAATACATAAATGAATAATCTTTAAATAAAGAACTATATCAGTTATTACATTACATTACATTACATCATCAGAGTGTACAACAACAAACAACATCAACAGCGGAAAAGAAATATTATATACTAGTAATACGCCATGCCATCCAGCTTGCCTCCAGCAACTCCTGAATTCCAGAATATCCTGATAAACCTTACTCTTGGCTGCCCGTGTGGAAATTGGTGGGCACCCAGAGTTTAGGAAGGAAAACAATAAACTCCGAGTCAGTCATGTGAATGGTGTGAGAACTAAAACAGTTTATTTATTTTTAAAATCAAAATAGAGGAATATTTTTAAAGTCAATTCGCAATGCTTTTAAAAATGAGACTACCATAAGGCCTCCCGCACACACACCCAATGCAAACGCAGAATCGGAGGAGATTTCTCCTTATGATAGTCAAAGATGCTTGATACGCATTAAAAAGAAACATTTGATATTATTACTAGTGCATAGTGTTGGAAAAATTATTTTGAAAGTAAAGATATAAATCTTAGCCAACATACGACCATTATCGTATGCCTGCTATAGCTATCATGTTCAATAGCAGGTTACCGCCACATTTCATGGCAGGTTATACAACTAAAACCGTACAAGATCGTATTGTTTCTTTGGATTTCCAACAAATGGTCAGGCCAAGGAACTTCCAATTGCCACATTGAAACGCCTCTGGAATGACATCCCGAGAACCTAACCGGATCTCTGCCAACACAAGGCCGGGTTACCTTTCAAACTAGGTAACTACTGACATGAATATGTCATCCCCCGATCGTAACCGATCTATCCGAGGATCCTCGATTTCCAACAACCACAAAATTTGCAGCAACAACATAGGTTAAATATCTAGGCTCCATACCATGATACCACCTCTATCCAGAAGGAATGACATACACTAAAGGACGCTACCCCCTAATAACCTTGCCGCATCCTTCCTGTTTTGACCATTTTCGGGGTGTGAGGTCCGACGAAGTCTCGTCCACAAAGCCACGCTTTATACAAAAGCTGTGCTTTGGGTCAATCAAACGATCATAGAAATGATCACAAAGATAAACGATCAAACAAATGATCATATCACAAATGATCAAACAATGATCATCTCACAGCAACACTCAGCATGCCACACTACCAAATTGGGAGTATATCACTAATAACCTTCAACTATATAAACTCTGAGCTCGTATGTCTCAGAGAAGGGTGTTAAGCTAAGAGAATAAATTCTCCGCCGCCAACAGAAATATATTTGAAAGAAATCAGCTTTATATCTCAATTTGTAATGTTAGACATACAATCCATACAAGTCTGTTCCGGGATCGAACAGAACCGAAGGCACTTCCAAAGAAGTCCTTGCAATCCGGATATTCACTAATCACGACCGGACTTCCCGTCACTAAGGGTGATAAAACCTCTATATCGGAGATCAGCCGATGTAGAGTAACTCGACGGTAGTCCTTCCATTTTCACAAATATCCGGTCTTCAACACCGGTCATCGAATGCAATCCATTACAACGTATCACATATTCGGAATGGGTTATACGACCCCAAGGTCCTTTCCCGGCTAACCCGAATAGTAAGCTTCAAAAATAAGTGTGGCATTCAAATTCAAGCAATCACAACAAATACCTATTTAAAGGTAAATATTGATAGTCGAATTATTTAACTATCAATAGGCGTGTTCAACATCACCAAATTCCAAATAATTTCCCAAATTATTTACTTTCCAAAATATCTTTACTAGACAAATATATTTTTCACACTTCAACATTTGAAAACAAATTCCAAATCAACTTCCTTTCAATCTTTGAAAACAAATTTCAAATTGTTTCCCTATACGGGATATACTTTCATTTCAAAATGGTTCATTTAAACCAATTAAATAAATCCTTACCGATTTACTTTATATTTACGTTCCAAATCCGTAAATTAATTCCCACACTTCAAAAATAATTCAACGTTTATTTTTAAACAAATTCCCCTTTTCATTTATAAATTCCATAGTGAATTTACATTTCCAAAATATCTATGAATATACAATTTTCTAATCGACTTCTAATATTCATTTTCAATTTATCTTTAAAAGATAAAATCTCAAAACATTCACTTCATATTGGAAAACATTTCCATACTTATTTAAAATAAGTAATTCCATATTTTCAACACTTGGACTATAACAACAGTGTCATAGTCCATCATTTCCTTCTATTTCTTGAAAACGTCTATTTCAACAATAAATGTTGAAATCTATATATTCGATTCATAATACATTTTAAAACATCGTTAAAACGATTAACTTCATTTTATAATATTCATTTTCCCAAGCATATCCATTTTATTTGATAATATATTCACTATCCAAAATCGTGAATATACTTCCTTAACCAATTTCAACTTTCCATTTATCAAATTCCATTGATTTCGAATTTATAAACAATGTCTATAAATTCCATTTCTATTTATAAGCTTCGATTTATAAATCTCCTTTATTAATCCAATTTATATTTCGTTTATATGCCGAATCTAACTTATAAGTAAATTACTTATAATCCATTTATTCACAAATCCATTCTTTTATATCATCATTTGTTTATAAATCTAAAATTCTTATTTACTTATAAAACTAAGTACAACTTTATTTTAACACTTATAAAAGCTCGTTTTATAAATTCCAATATCTTTAACTTATAAAATATAAATTTTATAAATCTTTTATATAAACCGTTTATAATAATTCAAAAATCTCAATTTAAATAAACCAATCTCTTTATTAATTTACAAAACGTTATCTAAAGCTTATATAACTCCAAAATTACACTTAAGTATTATTTTCCCAAAAATATAACTTTTATAACCATAAAATTAAAATGTTTATTTATTTTAACAATTCAAAATTAAATAAAACGTATACTTTCAAAAATCACTTTAAAAATTCCTTTAAAAACCAAAATCATTATTTTAAAACTTCAAAAATGGATCCGATGATGCAACAGCACCAAATAGTCAATCACGACATCCAAATATCATATATCGATATGATAATCAATCAAATATCACAATATCTGAAAATAAATCAATACAGTTGAGGAATCTAGTTGGATCCCTCCAACTTGTTTCCCTACATCCACAAACATTAGCACAATACCAATCCCGCTCCAGTACGGAATTATCGCGGTATATGGGATTTATAAAATATTATCCGCTTAATAGGCGGCGCAATAGGGTCTCATCCGCTATATAATGCGGGAAATCAATTCCAATATATACATATGCCAATATATATATATATATATATATATATATATATATATTGTTATATATAGATATATTCTACTATATATACTATCACAACCAAGCAGCAATCAATAACTGCAATCATCATTCACATACATTCAAGCAATTTTAAATATAACTATTTAAAATTTAAATCGAAACTGTTCGATTGAGTGAGAAGTTCTCACCTTGATTTCAATTCCGTTCCAGCCTTTTACTTCGAATAAAATTAAACGGACGTTTAATTTTACCCGAAATTTTCACTCACTCTAATCGACTCCAATCTAGCTCCATTGCGTAGTGCTCGACGAAACGAAGCCAACGCAAAAAGTTTCGTCGAATTTCGACCTCGTATGAACAAGTTATGGCATTTTAAATTATACGAATTTTAAATAAAAACAAATTACAAATTTCCCTTTTATAATATCAACCTATTATCTCAGCCGTGCATTCCAGAGACCAAATCGTGGCCGCACGTCCCCCTTTCCTTTTCCAACAGGAAACGCGTACGCAAACCCACCAAGTCGTTCGATTTCGACTACATCGCGCCCCCTAAACATTGACGAAACCCCATCATCTCACCCCCATTCGAACGCCGACGCCCATAGCTACCCACGGCCAGAGGCTGCACCCCCCTAGCGCCGCCGTCAATGAGAAATCACCACCTAAACGTGCGCGCTTTGAGCTCAGTTTGCCGCCAATCCATCGCGTGAAACCCGATCATAGCCGTTGATTTCGAAGAGCATGACGAGCTCTACACTTTTCTAGTTGAGAGCTTGTTGAATTATTGCATGGATTTGAAGAATTGGAGGGAGGAAGATCGTTAAATTCTGGCCTTTGAAACCATATATGGCGGCTAGGGTTATAAAACCCTAATTTATTTTATTTTTCCAAAAAATGAAAAATCAAGGTGCTTTTATAGGAAATAAAACGAACACTATTCATCCCGGGTTTTTCGAACTCCGATTTACGTGCGGTAACCGACATTTCTAGGGTTTACCCCGTGTTCCGGACACAATGGAATTGGTTTCGGAAGCTAATTCGGTCATATGTGTGAGTTATGGCAATAAACGTTCGATTTGAATTAAACCGATTTAAACGATTTTCTAGGCGTTTTAGCTTGCACCGGACAAACGGTAAATCCAATTGACATGGAATTTTAAACCATATAATAATATCACACTACGGATCCGATGAAACAGGTTTCGTCGAAATCCGATACTGTTTGAAAAATGGCTATTTTGACTCGCCAAATTAATATTAAAACTATTTCGATGCATTTCGAGCTGCCACGGTCAAATGAAAATTCCGATTGCTATGAAAATTGAAATCCGGTAATAACTAACTATTACAGATCCAATGTAACTAGTTTCGTCCAATTCTGAGACTGTTCGAAAATTGACTAATTTCACTAGTCGATTTAATATTAAAATATTCAATTTTCACAATAGACGACAGTAATTAAACCAAATCAGAATGCAATTCAAAATATCGAATTGAAATGAACAAACAGTTCAAACCATTGAAATATCCATTAAAATATTAATTCAAGTAGGGCTGCAGTACACGCACGCGTGCACTGCCTCGCCACTACCGCATATGGAATATGCAAAAGATCCATAAATCAAACAAATAGAATATTATAAAAGCCGCACCGTGTGGCTGCAGTTCACGCTTGCGTGCACTGCCTTGCCACTAAAGTGATGATGTACCCAATGAATATCGTGTGGCTGCAGTTCACGCTTGCGTGCACTGCCGTGCCACTATAGATGAGGTATCCAATAAAGATTCACAAGCATCGCCGTGAATTTCATAAGGCCGAGTGTCGATTAAATTGCAGAGAGAAATGCGAGGTCAAGCCCAATGAATTTTAGGCTCAACACAAGGCAATGAGCAAAGTAGCAAGTCATGTACACCAAAACAAAATCAAGAAACATATAAATGCACATGAATAAGCTACTGACCGGACACACAAGTGCACAAAGGCACTGTTACTGCATAAAGTCATCAAAAGTGAAGGTGGGAGCACCATAAACATGGCACCACAACACAACATAAAAGAACATAGAGAGTCAGTACCCAACAGAGGCAAGTCCAAGTAAAACACATAGGAAAATTGTAATCAACAAGGTTGCATGCATGCATATGTATGAATACACATACATATAACACCAATTGAAACAGCACTTAGCATAGGCAATTGCCAAAGATAGTTCGATCAGAACCATTTAAACTGGGTCGAACCCAAAGTTAAAATGCAGCAAGCACAAATAAAGGCAAGGCAAAAATTGAACAACAAGAACAAGTCAGAAATCAGGTCAGAGAAACGAACATGTGGAACAACAACAAGTATGCAAACAGGTACAACGGCACTGCAATTTCAAGAAGGCAGTAAACTGAAGTCTAGAAGTAGTTCAAGTGCATAAACACATAAACCAAGTATCAGCATATAAAATATGCAAAACAAAAGTTGCAGTGGTGAAGAACAATTCAACTACAAACGCACTGTCACGACATGTACACAGCTGCATGAAACAGCAAGTACAAACACATGTAAACTACATGCCTCGAAGAATAGAGCACAGAACTCGAATGACCAAAAGCATATGTCAGTGGTCTAGCATGAAGACACTGCCGAATGGAGGTGAAGGCAAACAAGATGGCAACTTTAACTAAATCAAAAGAAGTCCAAATATACTGCAACTACGCTCTCAACCTCAATTTTCTCAAATACAACTTGACAGTAAAAGGCTCAGGACAGTTTTAAATATGAATACTGTCACAAATGAAGTATAATGATCAAATACAAATGAATACACTGCATCAATACAGTGTATCAGGTTCGAGTTCAACCAAGGAGACAGACATCAAGTGGACACAAGACTCACATATATACATATACATGTATATACATTATATACATGGAAACAACAGCATCGAGTAGAGACCAAAAGTGTTCAGGAACACAAACAAGTACAGGGATACAGTGGACAAAAACAAGCCTACAAACAAATGTGCCAGATTGCAATTCAAGTCAATCCACCCATATATGCATACACACAAACATATGTATATATGCACATATATGCAGACACTGGTGACAGAGCAAGCTTGTGTACAACTCGACACATTCATTTCATTTCATTTCATTTTATTTTTCTTTAAAAACATTTGCAGGTCTAAAAATCATGTAAATAAAAATCTACCCGAGCCTTACAAAGTTTTACCCGAGTCAAAAGCAACGAAAACCCGAGGCAAGCCTAAAATAATCAAGTAGCGAAACAGGTCAGTGAAGCCGGTCATAATGAATATGACAAAAGAAATGGCCAGCAACAACATGCTTAAGGACACTACGGTGTATAGTGAACAATGTAAGTCATGGGATCTAAATCAACAGCCTCGAAATCATCTCAAGGCAGAAAAGCATCAGCATCGAACAAAAACAGGGTCGAGGCGACAAAGTTACAAAATCAATCATCAAAACAAATCGAATGGCCGAAGTCAGGTACAAAAATTCAAGGCCGAACACAAAATCACCAAACAATGAATTTGAATTAGATGTGAGTAGGGATTACTCACATTGTCGACGAATTTAGGGGAAGCCGGCCAGAATTCGAGCGAAGACGAACGAAGCGATCAACCGAAGCCCTAAATTTGGACAAAGAGGGAACGAATGCGAGCGCCCCCATTTTTTTTATTTTTCGGTGGTTTTAGGTTTTGCAAACGAAAATAGATAAGGGGGGAGAGGGGGACCGGTTTGAATAAAAAGAGGGGATAAGGCCAAATAAAATAAAAAGAAAACTTTTATTTAAAGTCCTAAATTTCTTTTAACAATTTATAAATCAATTTTAATTCAAAATTTAAAAACTTCAAATAGAAGTTTGTGTCAATATTAATCGTCAAAATGTCAATTATTAATTGATGCAAATACCGGGTTGTTACAGACTCCCCTCCTTAAAGAAATTGCGTTCTCGCAATCATAAGGAATAAATGGACAAAAGGTAACAACCACAAGAGCATATCATCACAAGATGAAGAAATTTGAAAATAGAAAGTTAAACATATTGAGCACGAGAGAGAGAGAGAGAACGTGTTTGTTCGATGAATTCTCTGGATTCCTAAGAGAAAACCATAGAATTTGAGAACCATTGAGAATCTCCACAAGAGAAACATCTTTATTTCGAAGGTGCTACACCCCAAAAGCAATGATGTGAATATAAGGTTGCTCAAGAATAGAAATCGGAAATCCCTAAGGCCTTTCCGTAATTGGAAGACGTGGAAAACGTCATGAATAGCGGAAAATTGAGTCGGTACACCGGCGTAGTACAATATAAACGCCAAAGAAATCTTTTAATTTCATAAAAGAAATTCACAAATTATCCACAAAATCTAATTATCAATAGATAATTCAGAAATCTCAAATCACAAATATTCGATTATCAAAAACGATAATCAAACCAACAAGTATTCGATTATAAAAATCGAAAATCAATCTTAAATCACAAATACTTAATTATCACAAATGATAATTAAATCTCAAACATCTATTTATCACAGGCGATAATCAGAAACAATAAATATCTAATTATCAAAAACGATAAATCAGAAATCATAAACATCCAATTATCAAAACGATAATCAGAAATTACCACAACGGTAATCAAATTTCAAATCACAAATATTTAATTATCACAATTGATAATCAAATTTCAAATCACAAATGTTTAATTATCACAATTGATAATCAAATCTCAGATCACAATTGTTTAATTATCACAAACGATAATCAAAAACAACAAATATCTGATTATCAAAAACTATAATCAGAAATCACAAATATTTAATTATCACAATTGATAATCAAATCTCAAATCTCAAATGTTTAATTATCACAATTGATAATCAAATCTCAAATCACAATTGTTTAATTATCACAAACGATAATAAAAAACAACAAATATCTGATTATCAAAAACTATAATCAGAAATCACAAATATTTAATTATCACAATTGATAATCAAATCTCAAATCTCAAATGTTTAATTATCACAATTGATAATCAAATCTCAAATCTCAAATGTTTAATTATCACAAACGATAATTAAACCACAAATATCTAATTATCACAAACGATAATTAGAAACAATAAATATCTGATTATCAAAAACGATAAATCAGAAATCACAAACATCCGATTATCAAAACGATAATCAGAAATTACCACAACGGTAATCAAATTTCAAATTACAAATTTTTCAATTAACGAGTCCGAAATTAACCGAAATAGCAAACACACATGACCCATAACCACGAGTTTTACTAAATCGTTTAATTCACTTCATCGTTTCCTTGAAAGTGCAAAATTATGTATTTTAAATAAATAACATTTTACGTTCTCAAACGGACAAGTCCGGAATTAAGCAAATCAGTAAAAGAAAGGGGTCATAGTCCTCGGTCTTTCTGAAACGTTTAAATCGCTTCCTCATTCTTTTGAAAGCGTAAACTGTAAAAAATTTTGAAAGCCATTTTATTTATAAAATTACAATTTACATTCTCAAACGAACAAGTCCGGAATTAAGCGAATCAACAAAAGAAAGGGGTCATAGTCCTCGATTTTACTGAAACGTTTAATTCGCTTCCTCATTCTTTTGAAAGCGCAAATCGTAAAAATTTTGAAAACAATTTTTAAAACACGTGATTAAAACAGCGACATCAGTAGCAACTTCGATAAGTGGATTTTCATTCATCAAAAATGTCACAAGAATCTTCTCAAAGATAGGAAGGGGTATCATACCCTAAACTCGTATTCATAACAAGTCAATATCACACGAATTCACCAATGCACAAAAATTGATAAAACTTATCAATAGAGATCACGAAAATTGGTGAAGCACAAATTCTAGGAATCTACACAAGAAATCCAGAAATCACAAGATGAGAGTATGAAAACTCGAACCGGAGTATGAAAACTCGAACCGGAGTATGAAAACTCGAACGGAGTATGAAAACTCGAACCGGAGTATGAAAACTCGAACCGGAGTATGAAAACTCGAATGGAGTATGAAAACTCGAACCGGAGTATGAAAACTCGAACGGAGTATGAAAACTCGAACCGGAGTATGAAAACTCGAACCGGAGTATGAAAACTCGAACGGAGTATGAAAACTCGAACCGGAGTATGAAAACTCGAATGGGAGTATAGAAACTCACCTACACGTGAGCATGAAAAATCACCAACACGTGCAACACAAAGCGAGAACGGGAGCATGGAATCTCACCTACACGTGAGCATGAAAATCACCAACACGTGCAACGCAAAGCGAGAACGGGAGCACGGAATCACACCTATACGTGAGCATGAAAATCACCAACACGTGCAACGCAAAACATAAAATATCCATAATAACATACTACTATAAGTATGTAAATAATGATCAACAGGAGATCAACCGATAAGAGATAATCAATATCACAAGAATCTTCTCAAAGATCCAAAGAGGTATCATACCCCAAATTTGTACTCATGACAAATCAATAACATATGAATTCACCAATACACAAAAATAGGTGAAGCATAAAATTTCCAGAAATCAACATAAGGAATCTAGAAATCACGGAAAAAGGGAAAGAGGCCTATCACATGACGGTCCGAAGACCAAGGGGAGCTACCCCACATGTGTGAATGGAATCACACAGATTGAGGTCAAGACTAACCAAAAAGCAGAAAGGTATGTGTGAATGGAATCACACAAGTGGTGTCTAGTCTGACCATCAGAACGATCATCATGATCAACGAGGAGTGTCAATTACACTAAGCATGTGTGAATGGAATCACACAGATTGAGGTCAAGACTAACCAAAAGCAGAAAGGTATGTGTGAATGGAATCACACAAGTGGTGTCTAGTCTAACCTCGCAAATAAAAAGACATAGCACAATTGCTAGTCTAGTTCATAAAGCGATCATCAAGATCAACGAGAAGTGTCAATTACACTAAGCTAGTAAATATAAAAGTTTATCTTCATGTCCCATAACCACTTGCTTAACTTAAATATTTACGAACAAACTGTAAATCTTCACTAATAAAATTGTCACAAGAGATTCAATCGAATAAGTCCAAGAATTAACCGGCGAAGTAAACGCAAGCGTTATATACCACTCGTTTTACTAAGTCGTTTAATTAGATTTCTCATACGAGTGAGGTAAAGGTTAGTATATACTAATAGATTGGAAAACGGTTTAGAAAAAGAGTTTTGTAGTAAAATAGTTTTGAAATCGTTTGGAGAAAAGGGTTTTGATATTTACTACTAGTATAGAAAACCTTTATATTTTTAAAGTGACAAATCACAAAAATGATTGTAGGAACAATCAAGCACAAGAATTCACATACAAAGATGTGAATAGAATCCAAAGAAATCGATACTGTATCCATCAAAAGGAATGTTCACAAAAATCCCGAAGAAAATGTTATCAAAGTTGCTAATAATTGGTAGCAACAAATCGGGGTATTAACAAGAATCGATAAATTTGGAAAAACAAAGCAGAACGAGCATAAATGTATAAATGACTTCAACAAAAATGAAAATCAAGTCAATGCCGAAGTCAACAAGTAATGGCCATAATAGAGTACAAAACGATTCAACATCATCAACAAAGAATTCAACGGCAAACAAAAGTCAGAGTCTTGGAAATTAAGAAATTAGAAATTTCTCAAAAACAAAGTGACCGAAGTCGAATGGAAATCAAGCCGAGGAAAACATAAAATATCAAGTTTAGAATCGCTAAGATTCGAACAAAATCAATCATCGGCTAAATCAAATCAAAGCCGAAAACACAAGAATTCAAAATCAAATGCATATGAATAAGCGTTAGGAATTCATACCTAACAATTCAAAGACAGTCATATGCAAATATGAGAGATAAAACGTCGACAAATAGTTGTAACACATGTACTATCTAAGTTATGTTTTATATTTGTTCTAAACCCCAGGCTCTGATACCAAGCTGTGACGCTGTAACGCCCCGAAAATTTTCGACTTTCGAAAATTCAACATCGATACCCACTTTATCGACTGCCGAGAAATCGAAGGCCAAAAACCCGAAATGTTATGGTTTAAGAAAAAGAAAAGAAGAAGAAGAGAGAAGAAGGTAGAAGATGGAGAGAAAAGAAAATAGAAAATAGAACGAAAATAGAAAAAAATGGAGGGAATAGAAAATAGGACAGAAAGAAAAATAGAACATAGAAAATTTTAAAATAGAAGAAAAAGAGAATAGAACGGAACAGAAAACAACACAACAACATCAGAATCTCACAATTCGCAGTGGAACAACATATAATAATAAATGAATAATCTTTAAACAAAGAACTATATCAGTTATTACATTTTATACATTACATTTCATTACATCATATCATCAGAGTATACAACATCAAACAAACAGCGGAAAAAGAAATACTATATAACTAGTAATACATCATGCCATCCAGCTTGCCTCCAGCAACTCCAGAATATCCAGAATATCCTGATAAACCTAACTCTTGACTGCCCGTGTAGAAATTGGTGGGCACCCAGAGTTTAGGAAGGAAAACAATAAACTCCGAGTCAGTCATGTGACTGGTGTGAGAACTCAAAACAGTTTATTTATCTTTAAAATCAAAATAGAGGAATATTTTTAAAGTCAATTCGCAATGCTTTTAAAAATGAGACTACCATAAGACCTCCTGCCACACACACAATGCAAACGCAGACTTGGAGAAGATTTCTCCTTATGATAGTCAAACATGCTTGATACGCATTTAAAAAGAACATTTGATATTATTACTAGTGCATATTGTAGAAAATTCATTTCGAAAGTAGAATATAAATCTTAGCCAGCATAGGTACCATTATATTATGCCTACTAATAGCTACCATATTAGATGGCAGGTTCTACAACTAAAACCGTACAAGTTTCGTATTGTTTCTTTGGATTTCCAACGAATGATCAGGCCAAGGAACTTCCCATTGCCACATGAGAATGCCTCTGGATGGACATCCCCGAGAACCAAACCGGATCTCTACCAACACAAGGCCGGGTTACCCCTAACTGAGTAACAACTGACCGAATATGCCATCCCCCGGTCCTTTGGGACCTTTCACCGAGCGCTCGTAATCAATTCACACAATCATAACAAAGTGTTTTCAACATGAGTAAGTATCTGGGCTCCATACCATGATACCACCCTTTTCCAGAAGGAAATGCACACATCCTAAAGGGCGCTACCCCTCATAACCTTGCTGCTTCTTTCCTGTTTTGACCATTCACGGGGTGTGAGGCTCGACGAAGTCACGTCCACAAAAACATACTTTATACAAAAGTCATGCTTTGGGTCAACAAATGATCATAGAAATGATCACCAAGATAGACGATCAAATAAATGATCCTATCACAAATAATCAACACAATGATCATTTACAGCAACACTCAGCATGTCACATTACCAAATTGGGAATATATCGCTGGTAACATTCAACTACATAACCTCTGAGCTCGTACGTCTCAGAGAAGGGTGTTAAGCTAAAAGAATAAATTCTCCGCCACCAACAGAAATATATTTGAAAGAAATCGGCTTTATATCTCAATTTGTAATGTCAGACATACAATCCATACAAGTCTGTTCCGGGCTCGAACAAAACCGAAGGCACTTACAAAGAAGTCCTTGCAATCCGGATATTCACAATCCTGATCGGATTTCCCATCACTTAGGGAGTCTCTATACCGTTGCAACTCAGTGCAGAGACAATCGACAGGTCATCCTATCGCTCTCGCAAATACCGGGTCTTCAACACCGATCTTCAATGCAATTCACAACGACGTATCACATATTCGGAATGGGTTATACGACCCCATGGTCCTTTCCCGGTTAACCCGAATAGTGAGCGCTTATTCAAAAATAAGTGTGGCATTCAAATTCAAACAAATCACAACAATTTTCCATTCAAAGGGAAATATTGATAGTCGGTTATTGAACTATCAATGGATATGCACACATCACCAGATTCCAAATAATTTTCCAAATTATTTATTTTCCAAAATATCTTCACTAGATATATAATTTCACACTTCAAAAATAAATCAATATTTATTTTTAAATGGATTCCACTCTTTTATAAATTCCATATTGAATTTACATTTCACAATATCTATGAATATTCGATTTCAATTATTCATTTCAATTTATCTTCAAAAAGATAAATTCTCTAATATTCACTTTATATTGGAAAAACATTTCCATACTTATTTATTCATAAGTAATTCACAAATTTTATTTATTTTCAACACTTAGAAAATATTCAATATACTTAAATCGAGATTAAGTATATATTTCATTCTTTAAGGAAATCATTCTCTTAAACATATTTATTTGGGCCAAAACGAATGTTGTGTAAAACATTGTTACGACAACCCAAAATCACTAGTATAGGGATTCGAAATTAAAATAGATATATAAATCCCAATACTATACAAAACATTTCCTTTCGGAAATCATTTACTATAACAACAGTGTTATAGTCCACTATTTCCTTTTATTTCTCGAAAACGTCTATTTCAACAATGAATGTTGAAATCTATGGTTTCGAATCTCAACACATTTAGAACATCGTTAGATCGTTTTAATTCTGTTTAAAATATCACATTCAAAACAATTTCTTCAACATATTATTCACTATTCAAAAACGTGAATATACTACGTTAACAAATTCCATCCTTTTATTCATTTTATTTTAAAGGATTATTCACAGTCAAAAATGTGAATATAACTCCATTAATAGGTTTCAACAATTTACTTATCGAAATAAGTTGTTTACGAATTTATAAAACAACGTTTATAGATTCTTTTTCTATCCTATATTCAATTCATAACTAAATTATGTACCAAAGGTTCATATTATAAGTTAATACTTAAAATTTATTCGTTCACAAAAATCGTTCCTTTGAACTTCATAATTATAAATCTTATAACTTATAAGATTCAATTATTTATCCAAAACCATTCTTTTAACGACTTTATAAATTTTATAAACCTACTGTTTATAAAATTCTATTTATAACTTCACCGTTTATAATTCTATAAATTTCATTCATTTATGGAATTTATTTTCACTTCATTCAAACACTTATAAAAACTCGTTTTATAATTTCAATATTTCAATTTATAAATATCCATTTATAAATCCCTTAATATAAATCAATTTATATTATTCTTTAAACTTCTTTAATCTCCTTTATTATTTCACCATTTTGATTCATAAAATAATTAAATTTTATAATCCTATATTTAAACTTTTCACAATAAATTCTAAAATCCCGATTAAACTATTTTATAAATCATTAGCATCATATTCTCAAAAGTCAGTTTTTCAACTATATTTCTCAAGAATCATAATTTTTATAACTTTAAAAATTATAACGTTTATTTATTTAAAATGGATCAATTCCAAATTTTTTTTTATAAAACGTATACTTTTCGAAAATCACTTTAAAATCATTTTAAAATTCCAAATTTGGTCCAATGATGCTACACACCAAATAGTCAATCACGACTACAACGACATCATATATCATATATGATAATCCATCAAATATCAAAATATCTGAAATCAAATAAAAACTGTTGAGGAATCCAGTTGGATCCCTCCAACCTGTTTTCCTGCATCCATAAACATTAGCACAATACCAATTTCGCTCCAGTACGAAATTATCGCGGTATATGTTCTTATTAAATATTATCCGCTTAATAACGGCGCAATAGGGTCTCATCCGCTAAACAAAAAATGCGGGAAATCAACAATTCCAATATATACATATGCCAATATATATATATATATTGCTACTATATATAATACCAATTTCACTGTTTATGAAATATTCGCGGTATATGTTTTTAATAAATAACATCCGCTTACTAACGGCGTATAATGTCTATTTTATCAATCAATAGATAACAATCATCATTCAAACTTGCATTCAAATATTTTAAATCTAACTATTTAAAATAAAATCGAAACTAATTCGATTGAGTGAGAAGTTCTCACCTTGATTTCAATTCCGTTTTAGCGATTTATTTCGAATAAAATTAAACGGACGTTTAATTTTACCCAAAATTCTCACTAACTCCAAACGACTCCAATCCAATTCCATCGCGTAGTGCTCGTCAAAATGAATCCAACGCAACTGGTTTCGCGCGTTTTCGACCTCGTATGAAAAAGTTATGATTTTATGAAGTTTATACGAATTTTTATAAACAAATTACAACATTAATAAATATTTTCAAACCTAACACGATCAAGACCGTTCATCACAACCCCAAGCCCATCAGGCCGCATACACCTTCCTTCTCCCACGCGACATATCTACAGGCCATCACGTTCAAAACCGAACCCAATACTCGAGATTAGGGTTAATTATCACCATCTCCATACTCGACGATACCTCATCAAACTACAGCCATTTGAAGCGCCATGCCAAGAGCTATGTTCGGCCCCAAGGTGGTGAAGCTCGGCCACCCTATGCCTCTCGAAAACCGTGCGCAACTTCGTGCCTTTGAGCCCCGATTTCGACCACTACGTTGCTCCAATCTAGATCTTGACCGTTGGATAGATGGATCTTGGCATGCTCTACAATTTTGTAGTTGTAAGTTCCTTGAATCGTTGAGTGGATGAAGAGATAAGAGGAGAAGAAGTTGGGAACATTTCGGCCGTTCATGGGGAGGGTGGCGGCTACACGTTGAGAATTAGGGTTTAGTTATTATTTATTTATTTTTTTAGAGTGAGGGTGCCTATTTATAGAATTTCGAACGACACTATTCATCCGGAAATTCCGAACTCCGATTTACGCGCCGTAACCAGCGTTTCTAAGGTTTACCCCGCGTTCCGGACACAATGGAACAGGTTTCGAAAGCTAATTCGGACATCTGTGCGAGTTATGGCTACAAACGTTCAATTTAAATTAAACCGATTTAAATCGATTTCTAGGCGTTTTAATTCGTACCGGACAAACGGTAAATCCAATTGACACGAAATTTGAAACCTTACAATAATATCACATTACGGATCCGATGAAACTGGTTTCGTCGAAATCCGAGATTTTTTGAAAAATGGCTATTTTAACTCGCCAAATTAATATTAAAAACAATTCGATGCGTTTCGAGCTGCCACGATCAAACGAAAGCTCCGATTGACACGAAAATTGAAATCCGGTAATAACTAACTATTACGGATCCAATGGAACTGGTTTCGTTGAATTCTGAGACTGTTCAAAAATTGGCTATTTTCACTAGTCGATTTTATATTAAAATATTCAATTTTCACAAATTAGCTTTTAATTCGATTTTAAAAGTTCTAAAATATCATTCTAACTCCCATATGATAAAATAAAATTTTACAAATCATTTTCAATCATATTTAACTCAATTTTTCAATTATTTCCATAATTTAACATATTAAATTATCGATTTAATTATTCAATTAAATCCAATTACTCAAATAAAAATTTATTTGACTTATAAATTCACTTTTTAATATTTATAATTAATTAAATATTCAAATTGTAATTAATAAAAATTCTGGATCGTTACAATCTTCCCCCCTTAAAAGAATTTCGTCCTCGAAATTATAAGTAAGAAAAGTTACAGAATCTATTAATTTTCCCAAAATTCATAGTTAAACTTTTTATAATACTTTACTAAGTTTCCAAAATCATAATTAGTTATCCATTCAAAACAACTACTATTGTTTAACTTTCAATTCCAAATCAAAGTTATAGTTTTCAAAATTTTCCAATTTTCTCAAAATTTTCTAACGCCTTAAATTTTCGGAAAAATTCGCCATAGTCTCCTTTGCGCAGCTCGATCCGAAAAAAAATGACAGTATATATATCACAAATATACATCTCATCAAGTAATGAGGCATCCCGAAGGGAAAAAAGTATAAAAGTACGGTATTTAATCCGAGATATGTACCTTATATTTTATTAGCGAGCATATACGGCTAATATAGCGCGAAAGCGAGCTCCAAATGCGAAGCAAACGCGATCCGCACCTACTAAACACTCAACAAACAACATGAGAACATGCATATATGAAAATAATCTCAATATACATCATATAGCAACATAATAACTATATATGCCAACATAGCAAATGCAAACAAACAACAAATGCAAACATCAACCAACTATCATCCATAACCAATAAATATTCATTCATATTCTCATTAATATTCAATGAAATGGTTTTCCATTTTAATCACATTTGATTCATTAACAGTGGATGTTTCTAACATTCATTTTCAATCAGTTTATATTTACTAATCCATATTCAAGTTGGTTCACTTCCAATTCAAATTCAATTCTATTTAAGTTTCACCTAACTTCCAATCGAATTTCAATTACTTTAGCTTTCAATTTCATTAACTCAATTTCATTAACACTTAATGAATTATATACAATCAACTAACAACCATATAACAACCAATGTATATATAATTACAACCAAAATCCTTTGCTTACAATTGGTTTAATTTAATTGATTTTCATTCAACTATTCAACTTTCAATAACATTAGATGTTAATGAATTAACACTTACATTCATTATTTCATATCAACTTAATTCACATTCATTTGATTAACATTTAATCCATTCATTCAATTCAATTACAAAGTTGAATTTCATTACATATAACTCAAGTTCACATTTATCACTTCACTTTATTATTTTACTTTGACACCAATATCAACTTCATTCAACATCACTTAAGTTATACTTCCATTTCTAAAGTAAATTTTTATTTAACTTTAAATTCATTTTTATTTATAACTCATATTCATAGATATATTCATATAGTTTCACTTCTTATATATATAAGTTTATTTCAGAATTGTAAATCACCTTAATTATAATTTAATTCTTATAATTCATTTTGCTTATACAATTATTCTTTATTTAGATTATTCAAATAACTAAACAATCAACTTATATACACTCCTTTAATAATTTTGAAAAATTATTTCTTTATATATAAAATATAATCAAGGTAAAATTATTTCATTTACCCAATTAAAAATCAATATTGTGTCGAATTGTTCTATTCAAGTGTTTAGAAACCCCTTCGGCATAGTCTTGCGGACCACGCTGACGAAAGTTCATATGCCACTCAATAAACCAATCATCACAATATAAAACAATTTTATATTCACTAACAAATACGCTCTCATAGCTATTATTACACTCAACTCATTCTAGAGTACTACTGACTCTATCTCTAATGAGAAATACCCAACAGAACCATGGTTGTCGCTTAACCATAAGCTCCGATACCAAATGTAACGCCCCGAAAATTTTCGACTTTCGAAAATTCAAAATCGATACCCACTTTATCGACTGCCGAGAAATCGAAGGCCAAAAACCCGAAATGTTATGGTTTAAGAAAAAGAAAAGAAGAAGAAGAGAGAAGAAGGTAGAAGATGGAGAGAAAAGAAAATAGAAAATAGAACGAAAATAGAAAAAAATGGAGGGAATAGAAAATAGGACAGAAAGAAAAATAGAACATAGAAAATTTTAAAATAGAAGAAAAAGAGAATAGAACGGAACAGAAAACAACACAACAACATCAGAATCTCACAATTCGCAGCGGAACAACATATAATAATAAATGAATAATCTTTAAACAAAGAACTATATCAGTTATTACATTTTATACATTACATTTCATTACATCATATCATCAGAGTATACAACATCAAACAAACAGCGGAAAAAGAAATACTATATAACTAGTAATACGTCATGCCATCCAGCTTGCCTCCAGCAACTCCAGAATATCCAGAATATCCTGATAAACCTAACTCTTGACTGCCCGTGTAGAAATTGGTGGGCACCCAGAGTTTAGGAAGGAAAACAATAAACTCCGAGTCAGTCATGTGACTGGTGTGAGAACTCAAAATAGTTTATTTATCTTTAAAATCAAAATAGAGGAATATTTTTAAAGTCAATTCGCAATGCTTTTAAAAATGAGACTACCATAAGACCTCCTGCCACACACATAATGCAAACGCAGACTTGGAGAAGATTTCTACTTATGATAGTCAAACATGCTTGATACGCATTTAAAAAGAAAATTTGATATTATTACTAGTGCATAGTGTAGAAAATTCATTTCGAAAGTAGAATATAAATCTTAGCCAGCATAGGTACCATTATATTATGCCTACTAATAGCTACCATATTAGATGGCAGGTTCTACAACTAAAACCGTACAAGTTTCGTATTGTTTCTTTGGATTTCCAACGAATGATCAGGCCAAGGAACTTCCCATTGCCACATGAGAATGCCTCTGGATGGACATCCCCGAGAACCAAACCGGATCTCTACCAACACAAGGCCGGGTTACCCCTAACTGAGTAACAACTGACCGAATATGCCATCCCCCGGTCCTTTGGGACCTTTCACCGAGCGCTCGTAATCAATTCACACAATCATAACAAAGTGTTTTCAACATGAGTAAGTATCTGGGCTTCATACCATGATACCACCCTTTTCCAGAAGGAAATGCACACATCCTAAAGGGCGCTACCCCTCATAACCTTGCTGCTTCTTTCCTGTTTTGACCATTCACGGGGTGTGAGGCTCGACGAAGTCACGTCCACAAAAACATACTTTATACAAAAGCCATGCTTTGGGTCAACAAATGATCATAGAAATGATCACCAAGATAGACGATCAAATAAATGATCCTATCACAAATAATCAACACAATGATCATTTACAGCAACACTCAGCATGTCACATTACCAAATTGGGAATATATCTCTGATAACATTCAACCACATAACCTCTGAGCTCGTACGTCTCAGAGAAGGGTGTTAAGCTAAAAGAATAAATTCTCCGCCACCAACAGAAATATATTTGAAAGAAATCGGCTTTATATCTCAATTTGTAATGTCAGACATACAATCCATACAAGTCTGTTCCGGGCTCGAACAAAACCGAAGGCACTTACAAAGAAGTCCTTGCAATCCGGATATTCACAATCCTGATCGGATTTCCCATCACTTAGGGAGTCTCTATACCGTTGCAACTCAGTGCAGAGACAATCGACAGGTCATCCTATCGCTCTCGCAAATACCGGGTCTTCAACACCGATCTTCAATGCAATTCACAACGACGTATCACATATTCGGAATGGGTTATACGACCCCATGGTCCTTTCCCGGTTAACCCGAATAGTGAGCGCTTATTCAAAAATAAGTGTGGCATTCAAATTCAAACAAATCACAACAATTTTCCATTCAAAGGGAAATATTGATAGTCGGTTATTGAACTATCAATGGATATGCACACATCACCGGATTCCAAATAATTTTCCAAATTATTTATTTTCCAAAATATCTTCACTAGATATATAATTTCACACTTCAAAAATAAATCAATATTTATTTTTAAATGGATTCCACTCTTTTATAAATTCCATATTGAATTTACATTTCACAATATCTATGAATATTCGATTTCAATTATTCATTTCAATTTATCTTCAAAAAGATAAATTCTCTAATATTCACTTTATATTGGAAAAACATTTCCATACTTATTTATTCATAAGTAATTCACAAATTTTATTTATTTTCAACACTTAGAAAATATTCAATATACTTAAATTGAGATTAAGTATATATTTCATTCTTTAAGGAAATCATTCTCTTAAACATATTTATTTGGGCCAAAACGAATGTTGCGTAAAACATTGTTACGACAACCCAAAATCACTAGTATAGGGATTCGAAATTAAAATAGATATATAAATCCCAATACTATACAAAACATTTCCTTTCGGAAATCATTTACTATAACAACAGTGTTATAGTCCACTATTTCCTTTTATTTCTCGAAAACGTCTATTTCAACAATGAATGTTGAAATCTATGGTTTCGAATCTCAACACATTTAGAACATCGTTAGATCGTTTTAATTCTGTTTAAAATATCACATTCAAAACAATTTCTTCAACATATTATTCACTATTCAAAAACGTGAATATACTACGTTAACAAATTCCATCCTTTTATTCATTTTATTTTAAAGGATTATTCACGGTCAAAAATGTGAATATAACTCCATTAATAGGTTTCAACAATTTACTTATCAAAATAAGTTGTTTACGAATTTATAAAACAACGTTTATAAATTCTTTTTCTATCCTATATTCAATTCATAACTAAATTATGTACCAAAGGTTCATATTATAAGTTAAATACTTAAAATTTATTCGTTCACAAAAATCGTTCCTTTGAACTTCATAATTATAAATCTTATAACTTATAAGATTCAATTATTTATCCAAAACCATTCTTTTAACGACTTTATAAATTTTATAAACCTACTGTTTATAAAATTCTATTTATAACTTCACCGTTTATAATTCTATAAATTTCATTCATTTATGGAATTTATTTTCACTTCATTCAAACACTTATAAAAACTCGTTTTATAATTTCAATATTTCAATTTATAAATATCCATTTATAAATCCCTTAATATAAATCAATTTATATTATTCTTTAAACTTCTTTAATCTCCTTTATTATTTCACCATTTTGATTCATAAAATAATTAAATTTTATAATCCTATATTTAAACTTTTCACAATAAATTCTAAAATCCCGATTAAACTATTTTATAAATCATTAGCATCATATTCTCAAAAGTCAGTTTTCAACTATATTTCTCAAGAATCATAACTTTTATAACTTTAAAAATTATAAGGTTTATTTATTTAAAATGGATCAATTCCAAATTTTTTTTTATAAAACGTATACTTTTCGAAAATCACTTTAAAATCATTTTAAAATTCCAAATTTGGTCCAATGATGCTACACACCAAATAGTCAATCACGACTACAACGACATCATATATCATATATGATAATCCATCAAATATCAAAATATCTGAAATCAAATAAAAACTGTTGAGGAATCCAGTTGGATCCCTCCAACCTGTTTTCCTACATCCACAAACATTAGCACAATACCAATTTCGCTCCAGTACGAAATTATCGCGGTATATGTTCTTATTAAATATTATCCGCTTATTAACGGCGCAATAGGGTCTCATCCGCTAAACAAAAAATGCGGGAAATCAACAACTCCAATATATACATATGCCAATATATATATATTGCTACTATATATAATACCAATTTCACTGTTTATGAAATATTCGCGGTATATGTTTTTAATAAATAACATCCGCTTACTAACGGCGTATAATGTCTATTTTATCAATCAATAGATAACAATCATCATTCAAACTTGCATTCAAATATTTTAAATCTAACTATTTAAAATAAAATCGAAACTGATTCGATTGAGTGAGAAGTTCTCACCTTGATTTCAATTCCGTTTTAGCGATTTATTTCGAACAAAATTAAACGGACGTTTAATTTTACCCAAAATTCTCACTAAATCCAAACGACTCCAATCCAATTCCATCGCGTAGTGCTCGTCAAAACGAATCCAACGCAACTGGTTTCGCGCGTTTTCGACCTCGTATGAAAAAGTTATGATTTTATGAAGTTTATACGAATTTTTATAAACAAATTACAACATTAATAAATATTTTCAAACCTAACACGATCAAGACCGTTCATCACAACCCCAAGCCCATCAGGCCGCATACACCTTCCTTCTCCCACGCGACATATCTACAGGCCATCACGTTCAAAACCGAACCCAATACTCGAGATTAGGGTTAATTATCACCATCTCCATACTCGACGATACCTCATCAAACTACAGCCATTTGAAGCGCCATGCCAAGAGCTATGTTCGGCCCCAAGGTGGTGAAGCTCGGCCACCCTATGCCTCTCGAAAACCGTGCGCAACTTCGTGCCTTTGAGCCCCGATTTCGACCACTACGTTGCTCCAATCTAGATCTTGACCGTTGGATAGATGGATCTTGGCATGCTCTACAATTTTGTAGTTGTAAGTTCCTTGAATCGTTGAGTGGATGAAGAGATAAGAGGAGAAGAAGTTGGGAACATTTCGACCGTTCATGGGGAGGGTGGCGGCTACACGTTGAGAATTAGGGTTTAGTTATTATTTATTTATTTTTTTAGAGTGAGGGTGCCTATTTATAGAATTTCGAACGACACTATTCATCCGGAAATTCCGAACTCCGATTTACGCGCCGTAACCAGCGTTTCTAAGGTTTACCCCGCGTTCCGGACACAATGGAACAGGTTTCGAAAGCTAATTCGGACATCTGTGCGAGTTATGGCTACAAACGTTCAATTTAAATTAAACCGATTTAAATCGATTTCTAGGCGTTTTAATTCGTACCGGACAAACGGTAAATCCAATTGACACGAAATTTGAAACCTTACAATAATATCACATTACGGATCCGATGAAACTGGTTTCGTCGAAATCCGAGATTTTTTGAAAAATGGCTATTTTAACTCGCCAAATTAATATTAAAAACAATTCGATGCGTTTCGAGCTGCCACGATCAAACGATAGCTCCGATTGACACGAAAATTGAAATCCGATAATAACTAACTATTACGGATCCAATGGAACTGGTTTCGTTCAATTCTGAGACTGTTCAAAAATTGAATATTTTCACTAGTCGATTTTATATTAAAATATTCAATTTTCACAAATTAGCTTTTAATTCGATTTTAAAAGTTCTAAAATATCATTCTAACTCCCATATGATAAAATAAAATTTTACAAATCATTTTCAATCATATTTAACTCAATTTTTCAATTATTTCCATAATTTAACATATTAAATTATCGATTTAATTATTCAATTAAATCCAATTACTCAAATAAAAATTTATTTGACTTATAAATTCACTTTTTAATATTTATAATTAATTAAATATTCAAATTGTAATTAATAAAAATTCTGGATCGTTACAATCTTCCCCCCTTAAAAGAATTTCGTCCTCGAAATTATAAGTAAGAAAAGTTACAGAATCTATTAATTTTCCCAAAATTCATAGTTAAACTTTTTATAATACTTTACTAAGTTTCCAAAATCATACTTAGTTATCCATTCAAAACAACTACTATTGTTTAACTTTCAATTCCAAATCAAAGTTATAGTTTTCAAAATTTTCAAATTTTCTCAAATTTTTCTAACGCCTTAAATTTTCGGAAAAATTCGCCATAGTCTCCTTTGCGCGGCTCGATCCGAAAAAAAATGACAGTATATATATCACAAATATACATCTCATCAAGTAATGAGGCATCCCGAAGGGAAAAAAGTATAAAAGTACGGTATTTAATCCGAGATATGTACCTTATATTTTATTAGCGAGCATATACGGCTAATATAGCGCGAAAGCGAGCTCCAAATGCGAAGCAAACGCGATCCGCACCTACTAAACACTCAACAAACAACATGAGAACATGCATATATGAAAATAATCTCAATATACATCATACAGCAACATAATAACTATATATGCCAACATAGCAAATGCAAACAAACAACAAATGCAAACATCAACCAACTATCATCCATAACCAATAAATATTCATTCATATTCTCATTAATATTCAATGAAATGGTTTTCAATTTTAATCACATTTGATTCATTAACAGTGGATGTTTCTAACATTCATTTTCAATCAGTTTATATTTACTAATCCATATTCAAGTTGGTTCACTTCCAATTCAAATTCAATTCTATTTAAGTTTCACTTAACTTCCAATCGAATTTCAATTACTTTAGCTTTTAATTTCATTAACTCAATTTCATTAACACTTAATGAATTATATACAATCAACTAACAACCATATAACAACCAATGTATATATAATTACAACCAAAATCCTTTGCTTACAATTGGTTTAATTTAATTGATTTTCATTCAACTATTCAACTTTCAATAACATTAGATGTTAATGAATTAACACTTACATTCATTATTTCATATCAACTTAATTCACATTCATTTGATTAACATTTAATCCATTCATTCAATTCAATTACAAAGTTGAATTTCATTACATATAACTCAAGTTCACATTTATCACTTCACTTTATTATTTTACTTTGACACCAATATCAACTTCATTCAACATCACTTAAGTTATACTTCCATTTCTAAAGTAAATTTTTATTTAACTTTAAATTCATTTTTATTTATAACTTATATTCATAGATATATTCATATAGTTTCACTTCTTATATATATAAGTTTATTTCAGAATTGTAAATCACCTTAATTATAATTCAATTCTTATAATTCATTTTGCTTATACAATTATTCTTTATTTAGATTATTCAAATAACTAAACAATCAACTTATATACACTCCTTTAATAATTTTGAAAAATTATTTCTTTATATATAAAATATAATCAAGGTAAAATTATTTCATTTACCCAATTAAAAATCAATATTGTGTCGAATTGTTCTATTCAAGTGTTTAGAAACCCCTTCGGCATAGTCTTGCGGACCACGCTGACGAAAGTTCATATGCCACTCAATAAACCAATCATCACAATATAAAACAATTTTATATTCACTAACAAATACGCTCTCATAGCTATTATTACACTCAACTCATTCTAGAGTACTACTGACTCTATCTCTAATGAGAAATACCCAACAAAACCATGGTTGTCGCTTAACCATAAGCTCCGATACCAAATGTAACGCCCCGAAAATTTTCGACTTTCGAAAATTCAACATCGATACCCACTTTATCGACTGCCGAGAAATCGAAGGCCAAAAACCCGAAATGTTATGGTTTAAGAAAAAGAAAAGAAGAAGAAGAGAGAAGAAGGTAGAAGATGGAGAGAAAAGAAAATAGAAAATAGAACGAAAATAGAAAAAAATGGAGGGAATAGAAAATAGGACAGAAAGAAAAATAGAACATAGAAAATTTTAAAATAGAAGAAAAAGAGAATAGAACGGAACAGAAAACAACACAACAACATCAGAATCTCACAATTCGCAGCGGAACAACATATAATAATAAATGAATAATCTTTAAACAAAGAACTATATCAGTTATTACATTTTATACATTACATTTCATTACATCATATCATCAGAGTATACAACATCAAACAAACAGCGGAAAAAGAAATACTATATAACTAGTAATACGTCATGCCATCCAGCTTGCCTCCAGCAACTCCAGAATATCCAGAATATCCTGATAAACCTAACTCTTGACTGCCCGTGTAGAAATTGGTGGGCACCCAGAGTTTAGGAAGGAAAACAATAAACTCCGAGTCAGTCATGTGACTGGTGTGAGAACTCAAAACAGTTTATTTATCTTTAAAATCAAAATAGAGGAATATTTTTAAAGTCAATTCGCAATGCTTTTAAAAATGAGACTACCATAAGACCTCCTGCCACACACACAATGCAAACGCAGACTTGGAGAAGATTTCTCCTTATGATAGTCAAACATGCTTGATACGCATTTAAAAAGAACATTTGATATTATTACTAGTGCATAGTGTAGAAAATTCATTTCGAAAGTAGAATATAAATCTTAGCCAGCATAGGTACCATTATATTATGCCTACTAATAGCTACCATATTAGATGGCAGGTTCTACAACTAAAACCGTACAAGTTTCGTATTGTTTCTTTGGATTTCCAACGAATGATCAGGCCAAGGAACTTCCCATTGCCACATGAGAATGCCTCTGGATGGACATCCCCGAGAACCAAACCGGATCTCTACCAACACAAGGCCGGGTTACCCCTAACTGAGTAACAACTGACCGAATATGCCATCCCCCGGTCCTTTGGGACCTTTCACCGAGTGCTCGTAATCAATTCACACAATCATAACAAAGTGTTTTCAACATGAGTAAGTATCTGGGCTCCATACCATGATACCACCCTTTTCCAGAAGGAAATGCACACATCCTAAAGGGCGCTACCCCTCATAACCTTGCTGCTTCTTTCCTGTTTTGACCATTCACGGGGTGTGAGGCTCGACGAAGTCACGTCCACAAAAACATACTTTATACAAAAGCCATGCTTTGGGTCAACAAATGATCATAGAAATGATCACCAAGATAGACGATCAAATAAATGATCCTATCACAAATAATCAACACAATGATCATTTACAACAACACTCAGCATGTCACATTACCAAATTGGGAATATATCGCTGATAACATTCAACTACATAACCTCTGAGCTCGTACGTCTCAGAGAAGGGTGTTAAGCTAAAAGAATAAATTCTCCGCCACCAACAGAAATATATTTGAAAGAAATCGGCTTTATATCTCAATTTGTAATGTCAGACATACAATCCATACAAGTCTGTTCCGGGCTCGAACAAAACCGAAGGCACTTACAAAGAAGTCCTTGCAATCCGGATATTCACAATCCTGATCGGATTTCCCATCACTTAGGGAGTCTCTATACCGTTGCAACTCAGTGCAGAGACAATCGACAGGTCATCCTATCGCTCTCGCAAATATCGGGTCTTCAACACCGATCTTCAATGCAATTCACAACGACGTATCACATATTCGGAATGGGTTATACGACCCCATGGTCCTTTCCCGGTTAACCCGAATAGTGAGCGCTTATTCAAAAATAAGTGTGGCATTCAAATTCAAACAAATCACAACAATTTCCCATTCAAAGGGAAATATTGATAGTCGGTTATTGAACTATCAATGGATATGCACACATCACCAGATTCCAAATAATTTTCCAAATTATTTATTTTCCAAAATATCTTCACTAGATATATAATTTCACACTTCAAAAATAAATCAATATTTATTTTTAAACGGATTCCACTTTCTTTTATAAATTCCATATTGAATTTACATTTCACAATATCTATGAATATTCGATTTCAATTATTCATTTCAATTTATCTTCAAAAAGATAAATTCTCTAATATTCATTTTATATTGGAAAAACATTTCCATACTTATTTATTCATAAGTAATTCACAAATTTTATTTATTTTCAACACTTAGAAAATATTCAATATACTTAAATCGAGATTAAGTATATATTTCATTCTTTAAGGAAATCATTCTCTTAAACATATTTATTTGGGCCAAAACGAATGTTACGTAAAACATTGTTACGACAACCCAAAATCACTAGTATAGGGATTCAAAATTAAAATAGATATATAAATCCCAATACTATACAAAACATTTCCTTCCGGAAATCATTTACTATAACAACAGTGTTATAGTCCACTATTTCCTTTTATTTCTCGAAAACGTCTATTTCAACAATGAATGTTGAAATCTATGGTTTCGAATCTCAACACATTTGGAAACATCGTTAGATCGTTTTAATTCTGTTTAAAATATCACATTCAAAACAATTTCTTCAACATTTATTCACTATTCAAAAACGTGAATATACTACGTTAACAAATTCCATCCTTTTATTCATTTTATTTTAAAGGATTATTCACAGTCAAAAATGTGAATATAACTCCATTAATTGGTTTCAACAATTTACTTATCAAAATAAGTTGTTTACGAATTTATAAAACAACGTTTATAAATTCTTTTTCTATCCTATATTCAATTCATAACTAAATTATGTACCAAAGGTTCATATTATAAGTTAAATACTTAAAATTTATTCGTTCACAAAAATCGTTCCTTTGAACTTCATAATTATAAATCTTATAACTTATAAGATTCAATTATTTATCCAAAACCATTCTTTTAACGACTTTATAAATTTTATAAACCTACTGTTTATAAAATTCTATTTATAACTTCACCGTTTATAATTCTATAAATTTCATTCATTTATGGAATTTATTTTCACTTCATTCAAACACTTATAAAAACTCGTTTTATAATTTCAATATTTCAATTTATAAATATCCATTTATAAATCCCTTAATATAAATCAATTTATATTATTCTTTAAACTTCTTTAATCTCCTTTATTATTTCACCATTTTGATTCATAAAATAATTAAATTTTATAATCCTATATTTAAACTTTTCACAATAAATTCTAAAATCCCGATTAAACTATTTTATAAATCATTAGCATCATATTCTCAAAAGTCAGTTTTTCAACTATATTTCTCAAGAATCATAACTTTTATAACTTTAAAAATTATAACGTTTATTTATTTAAAATGGATCAATTCCAAAAATTTTTTTATAAAACGTATACTTTTCGAAAATCACTTTAAAATCATTTTAAAATTCCAAATTTGGTCCAATGATGCTACACACCAAATAGTCAATCACGACTACAACGACATCATATATCATATATGATAATCCATCAAATATCAAAATATCTGAAATCAAATAAAAACTGTTGAGGAATCCAGTTGGATCCCTCCAACCTGTTTTCCTGCATCCACAAACATTAGCACAATACCAATTTCGCTCCAGTACGAAATTATCGCGGTATATGTTCTTATTAAATATTATCCGCTTAATAACGGCGCAATAGGGTCTCATCCGCTAAACAAAAAATGCGGGAAATCAACAACTCCAATATATACATATGCCAATATATATATATTGCTACTATATATAATACCAATTTCACTGTTTATGAAATATTCGCGGTATATGTTTTTAATAAATAACATCCGCTTACTAACGGCGTATAATGTCTATTTTATCAATCAATAGATAACAATCATCATTCAAACTTGCATTCAAATATTTTAAATCTAACTATTTAAAATAAAATCGAAACTGATTCGATTGAGTGAGAAGTTCTCACCTTGATTTCAATTCCGTTTTAGCAATTTATTTCGAACAAAATTAAACGGACGTTTAATTTTACCCAAAATTCTCACTAAATCCAAACGACTCCAATCCAATTCCATTGCGTAGTGCTCGTCAAAACGAATCCAACGCAACTGGTTTCACGCGTTTTCGACCTCGTATGAAAAAGTTATGATTTTATGAAATTTATACGAATTTTTATAAACAAATTACAACATTAATAAATATTTTCAAACCTAACACGATCAAGACCGTTCATCACAACCCCAAGCCCATCAGGCCGCATACACCTTCCTTCTCCCACGCGACATATCTACAGGCCATCACGTTCAAAACCGAACCCAATACTCGAGATTAGGGTTAATTATCACCATCTCCATACTCGACGATACCTCATCAAACTACAGCCATTTGAAGCGCCATGCCAAGAGCTATGTTCGGCCCCAAGGTGGTGAAGCTCGGCCACCGTATGCCTCTCGAAAACCGTGCGCAACTTCGTGCCTTTGAGCCCCGATTTCGACCACTACGTTGCTCCAATCTAGATCTTGACCGTTGGATAGATGGATCTTGGCATGCTCTACAATTTTGTAGTTGTAAGTTCCTTGAATCGTTGAGTGGATGAAGAGATAAGAGGAGAAGAAGTTGGGAACATTTCGGCCGTTCATGGGGAGGGTGGCGGCTACACGTTGAGAATTAGGGTTTAGTTATTATTTATTTATTTTTTTAGAGTGAGGGTGCCTATTTATAGAATTTCGAACGACACTATTCATCCGGAAATTCCGAACTCCGATTTACGCACCGTAACCAGCGTTTCTAAGGTTTACCCCGCGTTCCGGACACAATGGAACAGGTTTCGAAAGCTAATTCGGACATCTGTGCGAGTTATGGCTACAAACGTTCAATTTAAATTAAACCGATTTAAATCGATTTCTAGGCGTTTTAATTCGTACCGGACAAACGGTAAATCCAATTGACACGAAATTTGAAACCTTACAATAATATCACATTACGGATCCGATGAAACTGGTTTCGTCGAAATCCGAGATTTTTTGAAAAATGGCTATTTTAACTCGCCAAATTAATATTAAAAACAATTCGATGCGTTTCGAGCTGCCACGATCAAACGATAGCTCCGATTGACACGAAAATTGAAATCCGGTAATAACTAACTATTACGGATCCAATGGAACTGGTTTCGTTCAATTCTGAGATTGTTCAAAAATTGGCTATTTTCACTAGTCGATTTTATATTAAAATATTCAATTTTCACAAATTAGCTTTTAATTCGATTTTAAAAGTTCTAAAATATCATTCTAACTCCCATATGATAAAATAAAATTTTACAAATCATTTTCAATCATATTTAACTCAAATTTTCAATTATTTCCATAATTTAACATATTAAATTATCGATTTAATTATTCAATTAAATCCAATTACTCAAATAAAAATTTATTTGACTTATAAATTCACTTTTTAATATTTATAATTAATTAAATATTCAAATTGTAATTAATAAAAATTCTGGGTCGTTACAGACGCCCCACCTCTATACCCGCGCTAGCCAAGAACACTACGGTGTAGTGCTGTCGACTATCCCGGAGAATAAGGCTGTTGAGGAGCGGCCATCAATAGTTAGGCCTTACACTAGTACTGGTTATCTCGATAGGAGTGATATATATTTTTCATCTCTGATTTATTTTCTCCCATCGACATACCCCAATACCAGTATAAAACGAACTACGATGGTTCATAATAGTTTAGAACAGTAAATATAAAATATTACACAGATAATATAATGCGGAACACAAATAAAATAGAAAGTCTCATATATACAATAACTGATGTCAGTTACAATACATTTGATACGATACATATGACACGGTACATATGATACAACCACAACAGTCGACTCAGGAAGCTACATATACAAGTACATTAACGTATATAATATACATGAATACATATCTTCCAATACAATTTTACAGACTACTACATATGGCGACGACTACTCCAAAAGATATGAAAGAACTTCATAGCTCTAGCAGCAACCCAAAGCAGAATATCTACAACCTGAAATACTCGGTCTGACCCGAGTATTAGATTCAAAAGAAAATAATACTCGGGTCAGTCTAATTCAAACTCAGTTATTAGTGCACAGAAGCAATAATAATTAAATAACGAATAGACGACAGTAATTAAACCAAATCAGAATGCAATTCAAAATATCGAATTGAAATGAACAAACAGTTCAAACCATTGAAATATCCATTAAAATATTAATTCAAGTAGGGCTGCAGTACACGCACGCGTGCACTGCCTCGCCACTACCGCATATGGAATATGCAAAAGATCCATAAATCAAACAAATAGAATATTATAAAAGCCGCACTGTGTGGCTGCAGTTCACGCTTGCGTGCACTGCCTTGCCACTAAAGTGATGATGTACCCAATGAATATCGTGTGGCTGCAGTTCACGCTTGCGTGCACTGCCGTGCCACTATAGATGAGGTATCCAATAAAGATTCACAAGCATCGCCGTGAATTTCATAAGGCCGAGTGTCGATTAAATTGCAGAGAGAAATGCGAGGTCAAGCCCAATGAATTTTAGGCTCAACACAAGGCAATGAGCAAAGTAGCAAGTCATGTACACCAAAACAAAATCAAGAAACATATAAATGCACATGAATAAGCTACTGACCGGACACACAAGTGCACAAAGGCACTGTTACTGCATAAAGTCATCAAAAGTGAAGGTGGGAGCACCATAAACATGGCACCACAACACAACATAAAAGAACATAGAGAGTCAGTACCCAACAGAGGCAAGTCCAAGTAAAACACATAGGAAAATTGTAATCAACAAGGTTGCATGCATGCATATGTATGAATACACATACATATAACACCAATTGAAACAGCACTTAGCATAGGCAATTGCCAAAGATAGTTCGATCAGAACCATTTAAACTGGGTCGAACCCAAAGTTAAAATGCAGCAAGCACAAATAAAGGCAAGGCAAAAATTGAACAACAAGAACAAGTCAGAAATCAGGTCAGAGAAACGAACATGTGGAACAACAACAAGTATGCAAACAGGTACAACGGCACTGCAATTTCAAGAAGGCAGTAAACTGAAGTCTAGAAGTAGTTCAAGTGCATAAACACATAAACCAAGTATCAGCATATAAAATATGCAAAACAAAAGTTGCAGTGGTGAAGAACAATTCAACTACAAACGCACTGTCACGACATGTACACAGCTGCATGAAACAGCAAGTACAAACACATGTAAACTACATGCCTCGAAGAATAGAGCACAGAACTCGAATGACCAAAAGCATATGTCAGTGGTCTAGCATGAAGACACTGCCGAATGGAGGTGAAGGCAAACAAGATGGCAACTTTAACTAAATCAAAAGAAGTCCAAATATACTGCAACTACGCTCTCAACCTCAATTTTCTCAAATACAACTTGACAGTAAAAGGCTCAGGACAGTTTTAAATATGAATACTGTCACAAATGAAGTATAATGATCAAATACAAATGAATACACTGCATCAATACAGTGTATCAGGTTCGAGTTCAACCAAGGAGACAGACATCAAGTGGACACAAGACTCACATATATACATATACATGTATATACATTATATACATGGAAACAACAGCATCGAGTAGAGACCAAAAGTGTTCAGGAACACAAACAAGTACAGGGATACAGTGGACAAAAACGAGCCTACAAACAAATGTGCCAGATTGCAATTCAAGTCAATCCACCCATATATGCATACACACAAACATATGTATATATGCACATATATGCAGACACTGGTGACAGAGCAAGCTTGTGTACAACTCGACACATTCATTTCATTTCATTTTATTTTTCTTTAAAAACATTTGCAGGTCTAAAAATCATGTAAATAAAAATCTACCGAGCCTTACAAAGTTTTACCCGAGTCAAAAGCAACGAAAACCCGAGGCAAGCCTAAAATAATCAAGTAGCGAAACAGGTCAGTGAAGCCGGTCATAATGAATATGACAAAAGAAATGGCCAGCAACAACATGCTTAAGGACACTACGGTGTATAATGAACAATGTAAGTCATGGGATCTAAATCAACAGCCCCGAAATCATCTCAAGGCAGAAAAGCATCAGCATCGAGCAAAAACAGGGTCGAGGCGACAAAGTTACAAAATCAATCATCAAAACAAATCGAATGGCCGAAGTCAGGTACAAAAATTCAAGGCCGAACACAAAATCACCAAACAATGAATTTGAATTAGATGTGAGTAGGGATTACTCACATTGTCGACGAATTTAGGGGAAGCCGGCCAGAATTCGAGCGAAGACGAACGAAGCGATCAACCGAAGCCCTAAATTTGGACAAAGAGGGAACGAATGCGAGCGCCCCCATTTTTTTTATTTTTCGGTGGTTTTAGGTTTTGCAAACGAAAATAGATAAGGGGGGAGAGGGGGACCGGTTTGAATAAAAAGAGGGGATAAGGCCAAATAAAATAAAAAGAAAACTTTTATTTAAAGTCCTAAATTTCTTTTAACAATTTATAAATCAATTTTAATTCAAAATTTAAAAACTTCAAATAGAAGTTTGTGTCAATATTAATCGTCAAAATGTCAATTATTAATTGATGCAAATACCGGGTTGTTACAATAACTACATGTGCTAACATAGCAAATGCAACAAAAGTAGCAAATGCAACCACCAACCAACTATCATCCATAACCAAATAATTATTCATTCATATTCTCATTAATATTCAATGAATTGGTTTTCCAATTTAAATCACATTTGATTCATTAACATTGGAATTTTACTAACATTCATTCATATTCAATTTTATTTAGTTTGCATTCACTAATTTAAATCCAATTCACATTCAATTCTATTCGAATTCACATATTATCCATTTGAATTTAATTACATAGCTTCCAATTTCGCTAATTCACTTTCATTAACACTTAATGAATTATATAAAATCAATCAACAATCAAATAACAACCAATGTTTATTCAATACAACCAAATTTATTCACTTTACATTCAATTTGGTTCATATTAAATTTTCTTCCATTCAATTTATTCAACTTCCAATAATATTAGCTTTTAATGAATTTACACTTACATTCATTATTTCTCATCAATTATTTACATTTAATTGATTAACATTCAATCCATTAGTTCAATTCAATTGCTAAGTCCTTTAGCAATATAATGTTGAATTTCATTTATATAACTCAAGTTCACATTCTTAATGACTTCCTTTCATTAATTCACTTATTAATTTACTTTGATACCAAAATTAACTTTATTCAACTTCACTTAAGTTATATTCCATTTCAAACATCTTATCAAATCCAAATCAATTTATTTAACTTTCCTTTTGTTAAATTTCAAATTACATGTCTTTGATGACAACTCAAATTTATTTCAACTTGGATTTTATTGATTTACTTATACTTTCTTTAATTTAACTCCATCCTTTAAGTTAAATTTATTCTATCAAAACTCAAATTGTATAAGTTATCAATTCATTTATCATTCAATAATATTTTAAATAGGATTCCAGAGTCCTTTCAACCTTTCAAAACCATTTTTTTAAATCAATTCAAATTATCTCTTGAATTTCCAAAACCAACTCAAAATTTTCCAAACAACTTCATTTAAAATAATTTGGCAGCAATCCCTCTTTTGGAAACCCGAAAATGAACACCGATGATGTCGCGATCATCACCGGAATTATTTTCCAGCGACCGAAAAGAGTTTAGAGCTTTAATTTCTCCAAAACAATTTTCCAAAATATCAAATCCTTTCAAAACACCTCTCTGGAATTTTATTTTCAGATTATAAATCACTTTTATAAATCTTTTACTTATATAATTTTACTTCTTATATATAAGATTATTTCACAAGTGTAAATCATTTTAATTATAACGCCATACTTATAATTCAATTGCTTATACAATTCATTCTTTTACAATGTGTTTTTATTTAACTTATTCAACAACCAAACAATCAATTCATATACACTTTAATAATTCTGAAAAATTATTCCTTTATATATAAAATATAATCAAGGTAAAATTATTTCATTTACCTAATTAAAATAATACTATGTCGACATGTCTCGTTTAAGTGTTTAGAAATCCCTATCGATAATATGGCGGCCCACACACCGATCAGAATTCACAAACAGCTCAACGGATAAGCAAACACAATATAAAACATTTTTATATTCACTAACAAATACGCGTTCATAGCTATTATTACACTCAAACTCATTCTAGAGTACTACTGACTCTATCTCTAATGAGTAGTTCCCAACAGAGCCATGGTTGTCACTTAACCATAAGCTCTGATACCAAATGTAACGATCGCGATTTTTCGTCCACGAATGCCGACATCAATACGTCCACTGTATCAACTGCCGAGCAATCGAAGGCCGGAAAACCGTACCGTTAGGGTTTCAGAAAAAGAAAAAGATAGAAGAAGATAGAAAATAGAACGGAACAGAACAAAAAACAACAGAACAATAACAGAATCTCACAATTCGCAGCGGAACAACATATAATACATAAATGAATAAACTTTAAACAAAGAACTATATCAGTTATTACATTACATTACATTACATCATCAGAGTGTACAACAACAAACAACATCAACAGCGGAAAAGAAATATTATATACTAGTAATACGCCATGCCATCCAGCTTGCCTCCAGCAACTCCTGAATTCCAGAATATCCTGATAAACCTTACTCTTGGCTGCCCGTGTGGAAATTGGTGGACACCCAGAGTTTAGGAAGGAAAACAATAAACTCCGAGTCAGTCATGTGACTGGTGTGAGAACTAAAACAGTTTATTTATCTTTAAAATCAAAATAGAGGAATATTTTTAAAGTCAATTCGCAATGCTTTTAAAAATGAGACTACCATAAGGCCTCCCGCACACACACACAATGCAAACGCAGAATCGGAGGAGATTTCTCCTTATGATAGTCAAAGATGCTTGATACGCATTAAAAAGAAACATTTGATATTATTACTAGTGCATAGTGTTGGAAAAATTATTTCGAAAGTAAAGATATAAATCATAGCCAACATACGACCATTATCGTACGCCTACTATAGCTATCATGTTCAATAGCAGGTTACCGCCACATTCCATGGCAGGTTATACAACAAAAACCGTACAAGATCGTATTGTTTCTTTGGATTTCCAACAAATGGTCAGGCCAAGGAACTTCCCATTGCCACATGGAAACGCCTCTGGAATGATGTCCCGAGAACCTAACCGGATCTCTGCCAACACAAGGCCGGGTTACCTTTCAAACTAGGTAACTACTGACATGAATATGTCATGCCTCGATCGTAACCGATCTCCGAGGATCCTCGGTTTCCAACAACCACAAAATTTGCAGCAACAACATAGGTTAAATATCTGGGCTCCATACCATGATACCACCTCTATCCAGAAGGAATGACATATACTAAAGGGGCGCTACCCCTTAATAACCTTGCCGCATCCTTCCTGTTTTGACCATTTCCGGGGTGTGAGGTCCGACGAAGTCTCGTCCACAAAGCCACGCTTTATACAAAAGCTGTGCTTTGGGTCAATCAAATGATCATAGAGATGATCAAAAAGATAAACTATCAAACAAATGATCATCTCACAGCAACACTCAGCATGCCACACTACCAAATTGGGAGTATATCACTAATAACCTTCAACTATATAACCTCTGAGCTCGTATGTCTCAGAGAAGGGTGTTAAGCTAAGAGAATAAATTCTCCACCACCAACAGAAATATATTTGAAAGAAATCAGCTTTATATCTCAATTTGTAATGTCAGACATACAATCCATACAAGTCTGTTCCGGGCTCGAACAGAACCGAAGGCACTTCCAAATAAGTCCTTGCAATCCGGATATTCACTAATCACGACCGGACTTCCTGTCACTAAGGGTGATAAAACCTCTATATCGGAGATCAGCCGATGCAGAGTACGACGGTAATCCTTCCATTTTCACAAATAACCGGTCTTCAACACCGGTCATCGAATGCAATCCATTACAACGTATCACATATTCGGAATGGGTTATACGACCCCAAGGTTCTTTCCCGAATAACCCGAATAGTGAGCGCTTATTCAAAAATAAGTGTGGCATTCAAATTCAAGCAATCACGACAAATACCTATTTAAAGGTAAATATTGATAGTCGAATTATTTAACTATCAATAGGCGTGTTCAACATCACCAAATTCCAAATAATTTCCCAAATTATTTACTTTCCAAAATATCTTTGCTAGACAAATATATTTTCCACACTTCAACATTTGAAAACAAATTCCAAATCAACTTCCTTTCAATCTTTGAAAACAAATTTCAAATCGTTTACCTATACGGGATATAGTTTCATTTCAAAATGGTTCGTTTAAACCAATTAAATAAATCCTTACTGATTTACTTTATATTTACGTTCCAAATCCGTAAATTAATTCCCACACTTCAAAAGTAATTCAACGTTTATTTTTAAACAAATTCCCCTTTTCATTTATAAATTCCATAGTGAATTTACATTTCCAAAATATCTATGAATATATGATTTTCTAATCGACTTCTAATATTCATTTTCAATTTATCTTTAAAAGATAAAATCTCAAAACATTCACTTCATATTGGAAAACATTTCCATACTTATTTAAAAATAAGTAATTCACAAACCCTTTTATTTTCAACACTTGGAAAATATCCAATATACTTAAATCGAAATTAAGTATATATTTCATTCTTTAAGAAATCATTCTCTTAAACATATTTATTTGGGCCAAAACGAATGTTGCGTAAAACATCGTTACGACAACCCAAAATCACTAGCATAGAGATTCGAAATTTAGATAGATATATAAATCCCAATACTATACAAAAACATTTCCTTTCGGAAATCATTTACTATAACAACAGTGTCATAGTCCATCATTTCCTTCTATTTCTTGAAAACGTCTATTTCAACAATAAATGTTGAAATCTATATATTCGATTCATAATACATTTTAAAACATCGTTAAAACGATTAACTTCATTTTATAATATTCATTTTCCCAAGCATATCCATTTTATTTGATAATATATTCACTATCCAAAATCGTGAATATACTTCCTTAACCAATTTCAACTTTCCATTTATCAAATTCCATTGATTTCGAATTTATAAACAATGTCTATAAATTCCATTTCTATTTATAAGCTTCGATTTATAAATCTCCTTTATTAATCCAATTTATATTTCGTTTATATGCCGAATCTAACTTATAAGTAAATTACTTATAATCCATTTATTCACAAATCCATTCTTTTATATCATCATTTGTTTATAAATCTAAAATTCTTATTTACTTATAAAACTAAGTACAACTTTATTTTAACACTTATAAAAGCTCGTTTTATAAATTCCAATATCTTTAACTTATAAAATATAAATTTTATAAATCTTTTATATAAACCGTTTATAATAATTCAAAAATCTCAATTTAAATAAACCAATCTCTTTATTAATTTACAAAACGTTTTCTAAAGCTTATATAACTCCAAAATTACACTTAAGTATTATTTTCCCAAAAATATAACTTTTATAACCATAAAATTAAAAAAATTATTTATTTTAACAATTCAAAATTAAATAAAACGTATACTTTCAAAAATCACTTTAAAAATTCCTTTAAAAACCAAAATCATTATTTTAAAACTTCAAAAATGGATCCGATGATGCAATAGCACCAAATAGTCAATCACGACATCCAAATATCATATATCGATATGATAATCAATCAAATATCACAATATTTGAAAATAAATCAATACAGTTGAGGAATCCAGTTGGATCCCTCCAACCTGTTTCCCTGCATCCACAAACATTAGCACAATACCAATCCCGCTCCAGTAAGGAATTATCGCGGTATATGGGATTTATAAAATATTATCCGCTTAATAGACGGCGCAATAGGGTCTCATCCGCTATATAATGCGGGAAATCAATTCCAATATATACATATGCCAATATATATATTGTTATATATTGATATATTCTACTATATATACTATCACAACCAAACAGCAATCGATAACTGCAATCATCATTCACATACATTCAAGCAATTTTAAATATAACTATTTAAAATTTAAATCGAAACTGTTCGATTTAAATTTTAAATATAACTATTTAAAATTTAAATCGAAACTGTTCGATTGAGTGAGAAGTTCTCACCTTGATTTCAATTCCGTTCCAGCCTTTATTTCGAATAAAATTAAACGGACGTTTAATTTTACCCGAAATTTTCACTAACTCCAATCGACTCCAATCCAGCTCCATTGCATAAAATGAAGCCAATGCAAAAAGTTTCGTCGAATTCCGACCTCGTATGAACAAGTTATGGCATTTTAAAGTTATACGAATTTTAAATAAAAACAAATTACAAATTTCCCTTTTATAATATCAACCTATTATCTCAGCCGTGCATTCCAGAGACCAAATCGTGGCCGCACGTCCCCCTTTCCTTCTCCAACAGGAAACGCGTATGCAAACCCACCAAGTCGTTAGATTTCGACTACATCGCGCCCCCTAAACATTGACGAAACCCCATCATCTCACCCCCATTCGAACGCCGACGCCCATAGCTACCCACGGCCAGAGGCTGCACCCCCCTAGCGCCGCCGTCAATGAGAAATCACCACCTAAACGTGCGCGCTTTGAGCTCAGTTTGCCGCCAATCCATCGCGTGAAACCCGATCATAGCCGTTGATTTCGAAGAGCATGACGAGCTCTACACTTTTCTAGTTGAGAGCTTGTTGAATTATTGCACGGATTTGAAGAACTAGAGGGAGGAAGATCGTTAAATTCTGGCCTTTGAAACCATATATGGCGGCTAGGGTTATAAAACCCTAATTTATTTTATTTTTCCAAAAAATGAAAAATCAAGGTGCTTTTATAGGAAATAAAACGAACACTATTCATCCCGGGTTTTCCGAACTCCGATTTACGCGCGATAACTGGCGTTTTTAGGGTTTACCCCGCGTTCCGGACATAATGAAACATGTTTCGGAAGCTAATTCGGTCATATGTGTGAGTTATGGCAATAAACGTTCGATTTGAATTAAACTGATTTAAACGATTTTCTAGGCGTTTTAGCTTGCACCGGACAAACGGTAAATCCAATTGACATGGAATTTTAAACCACACAACAATATCACATTACGGATCCGATGAAACAGGTTTCATCGAAATTCGAGACTGTTTCAAAAATGGCTATTTTGACTCGCCAAATTAATATTAAAACTATTTCGATGCGTTTCGAGCTGCCACGGTCAAACAAAAATTCCGATTGCTATGAAAATTGAAATTCGGTAATAACTAACTATTACGGATCCAATGGAACTAGTTTCGTCCAATTCTGAGACTGTTCGAAAATTGACTAATTTCACTAGTCGATTTAATATTAAAATATTCAATTTTCACAAATTAACTTTTAATTCGATTTTAAAAGTTCTAAAATATCATTCTAACTCCAATATGATAAAATAAAATTTTACAAATCATTTTCAATCACATTAAACCCAAATTTCAATTATTTCTGGAATTTCAATTATTAAATTATCGATTTCATTGTCAAATTAAATCCAATATTCGATAAATAAATTCGTTCGACTTATAAATTTCACTTATTAATATTTAAAATCAATTAAATATTCAAATTTTAAATAATAGAAATTCTGGGTCGTTACAGAAATAAAATGAAGTTGTAAAATTAGTTTGAAGTGAACTAAAGATAATGAAGGTGAAAATAAAAAAATGGTTTGAGATAAAATGAATTGGAATTTGTAATGAATTATTAAATGAAACTAATTTAAAATAGTGATATGAATCAGTTGTGAATGAAAGATGGTTGATAAAAATTCAATATTCAAAAGGTAAATCGAATCCAAATAGAATTGAAAGTGTAAATTGAATTCAAATGAAATTAAAAATGTAAGATTGAATGAAAATGGACATATAACTTCAATAGTCAAGTAAAAATGGTATAAGAAGTAAGTATTCAAACTTTTGTAATGGAACGTGCAAAAATGATTTTTGAATGTAGAAACTGCATATGGTTGTTAAATAGCATACAGGTACTATAAAGGAAAAGGAATTGGGATTGATTTTCGAAGATGAATTTGAAATTGCTCAAAAAAGGTACGTATTTGAATTTCGGCATGAAATTTGAAGATTTTCTTGTCTAGCCGCTTGGCTTTTCATTTTATTTTTTAATCTAAGGTCCCGTAGGGCCATTTTGTAGTCATACCGAGCTAGCCGCGTAAAGGAGACACTGGCGAAATTTTACGAAAATTTAGGGAGTTAGAAAAACTTTGAGAAAATTTTGAAATTTTGAATTTAAATTTGTTGTTAACAAAACAATGTTGTTTGGAATCCATGGAATGTTTTGGAAAGTTAGTTGAAGTTATATTGGGTCTTTAATAAAAAAAATGATAAATGGGTTGAGGATCATTCCTCTTAACTAGTAATTTCGGGACGAAATTCTTTTAAGGAGGGAAGAATGCGACGACCCAAAAATTTTCGACATTTGAAATTGAAATATTTAATCGATTTAAAATGTTTGAAAGTTATTTTAACTTGAATTTCAAATATCAAAATGAATTTGGCAATTAAATTATTGAATTTAATTTATTGAAGTTGGATAAAAATTTGAATCTTCAGTTATAAGCTAATTTAAAATATATTCAAGGCTTAGAAAAATTTATATTGATAATACTGAAGATGATGGAAGCTTCAGAATTTAATTTGAAAGCAAATTGTTCAGTTTTGAATTTATATCGTTTAAATCGATATTAAAAGAAAATAGCATTCTGAGGTACAGTCTCGGAATTCGACGAAACCAATTCCATTGGATCCGTAATATTGTATTATTATCGGATTTCAATTTTCGTAATGTTTGGAGTGATCATTTGTCCATACGGTCAATAAACACACTGAAATTTAAATCGAAAATTCGATATTTTAACTGGTTCGAAAAGCTATCTTCTCCATACGATCGAATTTGGACCCGAACCTTTTTCATTACGTTCGGAATAGGCGTATAACATTATAAATGCCTGGTGGTATGCCTCGATTGGAGATCGAGATTTTGAGTTCCAATCAACAATGCAGTTTGAATTTAAATTTAAAATTTGAATATAATAGCTATTTTTACAAGGCAAATGACACGTTCTTTTTTTTTCAAACACTTGGCAAATTGAAAAGGACACGCGTTTCGCTTTCTCTGAAATTGCTACACGCGTTAGAAATTTTTTTTATAACCGAGTTTTCTTTTCTTTCTTCTTCTTCGTCTCTTTTAAAATTAAAAAAGGGAACGAAGACATTTTCTTCGTTCGAAAAAATCAAATAAAAGTGGCCGATTCAAACTTCAAATCGAAAAAAAATAAAAAAAATCAATGGACGAAGATAAAATCGATCAAATCTAAATTGATTTGGGGCCGAAGTCAAATCAATGGCGAGCCTTGTCTCATTGTCGCGATCAGGGCATTCGTCTGTGGCGATGATGAGAAGTGGCATGGTGGTATCGTGGTTGCTGGCGGCTAGCGTGAGGTTGGCGTAGCGATAGCCTACAGACTAATAAGGCGAGCTCAACGTCGGCGCGTAGACGATCGCGCTCGTCGGAATTAGGTTTTCGACTTCAAAATCAGGGCGGCATTGCAATCTGTGTCTATCGAACGCGAGGCCAGTTTGGGCGATTTGGGGGATCGAGAGAGATTCGAAGCTTGGGTTCGCCGATGAAAATTTTCAACCAGTAAGGTAATCTCGACCCTTTTTCGAGTAAATTATTTTTCGTAAGATATTGAATCACTAATTAAGATTATTTTAATAACACGGATATATGTTGATTACTGTTATATATGTGCAGATTTGGAAAATTTATACATAAAGTTTTTTAAACAAAGGAAATTATATTTTTACTGTAAGTTGTAATGTAAATTCTATTTTGAATAATATATATATATAGGTTAGAAAAATATATGATATATATATTAACATACCAATTTATTTATTACAATTATTTTAACTACTAAGAGTAAATTATTAAAGAAAATTAGTTAAATTTAATTTTCAATTTAATAAATTTGTTAAAAGGAATTTGTTTAAAAATTTAAAATATTGGTTTAAAATAAAATTACAGGTTAATTTAAAATTACCAAATGGAATTTAATAATTCAATTTATTTTGAATATTAATAGAATTGTATAAATGTGATACAAGGTCTAGAATGGAGAAACAAGCCGAAAAAGAAATGAGTTGGAATGGAATGCAAATTAAAGGTGAGATCTTCTCACTTAATCAGATTCCGATTTAATTTTAAATAGTTAAATTTAAAATTGTTGATTGTGTGCTAGGATGATAAATTATTATCAGTTGCATTGAATTAGACCCTATGCGCCGCATACTAGCGGATGATATTATATTATACTCATATACCGCGATATTCCACCTCGAAGTGGAATTGGTATTGTATATGTATTTGGAGTGATTTATTTCCCGCATTATATTGCGGATGAGACCCTATGCGCCGCATAATAGTGGATGAGGTTATATTGATCCTATATACTGCGATATTCCACCTCATAGTGGAATCGATATTTAATTGTTGTGCTAACGTCTGTGGATGCAGGGAAACAGGTTGGAGGGATCCAACAGAATTCCTCAAATATTTGAATTTGTTTCAATGATTGTGTGTTGATTATTTAATCCATGTGTGATCATATTTGTGATTGAAATCGCTGAAGGCTATAGTTTAGCCGAAATATATTTTGGAATCGTAGGATACCAGAAATAAATAAAATTGGATTTTTAAATTTTAGTAAAAAATCTATGGGGAAATCCTATTGAATAAAATTCCAAAATATGGGAAAAAGTTTAATAAATGGATTTCAAGTAATATTATTCAAAAGGTAAAGAATTTATTTTAAAATGCAGATTTTAAATAATTTGGATGAGATAAAGGAATTTATTTTAAAAAAATAAATTCGGAAAATTGATTTGGTGTTAAAAGAATAAATATTTGGGAAATTAGAATGAAAATTGATTTTATGTTTGAATGAAAATCGATTTGGTGTTGAAATAAATTTAGAAATAAATTTGGGATATTATTTGGTGTTTAAACTAAAATTTGAAATCAATTTGGAAATTGATTTGGTGTTTGTAAATGATTTTTGAAATCGATTTAAAAAGCATATATCAGTGGATATTTGGGGATTTTAGTTCACAAAGGGAATTCAAAAAGGAAAGGGAAATTTGCTTTAAAATAAATATTGTTCTATTTTCAAAAGTGTGGAAAGGAATTTACGGATTTGTAACGTAAATTTAAAATAAATCCATAAAGATTTATTAATTGATTTGAATGAACCATTTTAGAATGGAAGGTGTACTTTCCCTGTAAAGCCGAGTATATTTTTTAAAATAGCTTTTGAAATAAAATTAAAAGCTCTAGATTTGGTTTTAAACGAATATTGTTGGAGAAATTATTTTAGGAATCGTTTTAAATATTTAAAGTAAAGATTTATTCAATTAATTATAGAAGGGGTTATTTTAAAGATTAAATTGATATTTGATTTAGAAAATAGTTACTTAAATACTTATACTTTATCCACTAATTTTATTTTAAAATTAGTTTGGACTCGAAGTCTTATATTTGTGATAATTAGTATAATATTTTCATACCTAATATTTTAGTAAAGGTAGTTTTATTCTAAATGTCTTCTAGGATATTTTGGATAAATGGTTTATATTATTTTAAAGTATATGAACTCGACAGATTTTCAGTGGAAATAAATAAATATTTGAAAATATATTCCACGTACGGAAAATGATTTGAAATTTGTTTTCAAAGGATTGAAATGTAGAAATTGATTTGAAATTTGTTTTCAAATGGTTGAAGTGTTAAAATTATATCTTGCGAATATATTTTGAAAATAATGATTGGGGGAAAAAATTATTTAAATCTTAGTGATTGTTGTAAATGTTGATTGATAGTTAAATAACCGACTATCAATATTGGCCTTTTAATGGCATTTGAATTTCGATGCGACCGGGGGTCGGATTCCAAATGGATATCTAAAAACCACATCGAGCCTTTGTGATTGTGATGGATCTTTTGTTTAAAAGATCAAAGTGGAAATTTGTTGTGATTTGTTTGAAATCTGAATGAACACTTATTTTTAAATAAGCGCTCATTATTCGGATTAGCCGGGAGAGGACTTTGTATCATAAAACCCATTTCGAATAATGATACGATGAAATGGGATTGCATTTGAAGACGGTGTTGAAGACCGTATTTTCAAAAATGAAAGGATTACCTATCGAATGTCTCCGCACCGAGTTGCTCCGGTATAGAGATTTTATCACCCTTTGTGATGGGGATTTCGGATTTGATTAGTGAATTTCCGGATTATAAGGACTTCTTTGAAGTGCCTTCGGTTCCGTTCGATCCCGGAACAGACTTGTATGGATGTGTGTCTGACATTACACTTTGAGATGTAAAGCTGGTTTCTATCAAACACATTTCTGTTAGTGATGGAGAATTTATTCTCTTAGCTTAACACTCTTCTCTGAGACGTACGAGCTCAGAGGTTATGTAGTTGATGGTTACTAGTGATATATTCCCAAACTGGTTATGTGGCATACGAAGTGTTGTTGATCATTTGTTGATCGAAACATGAATTTGTGAAAAGTGTAGCTTTGTGGACCAGACTTCGTCGGACCATACACTCCGGAAATGCTCAAAACAGGAATAATGCGGCAAGTTTATGAGGGTCGCGCCCTTTAGGGTATGTTATTTCCTTCTGGAAAAGGGTTATATCATGGTATGGAGCCCAGATATTTAACCTATGTGGTTGCTGCAAATTTATTATACTTTGTGGCTGTTGCTTTGTGGTTGAGGATCCTCGGATAAAGGTCTCAAACAACCGGGGGATGGCATACTCGAGTAGTAGTTATCTAGTTACTGAGGCAACCCGGACTTGTGTTGGCAGAGATCCGGGTAGGTTTTCGGGGCGTCCATCTAGAGGCGTACCCATGTGGTAGTAGGAAATTCCTTATCCTGACCATTTGTTGGAAATTCAATCTCCAATACATGCCTTGTATGGTTTTAGTTGTATAATCTGTCATTTCCTTATGGTGGCACCACAGTTTAGATGGTAGCTATAGTAGGCATACAATAATAGTTGTATGTTGGCTAAGATTAATATTATACTTTTGAAATGTTTTCTTCACTATGCACTAATAATAATATCGAAAGGATTTTGCGTATCAAGCATGTTTGACTATCATAAGGAGAAATCTTGTGACGACCCAAAATTTTTGGATGTTCGAAATTGGAATATTTAATTGCTTTTAAATATTTAAAAGTTAATTTTTAACTTGAATTCAAATATCGCCATTTATTGGGTAATTTAATTATTAAATTAAATAATTTGAAATTGGGTAAATTGTTTAATATGAAATTCTAAGCATGTTAAAATTAATTTGAAGGCTTTTAAAATCTATTTTGATAGTACTGAAGGTAGTAAAAGTGTTAAAATTTAATTTGGAAGTGTTTTGTTAAGTTTTGAAATTTTATCGTTTAAATCGATATTTAAAAATAGCCTTCCTATGCACAGTCTTGGAATTCTACGTAACCAGTTCCATTGGGTCCGTAATATTGTATTATTATCAGATTTCAAATTTTGTAGTGATTGGAGTAGTTGTGTGAGCACACGGTAAGTAAACGCGCTGAAATATATATTGAAAATTCAATATAATAACTGATCCAAAATGTTAACTTCTCCATACGATTGAATTAGGACTCAAAACCTTTTCCATTGCGTTCGAAATTGGGGTATAACATTATAAACACCTAGCGGCACGCCTTAATAGGAGATCGAGATTTTTAGTCGCGATTTTGAGGCATTTTGAATTTAAATTTGAAATATATATTATATTTTGGTCAACTTTCAGCAGTAATCCTGTCCACATCAAACCTTTTCCTTTCAATTCACATCACCGTAACCTGATAATTTTTGCACGCTAACGTCAAGTCTTGTTCCCCTCCATTACCTTGTTAAAAAAATCACGTTATCTTCCCTGGAACTTCAATTTATTTTCAACAGAAAATATATAATGGCCGATCCAGTTTTTGCTTCCCTCTCTCCAAATCGAAACCCAATGATTTTCTTAAGAAAAACACCTCTCGTTCGAAATTTAGGATGGCCGTAGCCGCGTAGTGGGAAGGAAGAGTAGCCGATGCGGGTTCGAGAGGTATAGGGTTCGATAGGGGAGTACGAGTTCGATTCGAACTTGAAGGTGCCGCCCTTACTCGAATCGTTGGCGCAAGGCAAAGGGATGGGTGCTAAGGGATGGCGATGCGTCTGGGTGTAGGCGCGAAGGCAGGGAGGTCTGGCGTTGAGGGTTTTTGATGTTCGATTTAGGGGACGGTGATGGACTCGTGACGGCTCGGTTGTGGTGACATCGAAGCCGCGTAGGTAGTGGCAGTCGAAGGTGAGGGAAGAAGACTCGTGAATGAGGTTATCTGGCTTTGGGGTGTTATCTGATCGTGGTGATCGCGAGGGAGGTTAGTTTGGGTGAGGTTTTTTTTCTTCTGTTTTTTTATTATTGAATTTGTGTTTTTAATTTAAAAACAAATGGGTTACTGAAGTAAATCTTTAAAACAGATAAAGTTAAATGTTAACTAGAGGAAAGCATGAGCTTTAACGAGGAAGAAATGTTTATTGAGGGTAATTTATCGAGATAATTTAGTTCTAATTAAAATTAATTTGTATTCAGGTTAGGAACAGAGAAAAAAATAAATACAGATTGAAATATTTATGAAGTTTAAAATAGAAAATTATTCTTATATAGAAAGATTTTGAAAATATAATATAGGAATTTTAAAATGGTAAAGTTTATGCAAAATCAGATTTTTGAAATCTACAATTTATTTTTATGTATATATATGTATTTTCAAAGTGGGAAAAATAATAATATACCTATACGCATTATAAACTTACCGGTTTATTTTAAAACAATGTATTTTGGTGATTAGCCTATTTAATTATTTTAGTTACAAAAAGATTTTAAGGGAAATTAGTTTAAATTAAATTATTAGTTAACTAAATTATAGAATGGCAATTAATTGTTCGATTAATCCAAATATTAATAAAATCATCTAATGTTTTTACAAGGTCCAATTGTGAAGAAATTAATCATGATGGAAATGGATTGCAAAACCAAAATCAAAGGTGAGTTAATCTCACTCATCTGGGTTTTAATTTAAATTTAAATGGTTAAATTTAAATAATTGGTTGGTTGGTTGAATTGATTTGATGTGCTATATTATATATAGTAGTATATATATAGTATATATTGGAGTGATTGATTTCCCGCATTTTATAGCGGATGAGACCTTATGCCCCGCATAATAGCGGATGATATTATATTTAAAACCTATATACCTCTATATTCCACCTGGAAGTGGAATTGGTATTGTGCTAACATCTGTGGATGCAGAGAAACAGGTTGGAGGGATCCAACTGGATTCCTCAAAATTATTTAGATTGTTTAATATTCTGTGTTATGAATATTTGATATTCTGTGATGAATTATATTTGGAATATTGAATGATATGGTTTGCTTGAATATATTTCAGTACACTGAGTTATCAAAATATACAGAATTGGATTTTTGAAAAGAAAATAAAAGAGTGAATTTTTAAGTAAAATAACTATAGAGAATTTGAATAAATTTAAGAATGAATTGGAAAAGAATGAAAGTGATTTTAAAATTCTAATAACTAAGTTCCGAGCATGGAAAAGGATATTTTGAATAAACAGCATAATAATGAATTTTAAGACTTAAGTGATGTTATTTAAAGTAATAAAGAAATTTACTTTGAATTCAAGCACTACACCAAAACAGGCAAATTCTAACATTTATAAGTGTTACAAATAATTTTAGTAACACTTTTTAAGTGTTACTAATAGACTGTGAGGAATGGAGCAGCCAAATTTGTAACACTTATGAGTGTTACAAACATACGTATTACTAACACTTATAAGTGTTGGTATCTAAATATACGGTAACGCTTATAAGTGTTGGTAAAGAAATATAAGGTAACATTTATAAGTGTTGGTACAGAAATATACGGTAACACTTATAAGTGTTGGTAACGAAATATACGGTAACACTTATAAGTGTTGGTACAGAAATATACGGTAACGCTTATAAGTGTTGGTAATGAATATACGGTAACACTTATAAATGTTGGTACAGAAATATACGGTAACGCTTATAAGTGTTGGAAAATGATTATTTAGTAACACATATATATATATACCAAAACTTAAACGCAAAGTTTAAATATAAACACACTGCAAATAATGGTTTCCATATCACAAATAATTCATCATACATATTCAATGCAAAGTTTAAACGCTCTGCAAATGTAGTATAATATATCATAAACAATTATTTACATATCTAAAATACCACAATTTCATATATTCATATATTATTACAACATAAGCTTCAAAAAATATATTTCAAAATACACTTAAAGTTTAACTTACGGTTAACCTAACCATTCCTGATCATCCACTCCAAACTCTAATGGTTTTGAATATTCTTCAACGTCCAATACAATAATCCAAAGCATCCTTCTTCAAGTTCCTGCATTTAATATAAACACTCGATAAAAACTTATACCTTCAAAATCAGTAGTGTTTAATACGACTTCTATGTTTAAAGTGCATAAAGTAGCCGATAAGCTCCAAAATCTGATTGAATTAGATAATTAGATTCAAGTTAAATACGACTTCTTTGTTTAAAGTTGAAGACTAATGTGCAAATCTGCATCACAAATCCTTAAAAGAGTTTCTGAAAACATGGTGCTTAATTTACCCATAATAAGAAATAGAGTAATAAGGAACCGATCGCATTGAGTTATTATTTATTTCAGTTTAAATTATTGCATTATACCAAGCCTTTTGTAAGTTGTTATCAGAATGGTATAATTTTTTTAAGACCGCTACTGTTAAAGATTCATTTTGCCAATCAAAAGAGAGTATTAAAATGCTTCAATCAGATAAAGTATAACTTAATTAAATTTAGTTTACAGGGTGTTCTAGCTTGATTTGTAGATTTAACTTTGTGTTTCAATAACTTATTCGAGCTGTATATTTGTGCATCCACTTGTTGTAGTAATGCATGAAAATTGATTTACACAAAAATGGTTACATGTAGGGAAAGAAAGTTCAGTTCCTACAAAGAATATAAATACTAATTCTCGACAACTAAAATTTTCTACTAAAATGGCATAGGTATATCCACAAACATCATTTCTGATAATCCTTATATATCAAAATCATATAGAAAAAAGGCTATGGCAAGAAACCCTCATTCAAAACAGCAAGGAAATGATGAAGAAGACTTCATAGACATGGACATAAACAACATAAGCTACTCAATTCCATCATCTCCAAATTCAAGAGAATTCGAATTCCAAAACTTCTAAGACATTCTTTAGAAAAACAACAACATACCTTCTCCGGCTGATGAACTCTTCTACAAGGGCAAACTCCTCCCTCTCCAACTCCCTCCTCGCATGCAAATGGTCGAAAAGCTCCTCCAGAAGTCCTCAAATTACAATACCGCCACCAGCACTCCATTCGAGTCATGCAACATATCACCAGCCACTTCTTGCTATGTTAGTGGTGAACTCAACCTTGAAGAATTCTACTGTGAATTCCCCAAAGAAAATATAAAAAAATCGTGGACCAAGCTGAAAAAACTCAATCTTAAGCTTAAAGCATCTAAAGCTTACCTCAACCTTAAGTCACTCTTCACAAAAGAAAAGAAAATTCCATTTAGCCAAATTTTGCGGAAATCTACTAATGTTGTAGAGGAAGAATGTGGGAATAGGAGGAGGTCATTTTCAATTGAATGCTTGGGGCGCTCAATTTCTTATTACCACTTGCCTTGTGGACTTATGAAACCCAACTTCATTCCTAAAATAACGGCTCAATACATCCTTCGGGATTCAGTTATTACCAACTATATAAGAGCTAAATTGGATCATTGGATGCTGCGAACAAGCTTTCATAATTTTTGTTCTGCTTCCACATAATGATGTGCACGTCGGTAATATTGCCGATCCAACTTCTATTTATTTATTCACGTTATTTAAAAAGATATATAAAGCACATGATATTATATAATTTAGGGGACGGTGGACACAAAAATAAAAGACGCATGCTAAATTATGTTATTAAAATTAAGCGCAGTCAATATATTCGCTGTCCATCTTCTGCTAGAGTTTTCAATGTCTACAACTCGCAACCTTCAAGTGTACTGGTAGTTTTATACCAAATGGATACTAGTTTTCATTTTTCATAAGCTTCTAGTGATCATTAGACCTTTTTCCCATGTTAATTTAGATCTTTCCTTTTGTTTTTTTTTTCAATGTAAAATTTGTGTTCTCTCATCACAAACGCATCCCTTAATCCCTTTTATATGTAATCATACCAGTTAATCTTGTCTTCTTCTTATTTAAAGGTTACAAACACTCCAATTATCTCTCTTGATATTTTTATCCCTCACACGATTCTTTTAAAGAATTGTTTTTTTTAACGGCCAACACTCTACCGCTCATGCAAATAGAGGCAAGTTTTAGCATGTAAAAACAAAAATATATCTCATGAAGCAAGAAGAAAGATTTACGTTTCAGTTCTTGACAGCCCCTATTATACAAAAATCAATTCTCACAAGCCCTTAGTTAAAAGTCATGCTGAAACCTCAATTGATAATAAGCAAAATACCCATGTAACCAGTTCAAAAGATAAGCAAAACTCCCAGGATTTGAATGTCCAGACCACAACATACAGTGTAGAAATCAGTGAAGACACATACCTGGTAGCACAAAGGGAGTCTGATGACATGCTGGTAGAGAGCATCATGCCTGATTCAACCTGTACCCTATCTCCAAACAACAACTCAACAGCAGCTCCTAACACTCCAAACAAGTTCCTGTCACAAACACACATTACAAATGATCAAAAAAGAATTTGAACAAAGAAAACTAGGAAAACACGTTCAAATGTAAATGCATTCGATTTAAGAACCACAGAAGACAAGATATTATTAATAACCCTACCTAGGACCAATTTGCATCTCTTTTAAAAGTAATGGGGGAAAATTGTAACCAAGCCATACTAGAAACCAAAGATGAAGATTTTCCGTAGAATTATATATGGGGAAAAAAATGCAAACCTCTACTTCAGAGATCCAAACAGCTTGTAGTAATCAGGGAAACCTTGCAGTCTAGCATTTTCCCGAATTGTTATGACTCAGTCTTGCGAAGGATGGATTATTTTCTGCACAAAACATGTATGAGAAATTAGTAAAATTGCTACTTCATGGCATATAATACAAAATAGGTTAAAAGGAATGTAAACTTTAGTACCAAGTAACTAAACATAAATTAAATAACCAAATTCAATTATATAAACAAAACTAGTCGCAAAATAATTTAAGTTTCCAATAAAAAGGTGGAAAAGGGTTATTTGGATATATGTACACAATTGCCCAAAAATATCAAGCAAGCCTACAAAATTATTTATATCTTATCTGTTGCAAAATTCCTACGTGATTTCTGGAGTTTGGAATGAAGTTTTGTAGGCATGTTTGTACAAGTTTGCTAATGACTACTAGTTTTTATTTGTAGAATCAAACAAAGCTTAAGATATATCAAAATAATTTGAAAATATTGTATCCATCAAAAATTTGGTTATGAGGTTCTGCTCTTGTCACAACAGTTGAAACGGTTTCATCCCACCATAAACGACCAAATGGCCTGTAAGAAAAATTATCAGCAAATCGTTAGCGATAAAAATTTGCAAAAGAAGGTAACATGTAAAAAAACAAATTACTTACTTGGAAGATTTGCCATCAACGTAAGTCATGGCATAATCCGGGATCTGGTACAGATGTACTATCTTAGATAAATATAAATTAAATAAACAAATTTTACAAAAAAAATTCACAAAAAAAAGTCAGTTACCAGTTAATATCACTTTCTACAAGTGCAACCTCGTATGTAAACGCAATCGGCTGGTTCTCCTTCAGCTTCATCCCAACAGTTGAAGGCTCACACTGAATTTTCGACCCATACTTATCATACATTTTCAAGTTCTTAACTGACTCTAAATCATGTTGAACGCTACATGGCACCACCTCAAAACCGACCACCATGTACCCATGGCTTGCGGACTTGTCATCATTCATTGGAATAACCTCTACTGCATCGCCTATGCCCATAACCCTAGCTACGTTGGGCTCCTCATACTTATGTATCAGAACAGTGAACTTCAAATGATTGAACACGTAATAAGCATTGTCGACCTTAACACCAATAGGATAGCCAGTCCACCTCAACAAAAATCCGTCTTCCTTTTTTATATACCGAATTGACGTACATCTCATCGATCCTTTTGGTGAAAAGATTGTAATCATCTTTTCTCAGTTTTTTCGTCTGGCACAAGAACAAATTGGATTCATTTTGGAGCATCCGGAACCGGTACGGAGAAGATTCGATCCGGTCTCTGAATCAATGAAGACGCCGTTGATTTTGGGAAGCGCCTGGGACGTTGGTTTTTTTGAGAAGAAGAGCAAACCCTATTTAAATTTTAGTCGGCCAAAATCTATTTAGGAATGGGTAAGCGTGGAAAAAGAGATTGTATTTACAAATTACAAAAGACTCCATTTGTTATTAAATATTTACATTTTTACTGATTGTTGTAACACTTATATGCGTTGGCAAAATTAATGCAGAAGACTATTTATTTTTACTAACACTTTTAGGCATCCTAACACTTTTTTACTGTTAGTGGTCTGTGACATTTATAAGTGTTAGCAATTAACAGATATAAAATGTTACAAAATCACTTATTTGGTGTAGTGAAGGTTTAAATTTATTTGAAAGGATAAAGAAGAAATTTGGGAAGTCTAAAATTGGTGTTTTCAGTTAAAAAGATTTTAAATCATAATTATGGTATAAAATCTAAAGTTAATGGATTTTGAAAGAAATTGAGTAAGTAAAGAAATTTATTTCAAATGGAGTAAATTGGGAATCGGAATTTTAAAAGGGAAGTTCAGTCTACGAAATTTATAAACTTGGTTTATAAAAGCAAAGCAATATATCAGTGGATATTTGAAAGAATAAATTCACGGTGGGAATTTATTAAAGGAATGGGCAAATTTTTTTAAAAGTGATTTATTTTTAGAAAGATGTGAAAGAGAAGTGTATTTTCCCCGGACAGCCAAGTACGTTTTCGAAGCAAATTTTAAGTATAAGTAAAAGTGTTAAAGTTGATTTAAAGGTATGTTTTTAGAAAATTTATTATTTTTAAATGTTTAAATTCTAAAGTGAGTATTTTTCAAATCTATTATCGTAGTAATTATTTAAAGGTGACTTGGTATTTTGTTTTAAAGGAGAAAATCTGGTTTTATATTTTATAAAGTAACCTCATTTTAAATATTCCTAAAGTATATATTTTTAATAAAGTATTGAAGTAGTTTTCAATTTAAATTGTAAAGTATATTTTTATAATAAAGTGTTTTAAATTATTTTAAAATTTTGAAGTATTGTACTTAGTGTTTTTGGTGGAAATAAATATGTAACGACTCGTAAATTTAACTGGTTTTAATAACGTTATTAATCGAAATTTTATGGAATTTTAAACGATAAAATTTTGAAATATAAATTTGATAATTGGAATGCGTGTAGTTAAATATAGCAACTGGTAAATTTTCGTCCGAAACTATGAAGTTTATTTTCGTCCGTAAATTTATTTCAATTTAATCAGTTAAAAATCGATGAAAATAAAACGTTTTTGAAACCTAAATATTTTTACATTGAAAAATTCTAAATCATCTTCTGAGCAAGACGTCATTTTTCATTTTTCCAAGTTCGGACTTCTTTAGCTCCGTCGATCTTATTTTTCTGCAATTTTGCTGCATTTTCCGCTAATAGAAAATTCGAATTTTTATAATTCAATCGTACCACCAATATCTGTATACCATTTTGATTGTCTCATTTTGCTGATCTCTATGGTATATTCAATTATGTGTTTTAAAGTCTGGTTCGTAGCAAAGTCTATGAAATAGTGATAATTACCGGTACCGTTTGAGCTTTTGAATTCCGGTGTCTACTCGTACACACACTTGTGAATTCATATAGACATTTGTTATTAATATTGTCTTATTTAATTTTGACTTTAACAGTTTCCTATACTTCAATATACGTATTATTCAATACGTCTGTTCATTTTTTTTATTCCCAACGTTCAAATTCATAATACCTTTGACTTCTTTTAGCTGCCTCTTCTTTCATTTTTGTTCTCTTCACATAAAAAAAACGTGAACAATGCAACTCTCCTCCTTTCAGCAACCTCCCTATCTCTTCCCCTCTAGTTCCTGTAGCTTCCATCAAACACCCACGCAAGTGCCGCAACACGACCCAGTTACCTCATTCCCTCTCTCCTCCATTTTCGGCCCTACTCGAGCATGCCATCACCCCACTACCAAACCCGACCATCCCTGACACGTGTAGCCACTTCCAGGCCTTTGCCACAACCCAGCATCCATCGTCTCCACCTCAGCACGCAACCCAAAGCACGCGCCTCTCATCCGACTACTCCACGTGCAAGCCTCACCTTGCCACCGCCTCCATTTATCACGTAACCCGGCCTTGAACGCCGTTTTATTTCGCCTCCCTCTCTCTCTCTTCCATTCGAGCTTGACAGCAAACCACCTCACCGCCTTCCACCGAACAACTCAACCGATGCCATCACCACTCCGAGCTCCACCACGATCTGCCACAACCCGAAGCCGATGCCAAACCCATAGTCGCCGCTACCCAGATCACAATCCCTCCTCTTCACAAATTTCGCCTACCATTGCCGCGCCTGTAGCTCATCAACCCGGATCGCCTGCAACCTCATCTCTCCTTTCTCTTCTTATATATGGTATGCATTCTAGATTTTGCATAAATATATAAGTTGTTCTTGCTTGTTCATCTTTGTTTCAATTTCCAGTTTTGCTTTCTAATGGGTATATGTTATATTTATAAGTTACTGTATTATATATGTGTATTTATTTATACTATTTTTTTTCTTTTGTTATATAGGTACTGAGTAAAATTTGTGTTTATAATAGCTAGAGTCGATAATATAATACGTATATTTTCAGCATATTCTTATATTTTGCATGTATAATATATGAAGTATATTGTGTACCTTCTTAAAACTATTTATATGCAGTGATAGTGTTGGAAGTTAGGTAAGTTTATAAGTGTATTTTATTTGTTCGAACGTTGATTTTAGTATATATATTTATTTGGTTTTATAACGAGGTATGGTTGATAACTATAAAATATAATAACGTGTTTTATGCACATAATGTGGTACAATACATATGTTAGGCGCATGTTTAAAAATGTGATATACATAAATAAAAGTTGTACAGTTCTTGCATTTGTTTTGGACCATATATGGCATATATATAGTTCAGTTGTATACGTATATTTGTTATTTTGTAAGTAATAATAATAATAATAATGAGTCACATATATTTTGATTTGAGTGTAATATTTGTGATAGTGTATAGTTGTATGGTAACATAGAAGTGTTTTTCATGCTGCATATATATAAGCCTTATTATTCTACTATACACATGTCACAGTTTATATGAATTTCTTATTTTATCGAGTACATACTCTTTTCAGTTTGGACATTAGTTTATAACAGTATATTACATATAGATTAGTGGTCAGTGAAGATTTTGGACATGTCAACATCGTATATTCGATTTTATATTTGTTTGCATGCATATGGTCTGTATGAGCAAGTAGATATATATTTGAATAAAACAAGTTATAAAAGAAAATAAGTATTTTATATGTGATTTCAACATTGTTTGTACAACGTATTTATATAGTGGTATATTTGTATGTATATGAGTATAGATAGTGGTTTATATACAAGTTTGTCGAAGTGGGAATTTTTCCTGTAAGAATTTTGTTCATTTGGCCGTGTACATGTGTTTTGTACATGTATATAAATGTAAGCTAGTAGTTTATTTCATGTTGTATATATGTAAATGCTATATATACTGTATTTTTACATGGGTATATTGACTTTTAAATATTTGTGTTAAGGATAACGATTTTTAATTATATATATACTTTATTTATCATTTGTTATAAATATTGATTTAAAAATAACAACAACAACAACAACAATAATATATTCTCTGTATTTATCATGCTGGACTGATTATTCCATCGATTTCTTATCTGTTAGCTTGTCCATCGAATTCGTGCCAATCTAGCTTCCTTTGTAGTTCGTCATCGGATTCGTAACTCACTTCATTGTCTGTTCTCTCTAGCCTCGAAAGGTGAGCAATCACTCGCGATTAATGTTCTTTTATTTATTAAATTTGATTTCAATTGAACGACAAATTGAAATATGTTGCTGTTAGTTATTTACACTGTTATATATATATGTTATTACATGTATCAGTTCACCTGTGACATCTGACACCATTATCTGTTATTTTATACAATGATAATCTAGTTTGGTTGATAAATGATTGATTGTTTGATGTTGACATTGGACGTTAAATGTTAATGTATAAAGTGATAAATAATATGCAATTGAATTTGATATAGGATAGTTAATAATTTAAATTGATTTATGTGACGAATTTGACTATTTAAATTTGTATAATATGTCCCCTTGAATGTTAAACTAAATTGACACGTAGAATTGGTTAATTACACCTTGAACCATTGAATGTATGTTATATAATTGATATAGTATGAAGTCGGATGATAAATGTCAAATGTAGGACCATGTAAAATATTAGTATAATAATCTTTAATCTACATGAAATGATAGTGTAGATTCTAGAAATAATTATATTAATTTACACAAACAACAATGTGAATTAATACGATTACTTCAGGATTAGTTGAATTAATTATTGAATTTATATTGATTGTTGTTATTGCTTGTTTATTTACTTTGACACCATCCCAGTTATCACACTGCAAGTTTCCTTTGCTATGCTTTGATTTTTGAATTGAAATGGAATCGGGTTGATATGATAAATACCCAAATGAACTTGACTTAGGATAGAGAATGAAATAAAACCCGATTAGTCAATAATTTGATTTTAAAATAAAATAAAGATTTTATTTGAATGAAATAATAAAGGTTTTAAATGAAGTTGGAATTTGAATTTTAATGAAAGGAAAATGTTAATATTTAATAAATATGGATCAAAATATTAACATAGTAGTTGATGAAAGAACGTAGTTTTAAAATTTGGAATTATTAATAATTAAGTTTGAAATTATTTAATAATTAAGTTTTGAAATTATCTAATAATTAAATAAGATTGAATTATTTAATAATTAAATAATTGAACTTCTTGAATAAGTGAAATTAAGTTTCTTTATTAATTTAAGTTTTGAAATTTGTAACTAAGTAAATAAATAAATAAAATCGACTTTCTTTAACAAGAAATAAATGTGATTTATTGAAATTAATATAAGACTTGTAAATTTAAAGAAGTTAATTTGACGAATCTAATTTAATTCAATTTGAAGTTTTGATATAATGGGGTTGAACTTAAGTGATTGATTAATGAATTGGAAATAAAATAAAAATTATTTTGAATGATAAATTAACTTAACGATTATTGAATGAAATCGATCAATGAATTTAAAATTGATTTGAATGTTAAATTTAAATAAATTTAATAATTTCGGAATGAAACTTATATACAAACTTGAATCAATATTTGAATTGTTTAAATAAAAATTGAAATTGAATTGTAAGATTTTGAAATAGTAATTTGGAAGTTTTGAAACGTAAATTATGAAAATTGATATGGAAAGACTAACAGAATGTTGGTTTACAAATTCAAATTGAAATTGAAATTGATTTGGTTTTGAAATATATTAAATGACCAATCGGTGTAATAATTACGAAAGTTATTAAAGAAACCAGAATCGGTAAGGGACATACTCACTGTCTAATCCGAAAACCACTTTAATAACTATACGTGGAGTGTGATCCAGAATGAAGTGGTTGGAATGATGTACGTGATTACTAAAGAAAGAGAACGATAATGGATAGCCTTGACACTTGTGTCAAATTGCAAATGACTAAAACAGGAGCCGTGCCGGGACAAATGGGGTTAGCCACCTCGAGCGAACACACTTCTTCGTAAACTACTCATTACTTGTTATTGATTGGTGCACCCTCGAAATTTTGGGAGTGTTGTTTGGCGGTGTTGCGATCATTGCGGCGATGCGTTTTCACCAGTCTGGATCAGGCAAATGGTAGTTTCACTATTTTGGGTATTGGCTCATGTGCCTTGTCATACTTGTATCCCTATATACGCGACCACTATGAATTTGTTTTGTGTTATACCTATGTAGTACTCCCTGATATCCCACTAGTTTACGGTGGAGTTTACAGTGTTGTATAGACTATGACACTTATATAAAATGTGTTAAGGGGGATAATGGTAACCCCTTAATGCTATTTTGATACTTTATATTACCGATAGGCATTATCTATTTAGTGTATATTATTACATAGTAGATAGTTTAACGGATCCTTAGAGTATAGTTATTCCAACGTCATTTGAGTTACTTGTATTTCAGTTGTTATTTCACTTGAGTTGGATTTATTGATATAAGAATGTTAATCCTGACTCGAGTATTTTGTGTTTTGCTTTACGCTCGGGTCGGACTGAGTGCACCAGTATTCGAGACTCGCCTTTGGAGTTGGAGCTTCGCTTGGAGATCCAGCTATCTATCCAGCTTTCAGATACTCAGTTGATTCCAGTGATGTGTTCTGATTCTTGTATTTGACTATTGTATTCAAGACTTCTGTTGTAACTTATTTAACTCTGTTATATATATAGTAGCTTCATGAACTACTATCTTTTGCTTCCGCCGCATATTATTACTCTGTGTCTGTGATTTTGTGATTATTTATTTACTGTATATCTCAATTTTTCCAAATTTAAATTAACAATTCGGTATTTTGAATAATTCAAGTCTGACATGTGCGGATGCGAATAGTCCAAAATAGTGGGTCGTTACAAAATATTTGGAAATTTACTCCATGAGAAGAGTGTGGTTGGAAAACTATTTTCAAAAAGGGTTTGAAAATGGAAATATATCTTGTGAAGATATTTTGAGATTAATAAATAATTTGGTGAAATTATTTATTGTTTGATGGTTGTTTGTGAATGTTAATTGATAGTTAAATAACCGACTATCAATATTGGCCAATGTGCTGATCGTTTCGAAGAGACCGAGATCGGGATTAATTTTTCAAAAACCACTTTGATTCGGTTTGTACGTTTTCGTAGGGAAAACGAGTTCGGAGTCGAAGATGGAGCAGTGAAGTGCAAGGGCTAGTTGCTACTAATCCTGAGGATGATTCCAAAATGGATGTAGTAGTAGTAGTTCCTTCGGTTTCATTCGAACCCGGGACGGACTTGTATGGATGAATGCTTTCAGAACATCGTCATGTGGACGGTGAGCATTCTAAGTGATGTGTTCTAAAAAGGTAACGATTAGCCTCAAGCCTCATCAACCGGGAATGACTGAAAATCAGGGGTTATGCAGCAAGGCTAAGTGGGTAGCACCTATTAGGGTAAGGTCATCCCTATCTAGATGTCCCTTTTTTATTCGGCTTAGTGATGTGGTTGCTGATCCCAAGCGTGGGGTTATCTTACTCGGGATTATCCAGTAAGGGGTAGTCCCGGTCTTGTGTTATAGGGGATTGGGAGTAATCCTCGGTACGGTGATCTAGGCCACGTACTGTGACAGGTGGTACCCGAGTGCCTAGTCATTAGTTGGAAATCCATTCTCCCTACGTGCTTTTACAGTTTTGTTTGTATTACCCACGAATGTGGCTAGTAGCTGCAATTTAATTAATGTGACAATTTAGGCTATTTGAATAATTATTTGTATATATACACTATAATAATATCAGAGGATTTTATAAAAAGTGTTTTGGCTATGGTAAGGTAAAAACCCGACATGTTTATTTGTGGCGTGGTCTTACGAGATGCTTTTGTTTTCAAAAGAATTTTGAAACTCTAATAATCAATTTGAGTGTGGTTTTCTCATGCTGGTATTCCAGACTGACCTGGGTGTTATGTAACTATAATGCTCGGGTCAGACCGAGTATTATAGAATACATGATATGATGCTGTGGAGCTCAGGAGACGAGCTGGATGGCGATACGTACTTCCATACTTGATTATTATTCCGCTGTGTATTCAGTTTTGAGGACATGTTTATATGACTGTCCAGTTGTATGTTATTTATGTTGTTGAACTTTGATGATGTATTTTGATGATGTATGTATAAAACAGATATAGTTTTCTTTTGTGTAAAGATCTATTATTATCTATTATATTTTATTTCGCTGCGATGGTAAGATTCTGTTGTTGTTTCTATTTTCTTCTTCTACCTCTTTCTTCTTTAACCCTAATGGTTCGGTTTTTCGAGCGTCGAAAAATCGAGTCGTTACAAATCTCCTCCAATTCTGCATTTGCATTGTGTGTATGGCGGGAGGCCTTATGGTAGTTTCATTTTCCAAAAGCATAGCGGATTTCTTTCCCTTTTCTTTGTGAAAATAACTGTTTTAAGAACTCACACCAGTCCCATGACTGACCTGGAGTTTATTTTTCCCTTTCTAAACTTTGGGTGCCCATAATTTTTCATACGGGCAACCTAGAGTCAGGTTGTCAGTTGTTCTAGAGCAAAGTCAGAAAGTTGTTGTGGTAATCTGGAGTTCAAGCTAGATGGTGAAGTGTATCATTATACTATGTAGCATCCTTTGCGTTTGGGTTGGTGCAAGTCAAAATTTCTCTGTAAGCAAGTTATACCAACTGCCAGTGTCGTATTGTGTTGTTTTAAACTCTGATAAGGTGATGTATGTAAAACTGATATAGTTCTTTGTTTTAAAGATTATTCATTTATCTATTATATATTGTTCCGCTGCGAAATGTGAGATTCTGTTATTGTTTCTGTTTCTTCTTCTGTTTTCTTCTTCTTTAACCCTAACTGTTTGATTTTTTTGGCATTCGACTGTGCGGCATTTGATACAGTGGACGCATTGATGTCGACTTTCGGGCATCGAAAAATCGGGTTGTTACATTTGGTATCAGAGCATTTGGTTAAGCGTGGCTTTGGTGGGGATTACTCATTAGAAATAGAGTCAGTAGTACTCTAGAGTGAGTTTGAGTGTAATAATAGATATGAGCGCATATTTGTTAGTGAATATAAAATTATTTTGTATTGTGTTGACTTATGGGTTGATTGTTTATAGATTTTGGTCGGTGCAGTTTGGCCAACTGAATCGATAGGGGTTTCTAAACTCTTAAACAAGATAAACCGACACAAGTTTGTTTTAAAATAGGGCAAATGAAATAATTTTACCCAAACTATTTTTGTATATAAAAGGAATAATTTTCCATAAATTATTACAGTTATATACGGTTGTTTGGATATTAGGAGGTGATAATATTACGGTATTATCATTATTTTTGAATAGGTAATTGAAATCGTAACTCCAAAGTTAAGAAATAAATTCACATACAAATGGGATTTGTAAATATAAATTGTAAATGTGATTTGGGATTTGAAATAGTATTCCAGAGAAATTTTTGGGAATGCTTTTGTAAAGATTTAAAATTTGGAAAATTTGGAAATTAAATCCCTTTTGAGTTTAGAGATGATTTTTAAAGGTTTAGGAAAGAAATGTTTTGGAGGGATAAAAGCACTAAACTCTTTTCGTTCGCTGGAAAATAACTTCGGTGATGACTATAGCATCATCGATGTTCATTTTCGAGTCTCTAGGAGAGAAATTGCAGCCAAGTTATTTTAAAAAAGGAAGTTGTTTGGAAAACCGAGTTGGTTTTGGAAATTCAAAGGATAATTTGAATTGATTTCAAAAATGATTTTGAAATGATGGAAAGACCCTGGAATCCTGTATAAAAAACAGTTATGGAATAAAATTTATTAAGGTGAAAAATAAAATTGTGAATGAATAAATAAATTTACAATTGTAAGTAAATGAAAGTGAAATTGAATGTTGAAATTCATTTCGAATTTGTAAGCAAATAGAATTGAACTGGAATTGAAACTAAATATTGAAAACCAATTTGAATTGTGTGAAATAAAATGAAGTTGTAAAATTAGTTTGAAGTGAACTAAAGATAATAAAGGTGAAAATAAAAAAAATGGTTTGAGATAAAATGAATTGGAATATGTGATGAATAAGTAAATGAAACTGATTTAAAATAGTGATATGAATCAGTTGTGAATGAAAGATAGTTGATGAAAATTCAATATTCAAAAGGTAAATCGAATCCAAATAGAATTGAAAGTGTAAATTGAATTCAAATGAAATTAAAAATGTAAGATTGAATGAAAATGGACATATAACTTCGATAGTGAAGTAAAAATGGAATAAGATGCAAGTATTCAAACTTTTGTAATGGAACGTGCAAAAATGATTTTTGAATGTAGAAACTGCATATGGTTGTTAAATAGCATACCGGTATTATAAAGAAAAAGGAATTGGGATTGATTTTCGTAGATGAATTTGATATTGCTCGAAAAAGGTACGTATTTGAATTTCGGTATGAAATTTGATGATTTTCTTGTCTAGACGCTTGGCTTTTCATTTTCTTTTTGAACCTGAGGGCCCGTGGTGCCATTTTGTAATCGTACCGAGCTAGCCGCGCAAAGGAGATCGCTGGTGAAATTTTTTGAAAATTTAGGGAGTTAGAAAATTTTTGAAATTTTAAAATTTGAATTTAAATCTGAATTGTTAAGAAAACAATGTTGTTTGGAATTTATGGAAGGTTTTAAAAAGTTAGTTGAAGTTATATTGGGTCTTTAATAAAAAGATTTGTTTTGGTTGTTGTTAAAAACTATTTGAATTGGGAAAAAATGATAAACGGGTTAAGTATCATTCCTCTTAACTAGTAATTTCGGGACGAAATGCTTTTACGGGGGGGAGAATGTAACGGCCCAAAAAATTTCAACATTTGAAATTGAAATATTTAATTGATTTAAAATGATTGAAAGTTATTTTAACTTGAATTTCAAATATCAAAATGAATTGGCAATTAAATTATTGAATTTAACTTATTGAAGTTAGATAAAAATTTGAATCTTCAGTTATAAGCTGATTTAAAATATTTTCAAGGCTTAGAAAAATTTATATTGATAATACTGAAGATGATGGAAGCTTCAGAATTTAATTTGAAAGAAAATTGTTCAGTTTTGAATTTATATCGTTTAAATCGATATTAAAAAAATAGCCTTTCGAGGTACAATCTTGGAATTCGAGGAAACGAGTTCCATTGGATCCGTAATATTGTATTATTATCGGATTTCAATTTTCGTAATGTTTGGAGTGATCGTTTGGCCGTACGGTCAATAAACGCACTGAAATTTAAATCGAAAATTCGATATTTTAACTGGTTCAAAAGGCTATCTTCTCCATACGATCGAATTTGGACCTGGACCCTTTTCCATTGCGTTCGGAATAGGTGTATAGTATTATAAACATATAGTGGCATGACTCGATTGGAGATCAAGATTTTGAGTTGCAATCATCGAGGTAGTTTGAATTTAAATTTAAAATTTGAATATAATAACTATTTTTACAAGGCAAATGACACGTTCTACTTTTTTTTCAAACACTTGGCAAATTGAAAAGGACACACGTTTCGCTTTCTCTGAAATTGCTACACGCGTTAGAAAAAAAATTTATAACCGAAATTTATTTTTCTTCTTCTTCGTCTCGTTTAAAATTAAAAAAATGGAGGGAATGAAGACATTTTTGTCATTCGAAAAAATAAAAAAATGGCCGATTCAAACTTCAAATCGAAACAAAATATAAGGATCAATGGCCGAAGATAAAATCGATCAAATCAAAATCGATTTGGGCTGAAGTCAAATCAATGGCGAGCCTTGTCTCGTTGTCGCGGTTAGGGCATTCGTCTGTGGCGATGGTGAGAAGTGGCGGTGGTGGTATCGTGGTTGCTGGTGGCAAGCGTGAGGTTGGCACAGCGATAGCCTACAGACTAATGAGGCGAGGTCAACATCGGCACATAGACGATCGCGTTCGTCGAAATTAGGTTTTCGACTTCAAAATCAGGGCGGCATTGCAATCTGTGTCGATCGAACGCGATGTCAGTTTGGGCGATTTGGGGGATTCGAGCGAGATTCGAAGCTTGGGTTCGCCGATGAAAATTTTCAAGCAGTAAGGTAATCTCGACCCTTTTTCGAGTAAATTAATTTTTGTAATATATTGAATCTATAATTAAGATTATTTTAATAACACAGATATATGTTGATTTCTGTTATATATGTAGAGATTTGGAAAATTTATATATAAAGTTTTTTAAACAAAGGAAATTATATTTTTATTGTAAGTTGTAAAGTATATTCTATTTTGAATAAAATATATACACATGTAGGTTAGAAAAATATATGATATATATATATATATATATATTCACATACCAATTTTTTTTATTACAATTGTTTTAACTACCAAGAGTAAATTATTAAAGAAAATTAGTTAAATTTAATTTTCAATTAAATAAATTTGTTAAAAGGAATTTGTTTGAAATTTTAAAATATTAGTTTAAAATAAAATCATGGGTTAATTTTGAAATTACCAAATGGAATTTAATAATTCAATTTGTTTCGAATATTAATCGAATTGTATAAATATTATACAAGGTCTAGAATAGAGAAACAAGCTGGAAAAGAAATGAGTTGGAATGGATTGCAAATTAAAGGTGAGATCTTCTCACTCAATCGAATTTCCAATTTAATTTTAAATAGTTAAATTTAAAATTGTTGATTGTGTGCTTGGATGATAAGTTATTATCAGTTGTATTGAATTAGACCCTATGCGCCACATAATAGCGGATGATATTATATTAAACTCATATACCGTGATATTCCACCTCGAAGTGGAATTGGTATTATATATGTATTTGGAGTGATTGATTTCCCGCATTATATAGCGGATGAGACCCTATGTGCCACATAATAGCGGATGATATTATATTGAACCCATATATCGTGATATTCCACCTCAAAGTGAAATTTGTATTTAATTGTTGTGCTAACGTCTATGGATGCAGGGAAACGGGTTGGAGGGATCCAACTGGATTCCTTAAATATTTGAATTTGTTTCAATGATTGCGTGTTGATTATTTAATCCGTGTGTAATCATATTTGTGATTGAAATCGTTGAAGGCTATAGTTTAGCCGAAATATATTTTTGGTATCGTAGGATACTAGAAATAAATAAAATTGGATTTTTAAATTTAAATAGAACATCTATAGTGAAATCCTATTGAATAAAATTCCAAAATATGGGAAAAAGTTCAATAAATGGGTTTCAAGTAATATTATTCAAAAGGTGAAGAATTTACTTTACAATATGGATTTTAAATAATTTGGAAGAGATAAAGGAATTTATTTTAAAAAAATAAATTTGAAAATTGATTTGGTGTCAAAAGAATAAATCTTTGGGAAATCAGAATGAAAATCGTTTTGGTGTTTGAATGAAAATCGATTTGGTGTTGAAATAAATTTAGAAATCAATTTGGAATTTGATTTGGTGTTTAAAATAAAATTTGAAATCAATTTGGAAATTGATTTGGTGTTCGTAAATGATTTTTGAAATCGATTTAAAAATCATATATCAGTGGATATTTGAGGATTTGAATTCACAATGGGAATTTAAAAAGTAAAGGGAAATTTTCTTTAAAAATGAATATTGTTTTGTTTTTAAAAGTATGGAAAGGAATTTACGGATTTGGATCGCAAATTTAAAATAAATCCAGAAAGATTTATTAATTGATTTGAATGAACCATTTTAGAATGGAAGGTGTACTTTCCCTGAAAAGCCGAATATTTTTTTAAAATAGATTTTGAAATAAAATTTAAAGTTCCAGATTTGGTTTTAAAAGAATATTGCTGGAGAAATTATTTTTGGGAATCGTTTTAAATCTTTAAAGTAAAGATTTATTTAATTAATTATAGAACGGATTATTTTAAAGTTTAAATTGATAATTGATTTAGAAAATAGTTACTTAAATACTTATACTCTATCCACTAATTTTATTTTAAAATTAGTTTGGACTTAAAGTCTTACATTTGTGATAATTAGTATAATATTTTCATAGCTAATATTTAAATAAAGGCAGTTTTATTCTAAATGTCTTCCAGAATATTTTGGATAAGTGATTTAAATTATTTTAAAGTATTTTAACTCGGAAGATTTTCAATGGAAATGAATAAATATTTGGAAATATATTCTGCATCAGGAAAATGATTTGAAATTTGTTTCAAAGGATTGAAATGTAGAAATTGATCTGAAATTTGTTTTCAAATGGTTGAAGTGTTAAAATTATATCTTGCGAAGATATTTTGAAAATAATGATTAGGGAAAAAATTATTTAAATCTTGGTGATTGTTATGAATGTTGATTGATAGTTAAATAACCGACTATCAATATTGGCCTTTTAATGGCATTTGAATTTCGATGCGACCGGGGGTCGAATTCCAAATGGATATCCGAAAACCACATCGAGCCTTTGTGATTGTGATGGATCTTTTGTTTAAAAGATCAAAATGGAAATTTGTTGTGATTTGTTTACAATCTGAATGAAAAATTATTTTTTTAATAGTCGCTCATTATTCGAATTAGCCGGGAGAGGACTTTGTGTCATAAAACTCATTCCGAATAATGATACGACGAAATGGGATTGCATTTGAAGACGGTGTTGAAGACCGTATTTTTGAAAAAGAAGGGATTACCTGTCGAATGCCTCTGCACTAGGTTACTTCGGTATAGAGATTTTATCACCCTTTGTGATGGGGATTCCGGACGTGATTAATGAATATCCGGATTATAAGGGCTTCTTTGAAGTGCCTTCCGTTCCGTTCGTGTAATATCCCGGAATTTTAGACAATTTAAATTTAATAATATGGGTTTAAATTTAAATTGAATTGATGAATTTTGTTAATAAATTTGGTTTGATTTAATAATCTTCTTTATTTAAATATTTAATTTGTGAAATTATTTTTAATAAACTAATAAATTGTTTTCTATTTAATAATGTATATGTATTTGTATATATTATAAATAGATAAGTTGTTAAATTAGTTTTAATGTTTTGAAAATAGGAATTGAAATTTATTTTTGAATTTAAGCTTTTCAAAAATATTAATAAAATACTATATGATTTTTAAATATTAGAAAAATGTTTTAATTGGTTTAAAATTCATTTTAACATAAGTTGTATATTAAAATAAGTTACAAAATGTTTGTGTTAATTCTTTTTAAATGTTGATTGATAATTTTGATTTGTCAATTTAATTTGTAAATTTGAAATACAATTTTAAATATGAACATGCATTTATTAAGTTAATTTTCTTTAACACATAATTAAATAACAAAACCATTTAAGATACATGTGTAAGCATAATAAAATCCTAAATGAACATGTGTTAAAAATTTATGTAAGTAAATTAACATGTGTCCATTCTTTTAACATGTGCCATATTTTGTTTTTCTTTAATTTTAATTTAAATCAAACATTGTTATTTAAAACATTGCATATATTCATTTCCTCTCCTCTTTCTCATTTCTTTCCTCTTCTCATTTTTCAAATCTGAACAATCAAGAATAGAAACATGCATTCCTCAAATTTGCAAGTTCATCTCCTCAAAATACAAAATCAAAAGCATTGCATTCAAACTCCTCCATTTTAAACAAACAAGCCTGCATGTTTTCAAAGTAAAGCCTGCATTTTAGTTCTTCAATCTGCATCCTCCAAAAGTAAAGGCCTGCATTTCAGTCATTCAAAAGCCTGAATGTTTTCAAAATACATTCTCCTCTTTAAACAAAAGTCTGGAAAACACAAAGAGACTGCATGCATTACCAATTTTAAACATGCATTCATCTGGAAAGGCTAGAAGACTCTGCATGCATCGAATCAAGCCTGCATTCACTTTCTTTAAAACCAGAGGGGGAATTTGCATCTGCATTCATGAATCTTCAAACTGGAATTTGGCATCTGCATTCAAATTGGAAGCATGTATAAAACAAAGGATTAGAAAGCATTTAAAACAGAGGCCTGCAATTTCAATTAGCAACCTGCATTTCATCTGGGAAAAGGGGTTTTCAACATTAAGGACTGTGCTCTGCAATTTTAAAACTGTGAGTAACTTTCTTTTATTAATTAAAGGATAAATCAGTTGCATGCTATTATGCTAAAAATATAAATATTTCATATGGATTATAATTCTACTTGTCTGATGTACACATATATATATATATTGGTGTGAGTGCTGTTGAACTCTCTTACCCTATTTTACTGACACAAGTCTTTCTTATATAATCCTATCTTTAAATTAGTCTTTGTTAATTGAAGGATTTAAACAAGATTAGTATGTTGTTTCCAGAGTTTAGACTGTGAGACTTTGTTAAGGCAAAAAATTAAATGAACTTGCTGTACAATAAGTAGCAGAGCAGCTAAATTTTTTATAAGTGAAGATATTAAACATTGCAAATCAATGTTTAAGAGTGAAACTTAAAACATCATGAAGGATTAGGATTTTAAAAAGAAAAAAATATATAAAATGACAATTTATAGAGCTGTGTATAAGTGCAGTTTCAAAATGTGCTGTATTTACATATTGATCAAGTACAATTGAAGTTTGCATTGGTTTTGGATGAATTTGATTTTGAAGATAGTATAACTATCAAATGTTATAGGAAAAAAAATACTAAACTTAATTACAAACAAATCTGGGTGATGCAATTTGGGTTTTCAGGTCTTGAACCCTAGTTTTCAGGGCTGTAGTGATGTGGACTTCTCTGCATTTTTAGTGAATCGAGTTAGATGTTGTTTTGGGGATTGGAAGAGGTTAGTGAGTTGATGTTATCGCCGGAGTTTCAAGATGTATGGAGGTCGGAGTGGGGAGTTGATGCCATTGACAGGCTGGGCGCTGAAGTGAGGAAGTTTTTCCAGGTTTTGGATGAAAACTTGAATCCAAATCTAAGTTGAATTATGGGTATTTGGTGATTGAATGTTGATATGGGTAGTTTGGTCGATGGAGGGTGGTCATAGGTGATCGCCAGTGGTGGCTGGAGTTGGGTTAAGGGTGCACAGTGAGGTTGTGTGCAGGTTGGTGTGTTATTTGTGGCAGGGTTTCATGTCTCGGGATTATCTCGGGTAAAATGAAGAATGACTCGAAGCAGGGTAGTGATTTACCCGAAGTAAAATTTATGTTGCTCGAGTAATAGATGTTCAGGTTTTGTTTTAACAGAGCCTGTTTCTTTTCAGGTTTTGATATTTTAAAAGTTTTTAAAATGTAGTTTAAAACCTGAAATAAGTATAAGTTTAAGTTGAATTTAACTATAAATTCAATTAGTTTAAATTTTAAGTTTGAAATAATTTAAATTTTGAAAATTTTATTTGTACTGAAGCAAAAATAGAAAGCCTGTTTCCAGGTTTATTGAATTGAAGTAAAAGTCAATTGCAAACTAAAATCTGGATTTAAGATTTAACCTGGAATTTAATTCAAATTCAATGAGTTAAAATTTCAGGTCTTGAATAATTTGAAATGTTTTCAAACTCAAGTTTGGGTTTTAAATCTAAAAACAGAAACTGTTTTTCTGTGTTAAGATTTTAAAGTAAATTTTAAATTGTTAAATGGAGTTCAACTAGAAGTTTTAAAACCTGAAGTTTAAATTTGAAGTCAATAGCTTAATTCTTGAAATTTAAACATTTTTGAATTCTATATGTTTAAAACCAAAACAGTAAACTGTTTCTGTTTTTCTGTTTCAAATTATAAAGTAAACTTTAAAATGCAAATGAAAATTTAAACAAGTTAAATCTGGAAGTGAAGTATGAAAATGAATCTGAGTTTGATTTAATTTAAATCTGGAGTTTAAATTCAAACTTCAGTTTTTAAAAATAAAGGTTTAAATCTAAATTTGTTTTAAAATAATGATTTGCATTTGAAAATGAAGATGGAATGTAAAAATAGTTTTAAATTCTTAAGATTTAATCTTAAATGAGAAATTGAATTATATTTCAGTTTGAAATTTAAAAAGGAAATTTTTAAATTTGAATTTTTGTTTGAAATAAAGTGTTAAATTACTTTGTTAAAGAAGAATGTTTCTTGAATTTGAACTTAAGGAATTGGTTTCATTTAAATTATTTAGTTAATTTAAATGGAATATTAATTATTTAATTAATTAATAATGTGGATGATTAATTAAGTAATTAATAATTTTTAAGTTAATTAATTAAGATTTGAGATTAATTAATTAAGGTTAATTAATCTATAATTAAGGATGGTTAATTAAATTTTAATTTATGATTAAGATTTACTTAATCAAGAGATTAATGATAATTAAGATTTAATTAACACTTAATTAATTAATAATTAGACATTAATTAAATTGTAATTAAATATTAGTTAATTAATAATGATTAATTATAAGTTAATTTCTTAATTATGTAATTAAGAAAGGTTAATGAAGGTCATTAACCTAAGATTAATTAACAATTAGTTAATGTGATTAATTCTTGATAATTAATCAGGTCAATTAATTTAATAATAATCAATTATTTAAGTTTAATTACTTAATGAAAGTAATTAATGAATTAATTACTTGGTGTAATTAATTTAATTAAATGTGATTAGTTTAGATTAATTAAGATTAATTAATTTAAACATTGAGGATTGATTGATAATTACTTTATGTAATTAATGAATTTATAATTACTTAGAGAAGTAATTAATTAATAATTACAGGATGTAATTAAAGATATTAATTATAGAAGTAATTTTGATTTAAATTACTTTGAAAATTAATCAAGTGATTAATGAAGATAATTAATTAAGGGTAATTAAGTTATGGGAGGAGTAATTAAAATAGTTAATTACTAATTGGATATTAATCATGGGTGATTAATATATATGGTTTAAATTGAAGATTAATTACTTATGTAATTAATTTATATTTAGAGATTGATTAAATGTGGTTAGAAATCATTAATTAATTAATTAATGATGTAATTAGGAATTGATTAATTAAGGTATAATTAATATTAAATGCTAATTACTTATTGTAATTAGGGAATTATTAATCAATAAGGATTAATTGAAATGAATATTGAGATGATTTATAAATTGATTTATAATCAATTGATGATTAAGATAAGCAGGATTTGATGATGAAGTGATTAATTTAATTTATTTTAAATTAATTAGAGAGTAAGTAATTAATTTAATTCATTTTAAATTAATTATAGAATGGAATGATCATTAGATAGTTGCTTATGTTTGATGATTGGTATTGATTGGTATGGTTTGTAATCTCAGTTATGAGATTAGTAGTGTATGTGATATGTATGCATTGGTTGCTTTTGGATGATAGTATGGATATCTGATTATGATATGAATTATCTGTTGGTAATGATAATGTTGATTATCTATTGTGTTGTGAATTATCTATCTATGTATATTTAGATAATGAATTGAATTGTTTTAAACTTAAAACAACTTGGACCTTAAAAGACACGCTTTGGATTTCGATGAGACCGGGATCGGGTTTCCATATTTGGGGTCCGAAAACCACATCGATTTCAAATAACGTTAGATCGTGAATCCAAATGGTGCGAGTGAAGACTCGAGGTGTAAGGGCTATACGTCAGTATAACTCTGTGGGTGATTCCGTAATGAGTTTGACGGAATAGCACTTATAGATTCGAGATGGAGATTCATAGTGCAAGGGTTATTGTCGTTAACTCTGAGGGTGATTCCAATACGAGTGTAACGAGATAATGCCTTCGGTTTCGTTCGAACCCGGAACGAACTTGTATGGATTGAATGCTTTCAGAACATCGTCAGGTGGACGATGAGCATTCTAAGTGATATGTCCTATAAAGGTAATCGTAGCCTCAAGCCTCATCAACCGGGAATGGCTAAAACAGGGGAGGTGCAGCAAAGCTTCGTGGGTAGCCCCCACTTGAGAGCAAGATTTATCCCTGTCTAGAGGTCCCTTTATTTTCGGCTTAGTGGTGCGGTTGCTGATCACAACTGCGGGGTAGTCTTGTTTGGAACTGTTCAGTAAGGAACGGGTCCGGCTTTGTGTTGCAGGGGATGAAGGGAGTAATCCTCGGTACGGTGATCTAGGCCACGTACTGTGACGGGCGGTACCCCAGTAGCCCTGCCATTGATGGAATCCAAAATCCAATAAGTGCCAACGGTTTTGATTGTATTACCCACTTTTGTGGCTAGTAGCTGGAATTTAATCATGTAACAATTTCGGCTATTTCTTATTTATTTGAAAACCCTAGACACTATTATAATATCATCGGATTTCCTATCAAATGTTTTGGTTAGCGTAAGGTAAAAACTTTTCCATGTTTATGTGTGGGAAGTCTTACGTGATACCTTTTCTTTTTCAAAGGCTTTTCAAAGTTAAGCAACTTTAACCTGTTACTCACACCAGACCCATGTCTGACCCGGAGTTATTTCTGTTTTTCCATAACTCTTGGGTACTCAAATTTTTATGAGTAGCCAAGGGAATTCAGGTTAGGATTCAGGATAGCTTTGACGAATTGTGGAGGAGCAATGGAGCAGGAGGCTTCTGCGTATAGTTATATAGTTTCCGCTGTGTTGGTATCTCTGAGTGTTTGTGTTTGTGATTGAGATGTAATAACTAGACAGGTGTTTATAACTGTCTAGTATGCGTTGTATATGTCTGTGTAACTCTGATATTTAATGTATACTATGTAATACTTTGGTTATTAATATAATTTATTCGTTCCGCTGTTGAGATTCTTGTGTTGTTTCTTCTTTCTCTTCTTTCTTTTCTTCTTCTATCCCTTTCTTTCTTAATTCATGACGCGATTTTCTGGGAGTGGAAAGTCGGGTCGTGACAGCTCGATCCTGGAACGGACTTGTATGGATGTGTGTCTGACATTACACTTTGAGATGTAAAGCTGGTTTCTATCAAATACATTTCTGTTGGTGGCGGAGAATTTATTCTCTTAGCTTAGCACCCTTCTCTGAGACATACGAGCTCAGAGGTTATATAGTTGATGGTTACTAGTGATACATTCCCAAACTAGTAATGTGGCATACGAAGTGTCGCTGATCATTTGTTGATCGAAGCATGACTTTGTGAAAAGTGTTACTTTGTGGACGATACTTCGTCGGACCTCACACCCTGGAAATGGTCAAAATAGGAAGTATGCGGCAAGGTTATGAGGTCAAGCCCTTTAGGGTATGTCATTTCCTTGAAATGGTTGTATCATGGTATGGAGCCTAGATATTTTCCCTATATAGTTGCTGCAAATTTATTATACTTTGTGGTCGTTGCTTTATGGTTGAGAATCCTCGGATAAAGGTCGCAAATGGCCGGGGGATGGAATACTCGAGTAGCAGTTACCTAGTTAGAGGCAATCCGGCCTTGTGTTGGCAGAGTTCCGGGTAGGTTCTCGGGGCGTCCCTCCAGAGACATACCCATGTGGCAGTAGGAAGTTCCTTAGCCTGACCATTTGTTGGAAATCCAATCTTCAATACACGCCTTGTATGGTTTTAGCTGTATAACCTGCCATTTACTTATGTGGTCACCACTGTTTAGATGGTAGCTATAGCAGGCAAACAATAATTGTGGTATGTTGGCTAAGATTAATATTATACTTTCGAAATGTTTTCTTCACTATGCACTAATAATAATATCGAACGGATTTTGCGTATCAAACATGTTTGACTATCATAAGGAGAAATCTCCTCCAATTCAGCGTTTGCATTGTGTGTGTGGTGGGAGGCCTTATGGTAGTTTCATTTGCCAAAAGCATAGCGGATTTCTTTTCCTTTTCTTTGTGAAAATAACTGTTTTAAGAACTCACACCGGTCCCATGACTGACCTGGAGTTTATTGTTCCCGTTTTAAACTCTGGGTGCCCATAATTTTTCACACGGGCAGCCTTGAGTCAGGTTGTCAATTGTTATGGAGCAAAGTCAGGAAGTTGCTGTGGAAATCTGGAGTTCAAGCTGGATGGCGAAGCGTATCATTATACTATGTAGCGTCCTTTGCGTTTGGGTTGGTGCAAGTCAAAATTTCTATGTAAGCAAGTTATACCAAGTGCCGGTTTTGTATTGTGTTGTTGTAAACTCTGATAAGATGATGAATGTAAAACTGATATAGTTCTTTGTTTTAATGTTATTCATTTATCTATTATATATTGTTCCGCTACGAAATGTGAGATTCTGTTATTGTTTCTGTTTCTTCTTCTAACTTCTTCTTCTTCTTCAACCCTAACGGTTTGATTTTTTGGCATTCGATTGTGCGGCATTTGATACAGTGGACGTATTGATGTCGACTTTCGTGCATCGAAAAATCGGGTTATTACACAAACTAGTATCATTCATTAACTACTCTAGTGTGGGCCTAGATCCAGTTTCTTGATTAGAAACTGCTATTCTCCTTGCATATCTGTGTACTATGATAGAGAATTCTAGAATCGATCAAAAATCCATATCAAGTGTAAACCGTCAAGAATCGTGTGAAAAATTCTAACTCGGATTGATGTAAACCATCTCGAAATCATGTGCCCAAATGTAGATCAAGGATAGTTATGAAAATAAAATGATATACATACAACTTACGTATATTTCGATTGGTTTCTAACTATATCATATCCTTTTATTTACATTCATTTATTCATATTTGTTATTCACATTCATTTGTTACTAAGTTTTTTTTCAATACTAATATCATTTAAGAATCATTCCTTCAAATTTTACTTAAATTTATTATAATTATTTCATACACACTTCTCATGCATATCTTCACTTTACAACCTAAGTTCATACTAAATTCTATCAAAGGACATTCCAAAACCATATTCAATTCATTTACAACTTAAGTTGAATTTCATTTTGTAACACGAGTTCATATCCATTTCATTAATTCATTACAAATAAAATAAAACTCAAGTTATTTTGACTCATTTCATTAATTCACTTCATTTACCTTTTATTTGAGTCAAATTCTTTTCAAACTTCATTTTATTTAACTTAACTTAGGTTAAATTTCATTTCATAATTAAAATTTCAAATTTACTTTTCCTAACATTTATAGTCCAAAAATTTAAAATAATTTGTTTTTCTTCAACCCTATTTTGAAATAATATATTATATAATATACATCTCTTTTTGTATAGAAAATCATATTTTGGATTTAAATCAAAACTTGTTTTATTAAAATAAAGCTCCAATGGTAGCAATTCCTCTCTTGGAAACCTAAAAATAAATGTCATGATGCTGCAATCATCGTCGAAATTATTTTCCAATGACCAGAGAGAGTTCACTGCTTTCTATTTCCTTTAAAAAAAATTAAATATTTCTAAACAAATTGTTTTCAAAATAATACTATTATTATTCATCTAAAACCTTTGAAATTTTTTTTTCAAAACTATTGAGATTTAAATTCTCAAATTCTTGGCTTTTAAATCCTTTTTATTTGCAAATCATATTTATCAATTTTTCTTACATATATAATTTCACTTTGGTTTCCTAAAACCATCTCTTAATTGTTTATCTTTTATTTACATTATAATAATCACAACTTTTATTAGCACAAATGATAATAACAAAATATTATCATTCTCTAATAACCAAACGCACTATATATCTATAATAATTTCGGAAAAGTATTCCTTTATATATAAAATACAGTCTAGTTAAAATTATTTCATTTTCCCAATTTCAAAACATTACTATGTTGAATTGCTCTGTTCAAATGTTTAGAGATCACTATCAATAACGTTACTTGCTTGTATTGACTAGAATCCATAAGGCACTCAATAGATCAATCAATACCATACAAACATTTTTATATCACCAACAAATACGCACTCATACACACACACACACACTCAAACTCATTCTGGGGGTGCTAATGATCCTATCTCTAATGAGTAATCCCCACCAAAGCCACGGTTCTCGCTTAACCTTCAGCTCTGATACCAAGCTGTAATGATCCACTTTTTCGTATAGTATAAGCGGACAATCAACCACATGTGACCCACTCAAATTGAACGAAAAGGCGGAAAGTTAGGGAAAAGAAGAAGGAATGAAGAAGAAAACAAAACAATACAGAATCACATAGCAGAATGAATAATCTATAATATACAACAAATCTTTACATAAAGGAAAACGTAATATGCATACACTAATCAGAGTACGCTAACCTATTTCAACCCGGACAGATATAATAGCCTGTCACTAAAATTGCTGATAAAAACAACCAATAGACAACACAAAGAAATGCAAAGATATGTCTTGGACCTCCAGCTCGTCTCCTTAGCTCCAATTCATCCAAAGCAATATGTAAATATGCTCGATCTGACCCGAGCATTATAATAAACTAACATCTGAATCAGTCTGAACACCAGTGTGAGAAAACATATCTCAATTGAATTTTTAATGTTTAAAAAAATGGAAATAAAGGTATCTCGTAAGACCACACTGCACATAAACACGGGTGGGATTTTACCTTATGATAACCAAAACATTTTCTGTAGATAATCCATTGATATTATAGTAGTGTCCAGATGTCAAAGTAAAATATAAATATAACTGAAATGCCTGCATCTCACATTTCAATATAATTGGCATAACTAAGTCCGTACAGCGCTTATTAGAGAATGGATTCCATACAATACTGGGCAACTGCGGTGCCACCTGTCATAGTGCATCTTTAGATAAAATAACACCATGGACCTTGTCAGGATCCTCTGCTGTAACAGCCATGTTACTAGTGACATAATTAATAATTAATTATGGTTAATTGATGTTAATAAAAGATTTTGAGATTTGATGGGGAAAAATAATAAGTTTTTTTATATAATTGATTTAATCAAATAGAAGAAATGAGATATACTTTCTTATATATGAATTTCAATTTTTATTGAAATAGTGTTGAATCAATCAGAGAATTTTAATTATTGATTTGATAATAAATTGACATGAGTCAGTAATGAATTATTTTTAAATAATAAAGGGAAAAGAGTAATTGTTTATAATAAAAAAATAGAGTTTTGTTAAATTATTAGTTGTATCAATATTTAGTAAAATTAGGGCAATGAATAAAATAATAAGTGACAATTAGTATTTTAATTTGAATGTAGTTAATAATATTTATTAACTTAGTGGTTAACTAGGAAAAGAGGATAAACTAATTGAGAAAAAAAATGATCTAATCATTTTATTAGGCTATGTAAAGAGGTGAGAAAGAGTTTTAATTCTTTTTACTAAAACTTGGATTGGGCTATTCTGCCCATTGTTGAAAATAAAGGAGAATTCTTATCTTCTTTGTATTTGAGAATGAATGATACATTCATTTTAACTGGGGGAGAAAGTAAAAACTAGATTTTTCAAAACTAAGAAACTCATAAACCTAGCTCTTTGGAAAATCACTAGAAATCAAGAGAAAAAATCTAGAAAATAAAAGAAGATATGGATAAGTCTTCAAATCCGCTTCTCTATCAGAATCTAGCATGTAATTTCAATTTTATTTGATTTCTAATTTCTGTAATTTTTGGATGAGAGGGCTTTTGGATGATTCTTGTGGCATGTATAGCATGTGAATTGTAGAAGAAGAGGAGTCACATATGTTGTTCTAGGGATTGCATCTTTGACAAATTGGAGTAAAAAGTGAGTTGAGCACTCATATTGCTATCTCTACAATTATTATTTGCTATTTGAACCAAATGAATTAATTTTTTGATTGAATAGTTTACAATTTGGTCGAAAACTTGGGCGATTGTGGTTTGTTGTTGCTGAAAATTTAATGTAAAAATTGCTGCAGTAAAACAGCAATATCATGGTGAAAACTAATCCAAATTGACTCGATTTTTTTTGTAGAAAGGTTTTTAGGTAGCTACAAGTTTTATTTTAACCATTTTTGGAAATTCCATAGTTAAGGTGGTCTAAACTGAGTTAGAATCAAATTGTGTCGTTCTGTCTTTTGTATTTGCTGTGTTAAAATCCAAAATTAAAATAGCCATAACTTTTTATCCCTAAATCCAAATTGACCAAACCTTTCTATGTTGGAAATCTGAGACTTTATGAAACAATTTTTATGTTTTAAGTTTTCGGAAATTCTGTACTTAAGTTGGCCTAATCTGAGTTAGAATCAAATTGGGTCGCTCTGTCTTTTGTATTCGCTATGTTAAAATCCGAAATTAAAATAGCCATAACTTTTTACCCATAAATCCAAATTGACAAAATATTTTTGTGCTTGAAATCTGAGACTTTTAGTAACAACGTTTGTGTTTAAAGTTATTTAAAAGTCTGTAGTTTAATGGGTCTAAATTGCACTTAAAAATTAAAAATCTGTATTGAGTTGTTTTGTGAAAAAAAAGTGTTTTGTTGTTTTTTTGGAGATTTTAGTGCTTGGTTTTTTGGCTTTTGGTTGATCTCTCAAGTGTAATTCCTAAGTTTAAATGCATTAAGTCTATGGATTTAATTTAGTTTAGTTATTGTATGATATTAATATATGTATGGTTTTAAATAAGAAATTATATAAATGTAGCATGTTCTAGTAATTAAATAACAAAGATGATTTTATGTATTTGAAATTTTGGTTTTTTTAGGACATACCAGTGTAAGAGATTTTTAGCTAATTAATTATACTACTTACATGGTTTTGAAAATGAATTTATGTATTCACGAATAAATGAATACTTTATAAGTAGCTTTTGGAATATGGTGTATAACCCTATATCCTTATGGAATTTAAGGAATCAATATGATTTTGGAATATGAAAATTCTTGTTTTGTAAAATAAATATTTTTGGAATAGTTTGGAAGAATGGAATATTTTGATAGGTGACAAATTAAATAAATGTTTTGAGAATCTTAGTTCTATAATGTGGGGAGTACTAATAATCAATGTAGTGTTATCGATTGGTTTCAATGCTTTCGAATAACGCTTTATTGATTATGATATAACTCATTGAATAGAATGTTTGAGTGGAATTTACTAACTCATTAGTGAATACATGAATTTCACCGGATAGTATGTGATGCTTGGGTCAAGTTCTTGTGATCGAATTGGGAAAGTATTTAACACTTTAGAGTTGTATTCTCTTCTGGTGTGCGACAACTGGTTGCTAGATCCTTAAAGAATGTATTTCAGGTTTTCTAGTGGTATCCGTAATAAGTGATATTTACTAGCTTTTAGTAAATACTTGAATTTCGCCATATGGTATGGGACATATTGGTTAAATTCTAGTGATTACCGAAGGTGGTAGTATTTGGCACTTTAGAGTTCGCTATCTTTTGATGTGCGGCAAGTGGATGCTAGATCCTTAAGAAGTTTATTCTTGGATTTCTTTTCAAACATAACAATTTAATAATATTAATAAATATGGAATTATCGATTCATGGTTTCTATGATCACATTGATCGGTACAGACTATCCTTGAGATCATTTTGTGATTATATGATTTTGTATTCTCGGTTTGAGTACGATCTTTGGTATCGGATCGGTTCAAGTGATATCAATTTTTTTGTTTGTTTGCCATGGGTTTTGAGTACAATCATTGCGATTGTTTTGGACGATCATTACGATCGGTTTGGATTAAGATCTCTTGGATTCTGGATATTTGGATTCTGTGACTGTTCTATGTTCGTGAAATAAGTATATATACTTGTGCCTTGTGTTTGTGAAATAAATATACATTCTTATGTCATGTGCTCGCGAAATAAATATATGTTCTTGCGTCTTGTGATGGTTGTTAAGTTAATTCTATTATATGTTTAGTGACTAGTTCGTGATTGTGTCATAAACTTATAACCATGTACTGAGTTAATCACTTATATTTGCATGCTTCGAGATATTGTGTTTTGTTCTGTGAGTTCAATCCTGAACATCTATATTTACTTATATATTGTTTGTTCTTGTGCTACATCTGTTCTCACCCTTTTGGATATTTAGAGATAGTCTGACTCGGGTGTTATTTTGCTCGGGTCAGACCAAGACTTTTCAGGTTACAGGATAGGTTGATCTTTGAGTGGTTGTGCTAGCAAGGAGATAAACATTTGGACTTTTAGTTTATCCAATTTACGAATTTGGACATTGTATATAATATGCATAATTGAGATTACAGAATTGTTAAATTTATATAACAATCGAGTTTAGTATTTCATTTTGTAAACTAAATAATTTTTATATGTATAAGTTGAGATTTATTCCATTGTGATCTATGGCTATTATTTATATGATATATTGTTTTGATTCTAAGAAATCGTTGTGTATATTACTATGTATTAATATTGTACACGTCAAATTCAGTTCAGATATTAGTGAAAATGTATAAATGATGTGTCAGTATTAGTATAAAGATATTCACATTCGATCGCCCTTAACAAGTCGTATTCTCCGAATTAGCAGACGACATTACTTGTAATATTCTTTGCTTATCTGGGCATCACGCTGGGGTCGTTACAGTTTGGTATCAAAGCTATGCCAATACAACATAATATATAATATCATGGATCCTTGACCTAGAGGACCTAGAGTTCTGTCCCCTAAGTGTGTGGTAGGTAGTCTTAGTAATTATCCAAATAGGGATAGAAAAAAAATTGATTATGGAAATAATCAATTGGGACGTGAATCAATTAGATTGGAATTTAAATATTAAACTTTTAGAAAATAAAGTGTTAAAATTCTTTTTAGGTTGGAAGTATTTTGAGATTACTGGAGATTAACTCTAAAGACTTTAAAGAGATAAACTAAAATGAATTAATTTAAAAGAGAATATTTTCTTTTAATAGAGAATTCGTGTAATTTAAGTAAATGAGTTGAAGATCTGAATAAGGTAGGAATAATCAGAGTTGCGCAGCGAAAGCTAGTAAACTGTTTTCATTGAGCACGATAATTAGTGAATTATATATATGGTTAATTGGAATATGTGCATGGTTGATTGGTTGCTAGGAATTGATTGATTTGTTGCATTTATTTAAAATAGGATGCATAGATGTTAATGAAAATAAAATAAATGTTCCTAAATAGCGATTTCCTATTGTGTTGATTTATCAAGACGTTGTTTAAGGATTCTGATCGATATATAGGATGCCATGTTATTATAGGGATTCCTAAACTTCGAACGTAACATTTTGACATGAGAAATATATTTTGAGAAATTGGAAAATATTCCGAGTTAAAATAAATTGAAATAATATTTTTTCCATGAAACCTTTATGTGAAGTGGATGGGCTTGGTAAGGCAACGTTGATAGCTTATGCAATCAACTTTGTAGTGATGAAGCTGATCACAATAATTCAAGGTTTAATATTATTTCTAGTATGTGAAGAATTTAAAATTTATAAATTGGAGAATCAGGTAAGAAAGAAAAATCTTGGATTAAAAATATCGAGTTTCGAAAACCAAAAGTGATAAACACTATTTTGAGATTCATTAAGAGTTGTGAAAAGAATAATACAAGTAAAGATAAAATGAACTAAATAAGGTAGAATTGAATTCTAAGAGTTATATAGAACAATTTTTTTTGATTTAGTAAATAAAATAGCTTTTGGGTTAGCAATTTGAGGAAATTTTAATTAGAAAATTTTGAGGTTATAATTTTTAAAAGGATTGAAGATTTGGGAACTAAACTAAATATGAATACCAAATAAATAATTATTTATAGAATTCGGAGTTCATAAAATCATAACTAAAGAGAAAATTTCATGTTATAGATTCTTTTTGCTTAAAAAATTACGAGGACGAAATTCTCTTAAGAGGGGTAGTCTGTAACAACCCTGTTGCTAGTGACATAATTAATTAATGATTAACTATGGTTAATTGATGATAATCGAAAATTTTGAGATTTAATGGGAAAAAATAATAAGTTTTTTTATATAATTGATTTATTCGAATAAAAGAAATGAGATATAAAATCTTATATGTGAATTTTAATTTTTATTGAAATAGTATTGAATCAATCAAATAACTTTAATTATTGATTTGATAACAATTGGTATAAGTTAGTAATGAATTATTTTTAAATAATAAAGGGAAATGAGTAATTGTGTATAGAAAAATGGAGTTTTTGTTAAATTATTGGTTGTATCAATATCCAGCAAAATTAGGACAAGGAATAAAATAATAAGTGATAATTAGTATTTTAACTTTAATGTAGTTAATAATATTTATTAACTTAGTGGTTAATTAGGAAAAGAGGATAACTAATTGAAAAAAAAGATCTAATCATTTCATCAGGCTAAGTAAGAAGGTGAGATAGAGTTTTAATTCTTTTTACTAAAACTTGGATTTAGGCTATTCATTACATTAGTGAAAATAAAGGAGAATTCTTATTTCCTTTGTATTTGAGAATGAATGATACGTTTATTTTAACTGGGGTAGAAAGTGAAAACTAGATTTTTCAAAACTAAGAAATCCATTAACCTAGCCCCTCGGAAAATCACTAGAAATCAAGAGAAAAAAATCTAGAAAATAAAAGAATAAGTCTCCAAATCATCTTCTCTATCCGAATCAAGCATTTAATTTCAGTTTTATTTGATTTCTAATTTCTGTAATTTTTGGATGAGAGGGCTTTTGGGTGATTCATATGGCATGTATAGCATAGGAGTGGTAGAAGAAGAGGAGTGCACATATGTTGTTCTAGGGATTACATCATTGTCAAATTGGAGTAGAAGGTGAGTTGAACACTCATACTACTATCTCTACAATTATTATTTGCTGTTTGAATTGAATTAATTAATATGTTGACTTAATGGTTTACAATTTGGTCGAAAACTTGGGTGATTGTTGTTTTGTTGTTGCTGAAAATGTAGTGTAAAAAATGCTGCAGTAAAACAGCAATATCATGGTGAAAACTAATCCAAATTAACTCAATTTTTTTATAGAAAGTTTATTTAGTTAACTACAAGTTCTATTTTAACCATTTTGGAAGTTCTATAGTTAAGGTGGTTTAGACTGAGTTAGAATCAAATTGTGTCGCTCCGTCTTTAGTACTCGCTGTGTTAAAATCTGAGATTAAAATAGCAATAACTTTTTATCCTTAAATCTAAATCGACCAAACCTTTCTTTGCTGATAATCTGAGACTTTAAGGAACAACTTTTGTCTTTTAAATTTTCGTAAATTCTGTAGTTAAGGTGATCTAATCTGAGTTAGAATCAAATTGTGTCGCGTTGTCTTTTGTATTTGCTGTGTTAAAATCCAAAATTAAAATAGCCATAACTTTTTACCCATGAATCCAAATTAACCAAATCTTTTTGTGCTTGAAATTTGAGACTTTTAGCAACAACTTTTTTGTTTAAAGTTATTGAAAATTCTGTAGTTTGATGGGTCTAAATTGCACTTCAAAACTAAAAATCTGTATTGAGTTGTTTTGTGCAAAAAAGTATTTTGTTGTTTGTTTGGAGATTTTAGTACTTGGTTTTTTGGCTTTTGGTTGATCTCTCAAGTGTAATTCCTAAGTTTAAATTCACTAAGTCTATGGACTTAATTTAATTGAGTTTTGGTATGATATTAATATATGTATGGTTTTAAATAAGAAATTATATAAATGCAATATTTTCTAGTAATTAAATAACAAAGATGATTTTAGGGATTTGAAATTTTGGTTTTTTTAGGACATACTAGTCAAAGATATTTTTAACTAATTGATTATACTACTTATATGGTTTTGAAAATGAATTTATAGATTCATGAATAAATGAATACTTTATAAGTAGCTTTTGGAATATGGTGTATAACTTTATATCCTTATGGAATTTAAGGAATCAATGTGATTTTGGAATATCATAATTCTTATTTTGTAAAGTAAATACTTTTGGAACAGTTTGGAAGAATGAAATATTTTGATAGGTGACAAATTAAATATATGTTTTGAGAATCTTAGTTCTATAATGCGGGGAGTACTAATATTCATATAGTGTTATCGATTGGTTTAAATGCTTTCGAATAACGCTTTATTGATTAGTGTATAATCCATTGAATAGAATGTTTGAGTGGAATTTACTAACTCATTAGTGAATATATGAATTTCACCGGGTAGCATGGAATGCTTTTGTTAAGTTCTTGTGATTGAATTGGGAAAGTACTTAACACTTTAGAGTTGTATTCTCTTCTGGTGTGCGACAAGTGGTTGCTAGATCCTTAAAGAACTTAGTTCAGGTTTTCCAGTGGTATCTGTCATAAGTGATATTTAGTAGCTTTTAGTAAATACTTAAATTTCACCTTATGGTATGGGACGAACTGGTTAAATTCTAGTGATTTCTGAAGGTGATAGTTGTTAGCACCAGAATTGGTCAATAACACCCTTGAGTAGAGTTATGTAGAGAGGTTAATGAAGAAAGCAAAGTTAAACAGAGAACAGTACGCAGATTTAAATACAGAAAATGCGAACACCAGATTTATATTGGTTCGACTTAATTGCCTACGTCCACTTTGAGGTTAATCTTTATTGCTTTCCTCGATAATCGATTACAGATACAATCCTTATACCAATTATGTTGAATACAATTGCTCAGCAAAAAAAAAAGATAAGTCATGAATGAGTCTTGAATGCGATAGAGTCTCCCCGGTGTTCTCACAAAAAGGTCCATTTCACTGTGCCCTTGCCTCTCTATTTATAGGCGAAGATCGGTTGGACTTCCCTGGTGGGCCAGGTAGCAAAGTGGCTTGGCCCAAAAAGAGTGATCTCTATGTGTCGATCCATAGATGTTGAACGGCAAAATGCCGAACAAGGCATGAATGCCAAACGAAGTGATATCGAACGATATCTTCATGCCGATCGAAGTGATGCCGAACCCTCTGAATCCCGAACGAAGTATTTGTGCCGAATGACACTGGAAGCCGACCTAGTGTGTTGGGCCGAACGACTCTGGATGCTGACCGATCCTGAATGTCGAACAAGATTTATGCTGAACGACACTGGAAGCCAACCCAGTGTGTTGTGCCGAACGACTCTGGATGTCGATCGATCCCGAATGTCGAACGAGATTTATGGCGAACGAAGTGATGTGTCGAACAAGGTTTGGATGCCGAGCAGTATGGAATGCCGAATCACTCTGCCATACCGAACGTCCATAGATGTCGAGCGATATACAATACCGAACATCTCTCGATGTCGAATGCTCTTGCATGCCGACCGTCCCATAGATGTCGACCGAACTTGAGTACCGAACGAATCATTTGTGTCGGACGACCCTAGAAGCCGAGCGCTTTCTAATGCCGAACGATCTGGATGCCGAACGACTCATAAATGCCAAACAGTATGCAAATGCCGAGTACTTAGTTGCCTGGTCAAACCTTCAGGCAACACTTGCCCCCCAAAGTGCATCACGTGGTCGAACGTGGTGCGCTTTGAATCATGAGCTCTCCGTGTTTTGCTTCGAGCCTCGGCTCAGTTCTCTCGATAGTATCTTCTCTCGATTACCAGGTGAGGCGATGCTCGCCGAACGACATGCAAATGCTGAACAGCATAGCCGATGCTGAACGAGGTCGCTTTGACCGGTTCTACCGGTCATTGTCTCTTCGACTTCCTCTTCTTTCCTATAAAGGCCGACATTCTGCCTCTTTTTCACTTTTTCACTTTTTACCTCCGTGACTTTCCAAGAACGTGTAACTTTCATCCCTTGAGTCTCGTTCACTTCTTCGATCTTCCTTTCCTAGCTGGAATCCATCATGCCTTTCCTTAGTTAAATTCTAACAACCTTCAATCCTAAACTCACAGACCCCCAAGCTCCCTCCGTACTCTTCGGTAAGAAACTTTCGATCACTCTCTCAAATTAGGAGACATTAAATATTATTCGAACTTGTGAATCATTCATAGCTCGTATAAAGTAGGGGCGTGTTAATAAGGGTGATGAATTGAGGCTCGGATGCATTCTAGGGCTGGAACTTAGTATGCTCTTAGGTGATTTTGAGGTGGATCGATTGGAGAAGAGAAAGGTGGAAGATGCATTGTAGTGGCTCGGCATGATCTTTCAATGCCGAGTGGTCCTATGGTAGCATGAGAATGGAGTTAGAGATCAGGCCTGTTGGTGTAGATTGATACGGCCATGGTTCGGCATGACCTCCCCATGCCGAATGAAATTGGAGTGGAAAAATTGAAACGAAGCGGGGAATGGAAAGGATGCCGATCGATATTTTGGCCGAACAGTGCTTAGGCCGAACGGCACGAATATCGGTCGATATTTAGGCCGAATGATATTTCAGCCGAACGATACTTAGGCCGACCAATATTTTGGCCAAGTGGCTCTTAGGCCGAACGACATGAATGCCGACCGATACTTAGGCCGAATGATATTTCGGCCGAACGATACTTAGGCCGATTAACATTTTGGCCGAACGATACTTAGGCCGAACAACTATTCACTTTGCCTAATCTTATGACAAAAACAAGGACAAGGACCTAAGCAAACTAGCATATCGAACTAATCTGGACTGATAACTTCCTAGTTTTAGTAATCACAAGCCTGAACCTAAATCGACAAAAATGGATAATTTCCTTTAACATATAGCGCCAATTTTTGAGCCCGAAATTGAAAACACCATAGGGTAGGCTTTTGGAGACGGTCAGCGATGACGGTCTTCGAAGGCGACAATTCAAAGCTCAACTTTATACCATTAACTCTGTGACTTTCAATTTCTCAGCACTTATATTTGAATTATCACACTAGTCCACACACCACATGGGGGGAATACTTGTGTTGTTAAGTCTAACGTCGATTGTATTTCAAGTATAGTTCAAACAGGTGCTCTACTAGATTCAATCTCTATTAAAGATGTCTAAGAAATCTATCTCTGCTACAATCTCAGACAGACCTGGGCCGTCTTCTAGACAAGAATTCACAGATACTTCAAACCCGTCGACTTCCCCTACTCATAACTTAGCTCCCGATGCCCTGCAGGCATCAATTTTCTTGGACAACCCGGTCGATTCACAGGCTTCAAAGATTAATGAAAGTGCACTCCGTCGGATATGCTCTATCCACAGAATCCCCTTCGACGACATGTTAGTTCCATCAGGGCACGATCGTCCACACTTGCCTCCAGTTGGATACACAGCTTGTAATAAATTTATGTGCTGGGTTGGCAGCGTGCCACCGTTCAACACATTTATTCGGGACGTGCTGCAATACATCGACATTGCCCCGTCGCAACTGCACCCGAATGGTCATGCCTTCATCTACGGTACCTACATCCTCTTCATGAATGTCCTCTCCAGGCCTCCAACCCCGAGTGACATCAGATATATATATATGATCAAGAAGCGGAGAGATAGCCCCTTTTTCATGTTTCTTGAGCCGCACCACAAATTCCAGATCTTGACTGGGGCATGCAGCAAGTTTGCCCTGTACAAACAAGAATGGTTTTATATGTGTTGCCCTCTTGGTTTCGCGAGGAGATGGGTAGAAGGAAGTAAGTCTTTTCTCTGGATCGATATTCATGCTTGGTCAAAGCCGTGCCTTTTCTAACTCTTTTTTTCCATCTTTTCAGGTATCAATCCACGTCCTGACGGCCGCGGATATTCTGAAGCCGTCGAAGCTATTAGAGCCCTTTCTGCCGAAGAACGGGACATCCCAACTCTCATTTCGAATGAGTCACTTACAACGTTTGGACTATTGGCAGAAGGCCATCGAATAAGCCTTCCTCAGGGCGTTACCATACTCAGGCCCACCTCTGGCAAAGGGAGAAAACAAGCCGAGTCTTCAGCACGTAATGCTCCTGGCGCACTAGAAGAAGGAGAAATCAAGGAAACCGAAACACCTGAAGCACAAGATGAGAACGTTGGTCCTACTCAGGACCCGATAGTCGAAGTTCACGACATCGAAATGTCATCTTCCCCTTCGAAGAGGAAAAAGAGACTGGCGTACGAGATAAGGAGGGAAAAAGTTGGTGCAATCTCTAAAGTTACTCTTATTCCAATAGAGAAAGAGGCTTCCCCACAACGTTTAGAAAGTTCGTTAAAGGGCCTCTCGAACCTCTCCATACCAGACGATCTACTTAATTATGATTTTGACGATCCGGAGGCACTTAAACTTCACTTGCCCATCAGAGGCAATGCAGGCGTTCAAGTCCAAACTCAAGGAGAAAAAACTCTCATTAGTAAAGAAACTGGTCCGTCGGGGGGAAACACTAGGACACACACAAACACATGCACTCCACCCTGCACTTAAATTTCCGTCGTCACACTACTCTTTGCTAATTCGTTGTTATTTGAATTCTGTGTAGGTGACATGGGGAATACACACGGAATTGATCGTCTCCACGGGTCGTCTATCTTCCATCATTCTGGATGGGACCCAGGTTCCAAAAAACGTCGGGATAGAGACGGTAATGGCGATAGGGATTATCATTCCCGGGACTCATCATCTCGGAAGAAAACATATTATCAGCCCAAACACCACCAACATCCCTCTTCTCACTCGGAGCAAAGCAAAGATAAGCACGGCCATAAAGGATCGCAATCCGATGTCCCCCATGATCAACACTCTGATTCGTCTTCCACATGACAGTCCCGGGATCCTCACAGGAGAGATGAACTTTCAAAGCGGTCTCCACCTATTCCCGCAACAGATCCAACAGTACCGAAGAGACTGGCTGAGCTTAAAGTTAAATTTCCAAAGATCTGCTTTGATGGTCTAAAGTTCCTCCCGGCGATCCACCATATACCTGGAGATGTTAAGCAGAGCGCTATCGCCTGTACCAACGACGTCTATGTTCAGCATGACGCGTTCGTTCATCTTGTTGAGAAAATTTCAGAAGTCTCCAAAGAACGCCAACATGAGATTGATTGCCTGAAGCTTGAGGCTATTCATGACAAAGACATTACCAAAGCTCAGGACAAAGAGATTGCGTCTTACAAATCTCAACTTGAGGCCTCCAACAGAGCGCCAAGGATACCGCCGAAGCCGTAACTCGTTTGGCATCAACTCACAAAAAAGAAATCGACGAGGCGGTACAACGTTATGGGGCTTTAGCTTTGGAGAAAGACACGACGCAAAAAGAGAGGGATGCATTCTGTCTCCAAGTTAAAGAACTTGAGGAGCGACTCCGCAAAGAGCAAGAAGAGAAGATTTCTACCCAAGAAGAGTCGCAATGGTATTGTGACGAGATCGTTGCAACGCGACTCCTAAAGGCGAAACTTGAGGGCGAGTTTTCTAAAATTGAGGCGTTGAAAAATGAAGCCCGCGAAGAGGGCAAAAAGGTAGCATCTTCGGAAATCGACTCCCGTCTTGAGGCGGCCCAGGAAGAAGGTAGAGAAGATGTCAAAACTATGTTCGACCCGCTTATCGCCGAATTCAATGCCCGTGTTCTCATGCACCGAGACTTAACTTTTCTAGGCAAGGGCTATCTCGAATCTTTAGCCGAAGCGTAGGAGACCTTAATAGAGATCAAGAAGGCTGAACATGGCATCGAGGAGGTTGATGAGGGGGCTTTGATAAAAGAATTCCTTAAGGGAAACAAGCCTTCGGACCTGTCAGCAGCCAAAGCCCTTTATTGCAAAGGCTCCCCCTCAATTAAAGGGAAATAAGTTATCGTCGGTCCAACCGGGATTGAGTCTCCATCTCTTGTGCCTACCCAGCCGGCCGGTCGGCCGATACTCGATCCTTTTGAACAGCACATCGGCTATGACCCGGAGGACCCCGGCCTTGGCGTTCACGTTTTGTCCCCTATTCCAAAGGGTGAGACCTCCTTGACGGCTGAGAGCCAGCCGAAACCTGATAGGCAACTCTTTTGCTTTAACATTCCAAGAGTTTTCGTTTTTCCCCAAAAGCTATCACATTCTAATACTTGCTTTTCGTGATTTTGTTCAGGCCATTCTGATCTTGAGCCTACTCCGAGGAGCGATGTCGCCAAGGAGGAGAGGGAAAAAATGAGAGAAGCCACTCACGCATGAGAGGCTCCCGGTCCAGATGCTCAGGTGATCGGAGCGCTTGATGAGGACAAATCTGAGACTTCCTCTCTCATCGATGGGAGTTATGAAGTAGAAATTACAGGCGTATCTGAGCACATATCCAAACTGAGCATGAAGGAGCAGCTTGAGAAAGAGAAGGAAAAGACAGTCAGGATCAAGGTCGAACCTCAAGCTGTGGACTTGGGCGATCCTTTGAACAAGCCGTTGAAGGTCATCCTTCCAGGCGGGTCCAAACTCATGGATGTTCCTCGTACCTCTTCAGCTGTCACTCCCCCATCAAAGAAAGCTATCAAGGGTAAACTCACCGGGGAGGAGTCATCTGGCAAAAAGTCGAAGAAGTCGAAGAAGCAGTCTTTGCTCTCGTTCAACAAAAGCTAGTTTAGATTATGTAATTATTTTTGTTTTCGTAGTTCATGTAAATAAAATTACTTGTGATGAATAAAGCTTAGTTCTTTTCCCTCTCAGAGGACTATTGTTGTTTGGTTTTTTGTATAACCATGGTTAAAACCCGAACTACTGCGAGCTACGTGAACTTCTCAATTCATCTTCAAACAAGTTGACAACTTTTTTTTGGTGTTGCACATTCTTTTATCCTACGCTCCGGGGACTTAGAATATTTTCCAATCCGTACGCCAAGGGCTCGATGACTTCAAGTCATTTGTATCCAGTCCACCCTCAGGGAATTTGGACATTTAAATCGCTTATATTCTGGTCCGCACTTCTGGGGATTTAGAATGCTCTACTCCGCACTCTGGGGACTTGGAGGTTTGAATTCATTTATACTCGAGTCCGCACTCTGGGGACTTAGAGTACTCCAGTCTGCCCTCCGGGGACTTGGAGATTTTGAGTCTTTTATACTCAAGTCCGTACTCTTGGGACTTAGAGTACACCAGTCTGCACTTCGAAGATTTGAAGATTTTGATTCGTTTATTCTCGAGGCCGCACTCTGGGGACTTAGAGCACTCCAGTCTTCACTCCGAAGACTTGGAGGCTTTGATTCGTTTATACTCGAGTCCGCACTCTGGGGACTAAGAGCACTCCAATCCGCACTCCAAGGACTTGGAGATTTTGAGTCGTTTATACTCAAGTCCGTACTCTGGGGACTTAGAGTACTCCAGTCTGCACTCCGAAGACTTGGAGGTTTTGATTCATTTATACTCGAGTCCGCACTCTGGGGACTTAGAGCACTTTAGTTCGCACTCTGGGGACTTGGAAATTTTGAGTAGTTTATACTCGAGTCCGCACTCTGGAGACTTAGAGTACTCCAGTCCGCATTCTGGAGACTTGGAGATTTTGAGTCCTTTATACTCGAGTCCGCACTCTGGGGACTTAGAGTACTCTAGTCCGCACACTGGGGACTTGGATATTTTGCGTCGTTTATACTCGAGTCCGCACTCTGGGGACTTAGAGTACTCCAGTCCGCACTCCGGGGACTTGGAGGCTTTAATTCGTTTATACGCGTTCGTACGTCAGACAGAGTAATGTATCTCTTAGTCATTTGTTACAGCGTTATCATACACAGAAACATCGACAATTCATGGGAAAAAGAAATGGCTTCACTCCTTTATTAATGCAAATAAGCTAAATTGTCTTTTTACATGCCGTAAACAAGGAATAAAAACTTGCTGGAAATAAATGCAACTAAAATATGATAGAAATGAACCGTGTAATAATGCCGCAAATGTTCACCATTCCATGCTCGGGGGAGTGTCGCACCATCGACGGTCGCTAGCTTGAAAGTTCCTTCTCCAAGCTTCCGTTCAATGACGTATGGACCTTCCCATGCAGGGCTCATGTGTGATGGAACTGGGAAAACTCGTTTCAAAACGAGATCACCTACGCCAAAGATTCTCAGTCAAACTTTTTCATTATAATATCGAGCAACTCGATGCCTGTACGCGGTCGCTCTTAAATTAGCTTCTTCGCGTTTTTCATCAATGAAGTCCAACAATTCCAGCAAGAGATATTGATTTGACTTAGGGTCATAATTAGTTACCCGATGTGATGGGACTTCAAGTTCCATGGGTATGACAGCTTCCATGCCATATGCTAATGCGAATGGAGAGTGGCAAGTCGCGGACTTGTGGGTGGTTCTATAAGCCCAAAGTGTTGTCGGATGCTCATCCACCCACTTGCCTCTAGCCTTTTCCAAACGTTTTTTTCAATATGGATTTGATTATCTTGTTTACGGCCTCCACTTGTCCATTAGCTTTCGAATGAGCAACTGCTGCAAACTTTTTCTCAATACCATATTTTTAGCAAAATTCCCTGAACTCTTTGCTTTCAAACTGAGTTCCATTGTCTGTAACGATGGTTCGTGGCAGGCCAAAGCGGCATATGGTATTTCGTACAACGAAATTAATGAATTTCTTGGTGGTGATAGTGGCCAAAGGCTCTGCTTCTGCCTACTTGGTAAAATAATCGACCGCAACAATCGCGTATTTTGCACCACCTTTGGATAGGGTAAGGAACCGACTATATCGATCCTCCACATTGCAAATGGCCAAGGACTAACCATTTGTGTGAGTTCCGTCGGCGAAGCTCTTGGCATTTTCGCGTACTTTTGGAATTTGTCACATCTTCTTACGTAGTTTGCGGCATCCTGATTTATAGTTGGCCAATAGTATCCATAGTGGAGGATTTTCTTTGCTAACATCTGCCACCCGGTATGGCCGCCACATTCACCTTCGTGGACTTCCTTCAGGACTCGTTTTATCTCATCATGGGCAATGCACCGGAGCAATGGGGTCGAGAATCCCCTCCGATACATTATTCCATCCTGCATTACATAACGAGAAGCCTTACGGATGACTTGTCGTCTTTCGCTCCTTCTTTCGGGCACGCCCCCGTGTAACAAATACTGCTTGAATGGGGTCATCCATGACTCCTTCTCGATTTATGTTTCGAACATGAAATCTACCTCTATCATATTTATGCTCAGAACATTTAAGGTTTCAACGGGAAACAATCCCATCTGCTACGCATCGCCAGTGCTTGCAAATTTTGCCAATGAATCAGCTGCTCTGTTTTGTTCACGCGGAATATGTGAAATATCATAATACTCGAGATTCGCTAGCAACTCCTGAACTTGGTCCAAATACGGGGCAAGTCTCTGCCCCTTGCTTGGTAATCTCCACGCACATGATACACCACCAGTTGCGAGTCGCAAAAAATTTCAATCGATCTTATTCCCAGTTCTTTGACGAGTCTTAAGCCGGCAATTAATGCTTCATACTCGGCTTCGTTATTTGTTGCCGTGAATTCGAGCTTCAAAGCAAAGCAAATTGATCGGTTTTCAGGAGTTACAAGAGCTATGCCAACCCCCGAACAACGGTTGTTAGATGCCCCATCGGTGTACATCTTCTATCGTACGGGAGGTATGACATTGCGGTCGTTTGATTCGTCTGTCATGGTAAATTCAGCGATGAAATCCGCTAGCGCTTGTCCCTGTATGGCCTTTCGCGGAAGGTAAGTAATATCGAACTGACTCAGTTCGATATTCCACTTTAACATTCTTCCAGAAGTTTCCGGTCGTTGGAGTATCTGACGCAAGGGTTGATCAGTGTAAACACTGAATGGGTGTGCCTGAAAATATAGGCGAAGCTTGCGTGATGCAATCACCAAGAAATAGGCTAATTTCTCGATCTTGGGATAGTTTCTTTCTGCCCCCATCATACGTTTACTAACATAGTAAACTGGTTTTTGAACTCGGTCCTCTTCACGAACCAAAGCCGTACTGATGGCATGTTGGGATACTGCCAAGTACACATACAACATTTCATGGTCTATTGGTTTCGATAGCACTGGGGGCTCTCCAAATGCCTTACCAGAGCACGGAATGCTTCCTCGCAGTCGGATGTCCACTCGAAATTCCTTTTTCCCTTCTTTATCACATCAAAGAAAGGAATGCACTTATCCGTGGCTCTGGATATGAATCGGCTCAGCGCTGCCACCTTTCCGTTCAAGCTTTGTACTTGCTTTATAGTTCTGGGCACTTGAATGTCCCAAATAGCCTGAATCTTTTCCGGGCTAGCTTCAATTTCATGTGCATTCACAATGAAACCCAAGAACTTTCCTGATGCCACGCCAAAAGAGCACTTCAAGGGGTTGATCTTCATACCGTATTGTCTGAGTATATCAAACATTTCTGCTAAGTCTCGGATGTGGTCGTTTGACTACCTTGACTTCATAAGAATGTCATCCACATAGACTTCCATCGTCTTACCGATCTGGTCCTTAAACATTCGATTCACCAGACGCTGATAAGTTGCTCCCGCGTTTTTCAATCCAAAGGGCATTACTACATAGAAATATAGCCCCATATTTGTGACAAAACTGGTGTGCTCTTGGTCTGGAATGTGCATCGGGATCTGATTGTATCCTGAGTACGCATCCATAAATGACAATAATTCGTTTCCGGCGGTAGAGTCGATGAGCTGGTCAATTCTGGGTAAAGGGAAACTATCCTTCGGACATGCTTTATTCAAATCGGAGTAATCAACACAAGTTCTCCACTTTCCATTTGCTTTCTTCACTAGCACTGGGTTAGATACCCATTCAGGTAAAGGGCGTCGCGGACGAACCCATTGGCTTTGAGTTTGTCCAACTCCTCTTTGAGAGCCGTGGACCTCTCCGGGTCCATACCTCTCCTTTTCTGTTTTACAGGAACGTGTTTCGGGTCTATGCTCAACATATGACTCACAATTATTGGAGAAATCCCGCACATATCAGAGTGTGTCCAAACGAAAACGTCTAGATTCGCCCGGAGAAAATCAGTAAGATCCTCGGCCATTGAAGGGTCGAGTTGTGATCCAATCTTAAGAACTCATGATGGGTCATCCCGGCTGACTGGGATGTCGATCGTCAGCTCAAACGGTGTTGCATTCGTTTCCCTGGGTTCCCTATCATCGTCTCTCGGATCTATGTCTCTAAGGATCCGAGAATGCTACCCGAGCCAGGACTCGGGCACTAAATGTCAATCATTAGTCTTTAGGATGTGGACGGAACTGTCCGCAACCTTTCCCTTCTCTCTCCGCTGAGCTTCTCTCAGTTCCGCCACATAACATGTGCGACCGGTCGCCTGATCGCCATGTACAACACCGACTCCTTTGTCTATCGGAAATTTTAATGTCAAACACCATGGGGGCAAAGCAGCCTTAAATTCTGCCAAGGCTGGCGACCCAAAAAGATATTGTATGGAGATTCAACATCCATTACTATGAACGGTAGGACTCGCACTCTCCTAAGTTCACCTTCCCCCAGTTCAACTGGTAGCTCTATATACCCCATCGTGTCGGTTGCAGCACCGTTAAAGCCGTGGATACTGGCTTTGCATGGTTTCAAATCTTTCGTTTCCATCTTCATTTGGTCATAAGCCTTCTTGAAGATGATGTTGACAGAGCTTCCATAATCAATCAAGATTCTTTTCACGTAAGCTGGCCCGATGGTTGCAGATATAACCATCGGGTCGATAGTAGAAGCCTCCACCTTGTCCGCGTCTCGACTCCTAAACACTATATCGTCAGTCATCATGCGTTGTTGTTTTGCGGGGGTTCCATCTTCCACATTCGAACAACATTCATAATCCGCATGTCTCAAGGAGGTAGCATATCTTTCCATCTCTTGCCAATTCTTGTCTATAGGATGAGGTCCTCCGACAATAGTGTTTATGATCAATCTACCCACGGTCCGAGCAGGTTGTTCTGGTTGGCGTAGAGCTGGCCCGCATCCAAGGTCTGACGTTCCTTGCCTTCCATCTTGCGGGTTTTGTGACAAATTCCTGCAATTTTTCATGTCTGATCAACTTTTCTATGGCGTCACGGAGGTGTCTACACTCCTCAGTATTGTGCCCATGGGTCTCATGGAAGCGACAGTACTTCCCTGTCCGTTTCTGTTCTTCAGTGGACTCCTTTGGGCATGGCTTTCTGTATTCAAAGGTGTTACAGTAGATAGATAAATGTTTTCAAGAGAAGTATTCAGCGGGGTGTATTCATTGTAGGTCGGAATCCTTGGCTTCCATTTCCCTGGTTCTCTTTTCTTTTCGGGATTTCCACCTCCGGATCCTTTGGACTACCCAGGCTTATTCTGAACGTTGACTTGAACTTTTCTGGAACTATCGTCGGACTGCTTCATGGCGATATTACTTTTCACAGTCTCTTGAACAAGCCCTGGTGCCTTATCTCGTCTCGTCCATCGAGCCTCCTCCCTCCGTATGAACTGATGAGCTTTGGCATAGAATCGTTCCAATGTAGCTAGGGGCTTTCCTGCCAACCAATATCCAAACTCCGAGTCTGGATCTACACCTCGCATTATCGCCATCAAAATTGCATGGTCGTTAGGATTGCTAACTTCAGTGGCGGCAACATGAAACCTCTGTAAGTATGCTTTCAAAGACTCTCCCGGAGCCTGTATTACGCTTGATAATGACATTACGTCCTTTGGACGGGAAGCATGTATCCTGAATTGTTCAACAAATTTCATCACTAACTCGTCGAAGCTGGATATAGATCATGGAGGAAGCCGAGTAAACCACATAGTGGCGATTCCGGACAGAGTGATTGGGAAACACCTACACTTAGTCGCGTCATATGCCCTTGCCAAATCCATCATCCATTCGTACCTTATCACGTTTTGCCTAGGGTCAGTCTTCCCTTCGTAGGCTGGGATAGTCGGCATATTGAATTTCTTGGGGTACTCATCCTGTAGGATAATATTCGTGAAGGGAGTATGACTCCTGGACACTCCCCAATCTTCGTTGGTCAGGCCTTGGTTCTCTCTCATCAACTGGCTGACCATGGCTGATAAATATGGAGTTTGTATGGAAGGTGGGAGGTTGGGTTCCGCTCTACGGGACCATGCGATTTGATGTCCCGCCTGCTGACGATCGGTCAAACGTATGTCCTGAAGGCCAGCTTGATTTGGGCCTTGATGAGCCGGGCGTCTGGTCTCTTCACGTGCCTGATCCCTGGCGGATCGATCAGTGGTACCTGCCTGTGTAGCCTTTGTCTTGCGGCTTCTACGCCTAGGAGGTTCGTCAGCCGAAGTCGAACTATCAGATGAAGAATAAGGAGCGGTACTACTTTCAGCATTTTGATGCTGCTACTGGGCAAGCTGAGTCATGAGATTAGTATTGGCTTGGATCTGCTCAGCAAGTTGCCTTCTACCTTCCCTGAGTTCTCTTATCAAGTCGTTGAACTCTGTTCGGGAAACGACCTCCACTTGTGTCTGGGTGGAGGTTCCAGCGCCTTCAATTGCTGGTTGGTTGCTAGGTCCTATCTGTTGTACACTAGCAGTTTCATTGACACTTGCATTGTGAGAGGCCGATCTAGTTCGTGGTCTTCCCATGATAGAGTTGTCGGTTGTAACTCTGAGTAGAATCAACTGATGTCTTGCGAATGATTTGGATCTCCTTTGAGGGATTTTTTTAATCCAGTAGCTACAAAGTAGATCCTATCGTCCTGAGAATTCGATTCTCATTGAAAGCACCAAAATGTTAGCACCAGAATTGGTCACTAACACCCTTGAGTAGAGTTATGTAGAGAGATTAATGAAGAAAGTAAAGTTAAACAAAGAAAAGTACACAGATTTAATTGCAGAAAATGCGAACACCAAATTTATAGTGGTTCGGCGTAATTGCCTACGTCCACTTTGAGGTTAATCTTTATTGCTTTCCTCGATAACCGATTACAGATACAATCTGTATACCAATTATGTTCAATACAATTGCTAAGCAAAAAAAAGATAAGTCTTGAATGAGTCTTGAATGCGGCAGAGTCTCCTCGGTGTTCTCGAAAAAAGGTCCATTTCACTGTGCCTCTGCCTCTCTATTTATAGGCGAAGATGGGTTGGACTTCCCTTGTAGGCCAGGTAGCTAAGTAGCTTGGCCCAAAAAGAGTGATCTCTGTGTGCCGATCCATGGATGTCGAATGGTCAAATGCCGAACAAGGCATGAATGCCGAACGATATCCTCATGCCGAACAAAGTGATACCGAACGATATCTTCATGCCGATCGAAGTGATGCCGAACGATATCTTCATGTCGATCGAAGTGATGCCGAACACTCTGAATGCCGAACGAATTATTTGTGCCGAATGACACTAGAAGCCGACCCAGTGTGTTGTGTCGAACGACTCTGGATGCAGACCGATCCCGAATGTCGAACGAGATTTATGCCGAATGAGACTGGAAGCCGACCCAGTGTGTTGTGCCGAACGACTCTGGATGCCGATCGATCCCGAATGCCGAATGAGATTTATGCCGAATGAAGTGATGTGCCGAATAAGGTTTGGATGCCGAGCAGTATGGAATGCCGAATAACTCTGTCATGCCGAACATCTATAGATGCCGAACGATATACAATACCGAACGTCTCTCAAAGCCGAATGCTCTTGCATACCGACCGTCCCATGGATGTCGACCGAACTTGAGTGCCGAACGAATCATTTGTGCCGGACGACCCTGGAAGCCGAGCGCTTTCTAATGCCGAATGATATGGATGCCGAACGACTCATAAATGTCGAACAGTATGCAAATGCCGAGTACTTAGTTGCCTGGTCAAACCTTCAGGTAACAATAGTATTTGGCACTTTAGAGTTTACTCTCTTTTGGTGTGCGGAAAGTGGCTACTAGATCCTTAAGAAGTTTATTCTTGGATTTCTTTTCAAACATAATAATTTAATAATATTAATAAATGTGGAATTATCGAGTAATGGTTTCTACGACCACTTTGATCGGTATGGACTATCCTTGAGACCATTTTGTGATTTTGTGATTCTGTATTCCCGGTGTGAGTACAATTCTTAGTATCGGATCGGTTCGAGTGATACCAATTTGTTTGTTTGTTTGCCACGGGTTTTGAGTACAATCATTGCGATTGTTTTTGACAATCATTATGATCGGCTTGGATTAAGATCTCTTGGATTCTGGATATTTGGATTCCGTCATTGTTCTGTGTTCATGAAATAAGTATATATTTATGTCTTGTGTTTGTGAAATAAACATATATTCTTATGCCGCGTGTTCGTGAAATAAATATATGTTCTTATGTCTTGTGTCTTGTGTTGGATGTTAAGTTAATTCTATTATTTTATGTTTAGTGACTAGTTCATGTTTGACCCTGTACTGAGTTAATCGCTGATATTTGCATGCGTGGAGATATTGTGTTTTGTTCTGTGAGTTCAATCCTGAACGTCTATATTTACTTATATGTTTTTTATTCTTGTGCTATATCTTGTTCTCACTCTATTGGATATTTAGAGATAGTATGACCCGGGTGTTATTTTGCTCGGGTCAGACCAAGACTTTTCAGGTTACAGGACAAGTTGACCTTTGAGTGGTTGTGCTAGCAAGAAGATAATCATTGGACTTTTAATTTATCCCATTTAGGAATTTGGAAATTGTATACAAAATGTATAATTGATACTAGAGAATCGTTAAATTTGTATAACAATCGAGTTCAGTATTTCATTTTATAAAATGAATAATTTTTATATGTATAAGTTGAGATTTATTCCACTGTGAACCGTGGCTGTTATTTATATGATATATTGTTCTGATTCTAAGAAATTAGTGTGTCTATTACTTTGTATTAGCATTGTATACGTCAAATTTAGTTCAGATATTAAGTGAAAAGGTTTAAATGACGTGTCAGTATTAATATAAAGATATATTCACATTCGATCACCTTTAACAAGCCGTATTCTCTGAATTAGCATACGACATTACTTGTAATGTTCTTTGCTAATCTGGGCATCGCGGTGGGGTCGTTACACCAGCCATCACACAACCGGCGTACCGCTTGGCTAGTAGTACCGAATATGATCACCTCTATGTTAATGGTCCCCGAAGTATACAAATGAGAGAAAATATCGACTCTAGATAGGGATGATCATACCCTAATTAGGAGTGATGCACTTAGTCCTGCAGGATCTCTCCTATTTAGTCATTCCCAATTGATGAGACTTGAGGCTATGTAACGACCCGGTTTTTTTTACGGGTAATTTATAACATTTAAATTGGATTTAAATATCTAATTTGAACTTTAATTTGATTTTAATATATACAGTTTGGTTTTATTTAATATAAAAGTGATTCAGGATTTAAATATAATCATTAATTGAATAAATTACATAGTAGTTGACAATTGGATAAATTATGTAAAACTGGAATTGTAAGCTTGGTAAAAATATTTTAACGGCGTATAAGATTTATATTAATAATTTTGAGAATAATAGATGAGTTAAAATTGAATTTAATTGCCGTTTGTTCAATTTAAAATTTACATTGTTTAAATAGACAGTTGGAAGTAGCCTTCCGAGGCACAGTCTCGGAATTCAACGAAACCAGTTCCGTTGGATCCGTAATATTTAATTATTGCCGGATTTCAAATTTCGTAATTTTTGGAGTGACCGTGTGATTGTACGATAAGCAAACGCGCTAATTCATATTGAATTCGAGAAGATTTATATAACGTTTAAAAATAAAATAATCAGCGTAGCTTCTTCGACACACTTTTATTACGTCTTCTTGAATACGCTTCCATCTTCTTTATTATCGATGCTGCCTGTTCCACTTTTCGATCTCAGAAACTTTTTTTCATGGCCGCTGTCTTCCTAATCGCGAGGACTAAAACTCCTCACTCCTTCACCTTTGAATCTCTCGTTCCCCTTTCTACCTCAAACCCAATTCATCGGCTAATAAAAAAAATGTGTAAACCTAAATCGAATTTCATGGCGGCCGCGTGCGCAGAGGGGAGTTGCAAATTCTCGGCTTCAATTAAAAAAAAAAAGGGATCCTTGACTCACGATTCAAATAGGAGGGTGCGCGCTCGAGAGACAGGGAGGACGGCGACGTTGATGTAGCGCGGATGCTCGATTTGGGGGCGGCAGGGAACGTCGCGAGTGGGGGCTGTGCGCGCAGTGGAGTCGCATGTATGCAGAGGGGCAATTTGTTGATGGTGGGTCGGTCGATAGGGGGGCTGCAGGCAGATAAGGGGATGCGAGCTATCGTGAAAGGAAATTAGGGTTCGCAATTGGTGGTGGAGGCTCGTGCGTTGCAGGGCAGTTCGAGTGAGGCCGCGTTATTCCTGGGGGATGTTGTGGTGCTCGCGCACGCGAGTGGTGGTCGTGGTGGTTCGATTTGGGGGGGTTTTGCTGTGAGGTATTTTATTTATTTACTTTTTAATTTAATAAATTTGTATATTTTAATTTTGCTAGATTTATTTATAATAGTCTGGTGAAAAACAAAATTTTGTTTAATTAATTTTTTTTGATTAATTCAGCTAATAAAAAGATTTTTAGAAGAAAATGTTTTCTGTTTAAAAACTAAGGAATTAGTAAATGGAATTTATTAACAGATAATGATGTTTAAATGGTTCCAAATGTTTATAAAAAAATAATAAAAAGAAAATTCAATTTTTGAAATATAATTCATTAACTTATAAAATGAAATTTATCAATCGATTATTTTGAATATTTATAAAATCATATAATTGTGTATATAAGGTTTAAAATTGAGAAACAGATAGCTTAAATAAATTATAAGTCAATTAAAATATTCACCGATAAATTTGTCATGTGATTGTTCGAATATTAATAAAACCCATGCAATTGTTATTCAAGGTCAAAAATATGGAAACGAGTCAGGATTGGATCGGTTTGGCAAAACCAAAATCAAAGGTGAGTTAATCTCACTCAGTTGAGTTTAAAATTTAAATTGTTGAAATCTAAATTTAATTGTTGAATTGCTTGAATGATAGTTGAAGGTAGTGAATAATTAAATAGACTTTCTACACAGCGTAACAAGCGGATGTTAGGATATTAAACCCATATACTGCAATATTCCACATTGAAGTGGAATTGGTATTTTATTGTGCTAACATCTGTGGATGCAGGGAAACAGGTTGGAGGGATCCAACAGGATTCCTCAAAATGTTTATTGATTATATATATATGTGTGTTGTTATATGACAGGTTGGATGGATTGATATGGATTTATATATGAATTGAATTATTAACTGTTAAATTACATTGGAAGTTAAAATTTGAATAAAATTCTATAAATAATTTAATTAAAGGAAGTTAAATGGAACTTGAAGAGAAATATTTAATTTAGCATTTGAATTTACTTCTATTGAAATTTTAAGGAAGATAAAAGTATATTTATGCTTAATGGGGAAAATGAGTTTTGGACAATTTAAATTATATGTTCAAACTCGAAGAAAATTGTAGAAGTTAAATTGAATTGAAGTAAATGAAATTTTATAAAAAAAAATGGAGTTCTATTAAGGAAACTAAGAAGAATATTAACGAGAAATGAAAAGGGAAAATTTATTTAAGGAAATAAAAAGAAGATGTTGATAAGAAGTACAAATAAGGAATTTTTTATATTAAGAATCAAAAAAAGAAATTTTATTATGGAATAAAAAGGGGATATTGTATTAAATGGAATGGAATTTAACCTAAGAAGAAATATGAGAAATGATAAGGATAAAATTTAAAAATGATGAATTTTTAAATAAACTAATTTATAAATAAATGGAACTCCAGGATATTTTATAAATTCATGAATGGAATTTATAAATGAGATATGAAATTTATTGAATGGAAACAGCAAGATATTTCCAAAGATGAATGTGGACAAGAGGTATTTATAAATGGATATTGGGTTTTTCTAAAATCATAATTTATTTTAAAAAAAAATATTTTAAATTACTATACTATATAAATCTTTTTATAAACTATTATTTGAATGTAAAATATTTTCGAATTAGTTATTCTGAAAGGTTTAGCTATTATTTATTATAAACTCTAAGTTTTCTAAAACTAGCTTTGAAACTTATAAATAACTAGATATAAATTTAAATATTTAATATTACTTCTTATTTTATAAATCTATATGTTTTCAAAATGTTTTTTTTCCAATTAAAATCCTCTTGTGATGGTAAGAAAATTAATTTAAATGGGATAAGATTTAGGAGAAATCTTATTAAGTGGAGAAAGTGAATTTGAGAAATTTTAAGGAAAGTGTAAATTGATTTTTGAAAATGAATGAGAAATAAAATGATATTTCCAAGGGGTAAATCAATGGAGTGAGTATAAGAAATCAATTAAGTGATTTCATGGGAATAAAGGACTTTGAAAATTTATTTCAAATGGATTAAAATGAGAATTATATCTGAATGATATTTGAGATAAATAATTTATGGAAATTATTTGATGGTTGCTTGTGTGTGATTAATTGATAGTTAAATAACCGACTATCAATATTGGACAATGCGTTGATCGTTTCGAAGAGTCCGGGATCGGATTTAATTATCCGAAAACCACTTCGATCCGGTTTGAACGATTACGAATGAAGACCGTGAAGAGTTGAAGACGGTGATTCGGTTTGTCCAGACCCAGGGCAACTTGTATGGATTGAATGCTTTCAGAACATCGTCAGGTGGACGATGAGCATTCTAAGTGATGCGTTCTTGAAAGGTAACGTTTAACCTCAAGCCTCATCAACCGGGAATGGCTAAAACAGGGGAGGTGCAGCAAGACTTCGTGGGTAGCCCCCACTGGAGAGTGAGGTTTCCCCTGTCTAGATGTCCCTTTTTTTCGGCTTAGTGGGCGGTTGGTCGCGCCAACTGCGGGGTGATCTTGCTTGGGACTGTTCAGTAAGGAATGGTTCCGGTCTTGTGTTGCAGGGGAGTTAGGGTGGCTCCTCGGTACTCTGATCTAGACCAGGTACTGTGACGGGCGGTACCCCAGTAGCCCTGCCATTGTATGGGATCCAAACTCCAATAAGCGCCTGTACGGTTTTGATTGTGCCCAACTATTGCTGAAACGTGAGATGCAAGCATTTCAGCTAGATTCTATTTACTTTCTATAGACACTATAATAATATCAGAGAACTTTAATAAAAATTGTTTTAATTAGCTATCGTAAGGTAAAAACCCGACATGTTTATTTGTGGCGTGGTCTTACGAGATGCTTTTGTTTTCAAAAGGTTTCTGAAACTTTAATAATCCAATTGAGTGTGATTTTCTCACGCTGGTATTCCAGACTGACTCGGGTGTTGTTTTATATGATGCTCGGGTCAGACCAAGTTAAACAGGATTCAGGTTTTATACTGGAGCTCAGGAGACGAGCTGGAGACAGAGCGTATTTACGTATTTGTCTATTATTTCCGCTGTGTATGATCTGATTGTAGTTGTCATGTATGATTGATTGATGTACTCTGATGATGGTATGTATGTATACGTATACAGTACAGATTTCTTGTATTTAAAACTGTATTCTATATATTATATTTTATTCCGCTGCGATGTGAGATTCTGATGTTGTTTTTCTTCTTCTTCTTCTATCCCTTTCTTATTTTTCATAACTATCTGGAGTTTTCGGGTTTGAAAATTCCGGGTTGTTACACTTGGTATCAGAGCTGAAAGGTTAAGCGAGAATCTTGGCTCTGGTGGGGAATTACTCATTAGAGATAGAGTCAATGGTACTCTAGAATGAGTTTGAGCGTATTTATAGATATGAGCGCGTATTTGTTAGTGAATATAAAGTGATTTTGTATTGTGTTGATTGATTTATTGAGTGGTATATGAACCTTCGTCGGCACAGCCTCGAAACTGCATCGAAGGGGTTTCTAAACACTTGAGTAGAGTAATTCGACACAATACTGATTTTCAAAACGTGGGTGAATGAAATAATTTCATCCAAAATATATTTTGATATGAAAGGAATATTTTTCTGAAATTATTATTATAACTTGGATGTTTGGATGCTAGTATTGTAGACAAATGAGATTTTAAAATCCGAAATAGCTTATATAACCCAGGAAATCATTAAATTTGAATTTTGGAATTTAAAATCAAGTGAAGGTTAGAAATGAGAATTTAACTTGGATTTAAGATTAAAATTTTTGAAATGTAATTAATGAATAAGAAATTTTTGTTGTGATTAAAGTGAGATGATGAAAATATAAAAAAAAAATATAAATAATATGGAGAAGTAAATAAAAATTTAGAATGTGAATGAATTGAGAAGAGAAATAAAACTTAAAGTGGATTGAAATTAATTCAAGTGATATGAATGGAAGTAAATTGAATTAAACTGAAATTAAAATTCAGTTGTATTGAATAAAATTGAAATTTGGAATTAAAATGGAATTTAGTGATGAAACCTGAATTATACATAGAAATTCCATTGAATGGTAAGTAAATTAGATATGAATTTAAATTGTTTTGGAGTCGGACTAAAGTAAAGGTAATTAGAAGTTACAAATAAAATCCAAATTAAGCATGGATGGAATAATTTGGCCTTGAATATTATCTTAACAAATTTGGATGGTAAATTAAATCACATGGGATTTGATCTAGATGGGTATCAAATAAATTGCAATGAATTTAAGTAAGAAGTTGCAATAAATAAATAAACTTAAGATTTAAAATTTATGGAAAGGTGGTTTTGATGGAAGTGAAAGTTCATTGAATAAGATGGATTGGTAAAGTGATGTGAATGGAAAGTGAATAGCAAATTTAATTGGATTGAGCACTTTGATTTAATTGGAATTAACTTAAGCTAAGTGGAATTTGAATTTGAAGTAATAAGACTTCGATAGCTTATAAAGGAATTGTGAGGTGCTGAAATAACTTGGCTAAATAAAAATGTATAAACCTGAATTAAAATAAAATGGGAATATGGTTAACTGTAAATAAATGGAAGTGTGAAGATAAATAAGAGGGGGACTTGTAAAATTAAGATGGAATAAATAAGTCAATAGAATTGTTTGAATTTGGAAGATAAATAGAAATCCAAACTGAATTATAAAATAAACTTGAACCAAAGAAATTTAAATAAAGAGATTTTTGAAGCTAAAAATCAAATAGTGAATTATAATTTGGGAGTAAACTAATTTTGGATAAATTAGTAACCTGAATATGTGAATAAACTTTGAATTGGTTAAATAAAGTGAATGGTGGAAAGAAATTTGATTTAAATAAAATCAAACTAAATTGGAAAAAAAAAATTATGAGCAAATGAAATTAACTTAAGTTAAGGAAATTAAATAGTTTAAAGTAAATTAACTTAAGTCTAAAATTCAATGAAGCATGACTTGTATAAACTTGGGACATGACTGCTAAATTTTAAGCATTGAAGTTGTCGAGCTTAATAAAAACGGTGTTGAATAAATCAATGCAAAGGTATGGTTTAAAAATAAAATTTGGAATGAAATTTCATATAACTAGAGTTGGAATTAATTTTAAAAAAAAAACAGTTATAAAATTAAAGTAACTGTTTGTTTGTATGAATATTGTTGTAATTTGCATAGAAATAATTGTTGTCGTAAACATAATGAAATATAATTCCGTGGAAAAATAAAAGTAATTGAACTGGATTTTTTTTTGATAAAGGAATGATAGTGAAAATAATTCTGAATCGAATATGATGTTATAAATTGCGTAAAGCAATTTGAATTAATTGGAAACCTTATTACCTGCTTATCGAACTTGATTCGCATATAATTGCTTATAAAATATGGTTTTGAATCGATAAGAAGCATAAATTGATTTTGGAAATCAATTAAATGGAGAATAGGTTTGTTTGGACATAATTATGAATTGGAGTTAAGTAAATGTGTCATAACCTACTTAAAGTTGGATGCAAACAGTGTTTGCGTCAGTTAGAAACAAATGGAACTAGTTTGGAAACCATAAAAATTTGTTATGAAGTTATTTATATTGCATTGCTTATGTTTTGGATGTGTTGTAGTTGTTTAAATGAATGCAATGCTATAAAATGTCATAAATATGTTACTAATGTTTATAAATTGAGTAAGTACAGGTACCAGAAGACTGTATAGCGGGATTTTGGGCGCGTAAATGCTAAAATAAAATAAGCCGCTTGCTTAAAATGCTAGATAAGGTACGCCTACGCAATACAAACTAGGAAATATGAACTGTTTTTGTTTTTCCGACCATGTGGGTCGATGTATATATATTTATATCTATTGTCAAATTGCAAAAGCTCCTCCGTACAAAGGGGACTCTGCCAAAAAATTTCAGAAATTTTGGGAGTTAGAAAAATTTTGAAATTTTAGAAAATTTTGTTAACGACAAATGTTTTCAAATGGAAAATTTAAATAAGTTAGTGAATGAAACTAATTTAAAATTTAGACATGAATTTGATATAAATGAAAATTAGAATTTGAATATTTAGAGTTATAGATAAATAAATTCATATGGAAATGAAAGAATAAATTGAATAAGGATGAATACAAACTAAAGTGGTAAGATGAAAGTAAATATAAGAAACACATAAGATGTTTATACTAACTTGAGTAAGGGATGATGCATTCTCAATTGGGAATTGATATTGCATAAATAAATCTAAATTAATATTTGAATAAATAGATTGATATTTGTAAGAATGTCGATAAAATATTTTGTGTATTGTGATTGGATATATTGCTGTGTAAGGTTATGCAGGTAATATAAAGCTTTAAGAGAATTGATTTAGATTTCAGAAGATAAATAGTAATGCCGACAAAAAGGTATGTGTTTAAATTTCTATATGGAAATTGATTGGGATTTTGATTGAGCCGCTTGGCGTTTTGTTTTCTTTTGAGATTTGGGAGGCCGTAGAGCCATTTTGTAGTTGTACCGAGCTAGCCGCGCAAAGGAAACGCTGGCAAAAATTTTCGGGAATTTAGGGTGTTAGAAAATTTTGAGAAAATTTTGATAAATCAAAATTTGAGAGTAAATTGAAACGTGAATAGTTAAGCATATAGTATAGTTTGAAATTAAGGAAGGTTTAGAAAGTTAATAAGAAGGTAATGCATCTTTTATTAAAAGATAATTAGTAGGATGTGAATAGTTGGTTTTGGAGTAATAGAATCGGGTATGGGACCATTCTTCCTAACTAGTAATTTCGGGGACGAAATTCTTTTAAGGGGGGGAGGAATGTAACGACCCGGTTTTTTTTACGGCTAATTTATAACATTTAAATTGGATTTAAATATCTAATTTGAACTTTAATTTGATTTTAATATATACAGTTTGGTTTTATTTAATATAAAAGTGATTCAGGATTTAAATATAATCATTAATTGAATAAATTACATAGTAGTTGACAATTGGATAAATTATGTAAAACTGGAATTGTAAGCTCGGTAGAAATATTTTAACGGCGTATAAGATTTATATTAATAATATTGAGAATAATAGATGAGTTAAAATTGAATTTAATTGCCGTTTGTTCAATTTAAAATTTACATTGTTTAAATAGACAGTTGGAAGTAGCCTTCCGAGGCACGGTCTCGGAATTCAACGAAACCTGTTCCGTTGGATCCGTAATATTTAATTATTGCCGGATTTCAAATTTCGTAATTTTTGGAGTGACCGTGTGATTGTACGATAAGCAAACGCGCTAATTCATATTGAATTCGAGAAGATTTATATAACGTTTAAAAATAAAATAATCAGCGTAGCTTCTTCGACACACTTTTATTACGTCTTCTTGAATACGCTTCCATCTTCTTTATTATCGATGCTGCCTGTTCCACTTTTCGATCTCAGAAACTTTTTTTTCATGGCCGCTGTCTTCCTAATCGCGAGGACTAAAACTCCTCACTCCTTCACCTTTGAATCTCTCGTTCCCCTTTCTACCTCAAACCCAATTCATCGGCTAATAAAAAAAAACGTGTAAACCTAAATCGAATTTCATGGCGACCGCGTGCGCAGAGGGGAGTTGCAAATTCTCGGCTTCAATTAAAAAAAAAGGGGATCCTTGACTCGCGATTCAAATAGGAGGGTGCGTGCTCGAGAGACAGGGAGGACGGCGACGTTGATGTAGCGCGGATGCTCGATTTGGGGGCGGCAGGGAACGTCGCGAGTGGGGTCTGTGCGCGCAGTGGAGTCGCACGTATGCAGAGGGGCAATTTGTTGATGGTGGGTCGGTCGATAGGGGGGCTGCAGGCAGATAAGGGGATGCGAGCTATCGTGAAAGGAAATTAGGGTTCGCGATTGGTGGTGGAGGCTCGTGTGTTGCAGGGCAGTTCGAGTGAGGCCGCGTTGTTCCTGGGGGATGCTGTGGTGCTCGCGCACGCGAGTGGTGGTCGTGGTGGTTCGATTTGGGGGGGTTTTGCTGTGAGGTATTTTATTTATTTACTTTTTAATTTAATAAATTTGTATATTTTAATTTTGCTAGATTTATTTATAATAGTCTGGTGAAAAACAAAAATTTGTTTAATTAATTTGTTTTGATTAATTCAGCTAATAAAAAGATTTTTAGAAGAAAATGTTTTCTGTTTAAAAACTAAGGAATTAGTAAATGGAATTTATTAACAGATAATGATGTTTAAATGGTTCCAAATGTTTATAAAAAAATAATTAAAAAAAATCAATTTTTGAAATATCAATTCATTAACTTATAAAATGAAATTTATCAATCGATTATTTTGAATATTTATAAAATCATATAATTGTGTATATAAGGTTTAAAATTGAGAAACAAATAGCTTAAATAAATTATAAGTCAATTAACATATTCACCGATAAATTTGTCATGTGATTGTTCGAATATTAATAAAACCCATGCAATTGTTATTCAAGGTCAAAAATATGGAAACGAGTCAGGATTGGATCGGTTTGGCAAAACCAAAATCAAAGGTGAGTTAATCTCACTCAGTTGAGTTTAAAATTTAAATTGTTGAAATCTAAATTTAATTGTTGAATTGCTTGAATGATAGTTGAAAGTAGTGAATAATTAAATAGACTTTCTACACCGCGTAACAAGCGGATGTTAGGATATTAAACCCATATACTGCAATATTCCACATTGAAGTGGAATTGGTATTTTATTGTGCTAACATCTGTGGATGCAGGGAAACGGGTTGGAGGGATCCAACAGGATTCCTCAAAATGTTTATTGATTATATATATGTGTTGTTATATGACAGGTTGGATGGATTGATATGGATTTATATATGAATTGAATTATTAACTGTTAAATTACATTGGAAGTTAAAATTTGAATAAAATTCTATAAATAATTTAATTAAAGGAAGTTAAATGGAACTTGAAGAGAAATATTTAATTTAGCATTTGAATTTACTTCTATTGAAATTTTAAGGAAGATAAAAGTATATTTATGCTTAATGGGGAAAATGAGTTTTGGACAATTTAAATTATATGTTCAAACTCGAAGAAAATTGTAGAAGTTAAATTGAATTGAAGTAAACGAAATTTTATAAAAAAAAATGGAGTTCTATTAAGGAAACTAAGAAGAATATTAACGAGAAATGAAAAGGGAAAATTTATTTAAGGAAATAAAAAGAAGATGTTGATAAGAAGTACAAATAAGGAATTTTTTTTATTAAGAATCAAAAAAAGAAATTTTATTATGGAATAAAAAGGGGATATTGTATTAAATGGAATGGAATTTAACCTAAGAAGAAATATGAGAAATGATAAGGATAAAATTTAAAAATGATGAATTTTTAAATAAACTAATTTATAAATAAATGGAACTCCAGGATATTTTATAAATTCATGAATGGAATTTATAAATGAGATATGAAATTTATTGAATGGAAACAGCAAGATATTTCCAAAGATGAATGCGGACAAGAGGTATTTATAAATGGATACTGGATTTTTCTAAAATCATAATTTATTTTTAAAAAAAAAATTTTAAATTACTATACTATATAAATCTTTTTATAAACTATTATTTGAATGTAAAATATTTTCGAATTATTTATTCTGAAAGGTTTAGCTATTATTTATTATAAACTCTAAGTTTTCTAAAACTAGCTTTGAAACTTATAAATAACTAGATATAAATTTAAATATTTAATATTACTTCTTATTTTATAAATCTATATGTTTTCAAAATGTTTTTTTTCCAATTAAAATCCTCTTGTGATGGTAAGAAAATTAATTTAAATGGGATAAGATTTAGGAGAAATCTTATTAAGTGGAGAAAGTGAATTTGAGAAATTTTAAGGAAAGTGTAAATTGATTTTTGAAAATGAATGAGAAATAAAATGATATTTCCAAGGGGTAAATCAATGGAGTGAGTATAAGAAATCAATTAAGTGATTTCATGGGAATAAAGGACTTTGAAAATTTATTTCAAATGGATTAAAATGAGAATTATATCTGAATGATATTTGAGATAAATAATTTATGGAAATTATTTGATGGTTGCTTGTGTGTGATTAATTGATAGTTAAATAACCGACTATCAATATTGGACAATGCGTTGATCGTTTCGAAGAGTCCGGGATCGGATTTAATTATCCGAAAACCACTTTGATCCGGTATGAACGATTACGAATGAAGACCGTGAAGAGTTGAAGACGGTGATTCGGTTTGTCCAGACCTAGGGCAACTTGTATGGATTGAATGCTTTCAGAACATCGTCAGGTGGACGATGAGCATTCTAAGTGATGCGTTCTTGAAAGGTAATGTTTAACCTCAAGCCTCATCAACCGGGAATGGCTAAAACAGGGGAGGTGCAGCAAGACTTCGTGGGTAGCCCCCACTGGAGAGTGAGGTTTCCCCTGTCTAGATGTCCCTTTTTTCGGCTTAGTGGGCGGTTGGTCGCGCCAACTGCGGGGTGATCTTGCTTGGGACTGTTCAGTAAGGAATGGTTCCGGTCTTGTGTTGCAGGGGAGTTAGGGTGGCTCCTCGGTACTCTGATCTAGACCAGGTACTGTGACGGGCGGTACCCCAGTAGCCCTGCCATTGTATGGGATCCAAACTCCAATAAGCGCCTGTACGGTTTTGATTGTGCCCAACTATTGCTGAAACGTGAGATGCAAGCATTTCAGCTAGATTCTATTTACTTTCTATAGACACTATAATAATATCAGAGAACTTTAATAAAAATTGTTTTAGCTATCGTAAGGTAAAAACCCGACATGTTTATTTGTGGCGTGGTCTTACGAGATGCTTTTGTTTTCAAAAGGTTTCTGAAACTTTAATAATCCAATTGAGTGTGATTTTCTCACGCTGGTATTCCAGACTGACTCGGGTGTTGTTTTATATGATGCTCGGGTCAGACCGAGTTAAACAGGATTCAGGTTTTATACTGGAGCTCAGGAGACGAGCTGGAGACAGAGCGTATTTACGTATTTGTCTATTATTTCCGCTGTGTATGATCTGATTGTAGTTGTCATGTATGATTGATTGATGTACTCTGATGATGGTATGTATGTATATATATACAGTACAGATTTCTTGTATTTAAAACTGTATTCTATATATTATATTTTATTCCGCTGCGATGTGAGATTCTGATGTTGTTTTTCTTCTTCTTCTTCTATCCCTTTCTTCTTTTTCATAACTATCTGGAGTTTTCGGGTTTGAAAATTCCGGGTTGTTACAGGCTACGTTTTACTTTTCAAATATCACTTCCCACTTGGAATGCTACATTGCCTTCCAATCGATGACACGATGTCAATTTCCATCCATACAAGTCATTCAGGAGATGAACGAACCAAAGGTACTACTTCTACTACATTCATTTTGGAGTCACCCTCAGAATTAATAGCAAGTAGCCCTAGCACTTAAAAAAGCTCCATCTTCAATTTCGCCATCTTAAGGATGTCTTCGCTTCAAAATGCTTGAGCTGGATTGAAGAGGTTTTCGGATAACATATCTGATCTTGGTCTCTTCCAAACAACATTCAATAGTTTTCAATACACTCAACTCCGATTCTTTATAAAATAAATAGTCAAAGACAAGAGCGGAGATCACTTCCTAACCGTTAGTTGATGGATTTCCTTATCATTTGTCCCAGGAGAATGAAATGAGATTTATACGCATAGTACAACATCATCGGAAATGATGGTGCCATATATCTCACGTGTTTCACCTAGATATTTCAAAAGTTATGTTCGGTTATTTAACAATCTAGAAACATACCTCCAAATTAGGAATTTAATTCCATAAGGGAAAACCAACAATATTTAAGCACATAAGCAATCACTAGCATCATTAATTATTCTTTTCATTGATTAAATTCACTTTGTAAATATTTGTATCAGAATCTTTTTACAAATACATACATATATATATATATATATCCACAAATTTCTATATTTAAATACTTGAAAAATATCCATATACTTATCTCAATGGTATAGGTATACTCACAAAGCAGAGAAAGGTATCCTTTTTACACAATTTTAGGCCAAATTTATAAATTCATTTATAAATCTCTAAAACCCGTTTATAATCTTATTCATTTATCTCCAAAATTGTTTATACACTCCCTTTTATACGTTCCTAAAATCATTTATAAACCCTTTATAAATCCATAAACCATTTATTAAACTCCTTTTATAAATCTATAACCCATTTCCAAAGTTCTTTTATAAATATCTAAAACCATTTAGAAAACTCTTTTTACCCTTTAACTAATCTTACTTTAAGTTTCCAAGCCATGTTATAAAACTCCGCTTATAAAACTCAAATCTGTTTATAAAACTCTATTTATAAATCTCTAACATTTATAAATAAAGTCCAATCATTTACTTTAAAGCATTATTATATAATAATGGTTATTAATAGTTAACATTACAAATAAATAACTATTAACCTTAAAATATCTTAAAATTAATATTTAATAATTTCAAAAAAATATTAAATAAACAATAATAATAGAGCTACCTTATTAAATAAACAATAATATTTAATCTTTGCCATTGTTATAAATAGTAATAATAAATTTCCAAAACATTATTAATAAATCATCATTATTAATTCAAACCATATTAATTATTTAAATGATTAACTTTTCAAAATATTAAGATATTGATAAATAAATTTAAAAACTATATTAAATATAAATAAATAATATTTAAAACAAAATTAAATATAAATAATCTTAAACAATATTAAATATAAATAAAAAAACTTAGAAACAGATAAAAAGATTGGAGTAAAAATAGAAATTTAATCCTTTTAAAACAAAATATTTCCAAAACCCAATATCAGATTTAAAATCATTTCCTGTCTCAAAAACCAATTCCAACTCAAATGGCAATTTATATATTTTAAAATAATATTTTGAGGCCAATAGTTACCCAACATTTAACCAATATCGATATTGGTTTTCTATCACTACAGGGTTTAAGTTTGAGCATATAAGCATGTCATAACCTATAGGGTTAATAATTATGTTTGATATTTCATAATCATTCAACAATAATACTATTGAAAACATTTCAGCAAAGATGAGGAATCCCGTTGCATCCCTCCAACCTGTCCTCTCCGCATATAGCTCTTATATATATATATATATATATATATATATATATATATATATATATATCAACACACACATATATAAATACAATTCAATAGTGGTAGGGAATCCTGTTGGATTCCTCCAACCTATCCCCTACATTATGACTCTTATATATATCAACACATATATATAAATAAAATACAGTAGCAGTAAGGAATACTGTTGGATTCTTCCAACCTATCCCCCTACATCACAAATAATATATAATTATATAATATGGGTCACCCTATACTAGGTAGGTATATACAAAACGTCGTCTCCTCCAGAGGTGGGAATAAATCCAAACTAACTGATAAAATCAGTAAATCATCCAAACATCCAATCAACAAATTTTATCAACTATATAACATATGGGTTAACCAAAAAGATGAGTTTAACTTATCGAAATTCCCATAATCGCTGAGGCATTTCTGATTTCGTCTGAATTCAAGTGATGCTCGAATTTAGCGTAAAATTTCACTTCTCCAGTCTCCACCAAACCAATTCCATCTCGTAGTTCACGTTAATACGTTCCTAACTCGACTGACCGCATTTAATTTCAACCTAACATGTATAGGATATTCAATTTACAATTCTAGCATTAAATAATAATATTTATTTCACTAATCACCATTATTAAACAATTATTCACCTTATTTAAATATATAACCCTCCCTCTCAATCCCCCTTCTCCCTCTTGCATACGATTTCCAGGTAACCCAAACTCAATTGTCTTCCCATCGTGCCGTCACGGCCTCGAATCTCCTACCGCTGCCTCGAGTTGCCAATGGGAAGCCCTGACTCCCTTCTTTCGATTGACCTAGCAGCGACAGCTCCGCCGCCCCCAGTCGTCGAAAATCAGCCATGCTTTGTCGCATCTTTCATCTCGAATTACTACCGTCGTGGTGGACCATTAGCCACGAAATTTCGCTAGCAGGTAGCCATAACTTACCTCTCTATCTTCCTTTCAGATCCTATCGCTTGAAAATTCACCAAAACGTTGAAATCGAAGAAAATTCACTCACCGTTCATCAATGAAATGCGGATATCTCATGATGAATGACAACGATCCAACCGTTCATTGAGTCGAGCTCGATCTAACGAATAAATTTCTTTGATACGAATTGTTGCAAATTTGATACAATGACCCTGTAGACCTCCAGTGGTAATATACCTTTGAATTCTTTGAGGAATAGGATGAAATCAGATAGAGAATGATGTGAATTCAAGTACAAACTCTTTGATATTATGTGGTTTGCAAATCAACAAAGAATTGGATTGAAATAGCATGGATTTGCAAAGAGAAAGGAAGAATATGCAATGGATTTCTTTTACAAAAGTATGGAAGAGAAAGAGCATGAGAATAAAGAGAGAATTGATTGGAAAACTCATTTTCTAGAGCCTTTATATAGTGGTTGAAGAGACATGTCTTTTGGTGAAAAGGTGGTGGGAAAATCGCTTGATTTAAATTTTAAAAATCTAATCAACGAGAAGTATATCCACATACATGACCCCCATATGTCGACATATAGACATTTTCCAAAGAGAATAACAACACATCAGCAACACCAATAAGTGTTTCAAGTTTCAGATTTCAAAAGTACCTCTTTTTGTGTATTTTTGTAATTAGATTGAGGTCAATGGTTGACGATCTTCAAGTATAATTTCTACGGGATCTTTAACAAGGAATTCTAAGACTCAATCAACTACTCATCACTTCAAATGCTTCTTTCCTTTTAGCATTCTTCTTCAATCAGTTTTGCTCTTCAATAACTCTAAATAACCTTCTTACATAATCCATTTTCTACCATTAAGTTCTTGTTCATCTCTGTAAACATCTCCATAATATATCTACAATAATTACACAACTCGGAGATATGTTAGTAGTAATATTTATATTGTTATTATCATCAAAATCAATATCTAGGGTATTAACACATCGCAGCCGCCTTTTTGATGATGAAAACCATATAAATAGTTGAGAGATAAAATATAATATTTTTATATTTGACTCCCACTAACTTTGTGCGCTGCTCTTATCATTTTGCCTAGTATATTTACACATTTTCTCCCCTTTATTATCAACTAAAAGGGTGAAAAAGAATAGCTTAAGCATAATTAGACAATATGTATAGAGTGTGTATGTAGATTTATATATATATATATATATATATATATATATATATATATGTATATAAATAGAACTCATATGGGGAATCAAAATCAATTCAAAACATGAAATAAATTTATCAAGTAAAATAATTAAAATTAGATGAGTTTTAGAGTTTCAAACATTATCGATGCCAATAATATATCCTTTTGATATTTATCCAAAGTTCAGTGGATTTCTTTTCAAATACTTTGAACATTCTTCGTTGGTATCCATTGTTCGGTACCTGAAAAATATAAATATGCGCACCCGTACCCTTTTTATTTTGGGTCCATAGGGTTAAGTTTGGAAAGCCAAACCCATGAAGAGTTTGAATGCTCATTCAAAATTTAATCATTGGATAAATGAACCCTATTAATAAAATTATCAGTAAATTCTTCTTTTTCAATATTATCTAACTTTCTAGGAACCCATAAATTAATGAGCCAATTAGGGGGTTTTAACTTTAATTTCCTAGGGTTTGGTTTAAACTTGGCAGTCTTAACAATTTTTGTACTTCGAGTACTATTTTTATTTTATTTGGGCTTAGGATAATATCCAAGTCCATGTTTATTCCTAGTAGGTTTAGACCCAGATAATAAATTTTCTAGACTATCCTTCCCATTGTTAAACTTATCAACATCGGTTTTCATTTTATAAAAATCCTTATTATAGTTGACAATAATATTGTCGAGAGATGTTATTTTATCATTCAGATCAGTTATCTTTGACTTCATTGAAAGATTTTATGATTTTAAGGATTCGTTTTCACTTTTTAGTTTTTCAAAACTTTCATGTGTTAAATCCTTTTCATTATGATGCCCATTAAGTCTTTCAATTTCATCTTCTAGACATTGTTTTGCTTCAGTTAACATTTCATTTAACATTTTTAATATATCTATCTTTGCTAAATTATTCTTGTACTCTTTCCTAAGCATTTTATATCCCTTATACATATCATTTAAGACAATAATAATTTCTTTATTAAAATTCCATACCTGGTCTTCCTTTGCCATAAAGCATATGTTGGCATTTTCTGTTTCAGAATCATTATCACTTGATGATGTATCTGAGTCATCCCATGTTGCGTTGAAAGCATGTTTCCTCTTCTTATTGAAAGTGTTCAAAGAGTACTTCGATTTCTTTAGATTGGGGTAGTCTCTTTTCAAATAACCGGGTTTATCACATTCGAAATACTTAACAACATTTCCATTTCTCAAATTATTGTTGTTAGTTTTTCGAACTTTGTTCGTTTTTCAATATTTCAAGAATTTCTTGAAATTATTAGCCATAAACTCAATATCATCATCAGCAGCAACATCATCTGATTTATCATTATTGTTTGTAGCATTGAGTGCTGGTGATTTCTTCTCATTTTCTTGGTTCTCTTTTCTACCCTGCAACTTTACTTCATGGGACATTAGATTACCAATTAATTCCTCTATCTTCATAGTACTAATATCATTGGCTTCTTCAATTGCCAGAATCTTCTGAACCCATTCACTAGAGAGTGAATTCAAGATTTTTCTGACTTTGTCCTCTTTAGTAATTTTCTTTCCTAATGATATTAATGCATGTGCTATATCCTGAAATTTAGAATGCATATCAGAAATAGACCTATTTGGTTTTATTTGAAAAAGTTGAAACTGGTTAGTGAGCATAGATATCTTAGTTTATTTTACTTTACTAGTACCCTCATGTGTGACTTGCAATGTTTTCCAAATTTCATATGCAGACTTATAAATACACACTCGATTAAATTCATTTCTATCTAAGGAGAAAAATAAAATGTACACGGCCTTTGAGTTACTAAGTGCTTGTGTCTTTTGATCTAGTGCCCATTGTGAACTTACAGTTTGAGGCTCAACGTACTCTATTTGGGTAATGTTCCAAATATCTAAACCATTTGACTGCAAATAAAATCTCATCCTACATGCCTAATATGCATTATTAGTACCATCATATAGAGGAGGTCTAGTGGTAGATTGCCCTTCTACAGATGTGTTAAAGAAAGTGTTACAAGTATCATTAGCCATTTATACTTTTCAAAAACCAAGTTATGAATTTTTGAAAACCAATGCTCTAATACTAATGTTGAAAATAGTGGTTGTCTATAACACAATGCAAAATGGATCTTAAGACTATTTAAACACTAAAGAAAATGAAGTGTGTATTTCAAATCTATAAAACTAACTTGTGAATTTAAAACTATATCTATTCAAATTGCAAACAGAAATAAGTAAGTAATAAAGTAACATGCCGTAAAGTAAATAACACCCAGATTTTTATACTGGTTCGGATTAACCAATTCTACATCTAGTCCTGCATTGCACAGTGTAGAATTTCACTATAGTCGCTTGCTTTTCATGGATGACAAGTACACGTTTACAATCTTGATTTCATGGGCTACAAGATACACCCTCTTGATTTACGGGCTACAAGATCACCCTCTCCTCTATACAAACAACAATAAAGAATGGCAGGTAGTTGTACCTTCAATATGGATTCTTGCAGATTCGATACAAGAATCCTATAGACCTTCAGTGGTTAATATACCTATGAATTCTTTGAGGAATATGATGAAATTAGAAAGAGATAATGATGTGAATTCAAGTTCAAACTCTCTGATATTGTGTGATTTGCAAATCAATGAAGAGTTGGAATGAAATAGCATGGATTTGCAAAAAGAATGGAAGAGTATGTAATGGATTTTCTTTGCAAAAGTATGAAAGAGAAAGAGCATGAGAATGAAGAGAGAATTGATTGGAAAATTCATTTTCTAAAGCTTTTATATAGTGGTTGAAGAGACATGTCTTTTGGTGAAGAGGTGGTGGAAAAATCTCTTGATTTAAATTTTAAAAACTGATCAATGGGAAATACGTAATGCCTTCTAAATGTAGGGCAGTGTCTTGCTTATGGTCAACTGTAGTCAACTCTATGTCAAATCTCTGGCCAGAGTATTAAGTTAACAATTAATGTTATTATTGAACTAAGGACTTATATGGACAAACTAGGTTGAATAAGGATGATATTAGAATTTTGACCAAAATCAAATTCCATAAACCCAAATGCAACATCCTATAATTTAGCGTTAGTTATTTAATTAGTAAGTTGATTAATTAGGCTTCAAAATAGAATTTGTTCAACTACGGAGTTTGACCACCAAATATGCACCATTGTGTTCATGGTGAAATTAACTTTCATATTTGGAGTTTTCCGTTCGGAGTCCAAATAAAGAAGTTACGGATGAAAAAAGATTTGGAATGAAAATAAATAATTAAGAATAGTAACATTTATTAATTAATCGCCCAGGCCCATAGGCCGGCCTGTCATTAGGACCGGTCGACCACTAGCGGTTGAACAGTGCTCCATGGGCAGTCGACCGGTCACCTTTAGGCTGCTGCAATAAAATTAGGCCATAACAGTCCAGATTTAATATTTTAAATCGTGCGGTTAAGGTTGATTTTTATGTCCATAAATTCAAGTCTAACCCTCCCTTCTTTTCTCATATTTTTCTAGAGGTGATAACGAAGCTCTGCCATTTCTTCTTCTCTAAAAAAAGATATTTATATCGATATTCATAAAATTGGAGAAGAATAGAAATCTAATTAAAAGAAGAAGAGAAGAGAATCAACTATACACATATTTGAGGTAATTTATATATATATATATATATATATATATATATATTCAATTTTTCTCCGAATCCCAAATCTCTTCTCAGATTTGTAATTTTAATATATGTATATACCTTTTTTATACATATTTCTTGGATTAAAAATGATTGAAAGATGAATTTCAGGTTCTACTTCAGATCTGGAGATTTGGATCGCTTTTAAAAAGTGAATGGGAAATTTTATATATCGTATATGATTTTAAATCTATTCCATTGTCATACGTTCGATTTTTAAGCCTAAATCAATTTTATTTATGAATTATAGGCTTAAATTGGTATAGAAAGCAATACCCTATATATCCTTGATCTAGACTTAAACTTTAAATATGTTTACACCTAGTTTGGAAATCGGTCCTAAAGATTTTAGAATTTAAATATTGTATGTTTTTATTCCAAATCTGTACTTTGGTGTAAAATAGGAATTTTGGATTATCGCCCATTGTGTTAAGTTGAAGATTTTTCATAGTTTAATTTTAGGAAGAACTTCTGTTTGATTTTTATAAAAAAAATTACTTTTTTCAATTTTAGTTCAAAAAAACAACGCTTGATTTAACAAGGAATGAAACAAAAGAGAAGAAATGTGTAAAGTACAGATTTATTCCCCGTAGTTTACACAATTTATTCCAAAAAAGAAATTATCCGTTCTTTATAATTAAAACGTAGTAAACCTTTCCTTTTATGTTAAAACCAATTTATGGAAATCATAGAAAAATATCTTCCCAAGGAATTTAATTCTACCAAATCAAATATGGAAAACATATTCAAGTTACATATTTATGATTAAAATATATTTGGATAAGAATAAGTAGTTTACACGTATTTATTTCGTTAATAAAGAAGACATCGTTTATTCATGCATTATTTTTGTATAACGTTCGTTAGTTATTGTTATATCTAGGAAAACGAATAGATCGAATTTGAAAATGTAGCAAATCCTATTAATGGGGAACAAATTAGAAATTGCCAATAATTAGTAGGAAATAAAGGATTGTAACCCTAACTAATGGAAAATTAATGTTAAATAATGGATAAGATTACATTAGGGGTTACAATTGGTTACTCAAAGACTATAACTCCAATTAATGGCAATTAATGGAAATGAATTGGAAGCTATAATTAAGAAAAACAAATGGATAAAAATAAACTGATAAAAATAAAATAGATATAAAAGGTTACTTATTTGAAATTAGTAATCATTCATGAATGTCTTCGAAAATCGTCGATGGCATTTGATGGACAAACTAACATTTACGAGCATAAAAAGTGATTTATAGGTAGATAAGTATATAAGGTAAACCTTATTGCCTTAAATAAAAAGGGAATCGCAAGTTAAGTCCAATGTCTACCTAAGACAATAAAAGTTAAGACTTAGGATGGTTAATTGGACTTAGAAGGTTAGTGATGCGAGGTCAGTAGAGTCACTCGACGGAAGACTGCCCTTCACTTTGAGGCTACTAGTAGTCGCTACATTTACTACTGATGTGAGATATCACTAATCTTAGGACCTATGATGACGCGAGAGATTGAGCCTGGTTTCTTAATTGAAAAGTACTATGGCCCAGTATTGAAATTAGGAGTGGTGAGGGATATCTCCATAGAGATTCTCTTCTGGTTTAAGGTATTAACTGGTTGTAGGGTTCGCCTCTCTCCTAAAAAGAAGTATCAAATAACTTAATGAGATTCATAATAAATAAGAATGTCTCTAAAAGGGTTTACTTCAGTGTTGAGGTATTAACTAGCTTTTTTAGGGCCCGCCTCCCTATCAAAAGAAGTAACCTAATGAGATTCCATATTTATAATTAAGTGTGATACTGTATATCTTAAGAAGTGTTCGCTTTGGGTTTGAGGTAATAACTGACTTATCTAAGGGTTCGCCTCTCTCCTAAAAAGAAGTATTAAGTAAACTAGTAAGATTCCAAATGACATCAGCTAGATAGTACTAGTGAGGAGTCCGCCTTAGGGTTAGGTATTAAATAAAAAAGGCCTACCTATAAATAGGTGTTAAATGGTCTAGAGTTTTCCTGGTCCTTATTAACAAGGTATTAAGTGGCTTGGGTACAGTCTTTTACATTGCTAAGGTAGTAATAACAATAGTACCAGTGAGGAGTTCACTTGGGGATAGGTATTAAGTGATGTATGACCTGCCTAGAATATAGGTATTAAATGGTAAGAAGTTTGCCTAGCCTTTTAAAGGTATTAAGTGGCTTTAGTACTATCTCTTACATAGTTGCGATTTCATTGGCGATAGACATGATAATAGTTGGACATTAAATATCGAAAGCCTTAAATAGTGGTTAGAGGCCTATGTAGGTAGGACCCACTGACCATTAACAACATTGTTACAAACCACCTTCGAATACGTCTTAAATGACGGAGTTTGCCTTGATTGAGGTTTTAAATGGCAGAGTTTTCATATTTCTCTTTTAAAAGTACTTTGTGATGATTATAGAATCCGACTTCTTATTTAGAAGTAATAATAGAAAATGGGTTCGGAAGTATTGGGTGGTTGATAAGGCTTCATCAGCATTTTGTACCTTGGGAAGGGATAGGTAAGTAATTCTGTGTGCAAAGCAAAGTTAGAGTTACTAACCTTAATATACATAACAATTAAATGGTAACCAACCGGCATAAATTTATTTTATGGACAACTTATATGTTTTCCAATCACCAAAACATTGTTTCGACCCCCTTCTTATTACAACCCATGTGATACATTTGGAGGAACAAGTCACTGGAGATGGATGTGTTTAGTTGTTGCTAAGTCTTCTTTTCTATCATGCTCAATGCTGATGTAACAAGCAATTATCCAAGAAATACCATTAATTTCAAGGTAGAAGTCATAATCAGTATTCTTATCCTATTATTATTTCTGCTTTGAGTTTAGATTTATATCAATCTCTGATAATGCTCATACTTATTTGCAGGTACCAAATCCAACGATCTATGTTTGATGGACTTGTTCGATTTTTAGTTGAATTTAGGCACGTTAAGGTATGGTTTGTTACATTTAGTATCATAGCCTAGGTTAGTAAATCAGAGGAATTATGATAAATTGGGAGAACATATTCGTACTTTCCTATATAGTAATATTATATTTTTATGTTTGATTATAAGACTTCGGACTATAGAAGTAGTGTTGCTCCACTCCGAAGGAATAGGCAAAGCAACAATGGGTTGGAAATATCTTAGAGTTAAGATTTTCATGCCGACTTCGAAGTACCCCATGAAGTTCTAACGGTAAGTAAAGCGCTGTTGATGAAGAGCTTGAGTACGACATATGACAAAATCCCTGACTGGAGGTGTTCGACTTGATGGTTAAGATTTTAGCTATCTTGTGATTTTGGATTTTGATGATGAGTTCCAGTCGGAGACATACGTTTATTCCAAATGGCCGGGAAATCATAGTCTATAGTCGCAATTGTCCGGAGGCAAGTTTTTACTATGGTACATTCATTGATCACCTCTTTGATGCCAAACCAGATTATTATTTAGAGAACTAATGTCAATTCCTTAGTCTAAAACCCATGAGAGAATTTTTACAAAGTATATTTTAGAAAGACCTTAGAGTTTGGAAAAACGATTTTCGAAGGATTTCTTTTCCTGAGATTTATTTTGGAAATTTATTTTAGGAAAGTTTTGAGATTTTAATTCTCAAAGAAACACATATACCACTAAGTTGGTCGTGTTAAGAAACTTTTATTTTATAAAAGATTAATTTTTGAAATCCTTAAATATTTATTTGTATATATCAGTAAATGCTTGGTTTTGATTTTGGAAAGGAAATAGTTTTTCCATTTGGGAAATTTGTGTTTCAAAAGAAGGTTTTTGGCGAACCTGAAATACATATATAAGTTTGATTTTTGGTATGAAATAGTTTTATTGTTTAAAAACAAGTATAAATGAGCATATATTTAGCTCAATGGTTTTTTGACTTATTAAATCGTGGTTTTTAAAATCTTCTCTCTTTAAGGTATTGATAAAATAAGAATGACATTCAATTTTATTGAGGTATGTAGTTTGAAGTATTTATATACCCACCAGCTATTGGAAGAAATATTTTCATGCGAAGTAGGCAGAAAATAGTAACTAGAACATTTTTTGGTTTTTTGAATTGTTATTGGTCACGGTAGTTTTGTTGGGAGTACTGTGAATTATTGGAGCATGGTTCGGGACTAGACGTAGGCTTTGACACCATGGTGATGAGGACAGGAATTTTTTGAATCGTGTCGAATCGAAGAAGACGATGTAAAATGATTATTATTATTTAGTCTGACCCTAATTGGATCTTGGTTCAATTAATTCCCAAAGCCCGTCTAGTAGTTGACCACTTAGCGGTAAACATAAAGTAATCTACCAGTTAATGAGTTTTGGCACAACTTTAACCTAGAAGAGACTATAAGACTCACGTTTGAATTTTCCTAGCTTCCTTCTTTCGTTCCTCCTTCCTCAAAAAACTAAACCCAATATCCATCCTCCTCATTCAAGTATTAGCCTCTCTGTTTCATTCCTTCCTTAGGCGATGCCATTTTTCCCTAGGAGCAGCAGCCTTGCCTCCCTCCTCGCGTTGATTTTTGCGCATTACATCTCGCTTCACCACCAGTACAGATCTAAAACCCGTTCCCTCCATCCAACCACTTCTTAGCTCAAGATACCTTACCGAACTGTTGGTTTTTCCTTGCACCATTATGGTCTCAACCCTCAAGTGGCCACTTGTCTAGATCGGATTGAGCAAAAGGTTTCGTCGCTTTTGGGCTGGAAGAGTGATTCGTCATGGTAGGATTTGCATCAATCCTCTACTTCGAGACCTTTTATGGGAATGTTACCCATGCTACATCTGCCTTTTCGATGTCCTATTGGCACATAATTTTGATGGAGGCAATAGTTTGATTCGTTCGGAGATGAAGGGTGTCTTGATTGGGCAAACTAATGATGATCTCACTGTGAATTTGGAGGCCTCCACGGAGGACGCAGACTTGGATGATTTTGAAGTGACCGACTCAAAGATTTTGTAGCGGACCGTTTTCCTAAGATGTCGATGTTTGGAAGATGTATAATGTACATTCAACTGTCTGTCTGATTGTGCGCATAATTCAGCACAATGTCATCCTTAAGATGAGAAGTTACGATCGGATCTATCCCTTGGTGAGGAAGACTGGCTATGCTATTATTGGTGGCATCATCACCAATCGGACCGTCATCCTTATAATGCAATTTATTGGTCAAGGATTAACACTCTTTAGGGTCACTTTTCCTATTTTCACATATCCACTCTCGTCTTTAGGTAATAAGGGTGAACCACCGTGGAGAGGCAGTTTAATAGAAGATTCCTTCTGCCATCATTAGATCCTTCCTAGGAAGATGGCAATTCCAAAGCTGTTAGCAACACCAGCAGTGCCAATGGCATGATATTTGGTGTATAGCCATCATATTATGCCCATTCAAGGGTCGCAACAATGGATCGAGCTCCAGCCACGGAGCAAGGTATCTCATAGTCTGTAAGCATTGTTTTAGGAGTTATGGTACTGTTATCTTTTCCCTTTTAGCATTTGAACTTTTCTTTTTGGTGTTTGGGTGGTAACTGTTAGTTGTCTCTTGTACAAGGCACACACGATATTATGAGTTCCTGTTTACTTATCGTGTTATTATTTCTCGACATGCAAACTGCTCCTATGTATGCATAGTAAAAAAGCATTATAAATATCAGAATCTCATAAAGACACATGACTAACAGTAAATGCAATATAAGACTGGAAGTTTAGAATAGTTAAAAAAATTTAGAAAAGGACATGATAAATTTGTTTTGATATCATGGGTCATTGCTCAAGTTCCTTTAAAGTTAAATTTTTTGAATAATAGATGTGTTGACATTTTTCCTTTCTGCAAAATATCAAGTTTTATGGGTAAAGATTAGTTGTAAAATTTTAGAATATGGTTTTTGCATTTAGCGCATAACCGACTTCCGGCTACGTTGAGATTGTGGCTTAGATTATCAAATTTTTTAAGAAGGAAATATTTTGATATTTTTTCCCTTGATTTGAAAAGTTCTCTTTTGAAAAAAAAAGTTTTTAGGTTTTAATTATTTTTTACTCTTAAATTATGTTTAGATTTTTTGTTCAAAATTTCACTTTAAGGGAAAACGTGCATCTAAATAATTTGAGATGTTTTTTTGACATATAAATTTGAAAAGTAGGGAATTTTTTTATGAATTTTTTTATTTTCAAGGCCATATGTTAGGCATAAGGAAGACAAATAAAGTTAGAATTTGTGGATTTAGATGTGCATTAGGATTGACGATGCGATAAATGCAAGTGATAACAAGAGAAACACTATTTTAGCCTTGAAATTTCTATTTTCATACCTTGTCGTCGATGCACGAGAGTTTATTTTTAGACTTATTTCTGTTTTAGGGCTTGAAATAAGCTTCCTTATGCATTTTGTATGTGGAAAATTTAGAGTACATCCGGGGGAAGCGAGGAAATTTCCACTATACCATGGGAATAGAAAGATTATAGAAGGGTAAGAATGTTAAATTCTCAACCTAAATTCCTTTTTCGCCATAGAAGTAAAGTTTAGGAAGTGATTTTTCTTTGCATTAGATTATTGGATGTTAGAAAGTGGATGCAAAAATAAATTACTTCATACTTCTACTCATAGGAGTATGACACATTGGTTAAAAAGATTTTTCAAAAAGCTACATACATGTAGAACTGCTAGTATATATAGGTTGTTTGCATCATATTTTTGCAAAAATATTTTCAAAAGAAATGGTTTCGTACAGGAGGATCCGATTTAGAATAATTCTACATACATATTTTTGTGTGGTAATACAGTAATACACAATGCACGTGTGCACGTTTAGTTGAAAATTGGTTGTACACTCATTGGTCGTGCAGTTTAGGATAATTAGAATTCAAAATCATGACTTAGTCATTATGAAATTTCAGGGACGAAATTCCTTTTAAAGGGGGAAGAGCGTAACACCCCATAATTTGGCGTTAGTTATTTAACTAGTTGGTTAATTAACTAGGCTCCAAAAATAAAATTTGTTCAAACTATGGAATTTGACCATGAAACTTGGACCATTGCGTTCATGGCGTAATTCTGAGCAATTTTCATATTTGGAGTTTTGTAATCGGAGTCCAAATGAAGATGTTACGGACGAAAAACAAAATCGAAACCCAAAAATAACGTTTATTAATTAATCGCCCGGGCCCACAAGTCGGCTTGTCATTGGGATCGGTCGACCCCTAACAGTCGACCGATGCTCCATGGGTGGTCGATCGGTCGCCTTCAGACGGCTACAATAAACCTTGGCCCTAACGGCCCTGATTTAATATTTTAAATCGTACGTGTAACGTGCCGCCTTTCTTATTCCAAATGATGAGTCACTGAGGGTAGAAGAAAAGGAAAGAAAAGAAGAAACTACACAATCAGAGAATCTCACCACAAATCAGAACAATATATAATTGATAACATATGATATTACATAGTCATTTGCATAATAATAATACATCAGAATTGTTACATTACAAACATCAGCTGTACAGTTATAGCTAACTGCCTATACAAAATACATAGATCATATATACATACATAATGGAAATAGAAATAATTAGCTAATGGTGAAGCCATGTGCTCCACTCTACCTAAGTGCAATCGTAAGAAACCTGGATCGGTTGGCTACTCATACAAATTTGAGTACCCAAGAGTTTTAGAAAAAGAAAATAAAACTCCAGGTCAAACATGGGTCTGGTGCAAGTAAACTTTAACAATTGAATTATTACTTTAAAACTCTTTGAAATTCAAAGGTACCCCGTAAGACTACGCCACACATAAACACGGACGATTTTTTACCTTACGATGACCAAGACACTTTATATAGAAATCCAATGATATTATCTTAATGTCTAGGTTTTCAAGTAAATAATCAACATAGCCAAAATCTTACATTAATTAAATTCCAGCATAATAGGTATACAACTAAGACTGAAGGTACTTATTGGGAAATTGATTCCATACAATGAATGGGCAACTGGAGTACCGCCCATCATGGTGCATCTCTAAATAAAATAACACCGAGGACCTCGTCAGGATCCACTGCCAACATAAGATCGGTCTATCCCTTATGGGATAGCGCTGAATACGATCATGACTCGGTTGGGATCAGCAATCGTACAAAAGCATACATGAGTAGGTAGTAGGGACTCTAGATAGGGGGGACCTTACCTAATAGGAGCGACCCACCTAGCCTTGCTACATCTCCCCTGTCTTAGTTATTCCCAGTTGATGAGGCCTGAGGTTACATCTTTGCCTTTTTTAAAATAGCACTCCCCTGTTTGAATGCTAACATTGCCTTCTAGATTTTGGCATAATATCAGTATTCATCCATACAAGTCATTCAGGAAATGAACGAAACGAAGACGCTATTTCCACTACACCCGTTTTGGGACCACCCTCGAGGTTAGTAGCAAATAGCCCTTGCACTTCAAAGCCTTCACCTTGGACCTTGACTTCATTATTTCCAATTTGAATGCTTACGTTGGTTCAAAGTGATTTTCGAGTAACCACCGCTATCTGACCCCAGTCTCTCCAAACCAACGTTCGTTAATTTTTATAAAGGGTCAAGTTGTTTATAGTAGGTCATTCCACTATCATGGTGTAATATTGACATATGAACATATGTTTCATATGCTTATATTATCCTGACATGCTTATTGAAATTAACCCCATGTATTCATTCTCGAAGTGCGGTATTTGTGATAGGTACATGTCGACTTACTTTCAGTAAAACATATCAACTTTTTGTTGCAACTACTTTAATTCATTTGGCTACTTAATAACATGGAAAAGAGATCCTTTGGTTTAAAATAATTTACTTTAACCAAAAAGTTGGTTAATAATAAATAATCGATAGAGTTTTGAAAGAAATTTAAAATAAATAAACCTTAACTGAATCATAAATTTAATACTTAATTAAACTTTAATTAATCTTAATTAAATCAAAATTCATAATTTAAACCGTAATTAATTAAAAATTTATTTATAATTAAACCTTAATTAAATAACATTCATTTAAGAATCAGACCCTAATAAATGGGTAATTAACCTTTAACAAAAAATAATTAAATAAATAATCGATTTTAATTAAATAATTAATTAAAGTAGATAAACTGGATTAAATAAAAATTAGTTTCCTTTTATCTTAACTAATCATTAATTAAAACTTTGTTAATTAAAAACATTTAAATCGGTTAATAATTTCTTAAACTCTAATTACTTAACCTAATTACTTAATTAATTAAATAATAATTAACCTAATTAATAAATTAAATGAATAAATTATTAAATGATAAACTTAACTTTTTAATTACTTAATTGGTTTGGGATAATTTTTCAAAAACAATTCAAAAGAAAACATTTTAGAAGTTGAAATCGTGAAATTTCTCGAACTGCATCCATAGCGATTATCGCTACGAGCACAGTTCACTAGAATTGATTTCAAAGTGAAAGCCTCGCTTTAACTCTAGCTACTACATGTTTTGAAGCACAAATGGAAGATTTTTGAAAACTTAAACAAAAAGTAAAAACTTGGAAAACATTTACTAAATCCAGAACTAGAAAACAAGCTTTTGTTACAAATCGGATCTCAAATCCTTTGCGGCAATTCAAAAGTGCTAACTTCACCACATTTACACTAAATACACTTGGTTTTTGTTTCATAAACACAGTACCATCATATCACAAGCCAATTATTCAAATATCTATATCCAAACATATCATTTAACACCAAATCACAAATCCAAGCTCAACCACAAACTTGTAATCATATGCCATTAAAACAACATGATATTTCAACATAAAAACATTATATTTTCACAACATGTAGTACATCAAAATTGAATTGTTTTCTTTTCCAGTAATGAGATTTTTACTCACCAAAACTATAATAACTCAAGATGAAATTTTGCTAAAACTTTGAAACAATTTAGGATCTTGCAAAATTGAAAACTTTGGATGCTTGAACGTCGCAAATGAGCTCCGCCAGGGGCTAGTTGGACTCGGCTTGATGGAGTTTGGCGTCGCCCATGTGGGCTAGTGGAGGATGGTGCTTGTATTTTAGAAGAGGAACTGGTATTGTAGAAGTATTTTAGCAAATTTTAGAACTGTTGTAGAGCTTGTGTTAAAGAATTTTATTCTAGAAAATTAAATATGGAAAACATATTATAGTTACATATTTATGACTAAAATATATTTGGATAAGCATAAGAAGTTTATACATATTTATTGCATTAATAAAAAATAACATCGTTTATTCGTGTGTTATTTATATGTAATGTTCATTAGTTATTATTATATTTAGGAAAGCGAATAGGTAGAATTTGGAAACGTAGTAATTCCTATTAATGAGCAATAAATTAGGAATTGCCAATAATTAATAGGAAATAAAGGACCGTAACCCTAATTAATGGGCAATTAATAGGAAATAATGGTATTAGATTAGGAGTTACAATTTGTTAGTTAAAGACTGCAACTCCAACTAATGGCAAATTAATGGAAATGAATTTGGGAGTTACAATTAATAAGGACAAATGGATAAAAATGGAATAGATAAAAAAAAGGTTACTAATTTGAAATTAGTAATTATACGTAATGTCTTAGTAAATATCCGTCAGGATTTTATGGCCAAATTGATGTTTATAAGCATAAAAAGGGATTTTATGGGTAGTTAAGTATTTAAGGTAAGCCTTATTGCCTTAAATAAAAAGAAAATTAGTAAGCTAAGTCTAATGTCTACCTAAGATAATATAAGTAAAGACTTAGGATGATTAATTAGACTTAGAAGGTTAGTGATCCAAGGCCAGTAGAGTCACTCAACGGAAGACTATCCTTAACTTTGAGGTAATCAGTAGTCGGGTGCACTTACTATTGATGTGAGATATCGCTATCCAAGGACCCATGATGACGTGAGAGACTGGGCCTGCTTTCTTAATTGAAAAGTAATGAACTAAATTTCGAATTATGAGGGGTGAGGGATATTTCCATAGGGGTTCGCTTCTGGTTTAAGGTATTAAGTGGTTGTAGAGTACGTCTCTCTCCTAAAATGGAGTATTAAGTAACCTAGTGAGATTCCAAAGGATGTCTCTAAAAGGGTTTACTTCAATGTTAAGGTATTAAATAAATATTTTAGGGTTTGCCTCCCTACCGAAAGAATTAACCTAATGAGATTCCATATTTATAATTAAGTGTGATAGTGGATATCTCGGCAAGGGTTCACTTCGGTTTGAGGTATTAAGTGACTGATCTAAGGGTTCGCCTATCTCCAAAATAAAAGTATTAAGTAACCTACTGAGATTCCAAACGATGTCAGCTAGATAGTACCAGTGAGGAGTCCACCTTAAGATTAGGTATTAAATGACAAAGGCCTACCTATAAATAGGTGATAAATGGTTAGGTGCTTGCCTAGTCCTTACTAATGAGGTATTAAATTAATTGGATATAGTCTCTCACATTTTAAGGCATAAATAACAATAATACCAGTGAGGAGTCAACCTAGGGATAAGTATTAAGTGATGTAGGACCTGCCTAGTATATAGGTATTAAATGGTCAGATGTTTGCCTAGTCTTTTTTAAAGGTATCAAGCGGCTTGTGTACTGTCTCTTACATGGTTGCGATTTCATTGGCAATAAGCGTGGAATAGTTAGACATTAAATGTCAGAAGCCTTAAATAGGGTTAGAGGTCTTTGTAGTTAGGACCCATTAACCGTTGACAACATTGTTAGAAAACCACATTTGGAATAGGTCTTAAATGATGGAGTCTACCTTGATTGAGGTTTTAAATGGTAGAGTCGGCCTATTTCACTTTTAAAAGTATTTTGTGGTGATTATGGAAGCCCACTTCACATTTAGAAGCATTAAGTGGAAAATGGGTTTGGAAGTACTGGTGGTTGGTAAGACTTCATCGGTATTTTCTACCTTGGGAAGCGGTAGGTGAGAAATCATTTGTGCAATGCAAGGTTAGAGTTGCTAACCCTGATAAACATAACAATTAAATGGAAACTAATCCATTTAAATTTATGTTATATACAGTTTATATATTTTTCAGTCACCAGAACGCTGTTCTGACGCCCTCCTCATTACAACCCAAAGGATAGATTTAGAGGAACATGTCACTGGAGCTGGATGTGCATAGTTGTTGAGAAGTCTTCTTTTCTCTCATGGTCAATGCTAATGTGTCAAGCTGTTATCCATGGAATACAATTAATTCCAAGGTAGTAAGTCATAATCAGTATTCTTAACCTATTATTGCTTCCGCTGCGAGTTTAGATTTTTATCAATTTCTGATAATTATCATGCTTATTTTCAAGTACCAAATCCAATGATTTGTGCTTTGATGGAATTGGGTTTTGATTTTTAATCGAAATGTAGGCCCATTAAGGTATGGGTTGTTACACTGAAGTGATATAGTGTTGATGAAGAGAATGTCTGTAAATAATCATTACTAAAAGGTACCGCTTTTGTAAACGTGGAATTGGATTATACCTAAAAGACTATAAGAAGTGAATTCATCTAAACTATCACATCACAAGCTAAGGTGACGTATGAGATTTAATATTCAAATTGTTGAATACTAGTCGCTAATTGAATTCACAACTCCAAGTCACACAATCACATTTATAATTTCATTGAAAAATCACACGATTTAATTAATTTAATTTTTTTCAAATTGGTTAAATTAATTAATGCATAAGAAACATTAATTATTATTGATGTTTTGAACGTCGTTAGTAATTATTTAAATGCATATATAAAAGTTATATATGCATGTATTAATATATGATATTGATACACTTTTTGAACAAGGTCTAAATAATAAATAATTAGATGGAGGATTTTTGGAAACATTGCTTATTAATGAGGCAAGCTAGGGTCAGCCATAGGTTGAGTAAATGAGGAGATAGATTTATTAAAATTTAAAAGAGAGTTGAACAAGGTAACTAAATGAGAAGAATGAAAAGGTTCCTTTTATCCAATTAAAAAAAAAAATCTCCTCATTCATTTTTCTTTTGATAGAAAATATTCCTCCTCCCCAAACATGGTCATCCTTCTTCTTTCCTAAAAAAAATTCAAATCAAACATCAAATTTAATTAAAATCAAGGCGGTTCATCATTCCCTTGCAAAGTAGGATGCGAATTCATTTGCATATCTAAGGAGAAGTGATAATTCAAGGATGACAAAAGGCAAGGTTTTTAGGTATGATTTCATTCATTTAATTCATTCATGATGTTCAAAACTAATCTAGTTAACATATATTTACCTTCACCTCCACTTATTGAATCTTTTTAAAATTATATTTTGTATTGCGATTAAATGTAAAAACCACCATATGTATGTTTATATTTTGAGTGTTGATATTATTTTATTGGATCTAAAATCATTAGTTGTTACATACTTGATTTATTATAAAATTTTCGTTTACTATCACAATTGATTGATTAGTTGTCTAACTAAAACCTATTTATGTTTGGTTCATTTGTGATTTAAAACAAATTTTCTTATTTATTGGATCTGAGAATGTTTGTTGTTGTAGATATGATTTGCTGCAAATAAATTTACTATTGTTATTACAATTTAATTCTCTTATAATCATGATGTTGTTATTTGTTCAATTGAATCATGTGTATATGTATACATACATACAATTCATCTTCATGTTTGAAATTGTAAACTAATATCAAGTTAAACCTTTTTTAGATCTTTTTAAATTAATATATTCAATTTCATCACTTAGTCAGGTATATGTTTTGAAATTAAATGTCAATTTACTACATGCATACATATACATACATATATATACACACACCCACACATACATACATACATACACACACATACACATATATACAAATATATATATATATATATATATATATATATATATATATATATATATACGCACACCTATGTGTGTATTTTTAGATATACAATTTTATGGGTTTGGATATTTTGTTGTGATTAAGTTTGTAATTTTATATGGTAATAATTCCCTTAATAGTGTTTGAAAAAAGTGCTTTAATATATTACTTTATGTTATTGTCTTTTAGTTCTGGTTTGATTAGATCCAAATATAATATAAAATTTCATTTCCATCTTCATCTTTTTAGTTTTCCTTATTTTGAAATGTCTAATTTTATGTTTATTTATTTCATAATTTCATATATATACATATCTTATATATAAAGCAAATACCTGATCAAGTGAAGCCTTTTTCAAAGTACCAAAATGCCATTGCTCCGTTAGGATAAGAAGTGATCAGTGTCGCAGATAGTGGATACTTTTGTCATTTATTAACTCCACCTACCACGTTCTCATCTATTTACTCCCTCTACCCATGATGGACACCTCTGCTCATTTTCTTCTTCACGATTAATTTACTTCTCGAAACCTAGATTTTATTTTTTCGCAAATGCTATTCCATCCGAAATTAACAGCCGCTTTTATACCCAAAATCATTTCAGCCATTAAATCATTTGCGCCCCCTTGAAATCCACAGTTCAATCCACTTTCGGATATGCAATTCCAAAGGTTACCTTCTTACAGATCTGTTTTTATAACATCAAACTGATTGAGATGATGGAGAAGAATATGAATTTAACAGTTTGTGGCTATGGAAACTCGATGATGCGATGATAGGAAACGACTATTTTGCCGCTGCTAAGACTTTTGACAATGGAATAGCGTAATCAAACATTGACATCTAGGGTTGGAAGTTTAATTCTGTAAGCCTAACTTTTACTGCTTACATCTCTAATTATCAATAAATGTTTCGTCATTTTTATAATGATGATTTTTTATATTTGATTTACCCATGTTTTATCAAATTATGCAAATATCATTACCATGTTAGTCATGTTCATTACCCTGTTATTCTAATTACCTATCTTTTTGCTGCTATAGCTAAAGATATAGGATTAGATGTTATATAAATACTTTTTTGGGGCATCAACATTCCGCTGTCTATGTACTATCCCTTCCCAATCTTTAGCATTATTATTGTTACTTTCTTCAAGAGAAAGAAGAAAAATATTTGGGGCTTAGACATGATAAATTTACACTACAATTTGGAAGGGAGAAATGATTTGTTTCCATTTATCAAAAGAGCTCCATATACAATGATTTGGAAGGGAAATTTACACTACAATTTCAGAACTACCATCACCTTTAAAGGCATGAGCTCACATTTGGAAAAATAATAATATCAAAATGATTTTGCTTACAAATTTCTTTATATAGAAGGTGGATTTTTAAAATCTATTTTTACGGACTATCCAGTGATTTTAAAAAGAATTTCGAATTGTTGATTTTTTCTGTAGATCCTAGGCTAATAAAAAAGTGATTTGTTGCATAAAATTATCAAGTTATTTATTTTTAAATGATAATTTACTTGAGTAGATATTTGGGTTGGTTTTTTTTTGCTGCAACAATTTTTGATGATTATGTGTTTGTATGATGAAAGTATGGGTTTTAGATGGTGAAGATTGGGTAGAAGAAAATGAATGATTACAACAGTGAAATTAAATGGTGGGGGTTGTTAGCATTTCATTCTCAAATGGGAAAATGCATAGTTTAATTTTTTTTTTAAAAAGGTGTCTAGCCGAGCACTTTTTTATAGATCAACATTCTATTCTATTGAAGAACCTAATACTTCTTTATTTAATATTGCACCTTAATCATGTGATATCATACTTTGACTTTGATACTTTAATATTGCACCTGCACCTGAATCATGTGAATCAGTTTTTTATAACATAAGGAGAAAAGTTATGATGGTGATACTGTAACTAAGTGCTATTTTTGGAAAATTTTGAACGTTTCATAAATTTTTTGATGCATCTATGTACATAAAGAATATTAAACCTGTGATAATTAGTAACAAATGAGGATAAATACTCTTATTCATAGTGGTAACGGTAATGATAAAGTAACATGAATGGAGACAGATGATAAAAAAATCCAGTACCCATATTAATTGCTCTTTGTGGCAAGAATAGTTATATGAAGAATCAATGGCTAATTTGTACTGTTTCATTTTTCCATAGAAATAACTATTGTTGGTAGGGACCACCTAATTATTGATACTTAACCTTTTTGAAATTAGTAGGCAATTAATTACTGAGCAATCAGTTAACAGCTAAAACAAATTTAAACACCAATGAAATGAAATTTATGTTAAAAAATTTTGTCCAGCTTAGGCTAAGTCAGAATTATTGCATAATATTATATCCTTTTCCAATCAATTGTTATGCTTGAGTGGTTTATGAGGAGAACACACAATGCATGCTAGAACTCTCTAGGGCACTGCAATTTACAGTATATACAAGGAATTTGTTGTGCATAGGAATGTAGTTTAACGTTTTAGCGTTCAACTGATAGCGGTAATTTCGAGTTTTATTACATTGGTTGTTGGGCCTGATTATGATAGAGGAATTGATACAAAACATTAACTGTAATTGTAGTTAATGCAACATTAAAATATTAATTTCGTAAACATAAACACGAATATTAAACGTTGTACAAAATTTTTCCAATTTTCAAAATAATAAACATTAGTTTCATATCAATCATGGAAGCTTTAAGAGGAAGTGATACCAGAACATTAAAGAGGATGCTTAACTTTAAAAAAATAGTATTAAGAAATTAACTCTGATGCTTTAAAGAGTTAAAGAGGAATCAATACCAAGACATTAAAGAAGAATTTTTTTTAAAGTAGCTTCTGCTTTAGCACCATCATAACTATTACTATGTATGAGAATCCATGTTTTACAGTCAATACCTATACTTAAAATGAGAAAGTAAACATCCAAATCCATCTTTAGTTTTACAATATGTACATATTTTGTTTAATACTTACTTCCTTTGCTAATAAGTTTTATCAGCAATGATTGAATTTTGGTATGTTGAGAGACACTATTGATGGTTGTCTAATTAATATTCCTTATCAAACTTTTGATTCTTCATTAAATCATTAGTTTAAGAACCGCATACGTAACATGTTTTTGTAACCTTAGAAGGGTATTAAAATGTGTATATAATTTGATTATGTGCATAACAATTGCTAGGTAATTTTTTTCTACCGTTTTGCGCTCTCTCTGTAGCATTTTGAATTTGGTTTGATGTGATTTTTTACTATATGAAAAAATAAAAACAGAGATTAAGCACTGCTTTCTTACTCCAATTGTAATGAAATCTATATTGACTACACTCATCACAATTAATACTTAATTAACTCTCCTTTGTATTGGAAAAAATACAGTTTGTATCATGCACACAATGAATCATCTGAAAAACTTTAAGTTATAACTCATAATGTATGATATTTGCTAAAGAAATAATAAATATAATTATACGTGAACACTACATACATGCAATATGAAACCTGAAATGTTGTACGTATTTTGAAATTGGTTTATTCTGTTTCAATAAGCTACTACTATAATTGAAAATTTTATTGACCTTTGCATAATAAGATTAGGATGGAGAGGTCAAGTCTCAATGTGGATAAGTGGAACTTATAGTTGGCTTTGCTGTAAGTGTTTCTTTGCTGAGTTTGAAATCATAAATGACAAAGTTAGTCCAAACTATCAGTGATAGGGTTTTATGTGTGGCTTTTACATGTTGCATGTATCTCTCATTTCAGTAAATAAATATAACTAAATCTATGTATTAAACATGAATAGAACAAATTATTTACCAATTATAGCTTGCCATTTTGTTTTCTTTTCAACAAAAAATCATTATATGTCTATTTCACATAAATATATATGTTTAACGAAGATCTCCTTCTTTTTTATTTTTGAAATTCAACTTGCGTACTGGGTATGCATGAATATGTACTAATAATTCTCTTTGATTTATGCTAAAAATATGGCATTAAGTTATGGCTCTTTAAATTTAAAGCTTTAAATAGAGAAATACCAATCTTTTATTACCCGTTTGACTTGACCACGTTGACTGTTTTAGGTAAATTCAATAACCTTCCCAGTATTCTTATATATATTTTTTCCAGTTGTGATTTACCTCCTTAAGTTATATATTTTAGGTCATCTTTATTCCAAGCTAAATAACATTGATGATTCAAATCTCATTAATAGGTAAATGTTACGTAATTTCGATGAACTTAGTGTAGTCATTGTTCCTTTTGTTTCGTTTGAAGTACCTTCTCATCATTGTTTTACTTTCTAACTATGATTTACTTTATTTATTCTATATGCTTTTATTATTATTCATAATTTGAAGAAAAATGTATCTATTTTTATGAATTTAATGACATTGTATTTAGTCATTGACAATCCTTTGTTTCCTCCAGGATTGCCCTTGAATATTTGATGTAGAGTAGATATCTACCAAATCAATTTATTTAACTGCACTTTTCCATAAGGTAAATCATATTGTATCTTCCCTTGGGTAAAACACTTTTGCCTTTTTGTGTTATTGATTTCTATTTGTGATAAAATTGATTTGTTTGGTTAAACATATACTTATTCGTATATTTTAGTAAACTTATCAATTTGCCATAAAATGGTTAATTATCTATTAGGTGATTTGTTAATTTACAATGAACTAATTTATTTGTTGCATTGTCTATTTTTCGACTAATAGGAAAGTTGGTCAAAGTTATGAGATCTTTATTTCGTTCTCTCTCACTAAATCAAGTCAGTTGTAATGACATGCTAAATGTTAAAAGATAACTTTTAAGTTCATAAGATTGCCAAAACAACCGAAAATCTGTTAGTTTGGTATAAATATAAAAACACTGTGATCGTTTTCTCTTAGTTTATTTTATTAGGACTTTCCTAAATTACTGTTTTTTATCAAATTTAAAGTTATCCTTATTGTATTATCCATCATGAAATCAAAGCTCAAATTTTGCTTTCTGTCTGTTATTGGTAACATGTTATAATTTAATGATCAAACAAATTATCAACACCTTTAACCAAAAATTAAATGGACATAGACTATAACCCCATCTTATTGTCAGATATATGGATTATGTGCTGACTCCTTATTTCTTTGTGCTGAGAAAACTTAAGTTCTTATGTAAATGTTTTGTGTCTTCATATTGCTTTCTTACATCTATACTACAGATTGTGATTATGGTGAATGAAGGAGGGGAAGAATTTGAATCTACTAGCAATGAACAAATGAAGTTGAACATGTGTGAATATTTGGTTCTTTTGCTCGATTGTTGACTTCCACAAATAGTTGATGCTGACAATGATTAGCTGGCTTTTGGCAGAACTTGAGCAATATGTTAGGAAAACTATGTTGCAATTGTATATTAGGGATCATAGTGCATCTATGACAATGGGACGTCATTGTGCATTTATGTAAATATAAGCGCCTCCGATGGTATCTTAATGTATTTGTGTATGTGCACTCCCTGTGTTATCGATGATTTATATTTAGTTATGTACTAATTAATAATATACTACTTCCTAACTATTTAAATATGTTCTATGCAGTTATTGAGGTCATGTATGAATTTGGCGATAAAAAGCAGTTAGTTTGCTTTTTCTTTTTTACGCACGTCCATCGGACGTGCCGTAGTACTCGTATTAAATATATAATAAAATATCACATATGTGTATATATGTCTAAACTATATATGGTACTAACAATATGCGTATACGAAACATTTGCATATATAGTAGTATAGTCAGACTTACGTATATACTTAGCAATTTGTTTTTCTAATATGCATATGGACTTAATACATATATATATATATGTAATTATAATATGTTAGTATATGCAATAGATATAAATCTCAATATCTACATGTGTGTGTCGATACATAAACACATGTTCATATTAGATTACGTTGAGTTGTTATATCATCGAATGTATATGATATATTCAAAAATTAATTATTTAGTTGAATTAATTAATATTATTAATTAACAAATATATAATAAAGTTAAATAAAATATGATTTTATATAATAACTAGATTAGATCTAGTGCAAACCATTAGACTTCTAGGTCCATTATTATTAAAATAGGAATTTTTTTTTGAAATCTATCTATTTCACCCACTATAAACTGACTTGGTTCCTTCATTGGTATCAGACCTCGAATGGTCTGAGCGGTCTAATTAGTAACTTTAGGGTCAACTAATTAAACCTATATATATCCGATGGATGTCTAGAAAAGCAGCATCTAGGCTTAGGATCGAATAATCAAGTATTATCCCTTCCTTGACTACTAGTCTGACCCAATGGGTGGTGTAAGTCCAAAAGTTTGACTCAATTTTAAAGGCTTAAATCGATGTGATCGTTAAGTCCTCTTCTACTGATTTGCTTACACTTTCACTAAGTTGGTGTCATAAATTTAAACTTAAGATCTAATCCATTTGGACTAATTATTTCTTAAAAATTAAATGAATGAATGAAATAGAAAGCAGGGGACACAAGATGTTGATAATAGAAATGCTCGTATTAAAAGTATTTCCAACCTTAGTGTGATTACATTATAATGTTGATGACACTCACAATTTTGTTTAAATTGCATATTTTTTGCTCTTATGAAATAAAAGTTAAGTATAATGTGTCAATTTTTTTAGTAGACTTTATGAAGTACAATGTTTAGTAGTAGACAGCCCATTTCACCATATTAATTCATAACAACCACCATAAACAAAGCTAAATAATTCCATATAATTATAACACAATTACATTGAATTAAAATAGTTCACAATTTTATCTTTTGAAGTAAATTGTTTCAACAATGCCAAAAAATTATGTCAGGCTACAACGTGAGAGATTGAAGATGACCTAGCAACGCACCAATTCCTTTGTCCCCGTACTGGTATGTTCCCTATCCCCATGATATATACTCCAATCAGTTTGAGTGTGGGACATAAAAAAGGGAACTGAGGAATTGGTCTTCTATAGTGGGAACAACATTGCAACATCTCAACGGTTATAACTATTGGCTAATGGAGAACTGATTTTCAAAAATAAATAAATAATAAAAGGCTAATGAAGGGACAATATATTAGGATCATATGTGTTATTGGAAAATTTTCACAGTCTCCAAACAAACTTGAACTATTAAAATGGACTAAAGAACGATAGAGAAATGAAGTAAAAAACTTATATAATATCACAAAATGGTAAATGGAGTACTGTAAAAGAGAGGGCCAAAAATTTGATTACTCTAAAGTTTCATAACTCAACCGTCTTGACTCGACCATGTTAAGTCAGCATCGAGTTGAGGTGCAACCATAGATGGGTGATCATGATAATTTGAAGAAGGAAAAGGCAAGAAAAGAAAGAGGATAACAATTGCCAAGGCATGTCAACTTAGTGCTGAGTTGAGCCACTTAACTCGGTACCGATTAGAAAATGAAGTGGAGCAACGATCATTGTTTTTGGGGGAAGTTCATGCACAGCGTAGAGAACACAGCCAAGAGTTTTCAAGCAATTCTGATAGCGGCTTTCGTCTATACATAGAGAAGGAGATGCACTTTAAAGGGGATCTTTCTGAATTCCCTAAATTATGACGAGCTGAGATATCCACTTTTGGAGTAAAGGCTGTATAAATCACACCCGAGTTATAAGCAATCGAGTTGTAAAATATACTTTGTAGAAGAAAATTATAATCAATAAAAAATGATTAAGTAGACGCAGACCAGAATATTTGCCGAACCACTAATTTTTTTTTCTCTCTTTTAGTCTATTTTCTTTTATAACTTTCATTTACTGCTTGATTGAGTGTTCGTGCCAATTTTAGTCCAAACATTTTAATGCTTTTATTGAGAAGGATTTGAATTTGAGTATTTGAAACTTGATTTGGAGAAGATGAAGAGACTATCAACAAGAAGAACTATTGTTGAAGGATGCCAACAAAGACATGATGGCAAGCAAGATGTGTCCTCAAATTCGAATCCATCAATTTACGTGACTGGAGAAGAGAAGGAAAGGATAATGGGAGAAATGCAGGATAGACTAATGGTTTGATAAGAAGAGATGATGAATGAATTCTTCAGAATAATGGAAAACCAAAGGATGGCCGAAGTAGCTGTAGAATAAAATCAAAGGCCAGAAGGCTAAACAGGAATACCATGAGATGGAGAAGAATGAGTCAGGACACACCCCCAGTAGTGCCACAACTTGGTACCAAGTCAAGGCAACTAGGTACCAAGTCAAGGGGTCCTAGGGGCAAAGACGATGTTGATTTGAGATAAGACAAAGCACGTTTGAAGAACGATGTCGTGCCACGGAATGGAGATCAAAATGCAAGTTTATAGCAGAAAAGAGATGTACTAGAAGTTCCCTATAGGAACATGAGGCATGATGAAGAATTGGATCGGGGACACGTAGACCTCAGGAATTTCTATTAAATGATGATGACATGATCGCTGAGATGATAAGGCAGGTACTGAGAGGTGGACCCCTAGATCGGAGTTCAGAGCATGTGAACAAAAATCCGTTCACCTCAAACATTTAATATGCCAAGAATCCACCTAATTTTAAATTACCAACACTGGAGATGTATAATGGAAGAACGGTCCGACTGTTCACTATATGTGATATATCTAATACATGGGAGTGTTGAGCACTTCGAAGGAGGTAATGGGACGATATTTCCCATTGTACTTGACGGATTTGGCAAGGATGTGGTCCCGACAGTTGGATAATGGGTCCATTAGCATGTGAACCGAATTGGCAGATAAGTTCTTAAAATAATTTAGAGTTCATATATCATGACCGAAGAATGTGATGACGCTTTCGAGCATGAAACACAAGACCGAAGAGACCATACAGACTACTTAACCAGATCTAATGCATCATTCGTTGCAGTGCAAAATTCAAACCCATTGATAGTTTTGATGTGGTGGTTTCGGAGTTGCCTGCAAAACCGATTTTAAGATTTCTTTGAGAAAGATCCACCTATGGATCTTGTAGATTTTTATTAACAAGTGGAGAGATATTTGTGCCAGGAGAACATAGAAACCAAGAGTGCTAAAGAAAACGCTATGGACAATGGAGGACCATCCAAAACAGGATATGGGAAAGATAAGGAAAAACATAAAGTTAATGATAGGTTTGGAGGACTGAAGCGGGTGAAGAAGGAATCAAAGTTTTCCTCTTATACTAAATTAACAAAGACCTTTGAGAGGGTATACCTAGATGCAAGGAGGCATATTTCCTATCAAAAACTAGAGAAGAGGGAGCCCACCGACTGGAAGAAAAAGTTTGAAAAGTTTTGCCTATTCCATGAGCTGGATAGACACAAAACGAATGAATGCAAACATCTGCATGACTTGATAGAGGAGAAGGTTTAGAGTAACCACTTGTGACAATATGTCAAAAAACAGATTAATATAGCATAAACCATGATGGTTCTGCATGAGCAATTACCATTAATGACGGATCTACCTAGATGCGGTCACGGAACTGGGTCGAGGATAATTATCCCATGATCGGGATGGACCTAGATCATGTTTCATTTCTGCACTTTTCTTATTTTGAATAAGATAGGAAGGATTACTGCATGGCTACTTACTCATACACGGGACCTCGAATGTTCCCATAAGCATGCTTTGGATGAAGGTTCGAGGGAAATCCTTGACTAGATTAGATCTTTGGATTTTTGCTTGATGCATTTGGTTTGAACTTTGAGGATGGATGATGGATATATGGACCTGTGACTAATATCAATATCATTATGGGATACTAACGGAGTTTGATTATTCCTTAAAATTGATATACGAACCGATATGACACAGTTCCCCCGAACGGAGAGACGGGGCGACGAACCATGAAGTGCAAGTTCCCTTGTCGAAAAGCAAGTGGATAGACTTGTACCACATAGTGAGATCCCTTACCGGAGAGTGAGTGTATGGACTTGCTTGAATAGAAGGTCCCCTCATCGAAGAGTGAGCGAATAGACTGGCTTTGATAGTGAGTCACGTTATCGGAAAGTGAGTGAATGAGCTCGCTCAGATATTAAATCCCTTCGCATGACATCAAGCAAATCAGGCTCAATTTAGATATATAATTATGTGATACGAAGAGATTAGAAATTAAACTTGACATCAATTATGTGATGTGGAGGGATCAAAAGCTGAATCTAAGGATCTAAACGCCTTAAAACGATTCGATAATGAATACTTGATTACTTCATTGTCTGGATTCGGATGGACTTACTTATGATGGGATGTTGGGCGATATTAGACGATTTACAACTAATGTTCAAATCGATGGCAATGTACAACAATGATTAACGATGCCTAATCCGACCTACCTATGATAATTTAATCCCAAATGAGAACGAGATGATATTGATACTGATATATGATAACTCAACCCTGAGTGAATATGAGATGACCCTTATTTATGAATGTAATAATATTTGATCTCGGATGAACATGGGATGATACTGATATCGATATGATATTATAAGCTCGAGGGAATGTGGGATGATTATGATTTATGACTAACGCTTAAGCAAGGATTTAAGTCCTTAGCTACGATGGGTCTAAAACATCCTTTAATTTGTAGGTGAATCCGAAGGAACCAAACGATTCACCATGATTGGTCCAGTAGATAGACAGAGAGCTTGACTATTGATAATCCAACTTCCGATATTATTTATTGAGCAAAGCACACCTTATATTCAAAGGCGTACTTTAAGAGAGGGGGCAAAGTGTTATAGATAAAAATTTCAAAGTCTTCGTACAAGCTCAAACGATTATAATGGACTAAAGAACGAAAGGGAAATGGAGTCAAAAACTTAAGAAACGTCAAAAAATGGTAAATGGAGAATTGTAAAAAAGAAAGGCAAAAATTGACAAGGTTTCACAACTTAACCATCTTGACTCGGCCTCCCTCAAGTCAGCACTGAGTTGAGGTGCAACCATGGATGAATGATCGTGACAACTTGAAGATGGAAAAGGTAAGAAAAGAAAGAGGCTAAGAATGGTCAAGGCAAGTCAACCCGGTGTCGAGTTGAAGAATGAATAGGAGTTGTGACCAAAAATTGTTGGGAAAAGTTCATGCACGACGTGGAGAACGTGGTTAAGAGTTTTCAAGCGATTTCGATGGTGGCTTTCATCTATAAATAGAGGAGGAGATGCACTTTAAAGGGGATCTTTCCGAACTCTTCGAAATATGATGAGTTGCGATACCTATGTCTAAATTAAAGACAATATAGTTCATATCTGAGTTGTAAGCAACGAGTTGTAAAATATACTTTGTAGGAGTAAAGTACGATCAATAGAAAATGATTAAGTGGATGTAGGTCGATGTATCTGCCGAACCGCTATAAAAATTGTGTGTTCTTTTCTCTCTTTTAATCTTTTTACTTTTATAACTTTCATGTATTGCTTGATTGGGTGTTTGTGCCTTTTTTGTTCAAACATTTTGGTGCTTTCACTAAGAAGGACTTGGGTCTAAGAATTTGAAACTTGATTTGGAGTAGATGAAGTGGCCATCAAAAGAAGAGCTATTGCTAAAGGAAGTCAGCAAGGACATGCAGGCAGCTAGGAGCTGTCCTCAAATTTGAATGCATCAATCTACATGACTAGAGAAGAGATGGAAATGGTGATGAGAGAAATGCGGGATATAGTTGCTCTACAAGAAGAGATGTTGAATGGATTCATCAGAAGAATGGAACAACAAAGACAACTAGAGTATCTGGAGAATAAAATAAGAGGCCGGAAGGCGAAATGGGAACATCGGAAGATGGAGCAGAACAAGTCGGAACACACCCCTTGGGAGTGTCATAATTGGTACTGAGGCAAGACAACTTGGTATTGAGTTAAGGGGCCCTAAGGGCATGAAAGATGTGGATTTGAGAAAAGATGGAGCACATCTGAGGAACGACATCGAGCCATGGAACAGAGATCAAAATGTAGGTTTACAACAGCAAAGAGATGGACCGAAAGCTCCTTGTAGGAACGGGGGGCACGATGAAGAGTTGGATCAGGGATGCCTAATGCACCAAGGATTTCCATTGAATGACAATGACATGATCACTGACATGATAAGGCAGGTACTGAGAGGTAGACACCCAGATTGGAATCTGGAGGATGTGAATAGAGGAACCCACCTGATAATTACCAATGCTGGAAATGTATAATGGAGGACTGTTCATTTGATGAGATATATCCAACACATGGGAGTGTTAGGCGCTTCGGAGGAGATAAAGGGACGATATTTTCCATTGTATTAGACGGATGATTCCGACGGCTGGAGAATGGATGCATTAGCACGTGGACTGAATTGATGGATAAGTTTATAAAACAATTCGGAATTCATATGTTATAACCGAAGAATGTGATTTGAACGTGAAACAAAGGACCGACGAGATCTCACGGAGTTACTAAACCAAATTTAACGCAGCAGCTGTAGTGCAGAAACTAGGCTATCGATGGTAAGATGGTTTCCGGCAGATTTTGTATTTGTACAATTTTTGTTCCAAACATTAGACACTTTTCTCCAAAAGAAAGAGCAAACTATAGGATGCGGGAATATCTCGATAAGTTCGTGCTTGTTTTCATTGATGATATTCTTGTATATTCAAAATCCGAAGCGAACCATGCTCGACATCTTAGAATTGTTTTGAGTACTCTTCGACAACATCAATTCAAAGCAAAACTTTCTAAATGTCACTTTTGGGAGAAGCAAGTGAAGTTCTTAGGTCATATTGTATCTTCAGAGGGTATATCAGTTGATCCCTCTAAGATAGAGGCTATTCAGAATTGAAAAAAGACCTGAGAATGTTCATGAGATTCGTTCTTTTCTGGGATTAGCGGGTTATTACCGCCGCTTTATCAAAGACTTTTCCCGTATTGTGCTTCCATTGACCAGCCTTATGAGAAAAGGCGTTCGATTTGTCCGATAAGTGTGAACTGAAGAAAATATACGTTCGAAACCCGAGATAAGCTTTTAAAATCTCTTAAAATAAATAATTTCTGTATCTCGCTTGTTAGTTACAAAATGCCAAATAGCGAATCTTAATGCCAAGCTACAAAATTATACTTGTTAGATGCTCTAGCTGGAATTAAATTAACTATTTAAGAAGAAATCTTCTATCTTCCGAATGGAACTTTGTTTTCCCATGTTCCTACGTAATTTCGATCACTCAGCTTTTGGATTAACCGAACTATAAAATATAAGTAAAGTAAAATGAATCATTTGTTTTCATAGCAGTCATGGATAAATAAGACATGGACACTTTCCTAGCAGCCACGTCTTCTTTCACATGTGAATAACTTGTATGCACATATATTTGTTAAAGTTCCATATGCATGATACTCCTTTCTGTTGCCAACCTGCATACTAATGCATACATTATTATCTTATGTTGATACAAATGTAGCTGCAACTTGCATAGGTAGTATCAAATAACCTCTCAATAACGAATTGTAATTTGTAAGCAAAGCAACAACAGAATCATGCTATCATCCACCTGTATTATACATAAGTTTCTTAGAACAGGGTCACGTCCAGTTCATTATGCTCCCCTCTGTCATAGCCAGACATATGCCAGACACTTAGTTAACTACAAATCTATTGCAGAAATAAAAGAGATCAACCTTGTTATTTTGCAATGTATTGCCAGCATACTCTTTTCAGTGTATTGTACAGTTATGACAGCAGTCTCCATAACAAATAAATGATGTAGATTAGTAGGATTCTATTAATTATTATGTAAATTACATGCATGATGCAGAGTATGATTGTAATTAATTTGTTACCAGTCCAGCTGACATTGAATCATCATAAATTAACAAACATATCACTTTCATTCTACCCTCTAGTTTGCTTCAATGAAACATATGGCTTATTTACATATGCATATATATAACCCATGGATTAGTTGAAGAGACAGCAGAACCACAAGAACAGACATTGCAACTAGTTATTTTATTCCATCTTCATACTGTTTTTTGAGTGCACCTAATAAATCAGTATTAGTTCTGAGCAGTTTCAATATGCATGAGCAAAATGGAAAGTATTGAGGATGATGCAGGACAAATCTGGAGCTGTGGAATCATGTCTCCTTCAAATTAAAGTTTCACTTGTCAGACAATGAAGCTTCAAAAGCAGGAAACATGCGTTGAAGAGAATGGTTTCAGATAGGAAGAGATCCAAGCAAAGCATATACTCTTGCTATTACTATTACTCTTGCTGTTCTACCTCTGTTAAGAGCAATTTTGGTTACGATGCTGAAAGCTATTTTAAAAGTTTTGATGATGGCCTCCACCATTGATTACAAGCTATTCTAGCCATTATGTTTATTGCTTCTCAACCCATCCCTTGTTTGTTTATTTGCGGGCAGTGTTTCTGAGATAGGCCACTTTATGTTTTTGTGTTTCAATTCATGCAAGACAATGTGTTGGATGGAGCTAACGTTTGTTAAGAACAATTTTCCATGAAAGTAGATTAAGAAAATAATATAGATATAAACATATAATAACATAACACAAAAGTTAACAGAGTCTTACCCACCAGAAAAAATATTTTGGAAACTTCATCAAAAATCAAGCATCCATAAAAATCGAGCCAATGTAGGTGAATAAAACTTACAATATCATGTAACATAACTGTGTCTCATATAACATGTATTTTACGACGTGTCTTTAAAGTGAAACGTAAAACTAATTAATATTGACTAGACGTGCATAGATGCAATAACACAAAATTTTCACACATTTCCCTTTATTCAACTCACAAAATCCTTTCACAAAATCACTCAAGAGTTTCGCTGCTTTACTAACTCAGACTCTTTCTCTCAATTTTCAGTCAAATTTTATTTGTGAACCATACGTTAGGGGTGTGTGTATTCACCCTTACAAATATATACTTACAAAATATTTAATATTCTAAATATATCTCTCTCAAACTAATTTTAGCCGTTAATTTTAATTTTTCTTATATATTAAATCTTCAAATACCAAACTTTTGCTCAAATAATTGACTTTGAAATTTGACAGAAAAAGACCCAAAATTTTTGATAGTGTTTTATTTGAAAACGAGTTTTATGTTTTTAATGTGTATGTTAAAATGCACGGAAAATGAGAATGAGGTAGGAAAAATAGTCATTTGGAAAATGGTTTAACAATAAAATGAAAACAATTATTTTCTTATTCCACCTTTTGAAAAATATAAAAAACTATCTTCATCCTTGTCATTCTTTCCTTGTTGAAATGACTATGATTTTCTAACCATTTCTCTCTTTCACGCTGTTTGACATACATATTGAAAAATCGAAACGCAAAACTCGTTTTACAAGTCAAACTCTACCTTAGTATACGTATCGCAAAATATTAACACTCAACCTCCATATTTATTACATCACCATAAACTCCAAACTAATCAAAATCAAATTTCCACCTCAATACAAGTAAAATTCCAAGAAGTAAAATTCCAAGAATCTGACTAACTCCATTATTTGTTGCTCTGCGGAATTGGGCGTACAATCAAAATCATTTAGTAGGCCGTTAATACAATCTTCGCGGCTTTCCTTTGCTTACAACTCCTTCTTGGTTCAAGCAAATTGATATCTTCGTCTTGATTTGCAGAAGTCTTCATCTTTCTCCATTTAATTTAAGGTTTCATCACCTAATGCAACTACAAAAAATTGACCTTTTATCTTCACATATGGCATAATTTCCATTTTATAAAAATATAAACATTCAAGAGCAATAAAAAGTACAAAAAATTTGACCAATGCTAGTTGAGATAGGACAATTTATTATTTTGAGGTATGGCCTAAGTCGACAAACTGGTCTCTTACGATAGGAAAATCAAAATTTGAGGTGGGGTGTTAGCCTGATCTGGCCTATACCTAGCTCCGCCCTGCAAATAGTCATGTCCTCATCTTGCATATAAAACTTGCATAAGGTGGTTGTGAATCCCATAGCCTAGCGACCTTAAAGTACGTAAGGGCATATCAGTAATGTTCTTAATGAAAGCAATCTAGATCGTTTCAGGTAGTGAGAGCTCGTTTACTTGATGCATGCAGGAGGGACGAGACCAATAGTACTTTTGCTTTTTGTTAAAAAAGAAAATTCCTTTTAATTCTGGATAGTCAAATTGATAGAAAAATCTATATGTCGACAGTCTATATATCTGTTAACTTAATTGAAATGTTTATTTCCTTGAAATACAGTCAAAATATATATATATATATATATATATATATATTAAAAGATGCCCATCAATCGGTATTAAAACTGGGTTTTTTATTTATGTTTTTAGAAAGTAAAAAATTGCTTATAGAAACTTGTCCAAATAGACTCAAATGTCATCAAGTCTGTCTCAAAAGTAATTTTCTGCAAATTGTAATCAGATTCTGAATAAAATGAACATGGACGACTACATAAAACTATTGCTATAATGAATTAACAACTGCTTGATCTTACACATGTAACCAATGGTTGTTCACAAGAATCGCATCACATATACTATGCTAGGATCAAAATCTGTTTTTTCTTTATGTTATCAATCAATCTGCATATACTGATGCATTTCAGCAACTATTGCTAAATGTTGTTATGCTGACATTAATTATTAGTTTTTATTTGGTATGATACTAAGATACAACCAAACGTAGGATACAGTTAAGATTTGATGTTATCTATATATTTGACATAACAGTTGCGCACCTAGTATCCTCGGCACATAAGTACAAACCTAATTTATAACTCTAAACAATGGATCGTAAAGAAAGGAACAATATATCCATTTTGTTATATATCTGTGACATATACGTGTGTTGTCGGGGCACACCCAATGTGTGGCCTATGTTTAGTTATTTGTCACTGCTTACAAACAATATTCACATACGCATCCAGCTCACTCCGTTACCCCCTCTCTTATCTTTCAACAGACGTTTGTGCATGTGACATTTGATTATTAGTTTGAATCTTTTATGTATTAGACAATTGGTTATGTTATATTAAACCTACATAGTTGCAAGGAATAATCCGTTTTATTAAGTAAAAGTAGATAATATGTACAAGGTGAAGGCATTGTACATAACTAATTACATTTTGTATTGTCTTCATTTTTGGGCACATATCGTGCTGTGATAAACTAGTTGCAGGCTGGAAAGTAAAATCTTGCGTGCATAAATACATAGCAGTATCCAACTATCCATATGAACACAAATGCATGTTGTAGAGGACAAGGGACAGTTCAATAATTTAGCTTCAGTACTTTATGTAGGGTACAATTGTGATTAATTTGTTAAAAGCTGTTATTTAATCATCATCATAAAATAACAAACATGTCACCTTCATTCCAACCTTTAGTTTGGTTAAATGTCACATAAGGCTTATCTTTATATACATGTATATAACCCACGGATTAGTTAAAGAAACGGCAGAACCACAAGAACAAACATTGCAACTAGCTATTTTATTTCTTCTTCCTACTGTTTTTTGTGTGCATCTTCTAAATCATTATTGATTCTGAGCAGTTTCAACAAGCATGAGCAAAATGGAAAGTATTGAAGATGGTGCAGGACAAACCTGGGGATGTGGAATCATGTCTCCTTCCAATTCAAAGTTTCACTTGTTAGACAATGAAGCTTCCAGGCCAGGGAGGAGCCACAACATCAAAAGCTGGAAACATGCACTGAAGAGAATGGTTTCAGAGAGCAAGAGATCAAAGCAAAGCATTTACTCCTGCTGTTACTATTACTCATGTTGTTCTACATCTGTTAAGAACAATTTTGGTTACGATGCTGAAAGCTATTTCAAGAATTTCGATGATGGGTTCCAACATTAAGTACAAGCTATTCCAACCACCATGTATTGCTTTACCCGCATCATGCATTTGAATTTATTTATCTGAAAATTTTGCAGCTTTTGATGATGTAATTCATGTGATGTACTGGTTTTGATCAAGCTAACGTTTACATAAGTTGATTCACAAAATTCATTTTCTTGACAAGCCTTATCACATAATTTAGTGAACACCTGCAACTATTGATTTTGTAAGACATGAATGAAAGAATCATTATAATGTAGTTCTGAGAAAAAATACCAAGGTTCTTGTAATCTTGAGGGGAGTTGACATATACACTATCCCAATGTGGAGGGTACAACCCCAACATTCAATAACAATACAAAGAGCCTTTATACAAGATAGAACCTATACATATATATACATATATATACATATCCAATAACCATTGATTTATGGATCACCAACTTTATATGTGATATAATGGATCCCACTTATTGATCAAATCATTTCAGTCAAGGAATGAATAGGAACATAGAAGGATGGGTAGAGGAGATCTGATCCGCCTTTGTATATCTTTTGGGAATCATGGACAGAAAATCTTAAGAAATGGTCAGTTTTTGTCAGCCAGCTCACCTGAGAATACTCACAGCCGTGGTTTCAATTCCAAATTTTAAAGCTTGATTAAATTTTCTCTAGAGTCGAACAAAGGCAGTAAGTTACGTCTTGATTACCTCGTTCATTATAAGATAGAAATATAAATCCAGATGCTTCAAATTAGTGTGGTACTTATTGAACAAGCATCTGGCTTTGGAATTCACTGAATCCAACCAGCAATTTACATGTCTATAATTGAATTAAACCTTTATTGTTGAGGATGTCTAACATGTCTTTGTTTAGAAACCGCTTTGCCAAAGACAGATTATACCAATTCTACTGTATGTAAATAAAATTCAATTAATATGCACCAGCAGGGAGGTAAATGCTCAAATGTTTGTCTGATATATGAGATATCACGTCCGACTAACGGAGTTTTCTCCCACTTTGCTAATTCTACTCTTATGAATAATCACAATTACAGTGCACGACTGTACATGTAAAGCGGTATGTGTATTATTGCTCTGTAAAGCATGTATCTAATGAACCCTAAATCAAGTAAATATACATGGAAAATTCTTGAATCTGAGATATCTATAGTCGTGATCATCAAACACACACAACCGTGTGCACGCACGCACGCAATAGCTAGTGCTCTGCCAGAAAGTAAACAGAGCTAATGGGGAAAAAAATCAGAGTTAGTACATCATCAATGTGAAATAGACTTGTTACAGTTATTTTATTTATTAATTGTATAAATACTTATAAAATCCAGTGGCATGAGTGAATAATGATAGGTGTAGAATAGATATCATCAACTCATTAGTCATAAGTAATTTCTCAGCAAACCACAACCCATTTCCAACTACGAATGTACAAATTTCGAACAAATCTATGGTCTCCAAAAGAAAGAAAGAAAAGAAAAGAAAAGAAAAAACTTTCTGCATTTTTTTTTTAAATCATACCGAAACTTTGTAACAATTTGTTCTTAAGGTATGTTGCCTCTATGTAATTAAAAGTCTTCACCAACTCATTTACATAGAAATGTTTCCTACTTAAACTATTTCTCGAGTGTACATACGAATCTTGCATAAATATGCACACACAAAAAGAAAGTGAAAAAGAAATAACGAGGCATGTGGTGATAAGCCATGGGATTATGCAAATTAGAAACAATGAAGCAACATTACTTCCAATGAGGTTTTAAAAACTTACATGAGTTGAGCAAAAGGGTCAAACAACATGGATTGTCACCTCAGTAGCAAAATGTGGTTACTCTCTGCACATCCACATATCATTGTACTTTGACATAATGGACTTGAAACTTCCTACATTTTACAACTTCATCTTTTGACCCAATTTACGATTTACCCACCATCTTCATGAGTTTTACCAATAAAACATAGAACGAAATTCTTTACATTCTGAGGTCTCCAGAAAAAGAAACTCTTCCAAACCCCCAATGACCGACTTGATCTAAGTTGAACCATACAGGCACACTTTCCAAACCTGAACATATAATGTCTCTGCAGTCATTCTCCTGACATGCAACATTTCTCCTACCGCGTTTGTCTGCTGCTTCTCTGTCTCTCATCTCAAGCTTTTTATCACTATTTTTCCTTTTGTTCATCAAAAATCTAACACACTTTTTTCCGGTCATAAAGGGAACCTTAAAACAAACTAAAGATAATAAACTGATGACTGCACATGGACAACAAGAGACAGCGATACAGTCAGCAAGAAAGACACCTGCACATGAGTTACATGACTTGCCTGAGCAATCCAATGTCTCTTCCTTATCATCCTCAGAATGACTTTTGGCATCAGTAGATTCTTCTTTACCTGGAAACATAACCTGCAAATTATCAAACTGCACAGTTCTTGAAAACGAGAGCAAATATTTTGTGAAAATGTGAAGTTATAACTTCATTTAAGTTGATTTACAGAACTGTGTTTTCATCATGCAGGTACACTAAGAGAGCCCTTTTTGAAGGGATGGTAAATAGATGTGACAGGTTTGTGCAATTTTTCATCAATAAAGATGGCAAGAGCTCTCTGTTTCCAGGTATGTCGAGATTTCTAAACAATGAAAAGAATAAAAATTGCATACATTAAATTCTGCACGAGTGTTATTCAGTGGTCCCTTGCTTTGGGTAGATGGATTAACCTAATGAGAGTGTTTTATACTTCACAGTTGAAAAGGGAAAATTTTCACCAACTGTTACCCCAGTAAGAGTGCAGCTGATACGTGGTACATATAGCAAATCTTTTGATTGTTACAGCTGGCTTTTTTTCTCACAATGTTGTAAATGAAGCTTCAAATTCTAGCTTACATGTGAACTTTGTAATACAATAATTTTAGATACGTATATCTTAGTCATGTGATATTTTTCTTAAAAGAGCATTAGGATCATTCTGAACCTTCTATGGCCTAATAATACTGTTAGTACCAAAATATGGCACCAACGCCCGAGAATTTAAGAAGGGAATGAAATTGAATAAAAGTAAATGAAAACGAGTAAGAAATAAGACACCAAATGTTTATAGTGGTTCGGCTAAGTCGTTGCCTATGTCCACTTGAGATTTCTATTGATTACCTTGTTTACTAGTACAGTTGTTATAGTTCGGTACCACTCAATGGGTGATTACAAGTTAAAATTGCAAGGAAGTGAAAAAAGATCCTTGAAAATAAGCCCTTAGCCTCCTACTTACAGTTGTAGGTTGACGGTAAATGTTCCACCACGTCTTCCTCCACGATCTCTACTATCTAGCAGCAGTTGCTCTCGAGAAAACGTGACCAGGTCTGCAGGCGGTAATGGATCAGTACCGATCCATAAGATTCACTTATGGATCATTCTTGTTGTTTTGGTATAAAACGACTTGTCGTTAGCTTCATGATTTCCAACCTATTTGTATGGTTGCAAGCTTGTTTCTAGGTCAACAAGATTAGTCGGTGAAGAAATGAAGTTGTTGGTTTCAAGTGCTTGAGGGGTTCGATAGCAAATGTCAAAAAATCGATCTATGGAACTTGGAATAAGCTTTTGGCATCGAGACTTGGTAGTAGGAGGAAGTTGGAGCTTTTCTGGGGAGTACCATGGATTGGTATAGGCATGGATCGGCACCGATCCATTGCTTTGATGGATCGTGCCTTGGAATTTCTGGGGTGATCTTGTTTTTATCTCATGATCTTGGTTGTACTTGATTTCTGAACTTTGCGGCTATCTCTCTGGGTTTCCTACCTTGATAGCTTTCAGGTTCTATTCATCAAATCCATACAGATATTGTTCGATCAAAAGACATCTTGCCATACATATATTGTCCGGTCATGGCATCTTGCCATCAAATCGATAACACTAGCCACTCAAAGTACGTATTGTTTCCAACACATTGTGGTTTGAATCGAGATAAGTCGTGATTGCCATATCAGACTCCAATTCGTGCTTTGAATAGTTGCTATCTTTTCTCCGGACCTTTTCGATAAAGCGTTGTGTCTACAGCCATTCGTTACGATGCTTCGTTGGCATTTGAGACCACAAAACTGGAGCATGTTCTCACGGCCTGTCATTCCAAGCTTGATAATTTTGAACTGGTTTCTTTCCGGATCTTTTAGGTTTGAATCCGCTTTCTCTCGGTTCTAGTTATTGAATATTGAGTAGGCACACGTATGCGTCCTTGACTTCCCATCGTGCTCCACTTCCATGTACACACACATAGCCATGAAACACCATATGCATATGCATACACATATGTTATTTACATATATGTACATGTATATACATGGTTTTTTATTTTATTATTATTATTACTATTATTTAAACAATTATCGTTCGGTATTGATCCATGGCACGGATCAGTACCGATTCGGGCCTTAGAATAATGTTTGCCTATTCTTTTTTTTTTTGGGGGAGGTATATTATCCAACCCCCTTTTGTTCTTCCCTCTACTTTATCCTTGTTTTTGTATCAAGCTTTTAGTCAACATTGAAATACTTTGCTCTCAAAATTGAACTGCTGCTATCGACACTAGGACAACCGTCGTTATGTATTGTACTGTCCCCTCTACCTTCAACTTCGATCATCATCGCCCTATTTGGATCGTAACTGTTCCATCTTGGTGTTGGACACGACTTTAAATCTAAAACTCAATACCTGAATTGAGCAATTCCTTTGAGCTTTGACATCTTTAGGTTGGCGATGGCGATGATGGTGAGGCTGCAAGTCATCACATGGACGGCCATGACTTGGATCTGCGGAGAAGATGAAAGAAAGGACCAATATTCCTGCAAAGGGTTGAATCGGTACCGATCCAGATCTTGGTGGATTTTGCGAGGTCCGTCTCACTTGTGAGCTTTGCCTTGTGGACCAATGACTCATGTAGTGTCGAACTCCATCTCCCTAGTTCTAAAGCATGGTCGATGACGTGAAATCTGTTGGGACGGTTAGCGATGCTGGTCACTTCGGAAAAACTCTAGATTTTTAAATGAATTATGCACAATATTGAAAATCGGCACTGCATGACACTGTACAACACTACACTAGGCTCTCACTTTAGCATGAGGCATGACTTTTAATTAATCTGGTATCAATTATGTATTGAGTTTTGATAGCTATGGATCATAGACGTTCTGAGTGTCTCTCTGTTCGCGCTGTAGGTCCTTCGACTTCAAGATATGCCGAATCAAATACCGAGTCAAGCTCGACTCCGGTCCCCTTTGCTCGACAAACTCGGTGTAGCCTGAAAATCCACAAGCGGAACAACCAACTTCAAAAGTTTCGATAGAGCCCGTAGAAGGCCTAGAAGTTGAAGCTGCTCCCGACACACTCGACGATGCCATTATATTGGATGAGTGTCGATTCCATCGCTTCAAAGACTAACGATCACTTAGGAGAACTTGCAAGAAACACGACATTCCTTCTAAGGATGTGTTAGTCCAACGCGTCATCAGAAAGCACATCATCCACCTGATGGGTACACAACATGTAATAAGTATACATGCTTGGCAGGATGCGTCCCACCATTTAATAAGTTCATCCGACGAGTTCAACATTTTATGAGACTGACTCCAGCTCAGTTTCATCCGAACAGTTACGCATTCCTTCATAACATATTCATCATATTCGCTCGTCATTTCGATCGGGTCCCTAGCAATCAAGAGACCCGATATCTATCCAGCTTCAAGCAGCGCAAGGGAAATCCTTCCCTCATTTTCTTAGAGCCGTCTAGAGGTAGTTGAATCGTGGTTGGCACCTCGAATAAATTGGATTATTTCAAGGATGAATTCCTTTTCATCGTTGTCCTCCTTGATTCACACAGCGATGGTTGTCTCCGTGTAAGTTCTTTTCTTGTCATTTTCATACGAGTCCAAGTTCATTGTTCTGCTATCACTTAACATCATTTTCGTCCTTTGCAAATGTGCTGTGCAGGTCTGGTAATGCAACTCTGGCAGAAACCCCATTTTCGTCCTTTGCAAATGTACTGCGTAGGCCTGGTAATGCAACTCTGGCACAAACCCTCCAATAACTTCATCAAATCCTAAAGGAATAGAGACGCTAAGATGCTGCTTAGCGATGAGAATTTGCGAGCATATAACCTGTTGGACTCGGATCGTAGTGTCGATCTTGCTCAAAAACTACTAACAGTGATGAGAACGATTCTTCATCCAAAGATAATGGAGACCACTTACTGTGCCCCCAGTTTAAAGTCCAGTAGTTAAGACTAGCGACGTACAGGAGCATACCCAAGTAGGTGAAGTTAGAGGTGAAGGTGAAGAAGGAAGAGAGGGCCAAGCTGGTACTGATGTAGGCCATGACCCATCTGTTGATGAAGACAACGATGATGACCAACAACCGCTCCAAAGAAGAAGTCTTACGAGTAAGACCGCTAAAAGGCAGATTTCGACTCTGCCACCACCGGCCACAACTACATTTAAAACTCGCAACCTTTGGAAGATCTTTATGTTGGTTTTGAGCTGATTTCGAATAATATCCCTTCATATGGTCTTAGCAATATGAGCATTAGGGATGTTGGATCCCTCATTCGCATCCAAAAAGATATGCCTTCAACTAAAGCAGAGGAAATTACCCCGATCCAGGTCATGTCGTAATCGAGGGTCTAGAGAGATGGACTACAAGTCAGACGACTCGTCGTCTAGGTGTCGATCCAGATCTAGGTCGGCCCCATTTAGGGTTGGAAAGGCACTCTAGCTTTCACGATGACATTTCTCATGATGACCCCTCCCGTGCTTCTCTTTTTGCCAAACAAACAGCGATGTCTCATGCTTTCCAACATTCTGATTGTCCTTCGAAATCCGCCGCTTCTGATTCCTCTTAACACAGAGCTGATAAAGCACTTATCGAGCGGCCCACTGAACAGCCTGTTATCAAAATAGAGCAGCCGGTCATTTCAAATCCTCATATAGTTGAGTTGCAACGTTCCTTTCTGAAAATCAAATTTAAAGGTTGCAAGTTTATCCCCAATTTGAAAGATGTTCTTTATGATATAAAGGGTCAGACAATAGCATATGTTGGTGACATGTATGATCACTACTCACTTGGAGAAGGTTGGCCAAGTAAATTTTTGCATATGCCAGGCTTGGAGATTGAGGTCGTTGGACTGTGGCTTATGAGTAATAAGAACGATGTTACTATCGCTCATCTTGATGCAAAAGTCACCGAGATGAAGAAGGCAAAAGTAGAAGCCGATCAGAAGGTCAAAGACTTAAAACGTGACGATCGAGTAAGAAAGAAAAAATCACTTAAGCCAAGCTGAATCGGCTTATCACATGAATTTTGAGCTGGCTGAAGAGGTGAAGGAGCTGAAAGCACGGCTTGAAAAAGAAAAGAAAGAGAAAGGCAAAAAGCTCTTCAAACGACCCAACTACTATGAAGAAAAGCTTGACACTCATTAGTAGAGGGACGATACCAAGAAAGTGAATGAGTTGGTGGCAACCGTCATCCATGGAGAGGCGGATTAAAGACAAGTTTGAGCAACTCATCACCAATTATAACGCCAGCGTACTCAAGTTCGGATATTCGGTGTGGCTTGGTAAAGGTTATCCCCGAGCACTAGCATTGGACCGGGAGCAGATTGTGTGGGAAGAGCAACAACACTTAGAAGGATGTGAAGTGAATTTGACAGAGCTGGAAAGCAAGATTTTAAGCCTAGTAGAAACCGAGGCGCTCAAATCAGATGAGCTTATTTTGCATCCAAAGCTAGTTACTACAGTTCAAAACGATTCCGGCACTACTCCTCGGAAGCTTGCTTCAGGTCTCATTTCTAGACCTCCACATACATTTATTGTTCCATTTGTTCCCCCGTACAATCCAGACACGCCGCAAATGCAGAAAACAAGCATGTTGTCTTCGATTCCAAAAGAGAACTCAGATGGTACGACCGTCCATATGGAGTCTCAATCTGATAGAGATATATCGTTGACCTCATCCATATTTGAAAAGGTGCACATGACATCGGTCTATGTCGCTAATCTCACATTTCATCTTTCTTAAACTTCAGGTCAGCCTGCAATTTCTAGTCTCCCGAAGGATGGTTCCCAATTGGAACAACAAGCAACAACGACCGATTTAATGGTCAAGATTATTTCTAGGATGACTCCGAGCATTTGAATTAGCAACACTCTAAGCCTTGGCACACAGATAATTCATGCTTTGCAAGAAGAGGGGTCTGGTGATCTCTAGGATACGCAAAAGCTGACGATGATATTCATATCACCGGGTCTATAGATCTCGCTCAAGGGCTTTTATGAGCGAGCTTTTTGAACAATAGCTCATATCCGCTACAAAGATTAAGCAAAAGTAGGTCAACATTTTTCCTCATCCTCTGTCAATAGCTTTGTCTGATGAGAACATTTTTGCTTTGGTTGTGTTACTTATGACCGAAAACAGCATGTCTTCCGCCTTGTTGCTCAGTTCGCCTTAGAATGGCAAAGGAAGTGGAGGAAGAATAAGGAAGAAACCAAAGGGATTTGGTGCGCCATCTTCTGTGGAGGAGGAGAAGAAGAATTCAAGAAGTGCATCTATCTTCTTCGTGATTTTGGTTATATAGCCGTAGGACTTGTTTTGCTTTTGTTTCTAGGCTGGCTTTGTGCTGGTTTGGCCCATGTTTTTGTTTTCAGTTTAGGTGTCAATATCACTGGTACTTTTCTTCCAAGTCCTATTTCGAGTGTGAATAATACGGACTTTTCGTTTCACTCAAATATTGCGTGAATTTGACTAAGTGTTTGAGAAATGCACTTTATATTCAACATATTTGCGATCCACTTCTCATCATCGTTATCGGACTAAGTTATTAGTCTATTTCATTGTTTAGGTAGGTAAGGGACAATTATCAGAGCATCTACCTGCACATGTCCACAAATGACCATGTCCAACTCTGTAACCTGGTCGAATTTCGATCGCATGGAGTAATAACTTAAACATCCCCTTTGGGGATGTCTTAAGTGCGATTATGCCTAACTCATGTTATTAATGGCGCACGGCGCAAAAGACGCAACGCCTCTTCGGAGCCTTGACGCACGGCGTGGCAAATGGCGTGCGCCTTTTAAATTACTGCGCACATTTAGAATTTTTTTTCATAAATTTAATATATATAACAATAAAATTAAAAAGTTCAATATTTTTGCTAAACATATGCAACAAAGATTCTTTAGACATGTTGCAAAAATAATTATCAAATATAATATTATAAACATAGAATTTCACGCGTAACAGTTTTCTAAAGTCAAAATCTAATATAGTTATACATATTACTGATAAACTAGAAATTTGAATATGGTTCAGCAGTTATATTTTCCAAATCAATGTATGTATCATCATATTCATAAGCTTCATCATCTTCCTCATCCATCTCATTCAGATTTGTTTCTTCTTCGTAAAGATGTAAATGAGCTAAAGTAGATGTTGAAAAATCTTTCGATGTAAATATTCTTCTACTCGAATATTTAGCTTCCCTACTCCTACAGCTCTAGCAGCAACACTCCAAGTCAAGTCGTCATTATCATCATCAAATACAAGTTCGTCTTCAGCATCACGTGCATCATCCATATTTCTCGTTAATCATTCATTATAATTATTAATATCTTTCAAGAATATTGGATCAATGGTGTAATGGGTGTTGTATTGTACCTTCTTATTAATGCTTCATAACATGATGAATACTAACTTTTATATATTTTGGATTATAAAAAATGAAAAAAAAACAAATATGAAATAAAAAACAATATTTTAATGAAAAGGCACGATGTTTTGCATTGTGCGCCATTTTTGCATCGTCCGCCATTCATCGTGCCTTTTCTGCGCCGCAAGAAAGACACAAACACTATGTTGCGTCATGTACCATGGCGAGCGCCTTTCATAACTATGACCTAACTTCGGGCGTCAATTAAAACGATTCATTTATGGATGGCAATTTGTGCATCCCACTTCAGGATGCACATTTTGACCACGCCACACTCTGGACGTTGGCTGAGAGTTAGCTGCTTAAGATAGTTGTTTGGACATTCCTACCAGGATATTTACTTGCGATCACACCTAAATTCGAAAAATCGATCAACATTTGTAGGAGATCCCGCCTAACTTCGAGCATAGACCTTTCGTCTGCCTATTCTAGGCAAGGCATGGATGCTCTACCAAACTCTAGGCACAAGCCGTAAAAGCGAACTATCTCGTTCAACCTTTGATGTTTATACTTCTTCCCCTCGAGTCATGGGTTAGAGGAGTCACTGGGGATCTATCTCTGGATAACAAGTGTGGTCGTGCTCCATGCGTTCGATCATGGACTGCGGAAGCTTAGTTGGCACTTATCTATGGGTACCTGCACACCTGCACTTAGCAAGTGCAGGTTCATTTAAATACAACACTGTTCATAGTGTAAAATCAAGTATAAACAGATTCAGTAACTTCAGAAGTCACTTCTTTCATGAATATTAGAAATGACGGATCCTGTCTGGCAACACAGCTTTGATTAAATACGTACAAATTTACGTTTAAGTGAAATAGCATTGTAAATGGTCGCTATTCCACGTCCGTGGAAGTGAGATCATATCCACTGTTGCTAGGTTGAACGTACCATCTCCAAGCAATTTCTCAATTGCGTACGGACATTCCTAACTTGGACCCAAGTTTTCATATTCAAAGAAGATTCGTTTGAAAACGAGATCGCTAATGTCAAAGGTTCGAGCTTTGACCTTGGTGTTGTACTATTGGATGACTTTGTTTTGATGTACGTCTGCTCTCAAGTTAGCTTTATCACGCTTGTCATCGATCATATCGAGAGACTCCAGCAAGAATTCCTCACTCGTTTGTAGGTCATAATGAGTCACTCGATGAGAACGTATTTCAAGTTCAACCGGGACTATAGCCTCTGATTCGTAAGCCATGGTGAATGGAGAGTGGTCGGTCACGAACTTTGGGTTGTTCGATAAACTCAAGGTGCTAATGGAATTTCATCAACTCACTTGCCTTTAGTCTTCTCCAATCGCTTCTTAAGAATGGACTTGATAATCTTGTTCACTACCTGATCCATCTGTTTGTCTAAAGGTGTGTCATTGCTACAAATCTCTTCTCGATGCGGTGTCTGCAGCAGAAATCCTTGAACTTGGCGTTGTCAAATTGGATCATGTTATTAGAAACGATCGTTTATGGAACCTCAAAATGACAAACGATATTTCTGACCATGATATTGATTACTTTTTTGTGGTAATTGTGGACAACGGCTCTACCTTAGCTAATTTGGTGAAGCAATCAACGACGACGATCGCGCACTTCGCGCCACATTTAAATATCGACAGCATACCAATGATATTTATTTCCCAGTCTGCAAATGGCCAAGGACTACCATCTAAGTAATCTCCCTCAGCGGGGCTCTTGGAATCATAGCAAATCTCTAGCAATTGTCACATTTTCTACTATAGCCAGCTGCATCTCGGTTGACAGTTTGCCAGAAATACACGTAAAGAAGAATCTTCTTTGACAGGGTTTGCCCTCCGGTGTGGTCGCCATAAGTTCCTTCATCTGCTTCTCTTAGGACTTGCTTGGCCTCATGGTTGGCAACACACCAAAGCATAGGAATGAGAATCCCTTCCTGTAAAGTACTCCATATTGCATGATGATCTTGAAGTTTTACGAAGGAGTTAACGTCGCTCGCTTTTTCTATCAGAAAGGACTCCTACAGATAATTCTTTATCAGAGTCATCCACGACTCCTCAGATTCGGCCTTCAAGATCCAATTGACATATATCCGGCCGATGCTTGGAGCCGATAGCACTTCCATCGGGACCAAGCCCATCAGCTTCTCATCTCCAAAACTGGCTTACTTAGCTAGTGAGTTGACTTTCGCATTTTCCTTTAGGGGAATATGCATTATGGTGTAATATTCAATATCGCTAAGCAGTTCAAGGGCTCGGTTGAATAACGAGCTAGCCCCGCTCTCTTCACTTGAAACTCTTTCCTCACTTGGCATATCACTAGCTAGGAATCACAAAAGATATGCAAAGTTTTAACTCTCGGTTCCTTGGCGATCTTGAGTCCTGTGATCAAGGCCACATACTCTGCTTCATTATTCGTTGCAGGAAAGTCGAGTTTCAGAGCGTAACAAATCAAACGTTCCTCCGGAGTCACCGGCATGTCTCCAGCACTAGAGCAACGTTCGTTGGATGCACCATTCATGTACATTTTCCATCTGGCATTCCGCTCTCCACTGCTCTCCAACGTATCATCTCGTGCAGTGTATTCAACAATGAAATCCACCAAAAAATTGACCCTGGATCGCCCTCCGAGGGTGATAGGTTATGTCATACCAGCTCAATTCAATAATCTATTTCAACAGCCTCCCAGAAGTTTCAAGCCATTGCAGGACCTGTCTCAAAGACCGATCGGTTAAAACTATGATCAGATGAGCTGAAAGTAGGGGTAAAGTTTCCTTACAGCGATTAACAGGCGGTATGCGAGCTTTTCCAACATTGAGTAATTTCTTTATGTTCCTATCAACCGCTTAGTACACCGATCTCTGGATTCGGGACTCCTCACGTATGTGTGCAGCGCTCAAATCCTGGATCGACGCTGTCAAATAAATAAACAAGTCATCATCATCTAGTAGCTTTAACAGAATGGGTGGTCTCCTCAAGTGATCCACCGGAGCCTGGAATGTCTTTATATATTCTTGCGTCCAAGCGAAATTTCTCTTCCCATTTTTAGTCACACCAAAGAAAGGGATTCATTTGTCAGTGGCTCTGGAGATGAATCGACTCAAGACGGCGGCCTTCCTATTCAACCTCTTTGATCGTTTTGGTACTTTGATGTTCCTCAGTGCTTCGATCGTCTTCAGATTATCTTCGGTTCCACAGTGTTCATGATGAAGCCTAAGAATTTCCAAGACGCAATGCCAAATAAGCTCTCAAAGGATTAAGCTTCATCCCGTACTTCTGAAAAACGTTGAACGTCTCTGCCAAATCATCAATGTGGTTCTTCGATCGCCTTGACTTCACAAGCATATCGCCCATATAGACCTCCATTGAGTGCCCGATCCGATCTTTAAATATTTGTCCACCAACCTTTAGTAAGTCGCTCCAGCATTCTTCAATCCAATGTGCATGCAATCCAAAGATAGCAATACAATCTCAAATCGGTGATAAAACTGGTGTGTTCCTGGTCTAGGAAGTGCATCGGAATGTGATTGTATCAAGAATATGCATCCATAAATGAGAGCAATTCATGTCCGACAGTCGGTCTACTAGCTGATCAATACTCGGGAGCATAAAGTTGTCCTTTGGGCATGCTTTATTCAGGTCGGAATAGTCGATGCATGTCCTCCACTTTTCATTTGACTATTTAATCAGGACTGAATTAGATGTATACTCCGGATATAGGGCATCACAGATGAAGCCGTTGTCTTTCAACTTCTCCACTTCTCTCTATTTAGGGGATCTCTCCATACTTAAGCAGCGACATTTCTGCTTTATAGGAACGCATTTAGGGTTTACATTTATCATGGCTTACTATCTTCGGCGTTATCCCACGTATGCCTGACTGAGTCTAGGTGAACACATCAAGGTTCACCCAAAGAAACCAATTCTTACATCGTTTTCATGTCAATCTATGGTCCAACCTTTAGGATTCGTGTAGGATTATTTTGGCTGATCGAAATGTTGATTGTCAACTCGGCTGAAGCTGCCCTTCCATTCTCCGGCTTTTTCATGGATCCATATCCTTATGGAACCAGTTGTTCTGCCCGAGCCAGGGCTCAAACGGTGGTTGTTATGCATCTAGAGCCTTAATGCAGAGAGTCCTCTCCATAATTTACTTTCTCTCTTTGCCTTGCCTCTTTCAGCTTGACGATATAACATTCGCGGTCAAACCCCTGATCTCCTTGAACAATTTTCACACTATTCTCGGTCGGGAACTTTATCGTTAAGCTCCACGGAGCGATAGCTGCTCTAAGTTCAACAAGGGTTGACCGGTCCAAAAAAACATTGTAAGCAGAGTAAATGTCCAACACAACAAAAGGCACTTTCTTGCGGTCGCCCTCTCCAAGTACCACTAGTAGATCCACGCATCCCACGGGATCATTAGCAGTTTCGTTAAATCCTTGGATCCGAGATTTACACGGCTTTAAGTCCTTGTCCTTCAAAAGCATCTGGTGGTAGGTTTTCTTAAACAAAATCTTAACTGAACTCTCACAGTTAACCAACATTTTCCTCACAACAGCAGAGCGAATTATGGTCAATATCACAAGCGGATCAATTGTCTGGGCCTTTACCCCATTAGCATCTCTGTTTCGAAATACAATGTTGTATATCATGGTTCTGAATTGCTTTGCCGGGACATCGTCTTCAATGGCGAAACAACCCTCATTCGTTGCATATTTTAATGCACCTACATATCAGTCCATCTCGCTCTAGCTCTTCTCAGCTGGATGTGGTCCTCCAATAATAGTATTAATCATCAATCGCTTCTCAAGCTGTTTGGGCTCATCAACACCAGGCCCGGCTTGCTCTTGCTGGAGGTTTGAAGTTCCTTGCCGCCATCCTATGGGGCTTGCACAAACTGTTGCAACTTCTTCTTACGAACCAATTCTTTAATCGCATCACGCAAATGTCTGCATTCGTTAGTGTTGTGACCATGTGTTTCAAGAAATTTGTAGAACTTGCCAGACTTTTTCTCCTTTTCAGTCGACTCCCTCAAAGCAGGCTTTTTGTATTGCTTTTGCCTTGAATAGCCAAGTATATATTCTCAATCGAGTCATTTAATAGGGTGTAATCGTCAAACTTCGAGATTTACGGATGCCTCCTTGAATTCGACTTCTTATCTTTAGCTCCATTATCATTCTCTCTCTCTCTCTCTCCACCACTTCTATTTGCCATCTTAACATCGACATTTCCATAATTTCCTCCGGACTGCTTTACAACAACATTACTTTGTATCATTTCAGTTGATTAACCGGCATCGGACTTCCTGGTGGTAGTACTAGCCTCTTCCAAGCGCAAGAATTGATCCTCCTTTCTATAGAACACGTCTTTTGTTGGTGGCGGTTTCATCTTCAACCATCTCCCAAAATCAGTCGGAGGATGAACCCCCCTAATCGGTGCTATCAACACGGTATCCTCTTGAGCATTGCCCACCTCGGTTACTGCAGTGTTAAACCTGTGCAAAAAATCCTTCAGAGACTCTCCCACTCCCTGGAAGCGGTTAGAAAGTGACATGACATCTTTTTGATGGGTAGTATGCATGCAGAATTGCTCAATGAACTTCCACGCCAATTGCTCGAAAGACAATATGGATCTCGATGGCAGTAGAGTGGACCACATCGTCGCCACTCCCTTTAGAAAAATGGAAAACAACGACATTGTACAGCATCAGTAGCTCTGGGAGAATCCATGTGCGAATCATAATTCATCAGATGTTGCCTCAGATCTGTCTTCACATTATACAACAACATCGTTGGTATCACAAACCTTCTCGGGTATTCCTCACATAGCATATCTTCCGTGAACGAATTTCGACTCGGGGAGGAATCCCAATCATCATTAGTCCAATACTGGCTCTTACTTATAGGTCTCTTGACTATTTCGATCAAATCTGGTTCAGAGGGTCCATTGAAAGGTGGTAATCATGATTCATCCTAGTGTTTGGCTCGGCAAATGCTCTCGGTTTGTTTCATGACACATGAGTTCTCCTGACTCCGAGAGAACCATTTGTTTCGCAGTTTGATGACTTTTCCGAAGCAGGTTCGCAACAATAGCTTGATTTCTTGCATTCTGGCCATCTACGGCATGACCAAAAGAAAAGTCAACACTGTACTTCATAAATCAAGCACTAAAACTACAATTGGATGGTTCGATACCGATCCCTCTTGATGGATCAGTACCGAACTATAGCCCTTTGCCTCGCTTGGTTCGGGCATTTTCTTCGATTCTCTATTCTTCTTTTCAACCGTCTTTTGTTTCATATTCCTCTGCCTCTACTCCGATGACGAGGAACTGTAAGACTCTAAACCAGAAGGTGTTCCTATCCCTTCTGCTTCTCTTACGACTATTTGTCAATTGATTCAATAAATCCAAGCTCTGTTTCATCTGTGCGTTCAATTCGTTACGGCTTTCCTAGAGCTTATCTTCCATTCGCTTCATCATACGGTCCATCTCAACCCTAGTAATCGCATCCGTTGGGTTCTGACTTTTGATTGCGGTTGGTTGTGCAAACTCCTTAACATGTCGGGAACCAGCATCCTCCGCAGTACGTGAAGTGGTGGATCAATCTCTTTTAGAAACCATGATAGAATGCACTTATGTAGATTTTCTGAAATCTGGGCGGTTCAAAATTCCAAAAACGAAGAAAACTGGATTTACCTCTCGGATTTAGGCAATCCAATAGAAGTTGATGGATCCAAACATACTGAGAATCGTTTTTTAGGAAAAGCACCAAAATGTTAGTATTAAAATGTTACACAATCACCCAAGAATTTAAGTAGGGAATGAAATTGAAGAAAAGTAAATGGAAATGGGTAAGAAATAAGACACCAAACGTTTATAATGGTTCAACTAAGTCTTTGTCTATGTCTACTTGAGATTTCTATTTATTATCTTGTTGTTTACAAATATAGTTCTTATGATTCAGTACCACTTTACGGGCAACTACAAGAAAATATGTTAAAATTGCAAGGAAGTGAAAAGATCCTCAAAATGAGCCACTAGCCTCCATTTATAACTGTAGGTTGGTAGGAAATGCTCCACCACGTCTTCCTCCGTGATCTCCACTAAATATTCAAGCACCAGTCGACTGACCCAATATACCAATCGACTGAACCGGCTTCAACTGCAATTTCTGAATGGACATCTTCTTCCATGAAGAGTTGCAATTCATCAACAGTCGTCTCTCTTGACTGAAACTCTTCACTAAGAGTTGCATCTCTCTGATAACTATATATAAGAGTCATCTCATACTTCATAATCACCAATTTCTGATTCTAACTCTTTCTATTATCTCTTGTGTTTACTCAGATGCAGGCTCACAATAACAATGAATTAAGATCTCCACCTAGAGTATTAAGAGATCATCCTTCTATTAATGTTATTGGAGAATTAAATTCATCTGTTAGGACAAGAAGTCAATTAAATCAAATGGGTCGTGTAGCTTTTCTTTCTCATATTGAACCTAAAAATATTAAAGAAGCATCTACTGATGAAAACTGGTTAATCGCTATGCAAGAAGAACTAAACCAATTCGAAAGAAATGACGTTTGGGATTTAGTTCCACGACCTAGTGATCAATCAGTTATTGGTACAAAATGGGTTTTCAAAAATAAAGCAGATCAACAAGGAAATATTACTAGAAATAAAGCTAGATTAGTTGTTCAAGGTTATAATCAAGAGGAAGGAATTGACTATGAAGAAACGTTTGCTCCAGTCGCTAGACTAGAAGCAATACGAATCTTACTAGTTTTTGCATGTTTTCATAACTTTAAATTATATTAAATAGATGTCAAAAGTGTTTTTTTAAATGGTTTTATAAAAAAATGTTTATGTTGAACAACCTCCATTATTTATACACGAACAATTTCCTGACCATGTCTATAAACTCAAAAAGGCTTTATACTGTTTGAAACAAGCACCCCGTGCTTGGTACGATCGTCTGAAAAGTTATTTAATAAATTCCGGTTTTGAAATTGGAAAGGTTGATCAAACTCTTTTTATTAAAAGAAATAAGCATGATATTTTAATTATCCAAATATATGTTGATGATATAATTTTTGGCTCTACAAATGAAAAGCTTTGTCAAGAATTTTCTAAGATAATGACAAATGAATTTGAAATGTCACATATGGGTGAGTTAAATTATTTGCTTGGTTTACAAACAAAACAACTAGAAAATGGTATTTTTATTAATCAAGAAAAATATTGTAACAATCTAATTAAAAGCTTTGGTATAGAAAATACTTCTACCAAACCAACTCCTATGAGTACAACCATGCATCTTGATAAAGATGAAAATGGAAAAAGTATTGACCAAAAATTATATTGAAATATGATTGGATCATTACTATATTTAACAGCTAGTAGACATGACATAACGATGAGTGTTTGTGTGCACGATTTCAAGCAGATCCCAAAGAATCACATTTACGAGCAGTGAAACGCATATTACGGTATCTTAATAAAACCAAGGACTTTGGACTATTCTATCCAAAGAATGTCCTTTTGAATTGGTATCATATAGTGATGCTGATTTTGGAGGAAGCCGGACAGATAGAAAAAGTACAAGTGGGACTTGTCATTTCATTGGACGATCCCTTGTATCTTGGTTTAGTAAGAAACAAAACTGTGTTTCATTATCGACATGTGAAGCAGAATATATTTCTGCCGCTTTGGCATGTGCTCAAGTTATATACATGCAACAAATACTACAAGATTTTGGTTTTAATTTAACTAAATCAACTATTTACTGTGATAATTCTAGTGCTATTAATTTATCTAAAAATCCTGTTAATCACTCACGAACAAAACACATTGATATTCGTCATCATTTTCTTCGTGATAGTATTGAAAAGGATTTGATAAATCTAGAATTTGTTTCCTCTGATAAACAATTGACAGATATATTTACAAAACCTTTAAACGAAAATACTTTCGTTAATTTAAGACGAGAGCTTGGTATTATTTCTTTTAAGAATTTATAAAATTTTATATATATATATATATATATATATATCTATATTTGTAGCTTCTAATAACACATCTTGGCAAAATATGTATATACATATATATATACATATACATATATATATATATATAACTTTCACTCAAATTTTATCAAAACAAAAATAAAAATTTTATGACTCTAGCAAGACTTAAACTCATGACCACTCCTATGTTTTCAAATATTTCTTACCATTTGAGCTATGATTGTTTCTTGTTTCATGTAGAAGATTGGTTCTATTTATTCTGAATATTTTCGTTCAAAAATAACATAGCCACGGGACTCAAACTTGTGTCTCCTAGCTGGTAGTTCCATAGCTTACCGGCTATGCTACGATTGCATTTCCTGCTGAGTCATATCTTTCATACATTCTTAACCATATATCCTTCGAATAATTCTCATCCACTATTTTTTATCTCTGGTTATTAACTATTGAAGGTCTATAACCATTCATTCTAAGCTCATATTCAACTGTATAAACTGCACTCTTCTCAGTTATTAATCATCATTACAAATTTTTCAAACAATCTTTACAAATTCTATCTCCTCATCAATGGCCTCTCAAAACTCTCATAATTCCTCAAACTCAAAATTATCCTTTGCTACTCCAACCTCCTCGAGTAGTTATAATTCATCCAGTAGCTCGACACCATCATTGCCAACTCCTACCCCTATTCATGAACCAGGAAGATATCACACTGGATTTTCACCAAAACCAAAGAAGTCTCGAAGATCGTTGTTTCTTTCTCCAAAAACAAAAATAAAAATTGATGAAATCCATCACTACCAACAGGAACAAGTCAATCTACAGAGAGAAATGTTTTACGAACAGCGGATGAATTCAAATCGTCTTAGCCTTATAGAATCTATTGCACTTAAGTTTTGTGGCAAATCATCTAAGCATGATGTTGTTCAACCTTCAACATCCCGTCAGGCAAATTCATCTGGCTGGAATAACTGGGAACAATCTCCACCTCAACCTCCGGCATCTCCAAACTCATGGGAACGCCAAAATTATTGATCTCCTTTGCGATCTTATGTTGAGAATACCAAGGTTGAACCACAAGAATCCTCTCCAAAAACTCCAAAATAATTACCATTTTTTGTATATTATTGTTCCTGATTATTTGTACTTCAATTATATATTTGCTTGTTTATAAAATTTTATTTTCTTTTCTCAGTTTCACTGCATTTTTTAATTCCAGTCAGTCGACTGAAATTGCAAGCCAGTCGACTGAATGCAGGTAATCAAAACTCTCAGGAAACCGGTCAGTCGACTGACCTAACACAATCAGTCGACTGGATGTTCAAAATTTTGGCACATTTCAGTACACCAGTCGACTGAATGCTTTTACCAGTCGACTGGCTGTGTGAAACTGCTTCTATCTTCACTATTTTGTTACTTTTTTCTCAAATTTCACTTTACTCTACTCAGTTTTTACCCAAATCTATTTCACCCACAAACCCTAAAATCCCAATTACACTCAATTTTTTTTACTAAAAACTCAATTAAATGGCTCCTCCAAAACGTCAAAGGCAAGGCTCTTCTTCCGTCGATCCTACCGATGTCCAAATTGCACAATGGCTATACAATGATGTAGCTGTAACAAGATGGCATAAAATGAAAAACTCAAGGATCTTTGAAGGTTCATTCATGGTCTACAGCGATTTCGCGGCTTATGGTTTACAAGAACTTATGCGTCGATCCGGATTGAAATATCTACTTGACTTGAATGCCAATTCTCACAAGATCAACCACCTCATGGTAAAATTATTCTATGCTAATTTAAATTTTCCTCATCAACGTCCATCGAATAGGGATGATTGTGTTTGGAGTTTAGTGTGTGGTCAACAAGTATTCTTCTCCTTAGATCGAATGGCACACATACTTCAAACTTCCAATCATGGCATTCCACTAGATGATGTCGAATGTAATATTCGACAAAGAGATCGGATTAGCCATATGTTTATGGGGGATAATATGACGGAACAAAAATCTATTCTCCTTCGACCAAAACCTAGAATTCTTCACAAAGCTTTAATGCGGAGTATACTTCCAAGAACAGGGTCATATGAACTTATCTTACCCAGAAAATTTCAAAGTTTTATATGCGGCATGGGGAGAAATTCAAGTAAATTGGCTACGACGAATATTGGATGAGTTTCTCACCTTCAACAACGGTAACGTGAGAACAATTTATTTCGGTGAATATATAATGCGATTGCTTTTAAACGTGGAAACACCTCAACTGGAATCCGAAACTTCTTCCGTTGGAGTTATCAACATTCGCACAATAAGCCTCATGAAACTACCGTCGGCTCCTCCGACATTTACCTCCTATGACGAATGGAGTCAGCAACAACAACGTCAATCAGGCGGACCAATTATTCAAGAACGAACGTCTCATCCCGAAGAAGATGACGAAATTCGTCTTGCACAATCAGCTAGTTTGCGAGAATCCGTCGAGATCCTTTCTAGAAATCAACAAATAATAGAATCTCGTTTAAAGAAAATAGATAAAAAATTAGACAAAGTAAAAGGATTCTTTTCTATCCTATGGGGTGCAATTTCATGTTCGTCTTCCACAACTGCTTCTTCAATAACACACGGTAAACGTCCGGAACCAAGATTTACATGGTCAACTTCCAAAGAGCATACTAGTAGTGATACTAGTGGCACAGGCAGTGGTGCTCATGGAACTTCTAGACCTGGAAAGGAGTCTGCACCAGAGGGAGATGAGTAAGTTCTTTTGGTGAGTGAGTTGGATATGAATTATTTATAACTCTATTGTCAATTTAAACATATTAAACCTTGCAACTTATTTGTTGAGACTTATACTAGATAGTCTCTCTTTTATATTTATTTACTTCTGCACTTTTCTTTTATATTTCTGTTTGCTGTATCTCCTTTTGTCGATGACAAAGGGGGAGAAAAAGTATGTGCACTAACATATTTGATGCGGGAAAAAGATATCATACATTCAGAGGGAGAAATATTTTCTCTCTAACATATATACAGATTGTCATCAATCAAAAGGGGGAGAATGTTGAATTACTAGTTTTGATTCATGACAAGATAGTTCAGAAGCTAAAGAAGAATTTGCATTCATACATGACAAAAAGAAGACAACAGAGGATCTCTAGGCTTAAAGTAACTATTATAGGTGTTGAGTCTTAGACATATGTTAAAATCAATCCTCAAGTTTTCAATTTTTTAATTTTTCTTTAGAAACAGAGTTCACTGTGCAATATATGCACAGGCAGTCGACTGACCGTTCTTGCCAGTCGACTGACTGTGCATATGCACAACAGTGAACACTGTTTATATTTTTTGAAACGGCAAATATTTTTAAATATTCAAGCACCAGTCGACTGACCCAATATACCAATCGATTGAACCGGCTTCAACTGCAAAATTTCTGAATGGACATCTTCTTCCATGAAGAGTTGCAATTCATCAACAGTCGTCTCTCTTGGCTGAAACTCTTCACTAAGAGGTGCATCTCTCTGATAACTATATATAGGAGTTATCTCATACTTCATAATCACCAACTTCTGATTCTAACTCTTTCTATTCTCTCTTGTGATTACTCAAGTGCTCTCATACTCTTCATTGCTTTGAATTTTTAAGTTATACTCTATATACTTTGATTCATAGCAATATTCTTCCTTTTCAACTCTTCACATACTCTTTATACTCTTGAGGAATTGATTATAGGAAGTTTGTAATCTTAATAAACAAATCAGTGTTATCAAGAACACATTAAGTCAACTACATTTATACTTTGTTAAAGTCATGTTCTGCTGCTCAGGCAAGGGAAAGTCCTCTTCTGCTGCTGAGGCAAAAATCCTGTTCTGCTGCTCAGGTGTCTGTTCTGCTGCTCAGACCTATTCCTCCGAGTTAAGTGAGGGTATTGTTAGTTAAAGCCAGAAGTTAGTCTGAGACTGGACGTAGGACGGTGCTCTGAACCAGTATAAAATCTCTGGTGTCATTTTACTTACTGCATTTATATTCTGCATTATTTACTATATATTCTTTGCATTACTGTTTATCCATATTATGCGGTCCTATACACTTTCATATAGCAGTAGTTGCTCTCGGGAAAACAATGGCCAGGTCTGCAGACAGCCATGGATGGGCATGGATCGGTACCGATCCATAAGGTTCACTGATGGATCATCCTTATTGTTTTAGGGTGTAGCGACTTGTCGTTAGCTTCATGATTTCCAACTTGTTTGTGTTGTTGTGGGCTTATTTTTGGGCCAACAAGAGAGATTGGTGAATAAATGAAATTGCTGATTTCAAGTGCATGAGGGATTCGATAGCAATCATTAAGCAATTAAGATTTAGTAGTAGAAGATTTGGCATAAGTTTTGGCATAACTATGGAACTTGGAATAAGTTTTGGCATCAAGATTTAGTAGTAGAAGAAAGTTGGAGCTTTTTTTATTCATGCCATGGATCGGTACCGATCCATGGCATGAATCGGTATCGGTCCATCACTTTGAAGGATCATGCCTTGGAATTTCTGGGGTGGTCTTCTTTTATCTCATAATCTTGGTTGTACTTGATTTCAAGAATTTACGGCCATCTCTACAGGCTTCCTGTCTTGATAGCTTTTAGGTTCGATTCGTCAAGTCTATACAGATATTTCCCGATCAAAAGGCTAGATAACAAATACCATTTCAAAAAAGGTAAAAACATACTTGCTTTAATAATCTAGTATTTGACTCAGTAAAATTTAGTTAGTATCCCATTTTTTTAACAAAGATTACATTTAAAAAGAATATATGTTTGAAATATAGTTCACCTGAAACATTAAAATATTCACAATCAAAAATGAGCAATGGATTTCGTTAAATCTTTGGTGTGAGTATTGTTGTTGTTGTTAGTGTTGCTGCTTTTATTGAAAACAGATTGTAGATTTACACTAGTTTCTTTCTAGGCCATACCCTTTAGCAATGAAGATATCAAAACATTATTATGCTCAATCCAGCTTTACATTAGACAAGAACCACTCCCTTAGGGACGTGCCATATCGAGGCTCGGGTATGGTGAAAAATATGCAAGGGTTGGGTCATCACTCCCTTGGTGGCGCACTGCATCGACACCCCGATGTGATAAATGAGCAAGGGTCTTCGCACTTTACTCAACGAGTGCGAAGGGCAAGGAAGCTAGTCGATGAAAGTATGATTCGGTTAGGTAGTTGGAATGTAGGATCATTAACAGAAAGGCTAAGAGAGATAGTTGATATTATGACTAGAAAACGTGTAAATATCTTATGAATTCGGGAGACCAAATGGACGGGCCAAAAGGCGAAGGAGGTGGATAACACAGGCTTCAAGTTATGGTACACGGAAAAAGAACGTAACAAGAACGGGGTAGGTATCTTAATTGACAATAACCCTAGAAACGGAGTTGTCGATGTTAGAAGACAAAGGGACATGATCATCCTAGTTAAATTGGTAGTGGGTGACATGATACTAAACGTCATTGGTGCCACAAGTAGGTCTATTAAAGCCGTCAAGAGAAATTTGTGGGAAGAGTTGGATGTCATAGTTAGATATGTGCCAAGTAGCGAAAAACTTTTCATATGAGGAAATTTCAGTGGCCATGTTGGTACAACTAGTGGGAGTTTGAGAGAGTGCATAGTGGTTTTGGATATGGCGATAGGAACCAAGAAGGAGAAGAAATATTGAATTTCGCTATTGCATATGATCTTACGATAGCTAATACCTTCTTTAAAAAGAGACAGTCACACTTAATTACTTTTAATAGTGGTCAACACTTTAGCCAAATTGACTTTGTCCTTACCAAAAGAGACGACAAACGAGCTTGTGTGGATTGCAAAGTCATATCTGAAGAATGTGTCGTCTCACAACATCAGCTTTTGATATCCGAATTTCGTCTCCGAATACGTGTTCAACATGGTAAAGGAGCCAAGATTAGTCGGACGAAATGGTGGAAGCTCAAAGGAGACGCCTCACAGGAGTTTAAGGATAGAGTGATGGTAGAAGGGGCATGGATTATGGAATGAGAAGCAAATCACATGTGGGATGAGATGGCAAGGCACATTCGAAAAGTGGCTACGGGGTGTTTGGGATAGCGAAAGAAAATAAACGCGAACCTAAAGATTCTTGGTGGTGGAACAGTGATGTGCAAAAAGCTACCAAAGAGAAGAAGGAATGCTATAAGTGCTTACATCATCACAGGAGTGAGGACAACATGCAAAGGTACAAAGTGGTAAAGAAGAACGCAAAGAGAGCGGTGAATGAAGCAAGAGGTTGGGCGTACGAAGATCTATATCATAACCTAAGTACGAAGGAGGTTGAAAAAACGTCTATAGGATAGCTAAGCTCCGCGAGAGGAAGACAAGAGATTTCAACCAAGTTAAATGCATCAAAGATGATAATAATAGACTTTTGGTGAAGGATGATGAGATAAAAAATAGATATAGATATTACTTCGACAAGCTATTTAATGAAGAAGGTGATAGCACTACGATCGAGATAGAAGACTCTTCTAATGACACCTGTAGATATTTTGTTCGGAGAATTCAAGAATCCGAGGTAAATGAGGCACTAAAACGGATGAAATCAGATAAGGCATGGGGCCTGATGACATCCCCACTAAGGTATGGAGATGCCTTGGAGATGCAGGGATAGTCTGGCTAACTAAATTGTTCAATAATATTTTCAAATCAAACAAGATGCTAGATGAGTGGAGGAGAAGCATGCTAGTTTCAATTTTTAAGAATAAAGGAGATATCCAAAGTTGCACAAAGTATAGAAGAATGAAGTTTATGAGTCATACAACGAAGCTTTGGGAGAGAGTCATTAAACATCGATTAAGAAGAATGACAAGTGTTTCAAAAAACCAATTTGACTTCATGCTTGGGAGGTCCACTACAGAGGTGATTTTCTTAAGAAGACAACTTATGGAGAGGTTTAGGGAGGAAAAGAAGGATCTACACATGGTATTTATCGGTTTGGAGAAAGCATATGACAAGGTACCGCAAAAGGAAATGTGGTGGGCCCTGAAAAAGAAAAGAGTCCCAACAAAGTACATTACACTTATCAAGGATATGTACGATGATGTTGTGACTATTGTCAGAGCATGCGATGGTGAAACCAATTACTTTTCCATAAATATAGGATTACATCAAGAATCGGCTTTAAGTCCCTACATTTTTGCTATAATGATGGATGATGTTACGAAGGGTATACAAGGTGAGATTTCTTGGTGTATGCTATTTGCTAATGATGTTGTGTTAATTGATGAAAATAGGACTGGGGTTGACAGACAACTGGAGCTGTGGAGACAGACTTTAGAATCAAAGGGATTTAGGCTTAGCGGAACTAAAACAGAGCATATGAAGTGCGGGTTCAGCGGTGTCGGGTCGGAGGATGGAGATGTCACTCTGGCCGGACAAATAGTTCCCAAAAAGGAATCATTTTGATATCTAAGATCAATGTTGCAGTATAATGATGAGATTGATGAAGTGTTAGTTTTAGAATTCGAGCGGGATGGGTGAAATGGCGACAAGTGTCTGGGATTCTTTATGACAGGAAGGTCCTACAAAAGCTTAAACGAAAGTTCTACAAAACGGCAATCAAGTCTGCGATGTTGTATGGTGCAGAATGTTGGCATACTAAAAGCCAACACGTCCAAAAGATAAGCGTAGCAGAGATACGTATGCTGAGATAGAGCTGCGGTCATACAAGAAGAGACCGAAATAGAAATGATGATATACGTGATAAATTTTGAGTAGCACCAATTGAGGAGAAGCTAAGTCAACATTGCTTAAGATGGTTTGGACATCTTCAACGAAGGCCACCAGAGGCACCTGTGCTTGTTGGAATTATAGGCCCGCGTTGAATGCTCAAAGAGAGGTCGAGATCGACCAAAGTTAACATGGGAGGAAGTAGTAAAAAGGGATTTGAAGGATTATGGTGTATCCGAGGAGCTCGTGACGGATCGGAGCTGGTGGAAGTTAGCGATTCACGTAGCAGAACTATGAACGCTGAGTTTTATAAGTTTTAGATCATAAGACTGGAGAGCAGAAGCCTAAGACGTAGGTTTGGTCTTTGACCACTATTACTATTAGTATCATTATCACTACTAGTATTATTATTATTATCATTCCTCTTATATATACATATATATTTTTATTTTATTTTACTTGGTTATTATTGTTAATTTACTTATTTGACTTTATTTTATTATTGTTATTGTTATAACTTTTAAATTGATTTTTTTCATTTAGTTTTGGGTTCCATCTCTAGGCAACCCCAACTTGTCCGGAAATAATGGCTTATTTGTTATTGTTGTTGTAGCTTTACATTAGAAAACTGCAAGTTTTACTTTTGTCAGATTCAGAGTTATGTAATGTATGAAAATTATAGTAAATACAAAAGACAAGAAAATCACTATCATGAAAACACAAAAAAGATAAGGTTCCCATTGTGAATTGTGGAAATGTGAAAAATGTTTCCCTCTCCCCTAGGTTTGAAACTAGCAAGTAGTGCTACACAAATGATACAGCTAGCAGTTAAACTCAGACGTGCCCAACATTTAATGTCTAATTTTGGTCAGTTAATCTACTTAACTTTAAGTTTGCAACAGCTAATTACAACAATATCTACCAACCGAAAAAGTCTAATAGAGAGATGATACGATACCTTAAGTTGCATTATGATATGATACACTGGGTCGTTGCACACACTATTTCGTACCATCTCAGCTTCTAAAACAAATCCTTGCTTGCTTTGATCACAAGTATCCGATATCACTGCTAAATGCTCGACCGAACCGAAGATCAATAATAGAACATGTGTGTGCATGCAAATAACTGAAGCAACTCCTTAGCCCACTATATAGAAACCAGCATTATCCACACATTTCACCCTTCAATTATAAATCATTGTAATTCAACTATAATTGTAATAAACAAACTTGTGGCATAAATATCACCATTAAGTGACACTGAAATAGCAGGTTATGCTATCAATCTATCTTCCGGTGCACCAAAACTTGCTGAACAAAGTGAGAATGAAAATACAAACTCATTCAGTATATTAGCAAGAAACATTTGGAATGAAACCCATTTAAGAGTATCCAGAAAAACTGCAATAAAAAGAATCGTATTTGTATGGGCATTTCATCAAACAACTCATAGGCACCGTTCATATATTTCAATGAATGTGACTTATGCTGATACTGGAGCATTAAAATATGTATTCTTCTGCTTTAGATTCACTTAACAATGAGGCAATCCTAGTCAGATATTCCTAAATAGATATTTTGAACAATATCTAAACCTTGATTGTGAAACCAGAAAGCAGAAATAAATTGACCCAAATCAAATAATGATTTCAATGCTTGCATTAGTACTAGTTGGGCTGAAAAAAACATTTGATAATCATATCAACAATAACAATAAAAGATTGATGTCGAAAATTGCGGAGAGGATTGTTGCACTAGCAGCCCTGAATCGATGATAACACCAGGATTAATGAAAAACAATGCGATAACCAATGAACAGTGAATACTAATAGTAGAAGTTCTCAAGCAAAGCAAAGTCATTACAAGTCGAGGGTTTGCTCGAACTAGAAATTGCATTCTTCGAAAGTATCAATGAACAGTATGAAAGGATCTTATCTATTATTCATCGAAGTTCATTTGAATGGTCATTTCAAGTGGCATGAAAATGCATTCTTATCTTACAAAAGTGTGCATTCTAAAAATGGCACTAATAAATTTGGATTTACTAATTGTATTGTTAATCATTTTTTATTGTTTTAAAGAAAATATATTTTGAGAATCTAACTAAATAAGAAATTTTGATAATTCAACTACAATAATAGCATAATTACAATTACAATTTACAACAAGTTCGAATTACAAATACAATAAAGACATAAGTGTGATTACAAAATACAAACTACTAACATAGTCCAGCAGCAGTTACATAACACCTCTGCGAAATTGATCGAAAATTAATTGAAAGAAATTAATTTAAAATAAAGTTAAAAATAAAATTTGAACAAAGGTCGGACTTTGGCTAGGAATTTGCACCGTTGTGTTCATGTCGATTTCCAACTTTCATAATCGAAGTCCAAATGAAAAAGTTATTAACGTTTAAAGAAGCGAGAAAAAAATAATTGAAAATATATTAAAGGAAAGATAATGTTAAATTAATTAACATTGATCGGTCAAAAGCACTATTGGGACCGGTCGACCTCTCCCAATAAATCAGTTGACCGGTCGACATTAGTCGGCAAGGGTTGGCCTAGGCCGAACAGCCTAGATTTTATAATAGTAAATCTAACAGCCAATGTTATTTGTTGCAACTATAAATAAGTGTGTACCCCTTCGTTATGTAGCCCCAAACAAAAAAATGTCTAAATCCCGCTTCTCTTCAAATCACTATGTCTCCTCAAAAATTTCTCTTCTAAAACAAAATAAAACAAAATTGAAGATAAAGTCAACGATTAGAAAAAGGGTTAGAAAAAGGGATGATCAAGGGCAAGCTAGGAACAAAAGGGAGCGTTAAGAGGTAGGTGAGTTGATTATTAAAAATATGTTGATTTACAAGTAATTAGATTTATTCATATATCGATTTGATCTAAAAATATCTGGTTTAAATTTGAGGTAAAGTTTTTAATTTGAAGATTATTTATTTAGTAAATTGTAATTATATAGAGGTATGATTGGAAGTCTAAAGCATATAGATATACCCTCTATTTGATTTAACTTGATTTAAATGAAGAAGTTGATTTAGATTTGAAGTTATTTTGAGATATCATTTGAATTGATTTAACTTGATTTTAATATGGGTGTGCCATTTTATTCACTTTGAATTGATTCTTTGATTTAGTATGTATACACCTTATTGATTCCACTTTGAACTGACTCTGAGACGTAAATATGCATATATAATTACAAAAATGATAAGTTGAAATCATGTAAATTAAACTATAAACTATAATGATAATTGTTTGAATCATAGTATGAAAAACTAGATAGAAATATACTGAGTGAAATAAATTAACGTTATGATTTAATTAACGAAAAATAATTTGTTGTTGAAACAAAATTCGATCGATCGAAGGCTTACCATAGCCAGTTGACAGCAAGTTATTGAGAGCCATGGTAGCCGGCGATTGGTCGGTTAACATATTTCAAGCACAGGGTGAACCTTGACCTATGGCTCGTGTTTATTTATATAAGTATATATGTTATATAAGTATGGGTAGCTAGTTCCCTGATTCTTGACCATCAAGTACTACGGGATTGAAGTAAGTGTGTATGCGGGTAAATAGCCCTAGACACTATTTATTTTTGCAAATTTGATATTCGATATGAGGCTGTTTGATCGCGAGGGTGTACTGAGCGTACAACATTAACCAGATATTCCTCGGTGTATGCAATGTTGTTTGTCGATGTCTGGTGCGGTGCATTGTCTGGTACTAATAGGATGTTCCTCATTGCATATGACGGTAAGAATGTGGCACTGTTGGTGGATGTCCAATATAGTGCAATAAGTGGCGTTACCATTGAGTTATTAGATACAAATGTTTAAGTAGACCTTAAGTCATTGTATAAGTACGATACATATAGTCGTTGTTTGGGTAATGCAGTCCTAAGGATGATATTTTGTGCAATCTATGTTAGGAGTGTTAATACCATATATATTGATTTTGAAAGTATATAAAGAGGACTGGAAAACGAATTTTATTAACTACTTTCTCCACTTTCTTCTTACTCTAAATTATCGTTATATATTTCACAAAATCCACTTTATATACTCTTCAATTTCATCCAAATTCAGTCTTTACTTTAATACATTCATTCTCTATAATCTACTTACTGATTTGAAAGTATTCTCTCATCGATTCAAAGATCAAAGTGCTGTCAAAAGGGCTATACGATATTCTATATCCAAAGTACAACTGTTTGTATTTGGAATCAACAAATCTCTACTATTATTTGTTTGAGTGTACTTGTTGCCCATTCAAATCAAGTGTGTGCTTGTAGCACATTCAAATCAAGTGGGTGTACTTGTTGCCCGTTCAAATCAAGTGGACGATCTTATTGTCCGATTAAATCAAGAGTCTCTACCCTAAGCTCAAAAAGTTGAGAAGATGTATCTTGTTGCCTTGAAATCGAGACTATATTCTGGTTTGCTTACTAATTATTTAAAGTTGGCATTGGAAAGAAAATCTATACTTACAATGTACAAGACTGGACATAGGATTGGTTAATCCGAACCTATATGAAACTCCTAATATCATCTCTCTTACTTTTACTAAATTTATGTATATCTGTGGTTCCCTATTAATATTGTTATTTGCGTTGATTATGTGTGTTTGAATTTAAATCTTAAAATAATTTAGAAAAGTTTCATATAAGTTATAAAATACTTTTCACCCTCCATCTAGTGTTAACAAAGCCTTAAGATCTATTCATATCACTACTACGCCATTTCCCACATTTGGTATCGAAGCATTAAGTTTTTAAAAAGTAAAAACTCATTATTTGATTTTTGAACAGTATAAATAGTTAGTGACACTAGTAGTACAATTATTAACACTTTTGTAGAAGGACAATCAACTGCTAGACCCCCACTATTTAATGGTAGTAATTAGACTTACCAGTCATGTTGAGTGAAAATTTATTTACAATCCAATGGTTTAGATATTTAAAATATTACATAGAGTGAGTACATTGAATACTCAACATGGACACCAGGACAAATGACACGACCATTAAATAATTCTAAGGCCATGAACATTTTATTTTGCTTATTAGATAAAAATGAATTTAATGTTATAATATATGTAAATATATAAGTGAATATGCTTTTGCGTTTTTCTATTAGTCCCACATCATGGGATATGTTCCATCTCATGCTCCAAAGCCTATATATAAAGGAGCCTGTGTAATGTAATTATATGAATCAATCTGATATAACCAATTTCTGAATGAATAAAATATCTCCATTCTTTTACTCTAATGGCTTCTGCTCTTATTTCTTTATAACATATTCTTATTTGTTTATAACACGTTATCAGCACGATCTACAATTATGAAATCAGATCTACAATTATGAAATCAGATCTATTCTTCTCCAGATCTAATTATAGATCTCAAAACGGTAAGTTATTTTTCTATTATGATTGATCTAATCTTCCAAATTATTATTTTTTATATATCTCATTCCATTCTAGATCTACTTCTTCAGATCTAAATCTATTGTATTATTTTTTTAGATTTTATTATACTAGTCTTATAATTTTATATCTTATATAGATCTAAACTTTAAGATCTAATTCTTATTTTGTTGGTTATTATATTTCAGATCTAATTTGTTTGTTGTTGCTATTTTTCTGATAATATTATATTGTAGATCTCAATATCATACTTATTTTTATGCTTTTGAGTTCATTTATTTTGGAATGCAAGTTTGAACTTGACAAAATTTGATATTGTTGATTCAACAAATTTATTGAATTTGATTGCATTTAGTTTGGATATGGATTTGAGAAATCAATCACGGTTGGTAAATGAAGTTTTCATTTTGAAAACATTTTGATTTGATTTAGATTTAAATGAAGACTTTGGAAATTATTTTGATATACGATTTATATTTCCAGAAGAAATATTTTATTGTTTCTAAGAAAAACAAATATAAATATAATACGTATCTAGAAGATCGTATTAAGTGAATGGAAACATTAGTAAAAGCTTACATGATAAGCTTAATATCTTCCAATGTTTCCTTGTTAAAAAAAAAAAAGGGAAAAAGGAAATAATAATTGAGAACCTGCAGTTTTCATAAATCAGTAAATTACAAGTTTCCTCAAAATAAAGAACCATAAGTTCTAACTAAAAAAATAAAAAAAAAAGAGGATCAAAAAATTTAATCATAAAAAAAAAAAGTTTGAACAGCCTGAAGTTGTGCAAAGATTTTTTTTTTTCCAACCAGAAGTTGTATAACTCAAAGTCCAAGACCTGAAGTCTTGAATTATGAAAAGATTTTCTGACAATGTTTTAGAGATTTATTTATATTTATATTGCAAAATCTAACATCCCAGAAAAGATGTTATAGGAATTTTATTTTAAAATTATGTGAAAGGATTGTCTAGTAATACTAACCTGAAGTTAGATCATTTCTTCGAAGATGAAGGAAACTTCATTAATGATGAAAATCTAAGTGCAGTAATAAATGATATGGTCGAATTGACCAATAATAGCAGCCTGAAGTCTGCTATGTGGATTTTATTTTATTTCAGTTTAATAAATCAGTTTGAAGTTGGTAAAACCCAAGTTTTGATAATCTTTGGGTGTGTTTGCCAAACTATATATTTGAAGAAGTACATTTTAATATTCTCCAGAAGAGATAATCCATATGACATACTCTTGAAGAGATGTATTATGATTTTTATATTTCAAAATCCAAACATCCTAGAAGAGATGTTGTAGAATTATGTCAATTATGTAGAAAAAGATATTGATTATTGATGACATCCAAAAAAAAAACAATGCATATAAAGTATCTTTAGAAGTGATATGTACCACTCTAGAAGCGGTGTTTATGAAATATCCCCAGAAGTGATATTATATCATCGTATAGCACTATAAAAGAATTGCCTATAAAATATTGTCAAATGTGATAATAAATTATCCAAAATTCAATCGTCTATTGTCATGGACCCGTAGCTCCATTAGACAAATAGTGATATGTAACCTTTTACTTTTCAGAACTTACGATGAATCAAATATTATATGCACAACTATTCTTGAAGAAATATCTTTAGATATGCTCCTGAAGAGATAATCTATATGTCGTATCATAATTTTCACTAAAGCTATATAAATACGGTCTTGAACAAATCGGTATATGCAACCATTATAATTTCTTATTTTTATAACATTTCAAGGGTCCAGAAGATACTCTTATTTATGTTGTAAATATATCTATTTTACTGAACTCTCTAGAGGAGATGTTTATATATAATTATAAGTTAGTATATATTTTCTAATAAACAATCATAATTAATGTTCACTAGTAATACTAGAGATATAATCAAGGAATAATGATATAATTTTTTTTTTGTAATAACAATAATTTATTCAAAATAAAAAAAAAGAATAATGATATTGTATACCAATGTTACACTCCAGAAGTAGTGGTTTTATCTCTTGCATCTTATTTTCAGTTGGTGAATCTAATTTTGTCACTGTATTTAAAGTTTGATATGCCATTTTAAAAGCAATTACAACAAAAATCTCCAGCATGGATATTTTATGCTACTGTAAAAGTAGTAATTATGTAATATGTATAAAATAAACAATGTATATTGATATGGCATTCAAATAGTGCATATATATATATATATATGTATATATATATATCTAGAAGAGAAAGTTCATTCCAGAAGTGGTGATACTAATATATCTCTAGAAGAGAATTATAAATTTGAAAATGATAACATATCTCTAGAAGAGATTTATTTATATATTTGGTAGTTTTATTAAACCAAATAAGTGTACATAAATTTGATTATAAAGGATCCTAATTTAGCTTAGAATAGATCCTAAAAGTTTGAAGAGCTAAGAGGAAATCTGTATCTGTAACATTCCAAGTATCTAGAAGATACTATTATTATTTTTGCTGTAATTTTTTTTTTTACAGAACTCTCAATAGAGATGTGTAGAAATTTCTATATGCAATTAAAAAATACTCCTTGATAAGTAATCATAATTATTGTTCAAAACTGATATTTGAGATATAATTGAGGAATAAAACTTAACAACTTGAAGTTGTGTGTATATTTTGTTCGAACCAGAAGTTCGATATGGTTTCAAACCAAATGTTTTGAACATTATCATGCGGTTTTGACAGGTTTGCATTGACATTGATTTATAAATAGAAATTAATAGTTTTGATCCTTGTAATAGTTTGTTCCAAAAATCACTAATTCAAATGAGAAAGAATATAAATTTTTTACAATATACATGTGATACGTGGATGCACGTATACATCCATATATGTAAATATTTAGCTAACAACCTGAAGTTTGTTATAAGCTATTATTTAGTGATTATGCATAGATATTATTTAGTGATTTAAAATTCAATCAACATAAATGTTGAATGACCTGAAGTCATGTATGTATTCAAATGATCTACACAATAAGTAAATTCCTCCAATTGCTTAGATCAATGAATGAGAACAAACTCTAATAATCAATATCAATTGAATGCATCTTACAAAAGAATTATCCTCCTATTATTAATATGTATGATGTATTTGCTAGTAGCAATATCATAATGGATCAAAATAAGAATCCAAAGATGATTATTATTTAATGTGGCAATGTTTGTCAACATTGAGGGGGAGGATAAAGGGATACAAGTTCATTTTGATCATCAGTGTTAAATATTTATTAAAATATACAATGATGCAAAACATTATCAATATTATCCCTAGTAGACTTTCTCCAATATAGATTTGAATCCCTGAAGGATCAAAATTTGTAAACCACATCTGAAATATGGTTCAAAAGTCAGTTCAAAATATTTTTGGAGTTAGTAATAAAGATGCCAAATAAAGGAGGTGGGTGTTCTTGAAGAAACACTTAAGGATGCTCTGAAAGAGATCCATGACATGATTCTCAAAAACCCTAGAAGTGGGTTAGGTACCTAAAACATAATTAAAGAGATCTCAATAATTCATGTCTAGAACTGACAAGAAATAATCATCGATGATAAATTTATAAATAATAAAGCGCTTATGTTATAAATGGATTAAAGATCCTGGATTAGAGAAAAACATGATTGGCCATCATGAAATTCTCATAAATAAGAAATGTGAACCTATAGTTCACAAATATATATATATATATATATATATATAATAGAAAAACACACTGAAATTACTGAAGCACATGTAGTGCTACATCGTGTTAAATGCTCTAGGCATATGTTTTTATAAATAATTGAATTCATTGAAGCAGTAAAAGTGTTTGAACACTTAAAATACCCTGAAGGTATAAATATTGTTAAAACATTATAAACAATGAAAGTACATAAATTCCTGAAGAATATAAATAACTTTGGTGGTTATAAAGAAGATAAAGAACAAGACCGTAGATTACAACTTCTTTTAAATATTGCTGTAATGAAAATCTTGATATAATTCATGATGAGTAGATTACTTCCTATTTTTAAGTATTGTTGTAATTAAACTCTTTATATCCATTGAATGGTAGTTGCGATATGCAAATACTTATTAAAGTATACAAATTCTTGAAGAATATATATAACTTTTGTAGTTATAAAATATGCAAAGGACATGAAATGTAGATTACAACCTTCTTCAAAGTATTGTTGTAATGAAAATCTTGATATACTTCAAGATGAGTAGATTACTTCCTGCTTTTTAGTAATGTTGTAATGAAATTTTTAATATTCATGAAAGATGTATAGTTGCAATGCGCAAAACTAATTTGAAGCATAAAAATGAAAGCACATGAAGTGTTTTTCATAAAAGTAGCATACAAATGCATAAAATGCAAACCATATTTGGAAGAAACAATCTTAGAAAATTTGATTGTATCAAAGAAAACTATTAATAAATTGTATTATGAATGAGATACATATTTATGGATCCAGAAGTATCTATAACTAATTTAAGTTATCGAAAGACGAATATGAATTCAGAGGAAAATTAAAATCAGGGGGAGAATTCATAAGTATTTTATGATGCACTCTTTTTCCTTAACTAAGATTTTTCCCACTGGGTTTTTATTAGTAAGGTTTTAATGAGGCATTATCTTGATCCAGAAGTATCAACTCCCTAGTAACATTTGAAATAAGCTATAATGTACTTTTTTTTCCTTATTTAAGATTTTTCCCACTGGGTTTTCTTATTAAGGTTTTAATGAGGCATTATCTTGATCTAGAAGAATCAAACGTCTTTTCAAGAAATAACATCTCAAATATGTTATTTAAGTTAAATTATATTTTTATCCTTGACTAAGGTTTTTCCCATCGGGTTTTCCTTTGTAAGGTTTTTACTGAAGTATTAAATTGATCCAGAAGTATCAAACTCTATCTGATGCAGTAAATTATTGAAATATGACATACTATATTGTACTCTTTTTTCTTCACTAAGATTTTTCCCATAGGGTTTTACTTAGTAAGGTTTTAATGAGGCATTGGTTTGATCCAGAAGTATCAAGCTTTATTTAAGGAAATAAGAAAATAAAATATGTCATTGTACTCTTTTTCCTTCACTAAGATTTTTCCCATTGGGTTTTTCTTAGTAAGGTTTTAATGAGGCATTATTTTGATCCTGAAGTATCAAACTCTTATAAGGAATATCATTTTTAGTATGATATTTATGATTTCACAAGTTGCACTCTTTTCCTCGTTCAAGGTTTTTTCCCACTGGGTTTTTCTAATAGAGGTTTTTAATGAGGCAACAGACAATATCTATATCAACTGAATGGATGTATGAAAGCAAGATAATAATGATGGGGAGCAATTGTTATGGACGTTTTAAAAGAAACAATTTCTAGCAACTATATGAGCATCCAAGATTTTGAAGACGCATATTCAAGGGGGAGTGTTATAATATATGTAAATATATAAGTGAATATGCTTTTGCGTTTTTCTATTAGTCCCACATCATGAGATATGTTCCATCTCATGCTCCAATGCCTATATATAAAGGAGCCTGTGTAATGTAATTATATGAATCAATCTGATATAACCAATTTCTGAATGAATAAAATATCTCCATTCTTTTACTCTAATGGCTTCTGCTCTTATTTCTTTATAACATATTCTTATTTGTTTATAACATTTAATAGAGTTTCTATTAGTAAATTTGCTTACGAAATTTAGAGAATATTGCAAGTTACACATGAGGGTGCCGGTAAAATAAAACAAACTAAGATTTCTATGCTAACCAACCAGTTTCAACTTTTAAAAACAAAACAAATTAAGTTTATTTTTGACATGTATTTTAGATTTCAGGATATAGTACATTCATTAGTATCATTAGGGAAAAATTTCTCAAAAGAGGATCAAGTTAGAAAAATCCTTCATTCACTCTCTTCTATATGGGATCAAATGTCATTAGCAATACATGAAGCCAATGATATAAATTTATTGAAAAGCGATGAATTAATTTGTAACTTAATGTCCTATGAAGCATAGTCCTAAGGTAGACAGGAAAAGAAGGCAACCGAAAGAACCAATTGCATGCAACAATTGACAATCAGAGGACAATGACAATGATGTGGAGATAACTCTTATGACTCGAAAATCTAGAAATTTTCTAAAATACAAAAAGAAGAACAACTTACGTAAAAGTGGAAACAAAATTTCTAAAACGGAAATGTTTTTAAGTGTTACAATTATGGTGAATCTAGTCATCTTTGAAGAGATTGTCTACAACGAAAGAAAACAAAGAATTCACCAAACATAGGTTTATTCAAAAAGAGAAAAAGGGCTTAAAACGCAGCTTTGGACGACTCTGATGCAATATCCAGTGACAACAAACCAAAAATTGAGAATATCTACATGTGTTTCACGGTGATAGAAGATTAATCGGATCAATCAAAGGAAATGACAAAATTGGTACTTCTTACATTTCATATTTTTTATTTTACTTGAACTTACTTAATATAGGAATAAATATATAATAATAATAACAATAACAACAACAACAATAACAATAAGTATATCTGAACATAAATACATATAGTATGACAAGCACATATATATAGAACATTTCTTTAATTTTAAATTTTGAAAGCTTCAGCACATATGTTGACATATGCCACATAGATATGTCGACATATGTGGCAGAATTTGAAGAATCTTTTCAAAAATAAAATTTTGAAATTCACTCTCTTTTCCATCAATTTCAATATATAAATAGCCACATTTTCATCTATCACATGACAATTCAACTCATATTTTTTCACAACTTACCTCATCTTCTATACACATATTTTATTCATAATCAAACATATTCTTCACTCTCTTTCCTCCAAATTAAAATAATAATATCTTCCTCAAATCAACCATCTTCATCCAAATCCAGTAGGCTTACTAAACGAATCAAAAGTCAACTTTTCATTGATCAAGAGTCCATTGAAATCTATATTGAGTATGGCACTTATGGAAGTCTTTTTGGGAAGTTTTGCAAATTTCAATGAGTTTAATTCTTATGGTTTACAAGATCTTGCTTCAGAAAATAGTATTTTCGATTTAACTAAGTTGGCTTAAATGATTTTGATTATTATCCCAATTGTTAAATTTTTTATCCAAATTTGAATGGAAAGTTTTACCAAGGAGAAGAAGGTCAAATTTGAAGTAGTCTCAAAGATACTACTATTGTTTTAGATTGTGAAATTCATGGTCAAATTTTTCGTTATAAAAGTAGTGGAAATGACCATGCGCTTTTTAAACTGATTATGGTAACAGAGAAGTTAATTTATTTTCAAGAGATGAAGAGTATGGTTCTAAAGGCAAGAATCTTAGGCCTAAAGCAAGATAATGAGTCTTGTTTTACAACAAATTATTACACCGAAGATTGGTAATTACAACAATCCCACTCAAAAAGTTTTCTAAGCTATTTTTGTGATTTTTTGGAAAATATGATATAAATTGAGCTCAAGTGATTTTGAATGACTTTATTAAAAAAAAAATTAGTCATGAAAACACACTCTACCATATCACGTACCTCGCTATAATTTTCAACGATTTTGGTATTGATCTAAAGCGAAAACATTTTGCCTTATAAAAATTTTGATAAAACAAACCTCTCTCTCTCATGCACATCCCTCTTTAATTTGAAACTTATGAGTCTCTTAAAAGGGAGAAAGATGTGCAAAAGTGGAAGAACAAGAAATACTTGAAGAAGAAGAAAGTGAAGATATGGAAATCGATAAGAAGGAGGAGGAAGAAGAAGAAGAAGAAGGGGAAACAGACACATCCCAAGACAGCTTTAACAAACCATCTCGCTATTCTAACAAAGGAATTCTTAAAAACTAAGAGAAGCTCCTTAATAAGAAGAAAAAACTTAAATGTTCTTTTAATAAGAAGTTCACTAGCCTCTCTAACAAAGTGGACAAATAGTTTAGGAACATTATTAGAAAGCTTGATGGAAATTCTCTAACTTCATCAATATGATTCTAAATCTATTTAATTATCATATTTTCTAGCTTTTACTTATGTTATTTTCATGTATTTTTTATTATGTTTATGTATCTCTTAGCTTATTAATGAATTTGGGTAATGACTTTATTTCTACTGTCAATAATGTTTTTTGTTCTTTGGAATCATAAACTAGAATTATATAAAATATAAACAAAAAATTTTAAAAATGAAACATGCAAATTACTGCATATATGTCGAATCGGTCACCTATGTATGTTGACATACATTGCTAATTTTTTTAGAATTTTGAATTTTAAAAAGTTAGATATCTTTAGGAGGGATTAGTTTCCGACTTCTCACTTCTATAAAGCTGTTTTTCTCCAGAAAAACTCAGAAAGCAATTCATCTTTTTATCTCATTCGTTTGTACACATTTCTTTTGCATAAAAATGAATTTAGACAATAATTTTTCAAAAAAATCTAAGTGAAAAACTAAAAGAAACACTTCAACCTTCCAAGAATGCTCTTTGCTTCATTCTTTGCAACCAATGGCACTTGGAGTTGAGTCAAATGCAAATAAACAAAGAACAGGAAAAACAATTTGATTCCCTTCGACATTTTCTTTCTGTTTTTGCCAACAAGTTCAAAGCAACATTCCTAATTGCTCGAACTCCTAAAGCGAAAGTGAATAATAAAGATTGAAAAGTATCGAAATCGATCCTATCTTTGGATTCGAAGGATTGGTCAAAGTTCCCAAGAAAATATAGGTTTTAATTTATCTTTATAATTTGTATTTATAATTTGTAATAATACATTTAGTCTATATAGGTTACTTCAGCTATATTTTTACTTTTTATGTAATTAATAGAATAAATATGCATAGTTGTAAAATTTGTGATGTATGGTTAAAACAATATAGCTATAATTATATTTATATTTCTTGGAAATATTGTTTTGCACTAGTACTGATTTTGATTCCTTCTATAATATTATCACATTTAATGTATTTAATATATGTCACAATTAGGAGGGAGGGTTTAGTTTTCTTTACCATTTTTGTTGATGACAAACAAGAAGAAAAATATAAAATAAAATATATGCATATACTAAATCAGAGTTATGCAAAATATGGGGAGTTGACCAATTTAGGGGGAGTTATATTATATTTTAAATTAAAAATATTTACATGGTTGTCATCATCAGAAAGAAGAAGATTATTAATACCACAAAATTTGATTTTGATGATAATAACCATATAAATATAAGTACTAATGGTTTTTCAAGTTGTATAAAATATTTTGCAGGATATCATATAAATTTATTAAAGTACTCGAATCCCTTTTTTGGGAGCTCGGAAGTTTTTCTCTTTAATTTTTTCACGTGAAGTTTTTGGTAAAACAAGATCACCGTGGTTGGCATCCGATTTACCATTGTTGGAATGTGGTGAACCATGGTACTAAGTCTGTTTCATCTCCACACATGCCTTTATCTAAGTCGTATGACATTATTTCAACATATTGAACATATGTTGCACTTTGTAGCATTGATGTTGCACTCTACTGGTCATGACTTACAGAGAGCCATAACTTTTGACTCATAGAGTTACGAGAGATATAACCTATCTGAACAAAGCTTTTTAAGAGATCTACATGTTTGATGGTTTTGAGCCATCATGATGTTGCTTCATACCCTAAAACCAGTATCTGCATTCCTCTCGGGGGCTCTAAAGTTTTTCCTCTTTGATTTTTCACGTGAAGTTTTTCGTATAATAGGATCACTATGGCTGGCATCCGAATTGCCATTGATAGAATGTGGTGTATCATGGTACAAGTCTGTTTCATCTCCATACATGCCTTTCCCTATGTCGTACAACACTATTTCAACATACCGAATGGACGCTGAACTTTGTAGCATCGATGTTGCACCTTTCGGCTCTCGATTCTTCAAGCAGCCATTACTTTTCACTTGTTTAGAGTTACAAAAGTCATAATCTATCAAAACGAAGCTTTTTAAGAAATCTACACATTTGATGGCTTTGAGTCATAATAGTATGGTTTTATACCCTAAAAACGCTATTTGTATCTCTTTTGAGAGCTCGGAAGTTTTTTCTCTTTAATTTGTCCACGTGACGTTTTTGGTAAAATAGGATCACCATGCTTAGCATCCGATTTCCCACTACTAGAATATGGTGAACCATGGTACGGGTCTTTTTATTCTCCATACCTGCTTTCTCTAAGTCGTAAAACACTATTTCAGCATATTGAACGGATGTTGCGCCTTGCAGCATCGATGTTGCACTTTACGGGTCTTGATTCTTCGGACAACCATAATATTGACTCATTTAGAGTTACAAGAGCCATAACCTATTAGAACAAATATTTTCAAGAGATCTACATATTTGATGGTTTTAGGCCATCATGGCGTGGTTTCATACCCTAAAAACACTATCTGAATCCCTTTTGGGTGCTCGGAAGTTTTTTTCTCTTTAATTGTTTCATGTGAAGTTTTTGGAAAAACATAATCACCGTGGTTGGCATCTGATTTACCACTGCTAGAATGTGATGAACTATGGTACAAGTATATTTCATCTCTATACATGCCTTTCTCCAAGTCGTACGCCAGAACGAACATTGCATCTTACAGCGTCAATCTACACCCTAAAGGTCTTGATTATACAGACATCCATAACTTTTGACTCGTTTATAAATGGAAGCCATAAGCTATCAGAAGGAAGTTTTTTAAGAGATCTACATGTTTGACGGCTTCAGGCCGTCACGGTGTGGTTTTCATACTAAAAACGCCATCTGAATCCATTTCAGGGGCTCGGCAGTTTTTTCTCTTTACTTTTCCGTAGGACATTCGGTATGTTTGCAAGAAACATTAAACCCATTTAAGAATATTCAAAAAAAGTGCAATAAAAAGAATCGTAATTTAAGGGCATTTCATCAAACAACTAGTAGGCACAGTTTATACATTTTAATGAATGTGACTTATGCTGATACTGGAGCATTAAAAACATATTTTAATACTTTGCGTTCACTTTGCAATGAGACAATCCTAGTTTCATATTCTTAGTTAGATATTTTGAACAATCTCTAAACCTTGATTCGTGAAACCAAAAAGCAGAAATTAAATGACTTGAGTCAAATAATGATTTCAATCCTTACTTTAGTACTAGCTGAGCTCAAAAAATATTTGATAACCAGATCAACAATAACAACGAAAGACTGACGTTGAAAATTATGGAGAGCAATGTTGCACTAGTAGCCCTGAATTGATGATAACACCGTGATTAATGAAAAACAATGCAATAACCAATAAAATAGTGAATACTAATGGTAGAAGTTCTCAAGCAAAGCTAGGTTGTTACAAGTTAAGGGTTTGCTCGAACTAGAAATTGCATTCTTCGAAAGTATCAATGAACAGTATTAACAGATGTTATTTATTATTTATCCAAGCAAGGTTCATTAAATGGCCATTTTAAGTGGCGCGAAAATGTGTTCTTGTCTTACAGAAGTGACACTGTAAAAGTGGCATTAACAAATTTGAATTTACTTATTATATTTTTGATCGTTTTGTATTGTTTTCAATAAAATGTCTTTGGAAAATGTAACTAAATACAAAAAAAATTATAATTAAACCATAATAATAGTACAGTAATAGTTTATAATAATTTAGGATTGTATATACAATAACAATGCAAGTGCGGTTAGAAAATACAAACTACCAGTGTAATACAGCAGCAACTGTGTAACACCTCACGCAATTGACTAAAAATTTATTAAAAAAATTGACCAATTTAAAATAATGTTAAAAATGAAATTTGAACAAACGTTAAAATTTGACTATAGAACTTGCACTGCTGCATTCATGGCGATTTTCAACTTTCATATGTAAAGTTTCGTAATCGAAGTTCAAATGAAAAGTTATTAACGTTTAAAGAAGCGAAAATGAAAATAATTAAAAATATATTAAGGGAATGATAATGTTAAATTAAGTAACACTAACCGTTCGACAGCGTTATTGGGACCGGTCGATTGCGGTCAATAAACTGGTCTATTGGTGGGCGTTAGTCGATTAGGGTTAGCCTAGGCTGAACGGTCTAGATTTATAACAATAAATCTAATGGCTGGTATTATTTGCTACAACTATAAATAAGAGTGTACCCCTTCGTTGTTTACCCTAAAACCTACTGTGTAGCCAACAGAACGCCTGAACCTTGCTTCTCTTCATATCACTCTATCACCACAAAAATTTCTCTACTAGAATAAAATAAAAACAAATTTGAAGATAAAGTCAACGAATAAAAAAGAAGGGGCGATCAAGGGTAAGCTAGGAAGAAAAAGGAGAGTTAAGAGGTGAGTGGGTTATTATTAAAAATGTGCTAATTTACAAGTAATTGGATTTATTTTTATATCTATTTGATCTGAAAATTATCTAACACAAATTTGAGATAAAAGTTATAATTTGAAGATTATTTATTCACTAAATTGCAATTATATAAAGATATGATTGAAAGTCTACAGCGTTTGGATGTAACCTCTATTTTATTTAACTTGATTAAAATGAAGAATTTGATTTGGATTTGAAGTGATTTCAAGATATGATTTAAATTGACTTAACTTAATTTTGATATGGATATACCCTTTTATTCACTTTGAATTGAATCTGAGATTTAATATTTATACACCTTGTTGGTTCCACCTTGAACTGATTTTGAGATGTAAATATACGTATATAATTACAAAAATGATAAGTTGAAATCATGTAAATGAAACTATAAACTATACATGAAAATTGTTCGAATCTGTTATCCGGCCTTTTGGATCGGCTATATTCATACTGACATGGCAGTTAGACTAGACGATCATCGAGAAAGACGGCCTGAAGAGATGATTATTAGGCTTAGAAATCGAGCGTAGGCAATGATATGAAGCGATGACAAACATAGGTCTCCTGAACCATTAGCCAAAATTTTGTTTCGATCTGTGCACGTCTTCTCCTATAAATACAGCAGGCATGGCATCGGAAAAGGGATCCTGCTTTCTCTGCCAAGGCTCTGCCATTTTTATTCTTTACTTTTGTACTAATGGATTCCAACTGATCAAAATATTCTTGTAATTGTAATCCAGTGAATGATTAATAAAAATATGAAGTGGACGTAGGCCAAGATTGCCGAACCACTATAAAATTCTATATGTTCATTGTAATTTCTACTCCGTTTTAATTTCATTTAATCTCTACCATATTCTTTTAGATGTTGATGCCCATTTTTGGCATCAACATTTTGGTGCTTTCATTGAGAAATGAATTCTCCGCTTAATTGGATCTCATCATCTACTTGTGGGTTCTCATATTCGCGAGATAGATTCAGTTTTCTACAAACAAACTTCCTATTCTACTCAGATTTGAAGGAAATCTACAGGAAGCTGATAGCCATAGTTAGAAGAATTAAATCAACTCCGTGAAGAGTTGATGGGAATGATGATGTTAGTGTTCTTCTTTGGAGTTGTTCATGCGTTCATGTGTTCATGTCTATTTGGAAGGGATCAAATTAACTCATGTATGCATGTTCTTGGGATTAGATGTTGAGTTTGCACTCAAGTTCGCGAAGGGCCGATCCCTCTCACAAGGCCATGAAGGTCGATCCCTCTCACAAGGCCATAATGGCCAATCCCCCTCCAATCTCAACTACAACCAACTACAACCAATCCCTTAGCCTAAATGTCCGAACCCTCACCAAGGTAAATATATGTATATCAATCCCTCTAGCATATATACTGTAAATGCCGACCTCTCTGTTGAAGTACTACGTGCACTACCGATCCCTCCATATGTACCGATTGTTCCATAAATCATATTTACCAATCGCTCCAAAAACCATATGTGCCGATCACTCCAAATACATAAATAATGATCCCTCAAGTAAGTATACCAATCCCTCTCCAAAGGGTATATACCGATCCCTCTCCAAGGGGTATATACTGATCCCTCTCCAAGGTATGTAAACCGATTCCTTTGCTAAGAAAATATACCGATCCCTCTGCAAAGCACATATACCGACCCTCCTACGAAACTGCTATACCGATCCCTCTTTAAGGCATGTATACTGCAAGTATGCCGCTCCATATTCCACTGATCCCTTCATGTTATCAATTCCTTCATACTCCGTATAACCGATCCCTCTAGCCGACCCCTCATTCATGTTCCCATAGCTGATCCCTCTCATATATCAAACTACCAATCCATCACCATGGCATTTCAGCAGAACCCTACACTACCGATCCCTCTGTCAAAAGCCCATGTGATGGATCCCTATACCAAAAAAATATATGGATCGGGTACGATCCATTTTTTTTTAAAAATGGATTCGGAACTCAACTTAAACACAGTGCATTATATCCACTTCCCTTACATCCTGTGACTGACCGGGGCATAGAGGATCAAGCGGCAGCTTCTGAATTGCAATTAGGGAATGAACAAGCAGCCGCTACTCAAACGATACGCCCAAAGGTTGGAGAACATAGGTGATGTGAGTCTAAGCAAACCCAAGAAACTTTGGCCTAAGCCAAACTCAGGTAAAACTAAGACTTTCTCCTAGAAAATGCCAAGATGACTCCAAGAACCGTTCCTCACTAACCCAACACTTCGAATTCAATGACTCCAAGCAAACCAATTCTGAATCCAAGAAAATAGCATATTTTCTCGGGTTCGATTCCAAATAACTTACCATTGATACGTCAATGCCGGTCCATCTTGCTTTGCTCATATCTCGGGCACGCATACATTATTCACAAGCATAACAAGTAGCTGCAACTTAAAAACGAACCGGATTGATGATGGTTGAAGCATCTCCCCCGCCTATACATTGAAGTCGTTCAGTGCGTAGAATATCCAAGGAGATTCGATGTGCCAATCATATTGGTTTACTTAGGGAAAACCTACTATAGACCACATCTCATGAAATCTAAGCGGCATGTGAATTCCGCCAGAGCGATATGCGACATCGAATGTAAACGCTCTCCTATACCCCTCGAAGGTGTTCCATAATGCGGTTTATGCACTTATCACCCAAATCTATCTCCTCATGTCGAGCTGTTTAGAATGCATGTGTTTCACACCGAGGATGTGATGTCATTATCAAATTTATTCCAGATGCTAGCAAGGATATCATACCGACGGTGTTCATAAGGGGAGCGGACCCCAGACAGATTTTGGTAGCTAATTAGCTAGAGAGCCTCCTACGACCTTGGATTGTTTCTATCACAAAGTGAATCAAAACGTAAGCAAGGAGGAAGTAGAGCAGACTAGGAGAAAGAACAATACAGACCTGTTGACTAAGGATTTAGACTCCAAGAGATGACCCAGAATCTCAAAATTTGACTCATATACTCTTTTGAATGATTCAATCAAAAACATCTACTTGGAGACTCATGACTCGATGCGGTGCTGGAAACCAGCCTCGAGAGAGTCCACCGAAGCCTAGAGAAAATCCGAGGAGTGTTGTGAAAGGGAGTGCGGATTAAGGATCTTAAGGCTAATTTAACACTAGAGGGGGGTGAATAGTGTTTAATGGATTCTAAAAGTTATATGGACTAAATTGAAATTATGACACAAACAAATACAGAACTTAATCATAGAACAATCACAGAATCAAACACAGATGCAGAAAGTAAATAAAAAGAAGTAAAAGGAAAGAACACACCGGATTTTATACTGGTTCGGACTTACCCTACGTCCAGTCCTGTACTAAGAAAAACACCTCATACAGATTTTTATTATACCAATGTCGAAATTACAATCCTCAATTTCTAAAGGCCTTGAGGTACCCTCATGTCTTCGAGTCTGGGGCAAACTCTCTTGATTACGGGGCACAAGATCTCTCAATTGATTTCCAAGCACAACCACACCTTATAGAGAGACTTGATAAAATTTTGATTACAAATTGATCCTGTAACTCTAAATAGCACTTTGGTCTTCGAAAGAGGGAAGAGAATCAAACAAGAATGAGATTCTAATTTGATTCACTTGAGAATTCGACAGAATTTCGGCACGATCTTAAAAATATAAAACTTTTAGAATATGGATTTATAGAGAAGGAGTGAAGAAAATAATAAAAATTGTTAGTTAAAAAATTCGTTTGTGAAGCATATTTATAAACCAGTAACGGTCATAACCATTTGTGAAGAGATTTAAATGTATAGACACTTCTTTTGAAAATTGGAACTTTTGAATTTAACGGCCACCATGTCGACATGGGGCATCGCATGATGTCGACATTACTTAGTTATGTAAAATTTATTTTGAAAATGGTATTGAAAGGAAAACAAGATGAAATGATTCTGGAGTAAAATAAACTAATTTTCCTATGTTCTAAAATAAAGAAGAGTAGAAAAATATATTTTTAGAATGTATATATGAATTTGATTTTAAATCTCAAATATATATATTATAAAGAATATATAAAATCAGAAGATAGTTTTAAAAAAAAACGAAGTTTAAAACAATAGGTTATTTAAAAACAAAAAGAAAGAATATTTTAAGGCTACAACATCTTTTTGAACATCATTTGAAAAGAGAATTTTTAAAGCTAAAACATTTTGAAAAGCAGTTTTGAAAATCATTTTGAAAAACCATTTTGAAATAGTTTTGCAAACTTCTTCCTGTAGAATATTTCATCACATCAGGACACGAGAACTTGTACAAAACCAAGATGTTCACGGGTTTATAATCCACTTGTTGTAGGTTTGTAAGCTACTTGTCATGGGTTTATAAGCCACTAAGAAGATAGAAATGGGTTTCATCCCAAATGAAATTTGGAATGAAGATTTCCGTGCTATTATGAAGTTTTAACAAAAACTAGACACTTATCTTGAAATCTCTATCTTGATACTCTAGAGTCTTCAATCTTGATATCTCCATTCTGAATCTTGAGTCTTGAGTCTTTATACTGATCAGTCTTAAGTAATCAATACCTGCACACACACACACACATACACACATATCCTGCATAGTTCCTGCATATATATATTTATCTAGACAATAGTGTTAGTATATATTTTATAATAAGATAAGTTAAAAAGGTTGTTGTCATCAAAACCAACATCTCAGTTCCTAACAATCTCCCCCTTTTTGATGATGATAACCTGTATTTGTAAAATATATTCACCATACCATAACTCCTATCATAACTCCCCCTTACTCCACGACTTCCCCTTACTCCAATCATTACTCCCCCTTATTCCAAGCCAACTACTATTTTCTAACTTCTCCCCCTTTGTCATCAATAAAAACTTCTAACTAATAAATTCCCTGAACTTGATATAAGATAATTAACCATAATACAATAGAGTAATCCATATATAAGTGTAATAAGTGCTAAGTGTGATCATAAGTATGAAATGTGATCATAAATGTGAAATGTGATCATGAGTGTGATCATAAGTGTAATCCATAAGTAAATCAATCATCATCCAATCATATTTACAGTAATTATTCAATTCAATCATATATACAAACCACACCAAATGTTTTAAATAAGTCAAGTCAATCAAGTTTAGAACACACCAATCAAATCAAACAAATAACATACAGAATGACTAGACATTCCTTGGTACATCCACCCATCCATCTTCTCTAAAGATAGGGTCTATTTTGATGGCATCCCATTCTTCTTTTTCTTTGTTGAGAGTGACTGCTAGATTTGCTTCAAGATTGTCCTTGTTAAGGGTTGAGATCATCCAACGAAGGGCGTCGAAATGTCTCTCTTGCTCCTTGATCATCTGCATTTGACTCAATTCTAAGTGGTGCTGATTACAAAGTATGAATGTAAGGATATTCTTGAAGGAATTGAGAGTTTCTTCAAGATTATCACTTAAATTCTTAATTGGGGAAGCCATAATTCAAGAAATAGGAAGAAATATGAAAGGGAGTGATTAGAAATAAAGTTTGAAATTTATTATGGAAGAAACAGGTATAAATAAGGGGAGAAAGTCGATTAAAATGAATAGACTCAAGTTAGTTACATGAAATTAAAATTTGAAAGTGTAATTACTTTCTGCCAGTTTTATGTCGACGTTGGGGATGAGGTATGTCGACATGCCTTTGCCTAAAGTGACAATTTGCTTTGTTTTGAATATTATGAACAAATCTATGCAACCAAAATTTGTATAATATAAAAACAAGCAATTACAGAGACAAATGAAGTTGAATAACAAGAAATAAAATATTTCATTAATGATTCTAGTCAACATTACATAAAATAATATAATATTAACTAAAATACAGGAAAATACATGGATAGATCTTGAAGCAAACAAGATAACATGTACTAAAACTAATTAGATGAAGATGAAGAAGATGATAGTCTAAGCTTTCTACTAATTTTCTTAAAGAACTTGTTGATTTTAGTGGAAATATTATCCATTTCTTACTCATTAATCTTTTGAGTGTCTTTTGATTTTCCATTATAATTCTTTGATTATTGAGAATGGTCTTGTTGGATGGATTAGCGGGATCAGTAGGATATTCAATACCCTCTAAGGAAGTTTCTTGATCTTCCTCTTCCTCCTCCTCCTCAATTTCCATTCCTTCCTCTTCCTCTTCCTCCTCTTCTTCTTCTTCTTCCTCCATTTCTTCCATCTCTTCGTAAGCAAGCCTTTCTTTCTTTTCCATAAGTGTTTCATATGGTTGAAACGAAAATGGAATTTGCATAAGGGAAATGTTTCCAACGTTGAACACTTTTCTAGTTATAAATTATTTCCTTTTGAAATCAACTCCAAAGTAACTAAAAATCTGATTGAGATAAACTCCATGGTATAATACTTTTTCACCCATAGTAAAATTCTTGGGCCTTAGCTCATCCAAAATAACTTGAGCCCAATTGATATCATAATTTTCAAAAATTGCAAAAAGAGCTTTGCAAACTTTCAAAGTTGGGTTGTTGTAGTTTCTCGAACTTGGTATAAGGGTGTGTTGAATAAGAAGGTTAACAATTCTTGCTTTTTCATGAAAATAATGATTTTTGAATTCAAAATTGTCGTTCCCTTCAAAGATGTGATGAAATGTCTCTCGATCATTTTCATTTGTTTGAAATTCTGAGAGTCATTCCGCTATACTTACATCCCAAAATATTTCCTAAAATTTCACAATAAAAAACTATTTGTGTTCCTTTAACACTACTCCAAATTTGTCCATCTTTCCCATCATAAAAACCAAGATTCAAAGTCGTATAAAATATCTTAACAAGATTTGGATAACATACAAAATAATTTTGTTTGTTATCTACTACACTATGAATAGAACATTGTTGAAAAAGATTTTCAATTGATAAGAAGGAAAATCTTCAAAAATAGAAAATTTCTCCGTATGAATTTTACCAAAGTTTACATAGTTGATGTACACATTGATAGCTTCCGGGTCATTAGAAAGAAAGTTTTTGATAGCTTTTGGAAGCCTAATGGTGTTAGGAGTGCTTGAAGAGGTCATTGAAGAAGTTTGAGAGGAGTTGAAGATAATGAACATAAATTTGAAGTTTGAAATAAAAATGAAAAGTGATGATAAGGAGAGTGAATTAAATAGAGATACTATAGACATGTTCTCTGCTCAAGAGGCATCTTTCTAGAGCATTGAAGTTGGTGAAAAGGTGGAGGAAAATTCAAAAGTTTGAATTCAAATTTTGAAATCAAATTTCTTAGGGGCATGTCGACTGGGGTATCCAAGTATGTCGACATGTACCTATTGAATCAAAGGACAAATGTCTATTCCTAATTTCTAATAAATGTATATATTATATCCTATATCCTACTTATATAATTCCTATGATAACATTAAATATAATAATACTTAAATATTAATAATTTAATATTTAAAATATTATTAAAGTAATACTAATTTTGAATTTAAAATTCAAATTTCAAGGGATAAAATTAAATTTATAATTCGAGGAATTTTTTAAAAAATCAAGCAAATAAAAAAGCATCCATTCAAATAAGAAAAACTAAAAGTAATGTAAATGTGTACCAATTTTTAGATCCATACTTCCATCATCGTTTGATTTGAATAGTAGTGAAACACAGATTTGAATTATCTGTCCTCTTTTTATCGTCGCTGGATAATGAGTCTGAGTCATCAAGAGTTGCTGTGTATGCTTTTTTTTCTTTTCCTCCACGAATCATTGTTTGAAGGAAACAACTGTTTATCTAGATACAGACAATCTTTCCTATGATGCCCGATTTTATTGCAATTGGAGCATCTATCATTGTTGACTTTCTCCGTATTATTTCTGGAATTCCTTTGATCATTTCTTTTGTAATTATTCATTTTTCTACATTTTAGAAATTTTCGAAAGTTTCTTATCATGAAAGAAATCTCCTCATCACTATCTGGTTTTGAATCTTCAGTTGCTGCATTGAATACTAATGACTTCTTTTTTGTAGCCTTGTTTTCTTTTCTTGCAGTTGAACTTCACAAGACATCATATTCTCAATTAATTCTTCTATTTTCATTAGACGATATCATTTTCTTCTTCGATTGCAAGTGTCTTTTGATCCCATTCTGAAGTGAGTGAATTTAGAATTTTTTTGACTTGGTCTTCCTCCGAAAAGTTTTTCCCAATGAAATTAGTGAATGAACGATATCTTGAAATCGACAATACATGTCAGAAATGGACTCATTTGCATGCATTTTAAACAATTAAAACTAATTAGTTAATATAAAAATTTTGATCTGTTTACCTTTGCTTGTTCCTTCATGAGTAACTTGCAAAGTTTTTCAGATTTCAAATGCAGACTTATAAACACACACTCTATTAAACTCATTCCTATTTAGTGAAAAAAATAATATATTCATGGCCTTTGAGTTGTGCAACACCCTTTTGCTCAACAGTCCACTGGGAAAAATCGGTAGTTGGTTCAACATACTTAGTTTGTGTGATATTCCAAGTGTCTAATCCTGCTGATTGTAAATAAATTTTCATTCTACAAGCCCAATATGCATAATTACTGCCATCGAAAAATGGTGGCCTGACAGTAGACTTACCTTCTATAAATGAACTAGTGATAGTGTTAACAGAACTAGTGCCAGAGCCGACATTATCGGTGTTGGTAGCCAATAAAACAATTTTTCAAGTTTCAGATTATTAAAACTATGAAAACCAATGCTATGATACCAATTGAAAAGGAGTGCGGATTGAGGATCTTAAGGCTAATTTAACACTAAGGGAGGGGGGTGAATAGTGTTTAATGGATTCTATGACTTATATGGACTAAATTGAAATTATGACACAAACAAAGGCAGAACTTAATCATAGAACAATCACAGAATCAAACATAGATGTAGAAGTAAATAAAAAGCAGTAAAAGAAAAGAACACGCCAGATTTTATACCGGTTCAGAGTTACCCTAAGTCCAGCCCTATACCAAGGCAAACACCTCATACAGATTTTTATTATACCAATGTCAAGATCACAATCCTTAATTTCTAAAGGTCTTGAGGTACCCTCCTATCTTCGAGTCCGGAGTAAACTCTCTTGATTTATGGGACACAAAATCACCCAATTGATTTCCAGGCACAACCATACCTTATAGAGAGACTCGATAAACTTTTGATTACAAATTTATACTATAACTCTGAATAGCACTTTGATCTTCGAGAGAGGGCAGAGAATCAAATAAAAATGAGATTCTAATTTGATTCACTTGAGAATTCGGCAGAATTTCGGCACGGTCTTAAAAATATGGAAATTTTAGAATATGGATTTGTGGAGAAGAAAGTATGAAGAAAATAAGAAAAAATAGTTAGTTGAAAAATTCATTTGTGAAGGCTGTTTATAGACCAGTAGCGGTCATAAACATTCGTGGAGAGATTTAAACGTATAGACACTTCTTTTGAAAATTGAAACTTTTGAATTTAATGGCCACTATGTCGACATGGGGTATCCTATGATGTCGACATCCATTAGTTATAAACTATGTAAAATTTGTTTTGAAAATGGTATTAAAAGGAAAACAAGATGAAATGATTCTGGAGTAAAATAAACTAATTTTCCTATGTTTTAAAATAAAGAAGAGTAGAAAAATATATTTTTAGAATGTATATATAAATTTGATTTTAAATCTCAAGTGTATATATATTATAAAGAATATTTAAAAATCAGAAGATAGTTTTAAAAACAAATGAAGTTTAAAACAAAAGTTTATTTAAAAACAAAAACAAAGAATATTTTAAGGCTAAAACATCTTTTTGAAAATCATTTGAAAATATAATTTTTAAAGCTAAAACATTTGAAAAGAAGTTTTGAAAATCATTTTGAAAAACCATTTTGAAGTATGTTTGCAAGCTTCTTCCTGCAGAATATTTCATCACATCAGGACTCGAGAACTTGTACAAAACCAGGATGTTCATGGGTTTGTAAGCCACTTGTCGTAGGTTTGTAAGCTACTTGTCGTGGGTGTGTAAGCCACTAAGAAGATAAAAATGGATTCCATCTTAAATGAAAGTTGGAATGAAGATTTCCATGCTATTATAAAGTTTTAACAAAAACTAGACACTTATCTTGAAATCTTGATCTTGATACTCTTGAGTGTTCAATCTTGATATCTCCATTCTGAATCTTGAGTTTTTACACTAATCAGTCTTCAGTAATCAATACCTACATACACACACACACATACACACACACACACACACACACACACACACACACACACACACATATCATGCATGGTTCCTACATTTACATATCTATCTAAACAATAGTATATTTTATAATAACATAAGTTAAAAATGTTGTTGTCATCAAAACCAACATCTCAGTTCCTAACATGTTGTATTTTGTAAAATGCACACGATCCTAACATTGGCGATTACAAACACCTCCAAGATATGATAAGAAAGATGATTCAGAAAGGAAAGCTTCAACAATATATGCAAGCCCTACAGAATGGTGGGCAGGGAACATCTGATGCTTATCAATAAAGAGCTCCGATTAACAATTGGATCGTTGACGGTCGATATCCCACTAAAAGGAGCTAGGGCCAAGTGGAATAGCGAGCGCACAATGCTGCCTCGCTTATCAATGAGATTTATTCTGATCTTCTTTTAATTTATTTATTTTAATTTGGATTTCAATTACGTTGTGAACTATAACTAACTTGAATTAAACTACACGCATACGATGCGGGTAACTAAGTGCCTAGAGTTGGGCACCGACCAATCTTCGCAACACGACAGAACCTATGGAGCCTTTTCTTTACGAGTGTGATTTGATCGTTCGTCAACTACCATATGCCCCTGATTTAGGATGTCGAGGTCATAATAAAGAACCCAACAATTTCAGAATCCGATAGAACGTCGACATGACTAACTGTCCATTTAGCAACCTTCATACTAGACTTAAGGTGGTCGCGATTGACCGCCTACTTATCAACCATAGATCTCAACGAATTGACATGATTGCAACCTGAAACGGATGCGACTTAATTGTCTGCTCAACAACTCACTATGTTCGTTTGCTAGAAAGAATATAAAGCGAATTGTGTAAGGCTTGATTATCTAACCCCATCACGAATGTGATCCAATCATCCACCACTTACCATCTTCCTCGACTTCATGGGAAGGGCCACAATTACAAAGTGGACGAGAATCGACCATCTGTTTGCCAAGTTTTGTCTTAAATGCTGGGGGTAGAATCCCATTCCATGGATGAATATGGTTCGGCCATTCATTTGACACCTTTTACCTCGACATGGTAAATGAAGTACAAACCAAACGGGCAGAAACACGACCGCCCATAACAAAAACTCTAAGTCCCCATCTGCGGACTAGATTACCCTAAGTCCCCGGCTGCAGACTAGTGTATAAACAATTCGGTGGAAAAACAACTATCATGGTAGAAACATGACTACCCATGACCAAAACTCTAAATCCTCGACTGCTGACTAGAGTACTCAAAGTCCCCGACCGTGGACTAGAGTATAAACCATTCGACGGAAAAACGATTGCCCATGACAAAAACTCTAAGTCCTTGATTGCGGACTAGAGTACTATAAGTCCCGACTGCGGACTAGATTATAAACCATTTGGGGAAAAAACGACTTCCATGGGCAAAAACATGACAACCCATGACAAAAACTCTAAATTCCCAACTGAGAACTCCATGTCACCGAATGCAGATTAGAGTATAAACCATTTGATGGAAAAACGACTGCCACGGGCGGAAACACGACAGCCGACGACAAAAACTCTAAGCTCCAGACTACGGACTAGAGTACTCTAAGTCCTCGACTGTGGACTAGAATATAAACCATTTGGTGGGAAAACGACTGCTTGCGCAAAAAATTCTAAGTCCCCAACTACGGACTAGAGAACTCTAAGTCCCCGACTGCGGACTAGAGTATAAACCATTCGGTGGAAAAACCACTGGTGGAAACACGAATGCCCATGATAAAATCTCTCGACTATGGACTAGAGTACTCTAATTCCCCTACTGCGGACTAAAGTATAAACCATTCGGCAGAAAAATGACTGCCATGGGCGGAACACACTTCCCATGAAAAAAAATTCTAAGTCCCCGAATGCGGACTAGAGTATAAACCATTTGGTGGAAAATCGACTGCCACATCCAGAAACACGACTGCCCAAGACAAAAAATCGAAGTCCCCGACTGCAGATTAGAGCATTCTAAGTCTCCGACTATGGACTAGAGTATAAACCATTTAGTAGAAAAACGACTACCACGGGCGGAAACACGATTGTCCCTACAAAAACTCTAACTCCCTGACTGCATACTAGAGCACTCTAAGTCCCCAACTACGGACTAGAGTATAAACCATTCAGTGGAAAAACGACTGCCCACGAGAAATCTTTAAGTCCCCAGAGTGTGTGCCGAAATATAAACAATTCACGTAGTAAAACGACTGCCCATGAGAAAACTCTAAGTCCTTAGAGTGCGGACTAGAATATAAACAATTTGGGCATGAATCGACTGCTCGTGAAATAATTCTGTCCCTAGAGCGCGAACTGACTTGTAAACTCAATGGCCGGATGAACGGATTCCAACTATTCTATGCCCCAACAATTCCGGCCTTAAATCGACAGGAGAGTAACATATCGCTAAGGATGGAATTTGAATGTTTGACTTATGGCCTCGCCAAATCAATGCTGGGAGTAGGAGTACAAATCACTAAAAGCTGAATACAATAGCTCACTATAGCTCCGGTTCAGCATTCTTTATGACTTAAGTCAACGACCGCGAGGAGGCCTTAATGAAAAACTGATCAGAATGACGATCGATGTTACGAGCGATTGAAAATATTGTGCCGTTAGATCGATAATCACACCAAACACAGACAGATGTGACCCTGATGTCCCTCGAAAAACTATTATCACCAAAGTGTAGATAAGAGAATAAACCACGAAGACTTGATCATTAATTCTCCAGCACCATCCTTCGATCCGTCAGGAGGAGTATGAAATTGGATCAGCATGACTCAACGACACCTGAGCCAACTCTACCCCTAGATCTGATTAGAGAATATGAATAAAAGTGGAAGTGGTTGACCGACCAATACCCAACTCATGCCCAAATCCTACGGAGCATCAAAATAATCTACCTAGAAGGAAAAACTAGAATACAATCCAGGATAAGCGAGACTTAGCCTTCCATCAACTAACCTGATCCCATGATTCAATAGGAAAGAGTGTAAAGCTAAAGTGGACATGGCTTGCCTTCCTACTTATTGATGTATGCCCAAACTTGGAGGCACGAGTGAGAAACAAGATGAATGTGAGCCAACCATTCAACGATCAACTCTATGTCTTTGGAGCTTAGGTGGGAGTATAAATAGCTAGAACGAGGCCCGATCGTCCATGTAGTACATTTATCAACCTGAGACCAGTACCGGAAGTGTGATCATCCAAAGACCGACTGCGATAGCTCAATATTGTAAGTTATATATATTGTTTACAACCACTCGTGGCTATGACCGAAAAGATGCTTAGAGACAAAATCATTGAATTGATGCCCAAGCTCATGGGCAACTTACTATCATTCCAACCTAAATGGCGAGCAACATTTGGCCAATATAGTGAATGGAAAGCACGTTGCTCGAATACAAAAGCAGATTCAAACTCAAAGCAAGCAACTTGAAGCTGACCACTACATGACATTTTCTTTGATATTCTTCTAAGCCTAATCTTTGGGCATTTGTAGATAATTGCTCAAAGCATTTAGAACCCTTCACTATCAGACATCATGACAAGACTCTGGGATTCGACCGAAGTAACCATCATCATTGACCACCCCAACCGGTTCACGTTGATTGTTATGCGAAATAGTTATATTTGAACTCAAAGAATCCAAGACTGCACCCGCTGAGCGGATAGTCGACATTACAGTAGCCATGGCGACCCATCACTGGTATCGAAGATCATATTATAGATTAGTGCAAAGATGATGAAGGATGGCTTTGTCGGGATGAATCTTGATGTGTTCGCTTGGACCCATTCTGACATGCATGTGATGTCACCAACTATCGCAAGCCATTCAATAAATATCAAACCGAGGCATGTCCTGGTGAAACAAAAGCAACGCATCATGGATTTGGAGAGGTCTGCTAGACTTAAAGTGGAAGTGGATAAACTCAAAAACAACAGATTTACTAGCGACACGCTTTACCCGAAATGGGTATCAAATCCAGTTCTTGCGAGAAAAGCTAATGGAAAGTATTGGTCATGCATCGACTACTCAGACCTTAACAAGGCATGCTTGAAAGATAGCTTTTCACTTTCGAGGATCGACCAACTGGTAGACTCAACCCTGGATATGAACTGCTTTCATTTATGGATATCTACTCCACGTACAACTAGGTCCTGATGCACGTCCTCGACTAGAAGCACATCAGCTTCATTACCGATGTAGGGCTATATTGGTATGTTGTGATGTCGTTTAAACTAAATAATGCTGAAGCTACTTACCAGAGACTGGACAACAGGGTGTTCAAAGATCAGATTGGATGATCAACGGAAGTATGTGTGGATGATACACTTGTGAAGTCACAATGATCAAACGACCGCATCGATGACTTAGCAGAGATGTTCAGTTCTGTCTGAAGATATGGAATGAAACTCAGTCCCTTAAAGTGCTATTTCGGCATTGCATCAAGGAAGTTCCTAGTTTTAATGCTCAACCCTCATAGAATTGAAGCCAATCCTAAGAAGATTCAGGCAATCAAAGTCATCTAGGTACCAAAGACAATCAAGGAAGTATAGAGTCTAAATGGAAAGATCATCACCCTAAGTCAATTCATCTCCAGGGTCATCGACAAGTGTACTCTCTTCTTTAATATAATCATGAGATAGAAAAGGAATTTCGAATGGACACATGATTGTAAAGACACATTCCAAGCTTTGGTGAACCACTTAAAGAGACCTCCCATCTGTCAAAGCCGGTAGATCATAAAGATTTATAGATCAATTTAGCCATGTCGATACACGCCGTAAGCACCGCAATGCTATGCGAAGAGAAGCAGATCCAAAGACCAGTATATGTTGTAACCAAGCGATTAATAGATACTAAGAGAAGACTACCCGAAGCTACAAAAGCTCATGTAATGCCTATTGATTTCATCACGAAAGCTTCGCTTTTATTTTCAGGCTCACCCCATTAACGTCTATGTCTACCAGTCGTTACGACAGGTCGTACAACGACGACATCTGGAAGACCACTTAAATGAAATATCGTACTAAGCCAATTCGATATCACTTATTTCCCTCAAAGAGCTATTCAAGGACAGAGAATAACAGACCTCCTATCTGAATTCACCGCATCAGATGATTATTCAAAGAGCAGTGAAGAACCAATCAAGAGATGGTAAATGTACCCAGATGGAGCATTCGATGATCGATGTTCTGGCGTCGGAGTTGTGTTAATGACTCCCATGGAACGATCAATCTACTATGCCCTGAAACTCGACTTCCCTGTAACAAATAGAGAAGCTAAGTATAAGCATTGATCTCCATGCTCAAACTTGCTAGAGAATTGGAAGTACACTACAAGAAAAGTCTGTTTTCTCAGCATAACCCTACAGCGTTTTTGCTTTGCCCGTCGTTAGTAACAAAAATCAAGCGGCAAATTATGAAACTGTGAGCGCTGTGAGCAATTCAAGGCGCTAAATTTCTTTCCTTCCCTCTGTTTCTATTTCCTTCCGCATACCCTAAACAAAAGAAATTTCCCCAAATTTTAAATCTCGATCCACGTTCAATTACAAATTTTCCTCCTCCAAAATAAATTTTCGTTGCCCAATAGCCTTCATCGCCGTTTGCAGTCGTCTCGGTTCAGTTGCCCCCGTTGCCCTCATCTCATTCATAGTCGTCTTAGTGGAAAAATTAACAGCCAATGGAAGCAAATCGGTAGCCAGTGGAAGAATCTCCATTGTAGTCATCGTTAATCGTAGTTCTCGCCGTAGTTGATAGGTTCGTTAGCGGAAGAAAATCGGTAGCCGATTGTTTCAACGTAAGTTCAGCATGTACTTTTTTTTAATTAGCACATTGTTTATCTACTTTTTTATATCTATATTAAATTTTCTATAGCATTAATTTTTTTTGATAAATGGTTAGGCATAGTTTCTTGCAAAATTGAACTAGTTTTAATTGAGAAAAGTAGCATAATTAAAATAAAACTATTCAAGTAAAGTTTACCTAGTAATCTTGAATTATTTTATTTTATATTTTCAAACTTAAAATATATTCAGTTTAAGTAGTTTAGTAAAAAATAGAGCTATTCAAGTAAAGTTGATTCTTTTGATAATAATTAGGAAAAGTTAAGAAATTCGATAAGTGTATTCGCTGTTGTCCCATAACCGAGCCTACAATAGTCATCTGTGAGGCTGAGGGTTTGCTGACGGTGATTGCGATTTTTGGATTGGTGGCGGTGGTGATTGCTGCTGGAGATGGAGACGTATTTGGTTGTATTTGTGTTGCTATGAGGTTCGGATCAGAGGGAAGGAAGTGGTTCAGGTTGTGTTGCTGATTGAGGGTGAGGTTGGTTGGGTTTTGGACGAGGCGTTCGGTTGCGGGTCAGTGAAGATTGGTCGAGTTTCGTGATGCATTGTTTTAGTCATTTCAAGCTGTGGATGGAGTGTTTTTTTAGTGGCTTGTTGATGTGGCTGAACTTGCAGTGCTTGGAGGTTGTTGTGATGGTGTGTGAGGGTGATTAGAGAGGTGTATATGCTAAAGCAGGCTTCTTGTTGGTGAGGAGAGATGCTGGCGTTAAAGTCAGTGGGTGGTGATTGATGAAACTTGTAGTTTTTCTGTAGTTAGAAGTGTTTTGCTCGGAGCTTCAGGTTTTAGTATTTGACTTAGGTTGTGTTTCGGTTTGCGTTAGCAGAGGAGAGATGGTCATGGTGGCAGGTTGGTGAGCAGGGAATGTTGGTTTTGTTTGTGAGGAAGATGGTTTTGTTTGTGAGAAATTGGTTGTGATTTGAGGTTGATGATGCAAGTTAATTATTGCAGTGATTTGGGAGGGTGGCAGTGAATAACGGTGAATGAGTAGGTTTGCAAATTGGGGTGGAGGTGATGTTGATGGAGTCTGTGTTTCAGGCAGTGGGTGGACTTGCGCTTCTTGTTGCAGTTCTTGAGTGGAAGAGGAAGTGTGAATATTGATGATCTTGCTATTTTTAGATTGCTATTTTTGGTTAACTAGTTCGTAATATGTATTGTCACAAATGGTTTGAGGGTTTCCATATTTTTCAGTGTGCAAAGTTACAAACATAATTAACGAATATTTTGAGTGTGAATCAATTTTAGAATGAAGGAGAAAATAGAAATTTTATCATTGTCAATAGATTAGAAACATATTGATCCATTTTAAAGAATTATTATTATTTTAAAGAATTATTATCGTTAATGTGTAGTGTAGATTTGGTAGTTTTCCAAAAGAAAAGAAAACAAAAAATCATTGTTGAGTACACATCTTTATTAAATTAATGCTACTACAATAGTTCGATGATTTTGGACCAAGGAGGTATTTTTTTATTGCACATAAATATCCCTTTAAAGAATTGATTGACATAGTTTTGAAAAAGAAATAAGAAATCATTGCATTGCATGATTTGCATGATGTTGCATTGCCACTTCTTGCTGCATATGATTCATTGGAAAAAATTGAGTCATCGAAGACCAAAATAAAAGACTGTAGTTTAGTATCCTTTACGTGTGTTTTTGTCCCTACTTTTAAGCATACCCAGTGGTTACAGTACTGTAATTTCTCTAACTATGTAAGTAGAATTTGGAGTGTATGAAATTTGTAAAATATTTGAAGTAAAATATTTGTTTCTTTGGGTTTTTATGCACTCGACTTGCCACGTGAACATCATTCGCTGATGAATAACTTGCCAGACAAACAACGAAGCATTGGATCATGGAACTTAAGTTACACACTTACCTGCATTTGGATTATTTCCCTGCACCACATGTTAGCCTTTTTTTTGTTTAATGTTTTTAATAGAAGGTGCAACCGTTAAATATTGTTGAAAATCAGACATTGAAGTGTGTCATCTCCCCATGATGTATAAATTGCAATATTTGTTGAAGAACCATTTCATGTTATGTGCTTAACGTCTTATTTACTTTATGTGCTATGAAGTTTGAATTCTTTTATTGATAATTTCATATTGTCAGGCATGTGATTGAGGAGTCCTCAATGAATAATGTGCTCCTCTGGTTATGATCAGGTATACTATATGCCATGAAGTTTGAATGTGATTGATAATTTCAGATTGTCAGGCATGTGATTGAGGAGTCCTCAATGAATAATTTTAGATTGTCAGTCTGAATTCTTTTTTTTTGTTAAGGAAATTTCACTTTCATTTTTAATAACTTGTTCGGTTTGATTGTAAAATTGTGTTTAATTTAGATTTTTTTTATTGGACAAAACATAAAACTGCTACCTCAAATTCCAAGTAAGAAATCATCTTCATATTCGTAGTATAATATCCAAGTAAGAAATCATCTTCATACTCATAGTATAATATCCATCATTTTATCATGCATTCAGCTTGCTAACCCTGCTACTTGTAAAGTATAAAATAATATAGCAACAACAATTGAATAATGTATTTATGCTGTGGAAGTTTTTGTTCAGACATATCTTTTTTGTATAAGCATCTCCTGATATACATGTCATATCGTCATAGCACTGACTACTAATCAAGCTCTATTTCTTTTTCATTTCGTTACAGAGCATCACACAAAACTTGTCTTTGGGAACCAATTACTTTTTGCTTGGTCATCAGAGAATCTGGTTTAGGATTTGCTGGTTGGTACAACACAGAGAAGATGGTACTGTTTTCTCGTTTTTGTTGTTATACCAGAATCATGTGCTGTATGAATTGCCATTTGAACGTAGCGAGACTTGAAGTTGTGCTTGCTGTACTACCATATTACCGAACATATCTTCTGATATATTGTAAATGTTTTATAGTATTTCATTAATTCGAGGATACTACATGACTGCACTAGAACCATAGGTCTACAGAGTTGAGATATTTGCAAGAAATTCGACTAACGAGTTGCTAAAATATGCGTTTTATGCTTACCATATGTGAAACTTTATTAGACTTGTAATATTTATCCTTCTCTGCTTACTAATTTTTGGAATAAAAATATGAACAGAGTATTTCCTTCTTATGCAAAGATCGTTCTGTGCAGGCAAACACAGATTATGTACACTTAGGTTTCTTCATCTTAATTGCTAATGTGCTCTATGTACTTAGACTTGAATGCCCTGATTTTGACCAGTTATACCTAAATTCTATATAGGAACCTATACATTTGTATAGTGTTCTTTTTTGTCTTCTATTATTTTTTGTTCTACCCTGTAACCATAATGTTTTGTTGTCCTGCATCAGTTTGCTTCTTACTTGTAGATGTTTATTTATTCATTCTACATGAATTTTGATTACGTGCCTGTCATTTGTAGATGAAGTTGAAAGTCTTGCAGCTACTAGACAGGCTGCCTTATCTGGTTCAAAGCCTTCAGATTCAATTCGGGTTGTTAATAGTAGATATTATTGTCGTTCTACTTGCTTTAAGTTCAATTTCCTTTCATAAGCAGAAAATTAATATTGCATTGAGTTTAAAAGTTCTTCATGCTTGATTACAGGTTGTGAATGCATTGCTTACTCAAATGGACAGGTACAAGTATAATGTTATCAGTTTAACATCTTTGACATCAAGACTTTACCAGACCTGACATGACAAACTGTAACTGACATAAAAGGGACATGACAAACTGTAACTGACATAAAACTACCTTTACCAGACCTAACATTTTTGGGGTTGCTCCTTAAATTTCTAACAGGAGTACCTTATTGTGCAATTGCAGTTGTATTAGCATTGTTTTTGCCTTTCTTTTTTGGTGCAAATTGTTTGTCATAGTTTTAATAATCACCCGACAATTTACTGGTCTTTTAACAAAATGTTGGCAACTTTCTTTTGGCTTCAAATTTTGTCTTCTTTATATTAATTATGTATATGAAACATCATAAGTATCATCTTTCTAGAATTTATGTGCGATGTTAACTACATCAACCATGAGTTACAACATTCTTTTACGAGATAATAGTAGCAAAATTAATGTCAGGTTTTGCTTGCCTTTCTATGAGCATGGAAACTAAAGACTCATAATCTCGCTGAAGTTGCTGAAGTCAAGTTCTCTTGCTGTTTAGGCATGAAGTCACAAAAACAATTGGAGATCACCAAGGTCAGTCGCACAAAAATTCTGTTTAGTCATGTTTGTACTAACTTAACCATTTCCCTACATGCTACCCATTGTAATATACCGTCATAAAACACACTACTAAGTTGACTCAAAAGCAGCATATACGTATTTTTGTTGTGGTATATTATGAGTGCAGTAACCTATGGAAATTTAGTGAATAGGATGGGCCATGTCTACAAGAGGCAACCATTATATGTTAGGCTGGTATATGAATAATAATATGTTCTCATTAGCTTGACTATGGAAACCCATAATACAAAAGTCGGAAACATAAATCTAACGTTGAGCATGTTTTACAAATCAAATCATTGAATTTTCTTAATTATAGTGTAATATATTTTTTACTTTGGATACGAAGATAGCTAAAATATGAAGAGGGAAAAAAACTTTTCTATCTTATTAAAAGAAACAAACATGATCTACACTTAACTTTTTGTTCTTTTAGTTATTTTGTTTCAAACAACATACATATAAACTGCTGGAAATACACAGAAAAACATAAAATATAGCAATTGTTGACCTTGATCTTGTTAGTTTTTAACTAAACTCAAGAAAAGAAAGAAAATGAGGTCTAGAATACAACAAGCTAGATCTAGAAGATGTAATAAAAGATCAAAGATGTATAAGACAAGTTGAAGAACTTAAGCTAAATCAAGAATAACTAAGAAACTGACCTATTTAAATTTGAGTATTCGTCGAGGCGGCCTCGGCTTGAAAAAACAATTAAGGCAATTTCAGCATCACAAAGCACAGAAAGTTCATAAGCTTTTTTCATTGATCCATTCCTCCTTTTGCAGAAAGTAATTTGGCAATTTGTTGTGTTTTCAATCCTATTAATTTCAATCTTTCCTCTCCCCATGGCAGTGATATGTTTGATGACCTGATACATTATACATTTTGGCATTCAGTCAGTTTATTATTATTATTTTAACGTATGTGATATTTCATACGATAAACATCATAGTACTAGATAGTGTTACAATATATTGTGCAATCAAAATGAACTGGGATCGCAAAATTTTGCTATTTCATAAAGGATCTTGTTTCTTACTTTTAGTTGAACACTATTTATCTTCAAAATTGATTTCTTGCATTACAAACATAAAATTGTCTGAGTAACAAATATGCTCTGGTATTTCTAGAGGAAGATGATGAGGCTCTGGTGCTGGTTGGTAGGAAGATGAGCAGAGGGGTGGATTTGTTTGTGGTGCTTGAATGTAATTTGTTTGTGATTGGGCTTTGTCCTTTGATGTTGATGAATATAAGGCAGCAAGCATAGTTTGATAACAAGTCAGAAAGGGGCTGACAGATTGAGATGGTGGTCTGAACTGAATGAAGGGGATGGGAACAGTGTTGTTTGCAAAGTGAAGGCAGCAGGAAGGCAACAGTTGTGAATGGCCAGAGTACATACTACTTATAGGACACAGCATGTACATACTACTCTCTTATCTTCTTGATTCATGTTTTGTATGATCTATATTTACATGCCTTGCTTTCCTGCTTTTGATAGATTTGGCACTCATTTTTTTTACTACTAGATACTAATTCCCAATCTTGTTCATTCCTCACTGCAGATTCCTGTCACCAGCTACATTTTAAGAGATTCACTCAAGCTAAAGTCCAACTATGCGGATATGGTTGTTGGCATTTGGTGCGGACTTACTGTATTGATATTATATTTTTATTTAACATATAACGTGTCTTTGTTTAGCAGAATTTGTGGCAACTTGGTTTACTTTGTTATTTTTGTTTATGGATATTATTGAAACTTGGTTTATGGATGTCTTTTGTTTATTAATATTGTCTTAACTAGTTTATGTAACTAATTAATAGTTATTAGAACATGTTATATTTACTAGTTGTTTGAATATACTCAAAATATAGTTCTGGAATATTCAAAAATAGAGTGGAATATTAAAGCTGTTATATAAATAGAAGACAACGTTTGATTAATGCTGTCAATGAAGAAACAACAGCGTTCAATTCGTGCTGTATTTATCTTTAAATAGTCAATAACAGCGTTTAGTACATGCTGTCGAAATAGTTGATGATTCAATAACAGCGTTTATAAAAAGCTGTTGTAAACAGTTAAAGTAGAATTAAAACATCTCCGACGGCATGTTTAAAAACGCTGTAAAAACATTATTGACAGCTTGTAAGAAACGCTGTCAAAGTGATGTTTCAACCGCGTTTATCAAAAAGCTATTGTAAGTTCTGTATATACGACAGCATGTCGTTATACAGCGTTTGAACTAACACTGTTGTATCTTATTACAACGTTTATCAAGCGCTGTTAAAAGCCTTTTGTGGTGTAGTGAGTGCAAACTTTACATATCTTTTGTGATTTATTATTAGTAGTATGTCAAGTCATGGAAGATTATGTTGCTATGGGGCATTGTCTTACTCCTTATCTTAGCTGAGTCCAAGAGCTACTAGCCGACTTCGAGTATTACACCATTACACACATCCTTAGAGAACAAAATGAAAAAGCTGAATCACTGGCAAAGCTAGCCATTTCCGGGGATGTGCAACAAATAAACTTTGTCCCGGCAGAAGTACTTAATATTCCAAGCATTGACAGATGGAGATCAACTGGTCTTGGAGACGGAGCTAGAAAAGGAGTCATGAATGACTCCTTTCAGAAACAATCTACAATGGGGAATTCTTCCTGAATGAAGGAATGAAAAATAAAAGATCCTCTTCAAAGCTTCACACTGCATCATCAAAGAACGAGTCATGTATAGAAAGGGCTTTTCCCCTGCTTTGTTGTATCACCCATGATGATATCAAGCGAGTCTTGAGAGAAGCCTATGAAGAAGAATGTGGTGATTACACCAGGGGGCAAACCTTGATAAAGAAAATACTATGCTACGGGTATTACTGGCCAACTATCAATCGAGATGTAGGGGATGACGTTAGACAATGCGATGAGTGCTAGATGTTTGCAAAAATTCCAAGATCCCTGCTGATGAAAATTACTCAAATGGCCAATCCATAGCCGTTTTCCACTAGAGGTACTGACATCACTAGCTTTTTGTCGATTCTAAAGGTGATGCAAAATACGTCATCGTAGTAGTTGATTACTTCACTAGATAGGCTAATGTAGAACTTTTAACCATGATCATGATGAAGAAAATGATCAACTTCATTGTTCGAAACATCATCTGTCATTTTGACCTTCCACGAACCATTATAACTGATAATGAATCCCAATTCGACAATGCTAAATTTGAAGACTTCTGCCGTCGGCATCATATTAAAAAGATATTTGCAGCAGTTGCTCGCCCTCAACCAAATGGACAGGTTAAAGCTGTGAAAAAAATCATAAAGTCCGTTCTGAAGAAACATTTAGGTAAGGCTAGAGGCAAGTGGATCGATGAACTCTCATTAACATTATGGGCATACAGAACCACCTATAAGTCCATAACTGTTCATACTCTATTCACCCTTACTTACGGCTCCAAGGCCGTCATCTCTGTAGAACTTGAAGTCCCCTCTCATCGAGTGAATTTTTACAATCCCTATTTCTCTATAAAATAATATATAAACAAGGAATTGTAATCCAATTGCAATTAAACTAGAAGGAATTGGTGACAACTCATGAGTGTATAAACGCATCTGGGAGCCATTGACGAGAACATGTACCTAAACGTGCACGTGTATATTCAAAAAAATTAACTTCTTGAAATCCACAGAAATTGAATTTCACTTGGAGTTATTAAAGAAAAGACTGGATCAGATAGCCATACTTACTAGGTCTGTGGAACTGGACATAGATAGCAACTAATGGAATACAATCCTGAATTTATACTATTGGAAATCGACCAAGCCTCATGACAATCAAAGAGGAATACAACACTTTAGGAAGGTAATTAAATGGATGGATAGCGATAATTTAGGAAACTGAATGGATTTACTTCCGGCGACTCTAACTTGCTTCAAATCAAAGTACATTATGTACGCAACAAGATGTACTTTAGGGAGCAAGTGCTATCCGGCCTTTTGGCTCGGCTATATTCAGACTGACATGACAAGTTAGACTAGACGATCATCGAGAAAGCCTAGAGAGATGATTATTGGACTCCGAGATCGAGCATAGGCAATGATATGAGGCTACGGTAAACCTAGGCCAAGAGATATACTCTCCAGAATATTCTAAGTATGGAGTAATGCCTCCCATAGGCTGGGGTTCAATGCCTATCCCTTTCCTTAAGGGGTTGACGCATATCCTTAAGTAATGTCCCAAACTTGGTAAGATCGATATAGAGCAACAAGAATGGCACCATGAGACTACATTTCAAGTTTTAAATCATTTGGAGTTAGTATGCTCAAGTTATGGGCAGATTACTTCACCTATCAAAGGGATCAATATAAAAGGGATCGTCCATATTCAGCTTTCACTACATATTGCAACAATGATATGTCAATAACTCAAAATCTGTAGATGCTATCAACATGAAACTTTGAGTATAAGCTAATTAGGACATGTGAAACACCCCATAGGGATCGCATGGCATTTGGAGCAAGCTGGAGGAATCAGTACCTATCCCTCTAGAGGGATCGACAGAAATCAAAATTCAAACAACACTACTTTATAGAAAATGCGAAATCTCACATACCATACGTCCGAATTGCATGAAATTTGGGAACCTAGTAGCTAACATCAAGGGGCATCCATCATAATAATCGAGCCCGTTAGGATGTCTCGTCTTGGTCTCTTGAATCTCCTGCCAAAATTTCAGTTCATCCGTGCATATCTTCCCCGAGAAATACAAGGATTGATCCTTTGTTGTTGAACCCAAAAGTAATCTTAAGGCTTGGCTCTAGCTTCTCCTCTAGAATTCCTATTTGATCAAAGACATACTCGAAGATCACATTTGCTGCACTTCCAGTATCCATAAGAATCTTTGCGACTACCGAAAGCCCAATTTGAGCAGTGATCATAAGCGGGTAATTATGGGGATGACAAACCACTCTTAGCTCTTGCGGGGTGATGGTCAAGTTGTGCATCTGAATCTGAAACTTAGGGTTCATAAGCGGTGGCTCCTCTTAGATAGAGAAAATTCCATCATTTTCTTCTCTAATATAATGATTTCTAGCACCTTTGCTATTTCCAGCCAAATGTAGTCCTCCATGGATTATATCGATTCAGTTGAAGGGTAGAATGAAATCCGACTGACTTTACCTTCTAATAAATTCGCAGCCTTGTTTAAAGGCTTTTGGTGGCCATCCTCAGAATAAGCAGTTTTCTGACCATCCTTGCCGAGTTCCTTCAAATGTCCAGCACAAATCAAACTTTAGATTATACCTGTTAACACATGGCATTTATCTGTTTTCTGTCCATTAACTTTATGGTAAGCACAGTAGTCGCCTCCTTTCCTTAGCTCGAGATTGGTTTTAGCTTCATAGGAAACCAAAAGGTTAACTTTCTTTTCATTATAGCATAAATGTAGGATATTAGCTTGTTCGAAGCGACATAGTTAGAATTAGGGGAATCTTTTCATCTTGACTTCTTATTATGGCAATTAAAGTTGGCTTTTCCCATTACTCTTTTCATCTGACCTTTCTTCTTTGCAAGATACATTACATCCATATGGAAGACTTTATCGGCTTGAAAATGGAAACTTTGTAAATCTCTACCGCCATGCATATAAATTTCTCGCCAGAATGGAGTTTGATCAATTGGCCCTGAACACACTGCAATCAACTTATCCCTATCAGTCATATCCTACCACCTTTAATGCCTCTGTATTGAACCTCCTAAAATAGTCACCCAATAACTCTCCCAGCTGCTGTTTAATATAAGCTAGTATGCTATAGTCTATTATGGGGTCTTTGCAAATGCAAAATTGTGCTGAGAACTCGTAAAAAATTATTTCCAAGAGTAGATAGTTTTTTCACGTTACTGTCTATAAATTTGGCCGCCGCACCTTGGAAGGTAGTAGGAAAAAGTCTGCAATGCACCACTCCGAATGGGTTGTAAATGTCCATTCGACTTTCAAATGCCATTAAGTGATCATCGGTATCAGTAGTCCCATTGTATCTTAAGGAAAGAATTTTGATGTGGGATGGGATCTTGGTGGACATGATTTCGTTTGTGAAGGGTGCTTATCGATGGTTATCATTGACCCTCTCATCAAGAATTCTTTTTTCTCTAAGATTAAGCATGTCCTTTACCATTTTCGTGGAATATCTCTCAGATAAGCTTCGTCACTATTGTAATTGCTTCTAACTGGTTTGTATCCTTCGGATGTTAAACTTCCAAATTCCTCCTTGGACTTCTACACCAATCTCCTTCGGTAATCTGCTTTAACTTTGTTATATGTCAATGATCTTGGAGAGTTCTTGGTTGCTTTAGCCTATTGGACACCTTTTCTCTTTACTGCAGTTATAAAGAGTTTGTTTTTACTTTTTTTTTAAGCAAAGAAGCATCTAGATTCCTTCTCGGAGACAC